>JADMNL010000028.1:37987727-38604772 GCA_016271365.2 Neoceratodus forsteri | reverse complement strand
ACATAGAAGTGGACGGCAGATAAGGACCGCAAGGCCCATCCAGTCTACCCATTTCTTTTTCTATCTTATAAATGTGCCATTGCCCTTTGCTCTGTCAGTGGCCTATCTATTCATACTCATCTGTATTGCTCCCTTATGCCTATCCCATGCCTGTTTCAATCCCTGCACTATATTCATAGCCACCACTTCCTGAGGTAGGCCGTTCCCTGCATCCACCACCCTTTCTGTGAAAAATAATTTCCTCACATTACCCCTTAACAGGCCTCCCTCTAGTCTCATGCTATGTCCTCTTGTCCTGCTATTTTTCTTACATTTAAACATGTTAGACTCTTTCACCTTGTTAATGCCCTTAAGGTGTTTGAATGTTTCGATCATATCACCTTTCTCCCTCCTTTGCTCAAGGGTATACATATTGAGCTCCGTTAGTCTCTCATCATACGTCTTCTGATACAGTCCTTGCACCATTTTGGTTACCCTTCTCTGGACTGCCTCAATTTGGTTAATGTCCTTGTGAAGTTGTGGCCTCCAGTACTGCAAGCAGTACTCCAGAAGGGGGCTAACCAGTGTCTTGTAAGGAGGGATTATTACCTCCCTCTTACGACTTGTGATACCCCTACTAATGCACCCTAACATCCCCCTAGCCTTACCTACTGCTTTAGAGGTCTGCTTGGATGATTTCAGGTCATCGGTGACGATGATGATGCCCAAGTCTCTTTCTTCCTTTCTAACTGCCAGCAACTCCCTTCCCAGCCTATAGGTGGCTTCAGGGTTTCTCTTCCCTATATGCATGATTTTGCACTTCTTTGCATTAAATCCCAGTTGCCACTCTGCTGACCATTTTGCTTGTTTATCCAGATCTCTTCTCATTCTGCCCACCCCATCTGGATCATCTATTCTGTTGCAGATCTTGGTGTCATCTGCAAACAGACAAGCCTTACCCTCTAGTCCATCTGCAATATCACTAATGAAGATATTGAAGAGGACTGGCCCCAGGACTGATCCCTGAGGTACCCCACTTGTGACTTGCATCTCTTCTGACTGTATACCATTTACCACCACTCTCTGTTTTCTGCCCATCAACCAGTTTGCCACCCAGTTGACCAACTTCTGACCCACCCGAGCCTACCCAGCTTATTTATCAATCTTCTATGCGGAACAGTGTTGAAAGCTTTGCTGAAGTCAAGGTAGGTGACATCAACTGCTCCCCCTTGGTCCACCACTCTGGTTACCCAGTCAAAGAAATCTATGAGATTAGTTTGACAGGACCTTCCTTTTGTAAACCCATGCTGCCTTGGATCCTGTGCCCCTATGGATTCCAGGTGTTGCACTATCCTTTCTTTAAGGTGTGCCTCCATAATCTTGCCCACTACCAAGGTAAGACTGACTGGTCTGTAGTTCCCTGCCTCCTCCCTGCTACCACTCTTGTGGAGTGGGATCACATGAGCTCTTCTCCAGTCTTCTGGGACCTCTCCTGTGCTCAGAGACTCACTAAACAGTTCTCCTAATGGCTCTGCTAGTTCCACTTTTAGCTCCTTAAGTACCCTGGGATGTATGCCATCAGGTCCCATTGCCTTGTCCACCCTGAGCTTAGTGAGCTCTTGTAGGACCCTTTCTTTTGTGAAGGGAGTAGTGCTCGCCTCCCTCCCCCCCCTGAAAATGAAATGCTCTGACTTGTGCAGTGGCTTTTTCAGGTGCATTGTACATCTGGTATTTGTGGGATTCAAAACTAGGACTATGAGATCTTTTAGCATATAACTCAATGTTCTAACCTCTGCGCTACATTGCAGATGACCTCTGCACTACTTTATTACCCCACTTACAAAACCAGCCTGGAAGACAATAACAATCCTTTTCAAGAATGAAGGGGTGCAGATTGCTGATATTTTACATTGGGTAAAGCAAAAAGTAGAGACAACAGAAAGTCCACAACCCATAATAGATTCTGAAAATATTTGGATGGGGGGGCCAGAGGATCAAAGTTAAACTAAGATCACTTGAGACTGGTATGGAGCATCTTCCAAGTAATTTCTATATAGGAAGGGACAGAGGGTTTTGTTTCTGTGCTGGGCAACCAAAATCTTGCCATAGATGTGGTTCACTATCACATTTAAGCTCAGCCTGTGACAATGAAGTCTGTGATCTGTGTTTAGGTATAGGGTATATCAGCCATTTCTGTTCTAACCCTGTAAGGTGTAATTTATGTGAGGAATTAGGTCACTCCTATAAAATGTGCCAATGTGCGGTGCACAATAAAGGGTCCTTTTACAATCAGGATGAAATAATTTTGGAGGCATAGAAACAAAAAGAAAAAGCACAAAATTGGGAAACCACAAATGAAGCTTAGAAAAAGCAAGAACCCTTCACTGCAGAGCAGAAATTACCCCCGATGGCATACACGGTACTGTAATGGAAAGCAATCCAGAAAAAGAAAAAGCAAATGGGGATCACCAGTTTGAAACTTTAAACTCAGATACAATTGCAGAGGATGCAAAAAATATTATGCCTCCACCAGCTACTTCACAGGATGACTTTACAATGGTCAGAAATACAAGAAGACATATTAAGCAACCTCCTAAATCCAAAATGTCCAGATGGAACTCAGCACTTATCACAAATACCTACTCAGTTCTACAGAATAACACGGGGAAGATGAGAGGGAGGAGTCAGGAACATCCTCGGTTTCCTCCTCACAAAAAGATCAATTAGATACTGAAATTGAACAAGATAAAGGAAAAAGGACTTTTAAAAGGACCAAAAGGAAAAGATTCTAATGCCATTAGGTTTTACCCCCTTTTAGCATGGCCATGCCTTTACAAGATCCCTGTATCCTAACATTAAATGTTAATAGTATAAAGAATTAGAAAAGGAAACTATCCTTTTTTCATCTCTTAATACTTCAGGACCTCACATAATGTTATTACAGGATACCAGGCTGAAATATTCCAATGAGATCAGCAGTACTAAGAAATTATGGCCATGGGATCTTCGGTATGGTCTATAGGGGAGAAACATGTACTGGCATAGGAATTTTGTTTCAGTTTGTCAAAGTTTTTATTCTAAAAGTTATGGATCTAGAACCAGAAAGGTTTCTTTTTAGTGATATTCTAATCCAGACTACACATTTCAGGGTAGGAGTAATATATTCTCCTCAAACAAAAACAGCATGGTCAGAATTATTTAATAAGTTACAACCATATTTACATACTTCTAAATTCATTATACTAAGGGAGATTGTAATTGTCCATGGGACATAAAAGATAAAACTGGCCTGATAAATAAAATATATTGTAAAACAAACTGTCTTAAGAAAATCATACTAACTGCCAATTTAGTAGATTATTTTAGGAAAATTCACCCTTCTGGTGGGTATACTTATTTTAGAAATAGGATTTCCACAAGGATTGATTACATTTTTGTCCCAAAAAGAGTAAAAGTAGTAGCAGCTAAAACCATTGCCTCTGCATTATGTGATCATACAGAATTACACATAAGAAGAAATCTAACAGAATAACAAACTATAGGTACATGATACTGGAAATTAAATAATTCTCTACTTGAAAACATTGCATTTCAAAATGAATTTATTGACTTATTAAAAAAATAAATTATCTATAGCAGTATGTTATGACATTTTCATGCAATGACAGTTAGACACTAAAAAAAGACATAAAATAATGTTTTCAAAAGGCAGGGAAGGATAAAGAAAAGTCAGATTATACACATTATTTACAGTTAAGACATAAGCTTTTTAGATAAATTTCATTACAGACTAGAGACAATCGCTCATATAAGGAACAGATTGAAAAAATAAAAACTGAGATGTCATCTTATCTATATGAGAGAGCAAAATAATTAAGATTTGAACAACAATTTAGTACACAAAACCATAAGGGTTTAATAGATATTTATAAAAATAATAAAAAAAAAAGTAAAAAAAAAAAATTGTAACAGCCATTAGGGATGAGCAAGGAATTATACATAATAATAGTGAAAAAAATTTGGAAATAATCCAACAATTTTATGAGAAATTTTATGTGGACATAAATGAACATTCAATAAATATAGCACTGTTTTTAAATAACCCTGCACAGACATCATTAACTAAAATTCAAAAAGAAAATTTGCTTAAACCTATCTGCCTACAAGAAGTTGATGAAGCAATTAATTCTTTAAGATTAGCAAAAGTACCTGATCAGGATGGCCTCATTATGGAATTTATAAAGACGTTTCATAATATTCTTAGAATAATTCTACAGGAATTATATAATGAAATTCTAGAATCAAAACAAATGAATCCAGAATGGATACAAGCTCTTACAATTTTGCTATATAAAATGGGAGACCCACTGGACATCAAAAATTGGAGACCTATCTCCCTTTTAAATATTGATCAGAAATTTTTTACTAAAATTTGGTTACAAGATTAAACTCCATTACACCTCTATTGATATCCCAAATTCATGCCTGTTCTATACCTATGTGTTCCCTTATTGATAACCTTATACAGTATGGTACAGTCAGACCTGGACATTGTAGCCATCACTGAAACCTGGTGTAATGATAACCATGACTGGGAGATGGCCATACCTGGCTACAACATATTCAGAAGAGACAGAGGAGGCAGGAAGGGAGGAGGCGTGGCACTGTATGTGAAAAATGACATAAGGGCCACAGAGATCCAGGAGGAACAAAATGGGGGAGAGATACTGTGGGTTTAAGCTGGAAAGGAAAATGGGGCCAGCCATCCGCACAGGTGTGGTCTAGACCACCAGCCCAGGAGGAAGAAACAGATAGGGAGCTGATGCTAGCCATCCAGAGGATGGCAGACAAGGAGGTAGTACTGGTTGGAGACTTCAATATTCCAGATGTGGACTGGAGCATCCCAGCAGCAGCATCAACTGGAGCAGATTTATCCTGACTCTCTCAGGGTCTTCCTCAAGCAACTGGTCATGGAACCAACTCGGCAGAAGGCAATACTGGACCTTCTGCTCACAAACAGGGACAGTGTGATGGGGGTAACAGTGGGGAGCACCTGGGTAACAGTGACCACCAGTCATTGTGGTTTGAAATCACAGAAAGAGCAGAACCAAACCACACAAAAACACGTATCCTGGATTTTAGGGGGGCAGACTTTGGGAAAATGGGGAGATACTTGAAAGAGGAATTAAGGGGAATGGGACAGGAATCAGGGGTTGAGGAACAGTGGCAGTATTTAAAATGGGGATTATAAGAACAACAGAATTATGCATTAAGCAGGTTAGCAAGAGGAAAAGGAAGAGGAGACCATTATGGTTTTCCAAAGAGGTAGCAAAGAAAGTGAAAGCCAAAAAGATTGCATTCAGGCAATACAAAAGACACAGGCAGAAGGGATGAGGAGAAGTACCAGGAGAGAAACAAAGGGAGGCAGGGAAGTCAGAGGAAGCCAAAGCTCAGACAGAAGAACACATTGCAAAATCAGTGGTTAAAGGGGACAAAACCTTTTACAGGTACATAAGTGAAAAAAGAAAGACAAAGGGAGGGATAGTGAGACTGAAGGGGGAGGATGGGAGTCGCATGGAGGATGACAACAGTAAAGCTGACATATTGAACAGGTATTTCTGCTCAGTCTTTACTGAGGAAGAGGGGGGTAATGGGTCTGAAGGGAGTACAAGGGGTGAGAATGGTGCAGAAATGGACACAAGTCCCTTTACATGAGAAGGGTCCTGAAGGAACTGGAAGTAATAAGAGTTGACAAAGCAATGGGGCCAGATGGGTGCACCCAGGTCCTTAAAGAACTAAGAGAGGTGGTGGCTGAACCTCTGGCTATCCTGTTTAGCCAATCACTGGAAATAGGGAGGTACCCAAAGACTGGAGACGGCAGATGTAGTCCTCTTATACAAAGGTGGAACAAGAGGAAGCAGGGAACTACAGACCAGTCAGCCTCACCTCAGTAGTGGGAAAGGTCATGGAAGCACTACTGAAGGAGAGATATTGGGAACATCTGGTTGTCAATGGACTACAGGACCCAAGGCAGCATGGTTTCACCAGGGGAGGTCATGTCAGACCAACCTCATTGAATTTTTGACTGGGTGACTAGGAGGTGGATCAGGGAGGGCAGTGGACATGGCCTATCTGGACTTCAGCAAGGCCTTTGACACTGTGCCACATAGAAGACTATTACACAAACTGGGGAATATGGGTGTGGGCAGGACAGTAGTGTGGTGGGTAGGTAACTGGCTGGGTGGCAGGACACAGAGGGTGGTGGTAAATGGCTGTCACTCCACAGAGGGAAGAGTGACCAGTGGGGTACCAAGGGATCAGTGCTGGGACCGGTCCTATTCAACATCTTCATCAGTGACATTGCACAGGATCTAGAAGGCAGAATTTCACTGTTCGCTGATGATACAAAGCTCTGTAACAGAGTAGACACACCAGAGGGTGTAGACAGAATGAGAAGGGACCTGCAGAAACTTGAAGAATGGTCAAGGGTTTGGCAGTTGAAATTCAATGCAAAGAAGTGAAAGATAATGCATATGGGGCACAAAAACCCTGGCACAATATCAGTTGAGGGGTGAGGATATAGCATGCACCAAGCAGGAAAGGGATCTTGGGGTTGTCATCTCTGATGACCTCAAGGTAGAGAACAGTGTGACAAGGCATCAGGTAAAGCAAATAGGATGCTGGGATGTATAGGCAGGGGCATCACCAGCAGGAAAAAGGAGGTCATAATTCCGCTATACAAGACACTAGTGAGGCCCCACCTGGAGTACAGTGTACAGTTCTGGAGACCATACCTACGTAAGGACATAGACAGGGTAGAGAAGGTTCAGAGGAGGGCAGCAAAGATGGTACATGGATTGCATCACAAGTCCTATGAAGACAGGTTGAAGGAACTGAACATGTACTCCTGGAGGAGAGGAGGGAGAGGGGATATGATAGAGACATACAAGTATCTTACAGGGAGAAACAGGGTGCAGGAAAACACTATTTTAAGTGAAAAAGATGTTCCAGGACTAGAGGGCATGGGATGAAGTTGGACGGAGGGACGATTCAGAGGAAACATGAGAAAGAATTTCTTCACAGAACGAGGTGGTGGACAAGTGGAACACCCTGCCAGAGGAAGTGGTGGGGGCTGAAACAATCACGGGATTTAAGAATGCATGGGATAGACATAAAGGAATTCTAGAGGTCAGGGGTAAGGGGAAACAGACTTCTAGGAAAACAAACTGAACTTACAAGCTCAAATGGGCAGACTGGGTGGGCCATAGGCCCTTATCTGCTGACACTGTCTATGTATCTATGTATCTATGTAGTTAAGATAAATATTTATTAGGAGTGATATGAATCAAATTAAGGGTTATCTTATCTCTGTAGACCAGAAGAAAGCATTTGATCACATATCTCTGTTTCTTTTTCAAGTTCTGAAGTATTACAGAATACCACAGAATTTCATAGAATGGATAAAATTATTTTATGACAATGCCTCTTAAAAAAATAGTCAATGGCTATGTAGGTGATACAATAAAAATACAGAAAGGAGTAAGACAGGGATGTCCTATGAGTCCGATATTGTATGTCTGTGGCATAGATGTACTAATTAGAATAATTAATACTTCCTGTTTGGTTAAATGGATATCACTTTCAGATCTTACGCCCCCTGTGAAGACTATAGCTTATGCAGATGATTTAGTCTTAACAATTGCAGATGAGAAACCAGGGCATCAGGTTAGACTAATTTTGCAACAGTTTGAGGAACTTTCTAATGCAAAGTTAATGTACAAACAAATAAAGCGGTAGGTTTAGGAAACCAACATTTTTGAAGCAGGATAGCATAGGTGGGATATCAATTATAAATACTAACATTAAACTGCTAGACATTACTTTTGGGACTAATTATCTATGGAGAAACTAAATTGGGAAACAAAAATTAAAGAAGGAGAATCACTAGTAAATAAATAGAAGTATATGCAAATAACAAAGAAAAAGAGAGTCAACTTAATAAAAATGCTATTATTACCTCTTTTCTCATATGAAAGTACAATTTCCCCATTATCACAGGATCTAGAAACCAGACTTAATAGTTTATTTTTTCAGGCATTATGGAGCAGCCGCCTGAATCCAGTGAAAATAAACTTGACTTATTTGCCAGTTAAACAAGGTGGATTGAATATGGTTAATCCTGTAGTTTTCTTTTTTACTAATTTCATATATATTAATATACAGTGAAATTATTAAGTATCTCAAAATCTTGGGGGGAATGGACACTAAATTGAACAAAAGATATCTTCCCATTATGGGACGCTGGTAAAAATAATTTCCATGTTATTTGGAGGAAAAAATATGTACCTACTTATATAAGTTATACCTTTAAGAAAATTAAGACATGGAATATAACAGTTGAAGAGGTAAAACTCCTGAATAAAAAATAACTTTATGAAAATACAATATTGAACATTTTTACGAAACTTTAATTTTTCTCTTGAGTAATCCTGAAACCATAAATTAGACTTTGCTAATATTAACTGACTCAAGAATACCAGAATATATGTGGGACACTTTATGGCTTTTATGTCGTCATAAACTTGGTGTTAGAAACTCCCATAAACATAAACAGTTAACTGAAACATATTGTCCTAGAGACATTTGCAATGGAATTTTGGAAACACAATCTCACCTTTACATTGACTGTTTTTATGTTAAGCAATTATGGATTCTGGTTGCAAGACTGTTTAAAACAGTTGATTTGACAAAAATTATTTGTGAAATGTTAGTATTAGGCTGTTATAGAAATAACTGGAGAAAGTATCATCCTAGCACTTTAAGAATTCTTACAAGTTTATTGAAATATTACATATGGATTGCAAGATGCAAATTGATTTTACAACAACAGTTATGGCCACAACTTGAATTTGTTATGCACGTACAACAACATTTAAGCAGAAGGAAAAAGCTACCCTGTCCCCTGTAGTCTTCAAATCTTTATGTAAAAATACTACAGGATGATGTTATAATCCTCCATAATCTTCTTCTATGATGTTTGCATTGCTGATGTATGCTTATGTTTATTTGCTCTTTTATACATTATTTCATGGCTTTGTCTTTTGAATGATTAATATACTAAAATTCTGAAGTTGCTATGTATAAGTTAATATGTCCTCAATAAAAATACCCCTACTGTCCTGTAATGGGAACCTCTGGCAGTTCGCCACAATGGCCAATTCCGAGGTGCACACTGAGAAGGTGGATGTACAGGAGGCTGGGGAGCGGGTCTCCTCCTCTGACTTGCAGCACTAAGAGACCGAAGAATTTTTCTATGTGGACGGTGCACTGGACAATGGTTTAGAAAAGCAGCACAGGACAAATTATAGGATGGAAAGCTTACACTGACAGGACCTTCCAAGGATTCACTAATCAATTTCCAGATGGAATGGATGTGCTAAATAACGCAGCTTCTACAGAATCAATAGACAAGGACCTGATAACACTGCAAGCTCTGTTAAGAGCCGAGAAAGAAAGATTTAACTAACGGAGACAGGAAATATCTGCAGCACTCACTGAGACTCAAATATTGTCACTGCCCAGCAAAGAATCAGCCCTTCCTAGTGACTGAACCAAGGAGTTGAGTACTCCCATGGCAACCACACAAGTGACAGTTTCTAAACAAAGTACTGATTCCGGAGTGAACACCACAGTATTTCAAACTTCATTTACTGATCAGCAGAATGCCACACTATTCTCCTTTTCGACAAAGCAAAATAAATCCTCTGGGGAAAAAAAAAGCTAACACTTTACAGCCTGCATCACAATGTGCCTCCTAGGCAGACAGTACAAACAGTACAGTACAACTCACTGTGGACGGTGGAATCATCACTAAAGGCAGCCAGCTGGATTCAGTCACCCACAGCTGGATCATGGATTTTGGGATTGACACCAGTTCAAATCCCGGGGTAAGCACACCTCCACTTCCTTTAACATTGCAACAGCAGAAAGATACTCTTAGGAGTGCAAATAATGCAGGTATAAATAATGAAAACATAGGAACTGTTCAGATGATTACAGATTCTCCTTTGCAGCTGCCTGAAGAGTTTGACCTTACACAAAACCCAGTGTTAAATCTGCCTAAAGACTTTGTCTCTGTACAGGTCATTGACACAGATACTGTAGAGACTAATGATGTTCCACCAAATTCAGTGGCTGCTACTGCACTAACAGAAGGACAAGGGGTGCAAGCAGATCCCTCAACAACCAGACCCCTCCCCAGTTCTTCCAGACAAAATTCCAGGCCATATGCCTCACTATTTCATGCCCCTGTCTACCCTGCGAAAAGGCATAATACCATACGTTTATTACACAAAGGAGGGATGGACAGATTTCCTGAGAGGCTGTTTGTTACAAAAACATTATTAAAAGAAAGTATGTGATTTAATATGACTGAAATTTATGCCCTGATTCATGTATCAGGAGAATCAACATTTGATAACAGCTTCAAACTAAACAGTGGATTGCAGAAATTTTGGGATCAGTACCACCATTTAAAGAAAACCCCTCTTTGGACACCATTTGAAGTGATCCCTCTAACAAAACCTGCTCATAAAACTATAACAGTTTTCTTTCAAAGTGAAGGAGTGAGTGTTGCTGTCTTAATATATTGGATGAAACAACGTTGCAATGTCCTGGGAAACCCAGAGGTGATCTTTGATTCAGAACATTTTTGGACTGGGGCTGGAGGGTTTGGGTAGTGTTGCATTCAAATGATCTAGGTCTACAGCACTTACCTACTTGTTTTTTTCTAAGTAGGGATTGAGGCGGTACTTCTCTATGCAGGTCAGCCTAAGGCTTGCTACAGATATTCCACAGGACATCTCAGCAGTATCTGTGATCAGTTAAGCTGCATCAGATGTAATACTTTAGGACATACCAGTGGCCACTGTAGAAACAAACCAGTATGCAACCTATGTGAGACCAGAGATCATTCCTACCAAGAATGTTCATGGGCAGCACACAACCAGGAATATTCAGCAGACAGGGGAGAGCAACAGTTATTAGTCATTAATGCACAAAGGGCTAACACTTCCAACACTTTTCAGGAAGCACCCCACCCCCCTGTCTTAAGCAGCAGGAGCAAGTTCCATAAACACAAAGGATAGAACAAGCAACAGAAGTAGACACTAATGTACCCAAGGCCACAGAGATGGAAGTGTGTGTTTACCCCCCGGATATAATTTCTCATACACCAGTATCTATGCCCCCTTCTCTCCCCCACACTGAGAAAACTAAAGAGAAGGTGGGCAGTAAATGAAGGCCATCTTGGAAATAACCAGCATCTAAGTTCCCTAAAACCACACAAATTTCTGTTTCCAACAGATATAGTGCCTTGCAAGAGAATGCAGGAGTGTCTGATAATGACTCAGAAGACTCTTCCTTAAGCTCAAGCCAGCAAGACTTGGTTTCCGATGCAGGACACAGTGAGACAGACTTAACACTAACTTGGTGCAACAGCAAAAAGAGGAGAAAAAGGGGAAAAGGTCCCAGAAGATCTAACAGGAAAAAAAACACCCTAAACAATTAGGCACTTGTTTCTAATTTTTTGTCTCCCTTCAATTTGACATGACAGCTCCTATATCTGTATGTATAATCAATGTCAACAGTATTAAAACACATACAAAGGAAATGTAGTTTTCTCTCATTTAATCCTTAACAAATCTGATGTCACTTTTCTCCAAGATACTAGGTTAAGTACTACTACAGATGTAGCACAGGCCTCAAAACAATGGTATGTAGGACTTTCATAATGGTCTTTGGGAACAGAGGCCTGCTCGGGGGTGGGGTTTCTTTTTAACACCACAAGATTGCAGGTGCTAAAGTTAATAGATCTGGTCCCTGGCAGGGCTTTGATTTTGGATACAAAGTACCAGAACACATAGTATAGGTCTATCCATATCTATGCAGCACAGAAGAAATCAGATAGAGTGCTACTATTTCAACAAATCCAACCTTATTTGTTTACCCCACATTATATTACCTTGGGGGGGGATTTTAATTGTGGCATATCGCCAAAGAATAGATTCCATTTATCCAAAACAAAAAATATATTTGGTGATATGGCTTGTTTAAAACAAGCGGTGCAAACAGCCAACATGATAGATGCATATACTTCTCATACATCTCGACTAGACCCCACATTTCACAAAGGTAACCTAGCCACTAGGATTGATTTTTTTTCTTCATTAACAAAACTTTAAATATACATAAAACACAAATTAAGATAGAGTATTCAGACAATGCTGAACTACATTTTTATGTTGGACAACCTAAATATACCTTATGGTCCAGGAGTTTGGAGATTTCATTCATCATTAATGGCACATCCCGATATCATTCACGAAATACAATATTTTATTTCAGCAAACAATCAATTTTGATTATGCATGATGATCCCATATTATGGTGGGAAGACACCAAATTTGATTGAAAAATTATTTTACAATCTTTAGGAAAAAATCATAAGAACAGGGAATATTTACAATACTTACAGAATAGGCAGCAATTCCAGAAAACAGTTACTTTATCATATACCACTATGCATGAGTTTTCAGAACAAATCACCCTTCTTATGCACAGAATGCAACAATTTCATGAGAAACAGGCTGGCAACCTGACACAACAACAATTATATGGTACACAAGGCAAAACTGGCAACATTTGTTCCTTTGATAGTTGTAAAAACAGAATAAAGAAAAAATATATTGACTCTTTACTTGATGTCAAACAGGTACCACACTCTGACACCCCAGTACTAATAAAAACAAGCATTTGTCAATGCCGAATGTTGCTTGCTTGTATGTGCTGTTTAGGTATTTGGAAGTGGTAGTTCCATGCCTTCCTCCCAAGACATGCACTGTGTCTTTCCATTCAGTATTCACAGAAGAGTGGGAGGGGCAAGGGCCACAGCAGTGCAGCAGTTGCCAAGAGGGTGAAGAGGTGGACAATAGTCCATTCAAAGGCAAAAGAGTCCTGCAGGAGCTCACTAAATTGAAGGTGGACAAAACGATGGAACCGGATGGCATACACCCAAGCATATTAACAGAACTTCGAAGGGAGATAGCAGTACACCTGGCAGCCATGTTCACTGAGTCATTCAACATGAGTGAATTGGAGGAGGGCACATGTGGTCCCTTTACACAAGTCCAGCAGCAGGGAGGAGGTGGGGAACAATAGGCCTTTCAGCCTCACCTCAGTAGTGGTGAAGATCATGGAGATATTGCCTAAAGAAAGGATAGTGGGGCATCTAGAAGCCATCAGAGCCCAGGACCATAGACAACATGGATTAACAGTGGGGACATCTGTCAGACAAATCTGGTTGATTTCTTTGACTGGGTGACAAAGAAAGTGAATCAGGGTGGGGCAGTGGACAACCCTTACCTTGATTTCAGCAAAGCCTTTGACACTATCCCACATAGGAGGCTGATAAACTAGCTGGGTAGGCTGGGCATGGGGGAAAGGGTGGTAAACTGGGTTAGAAACTGGCTAACAGACAGGAGGCAGAGAGTGGTGGTAAATGGGGTGCAGTCTAGGGAGAGGGGGTGACCAGAGGGGTGCTGCAGGGATCGGTCCTGGGGCCAGTCCTGTTCAGTGTCTTCATTAGTAACATTGTAGAATGGCTGAAGGGAATTCTTTCATCAGATTTTCAACATAGCCATTTTAAGACCTCTGCTCATCAACAGTGTCACTGTGATTTTCTTAATCTGTCCCAAACATTGATTGCACACACCGACTGCACCATTGTGCGCTACATGCACGAAACACATTTTGGAAAATATGTGAATAATGACAGCTGTACTACTCATAAGGAGGTGTGGTAAAATGGCAATGTTGAAAATCTGGAGTGCAAATATTAAAAATTTGTGAAATTACGAGCGTGCATAGGAACTGCGCAACACAAGCTCATAAAACAGTCATTTTTAGGAATTTTTTCACCAAATTTTCCACATAGCCATTTTAAGACCTCTGCTCATGAACAGTGTCACTGTGATTTTCTTAATGTGTACCATACATTGAGTTCACACACCAACTGCGCCATTGTGCGCTACATGAATGAAAACACATTTTGGGTGAGATGTGAGAAATGACAGCTGTACTGATCATAAGGAGGTGTGGCAAATTGGCAATGTTGAAAATCTGGAGTGCAAATATTAAAAATTTGTGAAATTACGAGCGTGCGTAGGAACTGCACAACACAAGCTCATAAAACAGTCATTTTTAGGAATTTTTTCACCAAATTTTCCACATAGCCATTTTAAGACCTCTGCTCATGAACAGTGTCACTGTGATTTTCTTAATGTGTACCATACATTGAGTTCACACACCAACTGTGCCATTGTGCGCTACATGAATGAAAACACATTTTGGGTGAGATGTGAGAAATGACAGCTGTACTGATCATAAGGAGGTGTGGTAAAATGGCAATGTTGAAAATCTAGAATGAAAATATTGAAAATTTGTGAACTTACAAGCGTGCGTGGGAACAGTGCAATGCGTGTTAAGTAAAACAGTCATTTTGTATCTTTACTGAATTTTCAACATAGGGTTTTGGGGGTCCTACCTCATGAAATGTGACACTGTCATTTTGTAAACTGGTCCCAAAAGGTGGTTCCACACAGTGACCACAAAATCACCTTTCCGGGCCAATTAACACCATGACAGTGACAGAATTCATGAGGTGGGGTCCCAAAAACCCCATGTTGAAAATTTGGTGAAAAAATTCCCCAAAATGCCTGAGCTATGCAGTAAAGTTGAAAAAACCCTATTTATTCCATTATACAACTTACCGGCATTTCCTCAGTTCGTAGTCAGCTTTGAAGAGTGCAGACGTGTTCCCGGTCCACGGAAGATCATTGCGCCAGACTCCAGAGGTAAATATGGGGTGAGGTGGAGGTGGGTAGGTAGATGCACAGAGTGTGGGTGCGGGTGGGGAGGAGTCAGGACAGTATCACGAGGAAGGTTTTTTCTTTCAGGTTTTTTTTTTGGATGACGCTGGACTTGTGCCACACTGGGGTGGGCTCCCAGCGTGGCAGCTGGAAGGTTGTTTGGGGTTGGGGGCAGTGGAGCTGATTGGGGATTTGGCACCCCCATCAGCCATAGGACCGGTTGCCACACTGGGGTGGGCTCCCACTGTGGCACCCGATAGTCTCGGGGGGGAAACAGTAGAGCCGATCGGGGATTGGGCACCCCCATCAGCCATACAGACTGCTGCCATGCTGGGGTGTGCTCACAGTGTGGCACCTGGAACTCTGTTGGAGGCAGCACAGCTGACAGGGAGTGGACAGCCCTGTCAGCTATAGGTGTGTGCGTGCAGAAGGCTACCCATACGCAGTATGCATGCGCAGTGTTTGGGGATCGCGCATGACACGATCTTATCACTGCTCGCTGGAAGCGTAGCTCTCCTTCAACTGTACAGCACTGTATTTTCAACTGCTGTCACAGACAGCTGCAGCGTTGATTGGAGAACTGCGGCTGCGCCTGCAAACGCACTGACTGAATTGGCAGAGGGCTGCCACACCTCTGAAAACTCGGATGATGGCATTATGTTTCTTGCACATGCGTGCAAGCAATATAATAATGACTCAACATATTATACAACTTTATCAAGAGACACCTGTAGATTTTGCTAAAATCTCACAAGTTTTTAACAAATTTCAAATTTCTGTTTGCCCTCCAGATACCCTCCAAAACTTAGTTTCAGACATTACTCCAGATGAAGTGACATTTGCATTTTCCACACTGAATAATGGTAGAGCTCCAGGTAAAGATGGTCTTATTCCAGAGATATACAAACCAATAGACACAGATATAGCACAGGAATTGACTGTTGTTTTTAATGGATTACTTCAAGCTTCCCACTTTCTTTTGAAAATGACAGAAGGCTTATTGATTTTGCTCCACAAAAAAGGAGACAAAAGAGATCTACATAATTGGAGACTGATTAGTCTCTTAAATGTTGATATTAACATTTTGAACAAAAACCTTCATACTAGATTATTGAAAGTAGCTACTTGTCTTTTTTTGGCAGGTCAACCCTGCTTCATCCCTGGGAGATCCACAGCAGACCAGTTGCTCCTACTTAGAGAAGTCATTGAAAGAGACAATACAGTCAGTTTGGAAGGTTTTCTTATATCATTCGATCAAAAAAAGAGCATTTGGTTCTATTAATTACAAATATCTATGGTATACACTACAGAAGTATGGTATCCCTTTAACATTCATTGTCTGGATACAAAAATTATATAGTACGGCAACAGTGACTCCTCAAGTAAATGGATGGTGTGGCTCACTAATTACAGTGAAAACGGGTTAGACAGGGATGACCTTTGACACTCCTGCTATACGTGTTCAGCGTAGAGCCATTGATAAGGGCAATTAATTCTCCCCATACCATTTAACCAGTATGTTGTGATGAACACCACCTTCTTCTCTCAACATTAGCATATGCAGATGACATCTATTTTATGGTTCAAGATACACAATCAATCACAAATACAATATCTTTATGTCAGTAATGCAGTTTATTTTCTGGAGCAACTGTAAACACTACCAAATGTATTCGGAGGAGATTTAAGAATACCCAGCCTCCTGTGTCACAGACAACAGGAATTCAACTTACCTTAGAGCCAGTAAAAATCTTAGGAGTACTTTTTGGACACACACACACAAATTGATGTTCTTAATTTGGAAGGGAAAATGAAACAAGGGAAACTGTTAGTGCAATAGTAAAATAGATGGTCTCTAAGTAAGGCAAAGAGGATATATTTAATAAAAACACATCTACTACCTATTTTCTTTTTATTGCTGCCATTTTTCACAACCCCAAGATCTATGGAAACTGCATTACCAAGTGTTTTTTTTAAGCGGTGTGGGGGAGCCAACTTAACTCCATAAAGAGAAATATTACATAACTGTCAAGGAAAAAAGGGGGATTTAATATGGTGAATTCTAGTCTTTTCTTTTACACCATTTTTTCTCTGCTAACCTGTATTCCACTGGTGCAGTAACAGTTTCCCTTGATTAATTTTCCCTTCCCAATTAAGAACATCAATCTGTGTGTGTCCAAAAAGTACTCCTAAGTTTTTTACTGGCTTTGAGGTAAGTTGAATTCCTGCTATCTGTGACAAAGGAGGCTGGGTATTCTTAAATCTCCCTCCAATACATTTGGTAGCATTTAGAGTTGCTCCAGAAAATAAGAGCACTTGCTCCTGCACCTGAGCATAGCACTAGAAAGTTATTAGCTGCACTGCGAATTTAAAAAATCTGGTCTTCCCAGTATTCATAACTGTCTTGTAGAATCCTCTTGTCAATTCTAAGCTATAAGCCTGTTACCACCTGCTCTTTCTCTTTACTAACCCCGCCCAGCCTGGAAATCCAGTCCTAATGGGATTTCACAATGGTCTTGCCTACAGGGAGTTGTCCTAATGTAAAAATACAATGGACTTAGCTATTGGGAACTGTCTGACACATTGTTGTGTAATGTCTTGAAAGTAATCAAATGTGGTCTGTTCTCTCATGTACTGTATAAACAATATGTTTCTTACTTTATGTAACTAATTCCAGAATGCCTCTGAAAAAGGGGCCGTCAGGGCAGTGGGTCTACCCGGTCACCAAAATTGAATAAATAAATAAATAAATCTTAAACCATTTTTGACTAATTCAGATAATGTTTGGATGACTCTTTTAACTTTTTCTACCTCCACATGGCTTCCTCTTTGGAAGGCTGGAACATTACAAATAATTAATCAATCATTACAATCCCCTATCTATTTAGGAGAATTATTTGTTAAACTCAGAGAACATGGAATTTGGACAGCCACATAATGATATCTAGGAATAGAAAACAGATCTGCACACTACTACTAGACATACTTCCAAGATGAAACAACTTTCCCCTTATGCCCTGAAACTCATTTAAAATCTCTAGAACACCTAGTGACTGAAAACAGGATTCCTACAAAAATGAAAGTTATACATTGGCTTTGCTGTCATGAGAAGCTGAACATTAAATCAAATCATAAACATAAGCAACAGGAAGACATACTGTGTTCTAGACCCAATGTGTACAACAACTTGAAACTATAATACACCTTTATTTTTCATGTTCTTGAATAGTTAATGTTTGGAATTTCATTTCACAGAAATAGAGAGAAACTCTGTTTTCTTCAATCAATTATGAGGTTTAAATGTACCAGTATTATGCAGGCCAATGGGGAAAATGGGATAAATGTACTCTAAATGTACTATTAACGGTTATTAAATGGTGCATCTGGAATAGAAGATGTTTATTTACCCTACAGCAAAAACAAATGTCACATAATGAGTTATTAGAGAAGATTACGCATGAGTTCTGTGATATCTGCATTGTAGAATCTAAACACAGAACAAGGGTATATCTGAACAGAGCATGGAGAAGTATGCCATGGGTGACTGATTCAGACTTCCCAATTACTTAAAAATTTAAAGTGTTTTGATATGCAGGGGACAACAAGAGTTATGCTCACAATTTCAGATGTATGGATATATGTCGATTTTTACTCATTTTTTTAGATTTTTTGGCATGAGTGGGAGAGCATGAAATATGCTAATATTTACTACTCTACTTTAAAGTGTAAGGTTAAAATACATCTTTTATCTTTATCTTGTTTCATGATCCTTTTTATGTATTTGGATTTGTACACTATTTCATTAAGCTTTGCACTTGGTAGGTACTGATTGTATTTTGGTTGTATGTATGATTTCAATAAAAACAAATTCCCCTACTCTTGGCAGGTGGCACTGCTGAACTGTCGGCCAAGGTGGAGAAGCGCTGTGAGGAGGAGATGAACGTGGAGGCTATGCAGGCTGAGGTTCTGTCCTCTAACCCAGCCCAAGCTGGGCAAGAGGACAATAAATTGGTGGAAATGGAGGATGGAAGCAGATAACTTGGTAACAATATGGCAATGGAAGAGAGAATCTCAAACCAGAGATGAAGGAGCTCCTGCCAGTGTTTTTAATTCATTGGACCTATGTGAGCAAAATTTTCAGGCTACTCAAGAGACCAGCTTGGAGATATTGCAAATAAGGCTCCGCTGGATGACTGCATGAATCCCAAGGACAACCATGACATAAATCCAAATGATAGGGAAAGACCAAATAACAGACAGATAATGGAACCAGAGAATATATCTAACACATCCAGAACAGTAGTTCAAATTGAAAACCTACCAGAACACACAAAAGAACAAGGTAATATGCTGGAATATAGGCAAAAGCCACCTAAAGATTTACACAAAATGGCACGAAAAACAAATACTGCCAACAATGGCAAACAGCTGATGGAGAATGATAAGGCACCAAAACCAAAACTAAGCAATGTGACAGCACTGCAGTGAATTCGGCAGAAATTCTCCGTTCCACAAAAAGTAACTACATTTCCTATAGAAAACTGGACACCAGATCAAGGTCTTCTAAATACCAGCTGGATGCAAAATGCTGTGAGGGAATGGATTCAAGACCTGGTGTGGGATGCCACCAAAAGTTTACAAGAGGATCCAAAAAACAACAGGCCTGCAACAAAGATGCTTCCTACACAGTCTCGAGCAACGGCAGCAGCATTACATATATCACAAAACAATGCAACCCAGGTACCTATCTCTGTTAATTTGTGTGGGGTCCCAAAACAAAATAAGTCAAGAAATATGGCTAGCAATATAATTCATGACAGTGTAGTACCATGAATGTGCTGAGATACTGAATAACATTGACTCTAACAATACAGTTGTTAATAATAATACCAGCAATTCAACAAATGAAAATTCAACCGAAACTGGTAAGCAGGACACACAAGGAGCAAATGGAAATGCCCGAGGGGCTACTTTCTTGGACTTATTAAAAAATAAACTGGAACAAGCCCGAAGGAAAAATGGTGTTAGACTCAAGTACAGAGGAGGCCTCCAAGAACATACTGATAGGGTGTAAGTTGTCCGAAGATTACTAAAAGACTCATTACAGTTTGCTGCTGCGGATATATATGCGTTAATACATGTGTCAGGTGAAGACACTTTTGACATCATTTTTAAGTCAAACATGGGTCTAGAAAGATTTTGGTTAAAATACAACATGGTTAAAAGATCCCCACTGTGGTCCCATTATTTTCCATCCCCTTAACTAACCCTCAAGTTAAAAACATCACAGTTATGTTTAGAAATGAGGGGGTGAATGTAAGTGACATATATTACTTGCTGCAAAACAGCTGTGAGATCTTGGAACCTCCCAGATCCGATTATAGACTCAGAGGGAATATGGAGGGGTTGGGATTTAGGGCCTGATTCTCAAAACTCTGTATATGATGCAAGGTGCCTGCATCAAACATGTATGACACAAGTGGCACCTTGCATCAAATGTTATGCCCTGAGCTATTCTGAAAGGCAGTCTGCATTAAATGCAGGCTACATGCACCAAAGGGGGAGTGTTCCTGCCTTGTGTCACTAAACTGGCAGGGGCATGGCACAAGGGGACATGCAACTGATGCAAGCAGCCACATCCCTTGTAATGTGATTCTCAAAATTGTCCCAGGGAGAGAATTTCTAAGTACCTTTAGGCCAGCCTGCGCTGATCAAAGAGCACTTAGAATATGTCCCTCTGGGACAGCTGTACAAATTGTGGCAATGTGTCATGGGTCTACCATCCTGGATCCCCTGATAATCAAAGCATGTCCCCACCCTGATGATATAGTTGGCCCCTTCCCAAACCCCAATGCTGACCATAGTATTTAATAAAGAGCCTGTCCCCCTCATGGTGGTATAGTGGCCCCCACATCCCCATTGCCACTGTTGTGTATCATTAATAGAATGCCCCTCCCTGATCCCAGATGCCACTGTAGTACATAATTTATAGAATGTCCCCCTCCCCAATCAGCGATGCCACCATGTGTATAAATAATAATATGCTCCCCCTCCCTGATGTCAGTATTGTAATGATATAACTTAAGACCCCCTTGGTGATCTAGTGGCCCCCTGCCCCCCACACCAGCAGACAGTGCCCACCACCCAGCTTCCCCATCCCATAACAGAGACGGCACCAGCACAGCCCTCATCTCACCTCCACGGCTGGTGCTGACTGAACTGTTAGTGACTACTGTATTGTATACTGTATGTACATTATGACCAGTTTATATCACCAAAATAAATGCTTAGCCACCACAGACATTGAGATGTCAGACGTGGTACAAGAATCTTTAAATACAACCTTTAATATGGAACACAATTCTCAAGGTAGTTTATTAGAGTATCGTCCTCCCAATAGAAAACATGCAAGATATGCCAAGCTACTTTGCAGGAATAGAAATTTCATTAACCCCGCAAAAAATACTGGGAATATGGTTTGATAATGGAGATCTACCCACTTTAAACTGGGAAAAAAAACTTGAGATATGTGAAACAAAAGTTAAAATACGGAAAGCATGGAAACTGGCAATGAAAAAGAGAGTGTTCATTTAAAAAGTCTTGCTACTGATTTTTACATACTTAAGTTTCATCTATGCACCCTCAGTACATGTGGAAACAAGAATACTGAGCAACTTTTTCCCTAAGCTATGGGGCAGCTACTTCAATCCAGTACAGAGAAATAACTTACCTTCCGTATAAGGAAGGTGGGTTAAACATGATAAACCCTATACTATTGTATCACTTTTTCTTCATATCACATACAGTTATATGCATTTTGAATTCAACTAAATATCCCAGGCAACAATGGATAAAATATGCTTTGGAAACATATATGTCAAAATGGGGACAGAAAGCCCCAAAAGTCATAGCTACTAATACTGTACATAAATTACTTCAAAATTTGGACCCCTTTAAGTCTCCAGGGCCAGATGGCCTCCACCCCTGGATCCTTAAAGAATTAGCACTTCCCTTAGCAGGACCTATAACTGCTTTATTTAATAAATCCATACAGGAAGGGCAAGTTATTGATGCCTGGAGACTGGCAACTGTGGTCCCGATCTATAAAAAAGGTTGTAGGCAGGAGGTGTCTAATTATAGACCCATTAGTTTGACATCCATTTTGGGTAAACTATTGGAAGGACTCATAAAGGAACATCTATATACCCTGATAGAACCTGATCCTACCCAACATGGGTTTGTTAAGGCTAGATCATGCCAGACAAATCTGTTAAATTTTTATAATGGTGTGAGCATGGCATTGGATAGGGGCGAAGCAGTGGATATTGTGTTTTTGGATTTTTCCAAGGCTTTCGATAAGGTCCGTCATGGTTATATTATTGAGGATATGATAAACCTTGGGATAGGAGGGAATTTAACAAGATGGGTGGAATCATGGTTGAAAGGACGCTGTCAGACAGTGTGCATCAAGGGTTCTTTTTCAGACTGGGATGATGTGACTTGTGGTGTGCCCCAGGGTTCGGTTCTGGGGCCGTGTTTGTTCAACCTATACATAGCCTCACTAAAAACTAAAACAGACATTTGGATAACAAAATTTGCAGATGACACGCGTACAGGCTACCCAATTACTGACATTAAGGATAACAATACCCTTCAGTTGGCCCTTAATGAGTTGTATGAGTAGGCTATTCTGAAAAAAATTGCCCTTCAACTTAGACAAATGCGTGGTAATGCATTTTGGAACTAAAAATATACAATTTAAATATCATCTGGGTGGACTGACCCTTAAAACTGTTAGTAATGAGCGTGACTTGGGTATTAGAATTTCAAATGACCTCAGCCCCAAACTCCATTGCCAAGCTGTCATTAGAAAGGCAGCAGGAGTGCTTCATTGTATTAACAAACATATTACCAGAGGAGTTGTGATGTTATACTTCCATTGTACTCATCTTTGGTGAGGTCTCATTTAGAGTATTGTGCCCAGTTTTGGGCACCAGGGGATAAGGGCACCATAAAAATCCATGGAAAAAATCCAACATAGAGCAACAAAAAATATCCACGAAGTTAGAAATCTTGACTACTATGCAAGACTAGACCAATTGGGTTTGTTTACCTTGGGGTGATTTGTGTCTGTTTTTCAAAGCTATGCACGATAATGACCTGGGTAAATTACTAGGGTTGGAATTAAGGAGCAAAATATATTCAGCCAGGGCACACCCATTACAACTAAAAATAGAACAGTGTAAATCAACCAAAAGAAGTAATTGGTTTACAATAAGAGTATGTAAGATCTGGAATAGTTTACCTGGGGATATAGTGTCATGCGTAAGTGTTGATACCTTTAAAAGACATTTGGACATTTATTTAAAACAAAATCATATAGTAGGATATAATTAACATCAGGCGAGCATTATGGACTACGGTCTTCTAGCTTTGTATGACTTATGATACCTATGATACCTATGATAACATACCCGGGTATCCAGTGGCTTCATTAAAAAAATAAGGCAATGGGAAATGGACAAATTGAATATACAGACATTGGGAAGAAAAACACTGTATAACCATATCATGATTACCAACCAAAAAGTTATAGTAATATTCCCAGAATGCACCCCCATAAAGATGACATAGGCATTTTCCTTGCTAAATTATAACAGGGTACCCCAACAAACCTGGGATGTCCTCTGGATGTGTTGTCAGGGAAAATTAGGAAGTTAGGGGGAATCTAAGGCCCTGTCCACACTGAAGATCTTGTAACGTTACCAGCAGTTAGTAACGTTACAAGAACAGCAAACACGGTTCGCGTCCACACTGCAGCATGGTGAAACCATGCTACAAACCGGTTTTGAAAACTGTGCTAGAAACCTGATCGGAGCAGGTTTCGAGCATGGTTTCAGATCAAAACAGTTACCTTAGACTGTGTTAAAAGTAGTGTGGATGCAAACTGTGCTGTAACACAGTTTAAAGCAAATTCTGCCGACTTCTGGGGCTTGTACTTTGCTGCCCAAAGGAAAAGGGGATAAGTGACTTGCATCCCTGACCCCAAGGTTAGCTCCCAAATTGAATCAAGTATTTTTTTTTTCCTGATCTATGACCATACCCATTCACGAGTATCCTGGCATGCATTGCAGTGCCCAGTATTGCCGCAAGCATGCATGGGAACTTGGAATGGCAAGCACGGTGTCAGGTTGCAGTGTGGACGCACTGACAACCGTACTGTAACACAGAACACAAAATATTTTTGAAACATTTTAGAAAAAGTGGAGCAGTGTGGACAGGGCCTAAAACATAAAGCAATCCAAGAAAGGTTATGTCCAAGAGTAGACTGAAGCAATACTGAGGAAATACTGAAACACTACTATATTACATGTCCCCATAGCATACAATTTTGGAAATATTTGGCAGCTAGATGGCAATGTCCATTCCTTATCAGAATTACATATAGCACACTTATATTAGGAGATTATTCAGGGATATGGAGACAGTTTCATCCAAATACAGTAAATGTCATTTTCGCAGTTCTGAAATATTATCTATGGCAAGTAAGATGCCAATTTCTAACAGAACAACTACGATTAACAAATATGACACTTATAACCCAAATTGAAAACGCAATTCAAAATGTGAAAGAGTCTGATAAAGTGAAATATACATCAGGTAAAGTAATGAATCTATGAAAAAATCTGGACTGAATTTTGTAGTAATGGGAATATATTTGGCAAATATCAGACTTTGAAACTATTTATATATAAATATAAACAAACATTTGTCAATGCCAACTGTTTGTTTGATGGTATTGGCATTGGTAGTGCAGGAGTTAGAGAGATGCATAATAGGAATGGCAGTGAAGTATTAAACTAACTCCAACCCCCACCTCCACCCTGCAGAGACTGACAGGCATTTGGGGTTGTGCCTTTGGGTCATTGGCCATAACTCTCATGCCATTCCACCTCACTCCACCATGCAGACACTGACAGGTAGTTTATTAGAATATCGTTCTCCCAATAGAAAACATGCAAGACTCAAAGGCACACCTCAATGCCTATCACTGGCTGCAGGGTGGGGGTGGAGGAGGAGGAATGGTGTGAGCATTACAGCCGATGACCCCAAGTCACACCCCCGATGCTTGTCAGTCTCTACAGGGTGGGGCATTATGGTTGGGAACCCTAATGCCCCTGGTGTTTGTTGGTATTTTTACTGCAAATATTCAACATGAACTTTTTGGGACCCCACCTGATGAACAGTGGCACTTTCATTTCATTATTCAGTCTCAAAAGGTAATTTCGCACAGCGACTGCACCATTCGGTGCCACAGATGCAAAAACACATTTTGGTCAGGATGTGAAAATGACAGCTGTACTGTTCATGAGGAGGTGTAAAAAAATGTCAATGCTGAAATTCTGGAGTGAAAATATGAAAAATTGGTGAAGTTACTAGCGTGCATAGAAACTGTGCAACGCACACCTGTAATGCAATAATTTTTTTGAATTTTTTCACCAAATTTTCAACATGGGCATTTTAGGATATCCCCTCATGAACAGTGCCACTGTAATTTTGTTAATTTGTCCTGAAAGTTTATATCCCACAGCGACCAAGCCATTCTGCGCCACAGGTGCGATAACACATTTTGGGCAGGATGTGAAAAATGACAGCTGTACTGTTCATAAGGAGGTGTGAAAAGATGGCAATGTTGAAAATCTGGAGTGCATATATTAAAAATTGGCAAATTTATGAGCATGCATAGAAACTGCAACACACACTCGTAACACAGTCATTTTTTTGGAATTTTTTCACCAAATTTACAACATGGTTTTTTTGGAACCACACCTCATGAACAGTGGCACTGTCATTTCATTAATTGGACCCAAAATGTGAATCTGCACAGCAACCATGAAATCACCTATGGGGACTGAGAAACCAAATGACAGAGACAGTGTTCATGAGTTGGGGCCCCAAGAACCCCAGGTTGAAAATTTGGGGCCAACATTCCTAAAAATGGCTGAGATATCAACCTAGGTTGAAACCCCCACCCCACTGACTCCCATTATACAGTTTACCATCATTTCTTCAGTTTGTCTGTCAGCTTTGAAGAGTGCAGACCTGTCCTGGTACATAGAAGATCGCTACTACTGACCTCCAGAGGTAAGTATGGGGTGTAAGGGGTGTGGGAGGGGGTTCATAGAGGGAGGGTGGGGGTGGGGAGGGGAATGGGGAGATGATGAGGGACTGCTTTCTTGTTTACAGGGACAAAACAGACTTTGGGGATGGTTTTCTTTATTTTACAGTTTACTGTAATATTTAGGCACACTGGGGTGGGCTCCCAGTGTGCCACAATAGTGTGTGTGTGTGGGGGGGACATGCCAACATAGGGATTGGGCACCTGATGTCAGCACTTAAAATATTCAGGTGGGTGGGGGGATCATCTGATATGTGAAGTGGGCATCCCGGTGTCAGAAACATAAATAAAATATTATTTTGGCACGCTGGGGTGGGCTCCAAGTGTGTCACAATAATGGGGAAGGGGGGATAAATGCCAACATGGGGATTGGGCACCCCAGTGTTGGCTTTCTGGGGAGTGTGTGGTGGGAGGCAGGAGCCACCAATGTGGAAAGCCATGCCTCAGCTCATTTATTTATTTATTGAAATGGTTCAAAAGGAAAGGCACACTGAACAAACAAGGTGCTCGGTGGCAGGAGCCAACAAGATTCGTAACTCCGGCCATGCGCATTACTGTGCACTGTAATGCACATGCATGGATTCTTGTCAGCTGCTGCCAACAGAGAGAAGGTATGTCTGTGTGCCTGGTTGCGAGGGAGGGAGAAGGTCCTGCTGCAATGAGGAAACTGTCCCTCATTGCAATGGCAGATTTCTTTCAAGTGTGGTCCTCTCTCTCAAACTGCTGTCATAGACAGATCGCTGATTCACTGATGCCTGAGGGACAAGCCCCATGAACTCGTAAACTCATAACTATCCCTGTTTGGAGCGGCACTTTTCTTTCAAGTGAAGACCGCTTCTCTCAAACTGCTGTCACAGACAGTTCACCGATTCATTGGTGCCTGAGAGATAAGCCCCATAAAGCATCAGCTGCATTGGGCTGAAACTCACACACACCTCTAAAATGTACTGTCCCAAGATGTTTCTTGCACATGGGTGCAAAAAAACATAAAAAGAGGGGGTAAATAATATGAGAATGTGATGAGGGAAATATATAGATGTATACTGTGAATTTCTTCAGGTGTTTTTATATGATGTAATGTTTGTATCTTTTCAAATAAAATTCCCTTACTCTTTTGGTTGGGGGAGCTCTTGTCCATCTTCACCAAGATAGCGAATGAGTTGAGTGTCGGATGAGGAGGAGGAGGAGGTGATGGAGCAGATGGATATGGAATGGAGCAGTGCTGTCTTTTTCTTGCTTCAGCTGATATGACTGAAATGGACATCGAGGAGACTATTCACCCTGAGGAAGTGGAAAGGTAATCCAGCCTTCTGCTTCAAACTTCAGGGGCAAGACATGACGCCAATACTACAGTGCCAGATGCTACATTAGCACACAGTGACAAGCAACATTCAGATGTGCTGGATGAGGCTGCAGGAAAACAGCAGGAAGATTTTTTTTCGTTCTGCTGTTCACTTGCATAAGGATTGGATACTTCGTCTACTTTGGGAAGAATTAAATATTAAACCTACCCAGATCACTGAACCATGAACTTCTTTGCTGAACTTTAATATAGCTGACAGCTGGGACGCAGTGCTATCACCACTCTTACCCATCCAGATTTCTGCCGATAATGCTGCTCCCAAAAGTACAGAGGACATACAGCCGCTTCATAGCAAGGAACCATACCAGCTGTTTACCACATCAAAGGAACTCCAGAAAGGCTAGGCAGCTGAAAAACAAATGCCTACAACTGAATGGAGGGCAGCGGTTGCACTAAGAGCCGTGGGTTGCTAAGAATCAGACACGGGAAAAGGATGGACATCCTTGGGGCCAATTTCAGTTACAGAAATTATTTTACAAGGGACAGAGTCAAATCAGACCTCACTGTCTACTAAAACAGGTCAGACACCCACCCTTAAAAAAACACCATACTGGTCATAAAAATCAGAACTTACCCACTTCTTCAGGGCATCCCAGTGCTACTGACCAACAAGGTTTGGAACAAAACAGTTTCTAGCAGTCTTACACTCCAAAGCAATGCAAACCCTAATCTATCTGCTATGGAGCCATACATGGGGCTTGCTAGTGCTGAGCCTCTCTCTGACTTGCCAAATAGGGAAAACGAAGATACCCTTTTCTCAAAACCACAAACTGCTTCAGACTTGATCCTGATAATGACCAACAGGAGAATGTCCCCATAAACACAACAGCACACTCAGGTTCTTTTCAAATGACTGATCTTTTTAAATGGGTGGGGGAGCCAGCACAGATATGCAATGCTGTGTGTCTTAAGCATAATGGTGATCCTGAAAATGCACCAGACAGAAAAATATTATTCATGCAATGTTGAAGGATACAATGGGGATTGTTGCCAATGATTTATTTACTTTTATCCATGTGAAGGGAGAGGCAAAATATGTTGTCAGTTTCAAACAAATAAATATTTTAGAGAAGTTCTGCCAGAAATATCAAACTGTAAAATATGCTCCTTTAAAGAAACCGTTTTCCCAGTTCCCCTAACAAAACCTACTATTAAAATTATAACACTGCTTTTTCAAAGTGAAGATGTAAATACTTCTGATGTACAGTACTGGCTTAGACAACGCTGTGATGTACTAGACCTTCCCATACCTGTTTTAGATGAAGATCTTATATGACAGGTGCCTGGAAGGTTAAAGTAGAATTAAAACAAACAAATGCAGGGATCAGCCACCTTCCAGGTAGCTCCTTTATTGGGAGGGATGGAGGTTTATGTTTTTATCCTGGGCAGCTGAGAACATGCCATAAATACGGGGCTGGAACACACCTCAGCTCACTGTGTGATAAGCCACATTGTCATTTATGCTTGGAGTATGGCCACGTAAGTCTTGGTTGTCCCAACCCTTTAAGATGTAATCTTTGCGATGAAACAGGAGGTCCCTACAGGCAACACCCATAGGCAGCACACAACAGAATGGACAAAGCCCCTCAGTGTCAGGAACAGGAACAGCTTATTACAGATGCTCAGGTAAGGGTCTTACAAACTAGGGACACTACATCATTGCCTAATGAAGAGTCACATGCTTTGACACAAGAAAAAGAAGGGCCTGACTGTCATGATAGTTCTTCTCAGGAATGCACAGAAACTCCTGGAATAATCCCATTCACAGTGCTAGAACAGCCCTCCACCAGAGATGAGGCACCAAGGAAACAGGATGTGAATACCAAGGATTAAGTACAACAGGAACAACAGAAGGTTACACACCCCCCCACACCCGAAGAGACTTTTCACAAAGTTAAAGCCCCTAAGCGAGGGAAAGGGAAAAGGACTTCCATCTATAAGGGCTCTTCCTTCCCAGTCCTGACAAGAAATAGGTTTAAAATCCTCTCTAAGAGGAAACAATGGGGAGATACAAAGGAAGAGGATGGAGATTCAGAAACACACCCTCAATCATCTCCTCATACTCACATATGGAAGTTTCTGTTCCAAAAAGAGCAAAAGGCAGATTGAAAGTGCAAACCTGAAACAACACATACTTGCCTGTTTATGGACAGAGGTATTCATGTCTCACCCATACCCATTAATGTATGCGGTATAAAGAACTACAAGAAAACATTGACTGCATTACAGATTTTAAAAGACCTCCCTAATTATATCATATTTATGCAAAATACTAGAATTAAAACCAGACATGAACTTTTTCAAGCACAATGAATTTGGGACACATGTAGCTCCTATTGGTCACAAGGAGAAGACACCTGTGATGGGGTAGAGATTTTATTTGAACCTATCAATTTCATATCACAAGAATAGTAGAAATTTGTTCTGGGAGGGCACTAATGCTCGACATGGTTTAAAACACTCATAAAATCAGGCTTATAAATGTATATTCCCCTCAAGAGAATGCATTATGAGTGGACTTATTTACAAAAATTAGACTTTTTTATACATATGACTAGAAATGTAATATTAGGGGGGATTTGAATTGTGGACTCCCCAAAGCGGACCAAAGGGGTAGTACCACCAAAATATTTAGTGACCTGAACTACTTCCAAAAGTGAATACATTCTTCATATCTGCAAGATGGGTATCGGGCAGTACATGATTTTGGAGTGAAAACATATTTTAGGGGAACTCTAGTGACTAGAATATTCTATTTATTCTTTTCCAGTTCTAAAAAGCTCTTACAGGCATTTACGATACCACTGGAAACCTCAGACCATGTTGCAGTACAACGCCAATGTATTATAGGGTCAGATTGTAGATCAAATATAAAATCAAGATGGAAGCTTAATAGTAGCCCATTGTTGGATAATACCTTTATGGCTAAATGGAAAGAGATGCTTAGAGCAAGAGTTTCTACTATAGAAGCCTATGATTCAATAGGTCCCTGGTGGGAGAACAAAAAACAGGATTTCAAAACCATTTTTATAACATAGGCTGTTAGGTAGAAAAGAGATGATTATTTCCAATATCTGAGACTATGAAAACAACTATTCCTACTAATTTCCAGGGCACGTGAAAAAAAATGGACCTTTCTATCCAAATCAAACAAATCAAAGAAAAAATGTTTTTCTATCAATAAAAAAGGACTGAGTCTTTTACGATGGAAGCTCAATTCAGTACACAAGGGAGAAAGTCAGAGATAGATACATACAAAAATTGTACCAATAGGGTCCAAAACTCCTATATAGAAAATTTATATGATGAAACATCTGGGATCTTGTATGCTTCAAGGGATAAAATGTTATAATTAGTTTAGGATTACTTACAGGATATGTTTGGCTCTAGTACGGCGGCACAGGCTCAAAATGTCGCAGCCGAAACAGCGCAAAGCACAATGCTGCAAGACAAAATGGTGTATGATGAAATAAGGTCGGGAAAAATGCTGAACACAACAGAAACAGTGCACACCATTCAAACAAATAGCACAATCTTAGAATAACATCTCTACACCTGCGGACGGGGGTTTTGCCCTTTACCAACCGGACTCAATATAACTAATTCTGAGGGGGTGTGGACTTCAGGGATGGGGTGAAACACTGGAGGGGGGGAAATTCTCTTTTTAGGGAAACAAAATATCCGCTACTCTATGGGACATGGGGGAACCAAACTGTGGCCCCAGGTCCCCTACACCACCAGGTGCTGGTGCCCTAGCCACGCCACCATGGGGTCGGCTCGACCAGACACTGTACCGGCAGCCTACTTAACATAGCCCCATCACAGCATACAGCAACAGGGGTAGCAGTTATTCCCATATGCTGAGAAACCCCTGTTGCTGTACAAACATTAGAGCTTTCTGCAATGCGGTTATTCATGTGCTGTTTCAACAACGCTGTATTGACCTGGTACCAGTACAGCAGGGTTTGGGAAGACTCATTTTTGCAAGATTTCTCTATTTCAGGAATTTCACAAGAACAAAAACAAAAAATGATTGTGGCAATTACTATTGAAGAAGTATCAAAAGCTATTGCAAAACTAAGAAAAAGAATACCTCTCCAAGTCAAGATGGCTTACCGGTAGAATTAGATATCTGTCAATCTGAACTTCTTTCCCTGGTATTAACACTTTTATACAATGAAATTTTAGAGGGCAGAAATATTCCTGGCTGTTCCTAGGCAGCACATTGGCAGCAGGTGGAGAGAGAGAGAGCGCTGCACTGGCAGGGAGGGAGAAACTGCACCGGTGGGGAGGGGGAAATGGCAATCAGCTGCATCACCAGAGAGCAGGGCTGGCAGCAGTGGGGAGATCAAGAGCTGCATTGGCAGCCAGGAAGGAGGATTACCGGAAGTGGTGGGGAGACAAGTCAGTGACTGAAGAGGAGCCGAAAAGAGCTGCTCACGGAATGCAAAGCTGACGCAGAAGGCCGCCAGTCAATCAGTGACCAGGAAGCCAAACTTTGAACTTTTTGGCCGGGCTTAAATACGGGGAAGCCCAGGCACTCCACTAAACTGCATGGCTGTTCCTAGGCAGCACATCTGTGGCAGGGAGAAAGAGCGCTGCACCAGCAGTGAGAAAGAAACTGCACCAGCGGTGATGGGGACATGGCAATTGGCCGCATCACCAGAGAGCAGGGCTGGCAGCAGTGGGGAGATCAAGAGCTGCATTGGCAGCCAGGAAGGAAGATTACCAAAAGTGGTGGGGAGACAAGCCAGTGACTGAAAAGCAGCTGAAAAGAGCTGTTCATGGACTGTAGGGCTGAAGCAGGAGGCCACCAGCAAATCAGTGACCAGGACGCCTAACTTTAAACTTTCTGGCCAGGCTTAACTACGGGGAAGCCCAACCATCCACTCTGTATTATAAGCTTAATTAAATACTAGAGGCAGGGGTCAGGGCCTGAAGGGAAAAGGCTCAACTGCAACTAATTGGTCAAAGGGACAAAAGGGGGGGGTGGAGAAAAAGGGGTAGGACTGGCTGTGGAATTGAAGGCACAACATCTATGGGCTGTACTAGTGTAATGTTATCAAAAAATTAAAGGCACAACATCTATGGGATGAAATGGCGAAATGTTATCAAAAAGTTATTGTCTTAGCTGTTGTTCCTGAATTGTAGGGAGTACAGTGGTGTAATGATAGTTATTCAGGGTTGTTTCTGAATCCTAGAGGAGCACATTGATATAATATCTTTTAGCGTTTTCTTCTGGACTTAAATCAAGCAGGGCACAGCCAACAGCTTGAGGCTCTAGGCTTTAGTTGGGCACTGCATTCTGCTGCGTGTATAGTAGGCAGGTAATGGTAAACAAGGGAAATCTCACTGAGGGTATGGCACCAGGAGGGTGAATGAGAGAGAGGAGGAATTGGCCTTGTGGGCAGTAGGGGGGGATAGAGGGCAAGGAGGTGTGGGAATGATAGCCTGGGGAGGGGATGGGGCAAGCATAACGGGATGAAGCGGGGGGAGGGACACAAGTTAGGGGGCAGTGGGGGAACAGGGGGGTATGGCCATGGGAAGAGGGCACACTTGGGTGAGAGGGTTGTGGGATGTAACAGCTGCAATACAGCAGTGTTGATAAGTACTCTGTGGAAACTGGGGGCATGCCCAGTTTGTCTAAGTCTGGGGGAAGTTGAAGGCTGAGCTAGCATGGCTAAAAGGAGAGCTATTCTGGACAAGGAAAGACATTGTCACTAACCTTGCAAAGGACAGCCAGGAAGGGGAAGGGCAGCAGACCAACCTGTCAGTTGGGAGAGGGGTGGTCACTAGGGGGTCACAGCAAGAATGACCAGGTTGGAGGCTGGGGCATGACAGGCAGGAGTTCCAGGTCAGAGCATAGGGACATGACAGGCAGGTGTACCAGAGCACAGGTACTCAACTGGATCTAACAAATACTGGTCCTTTACGAGGACATTGGAGCAGGAGGATGTGAATGGGTTTGAGGCAGGGGGGAACAAACAAGGGAACCAGGAAAGGAAGGAGAAATATAAGGGAATGAACAGGAGGGGCATGGGAGGTCGGGAGAAGGGGAGTATCAGACTATAGAGGTCAGGAAGGGGAGGGAGGACAGTAAGTGGAAAGGAAGAGATACTATGGGGGGACTGGGTGTAGCAGACAGTTGGAAGAAGGGAAGGGAAGCAAAGGGGTGTCTCTTGAAGAGGCCGGAGTGAGACAGACATCCATGGAGAGGATGGGTGGGAGGACAGGAGTGAAATAGGCAAGGGTGGGAGGAGCTCGGGGGGGGAGACCGAGTGGCACCAGTCTGGGCAGGGGGACAGATGGATAAGGAAGGGTGGGGTGGAAGGCATACAAGGTGAAGACGGGAGGAATAGCCAGGTAGGTGTAGCGATGGCACCCTTGGGGGCAGCACATGAAAAATCAGTGGTAGTGTATGGGGACTCCATTATTACAGGGATCCATTGGTTGAGGAAGGGTGTAGCCTTCAGAAGGAGGTTGGTTTTCTGTGAGCCGGGGATGGAAGCAGTCAGGGCTCTCCCAAGAATTAAGGAATGTATCAGGCTGACTGGGGGGAACCTAACCTGGTTGTACACCTTGGCACAAATGATTTGGCTGAAGAAGAGGTCTTAGAGGTACAGATGAGATTTATGGAACTAGCTGTAGGGTGCAAGGGGATAGTAGGCACAATAGCCTTCTCAGAAGTCCTGCCAGTTCACTGCAATAGTACAGCGAGACAATTGAGAATAAAAGATTTTAATCACTGGCTGAGGCAGTGGTGCAGAAAGGAGGGCTACAAATGTAGAAGGGATTGGGGAGACACATATGTAGACCAACATCTGTATATGAGAGATACAGTAGGTTGCACATAAACGACGAGGAGGCCAGGATTTTGAGGGGGAAGCTACAGGGTTTTGTAGATAAAATACTAGGGAGGGATTTAAACTAGGAGATGGGGAGGGCATAGCTAGGTGTTGCCCAGCAGGAGGAAGGCGAGGATCAGGCCTAACTAGTTCTCCCCCACAGTTGGGGTTAAGAGAAACTGACAAGGGGGGAGGGGAAGGGAGGGGCTGGTGGAGGGGTTTGCTGACCAACACCAGGAGTCTGGGTAATGTAATGGAAGAACTGTAGGTAATAGAGGCAGTGGGGGACCTGGACCTGATTGCAGTCATGGAGATCTGGTGGACTGAGAACCACAACTGGGAAGTGGTAATGTCAGGGTACATACTGTACAGGAGAGACAGGATAGGAAAAGGGGGGAAGCCCTTTATGTAAAAGACCATGGTCAGACCACACATGGAATATGGGGCCCAGTTCTGGAGACCATACAGGAAAGGGAACATGGACCAGCTGGAAAGGGTCCAGAGAAAAGCGACCAAAATGTTGCGGGGGATGCAGGGGAGAACATATGAGAAGAGGCTGTGGGAGCTTGGCCTGTACTTACTGAAGGGGGGGGATATGGTGGAGACATTCAAATACTTGAAGGGCATGAACAGGGTAAGGGTCGACAGCATATTCTCACCCTGCTTTCCATCTGAAATTGGCTGCTTGCAAACAGGTCCAGAAGATCCTCACTAACTTAAAGGCCAAGAGTTCCCCTGGTCATGACTCCCTGGAGCCCACATTCCTAACAACTGTATGCCCTGCACTGTTTCACCGCGCACAATTTATTCAATCGCTCTTTTCCTGTCTAGCACTGTGCCGGACAAGTGGAAAGTTGCGGTAGTTGTACCAGTGCACAAAGGTGGGCCAAACACTGTTGTTGAGAACTTCTGACCAATCTTGATTCTCTGTCCTCTTGCCAAGATCCAGGAGTGCACTGTCTACCATCACCTACAGGAGTACTTGGAGAATTATAATCTGCTGTCTCCATATCAGCATGGATTTAGGAAAAGACACAGCACCCTCACAGCCTTGTTGAAAGTAACTTCGGATATTTATCATGCCATGGATCAAGGTTCTGCCACTGGTGCCTTCTTTGTTGACCTGACTAAAGCATTTGACCTTGTAAATCATGATCTCCTGCTGCACCAGCTACAGTCAGTTGGTTTGGATCCCACTGCCCTACTCTGGGTCCACAGCTATCTCTCCTGCCATTCTCAAGGTGTCAGATGGGCCAGTGCTTTATCTGATTTCAAACATATTATACACTGTGTCCCACAAGGCTCTATTGTGGGCCCGCTGTTGTTCTCTGTATTTATAAATGATCTTCCTAGCATTGTGGAGGGGCCTCTGTGCATCTCTATGTGGACAATGCCATTATTTATCGTTCCTCTCGTGATGTCTCCTTAATTAGCAAGGAACTTGCCTCTGACTTCAAGGACCTTGAAGACTGGTTCCAGTGTAACCAACTTGTCCTCAATACTAAAAAAACAAAATGTATGCTCTTTTCTCACCATCCTCCCCCCTCTTTGCCCCTCTCACCTCTATGTAACATCTCCTATAATGGTGACTTTCTTGAGTCTGTCCCCACATTTAAGTATTTGAGTGTCACCCTAGATACCTATTTATCCCTCTCTGCCCATATTTCTACCGTGGTCAAAACACTGAACCAGAAGTTGGGACTCCTTTACCGTATCCACCCCTTCCTCACTTCTGCCTCTTGTGTCAAGATTGCCTCCACGTCTCTTCTTCCTTTACTTAATTATGGTGCGCCATTATTGCTGTCGTCCAACATGTCTAACATGTCACTGCTTGCCCAGGCGTACCATAAGGTGGGTAGGTTTGCACTTGGTGTCAATAGCCACCATCACCACTGTGATGTCCTCTCTCTCCTTGACTGGCTTCCTTATGGATCAAAACTAAGGTACTCAACCTTGAACTTTGTGTATAAGCTTGTTCACAAATTTATCCCTCCCTGCCTCAGAGAGATTATTCACCTTAGGAAACCAGCATGTGCCCTCTGTCCTTCTGCTCTACATCTCCTCGATCGGCCTAATCTGAGGCTTGTGGTCACCTATAAATCCTTCTCCTTCGTATCAATAACTGATTGGAACTCCCTGCCTCCTCCAGTCCTTTCCTGCACATCTCTGCTCAAGTTCCAAACGACTTTACTTGCCTTCCTTTCCTCCTCTGCTAACTGCACCTGTTTCTGGTGACTTTCTCACTCCACGTTCCCCTCATCTTTACTCTATCCCCTAGTCCTTTCCCCCTCTACCCTCCTGTCAATCTCCCTTCCTTGGTCTGTACCCCCATCTCTTCTCTGTCTATTGTTTACCTGGTTCTACTCCTCCCTCCCTCTCTCCTCCCCCATGTCCACTCCCTACGTTCACTCTGTCTCTATAGACATCAGTCCACACTTGTGTTCTCCCACTCTATCTCCCTGAATCATTTATGGGTATTGACCCTGATACCATGGTATCTTATGAAGTAACCTGATTGTATGTATCCGTTTTACTTATTTTATTTGATGTCTACATATACGAATATTGCTTCCCACCAGAAGGCATTGTACCCTCTGTATAATATGTATATGATCAATGTACTCAATTGTTTTACTCCTATCATATTGTACATATTTTTTTAAATCTTGTTTGCATTTTGCACTCTATTCTACATGTGTTTCTGCCCTTTGTACTCATCTGTTTCACATGATTGTTCTTACACAATGGCTATACTAGTACTTGCTATACTTTATCCTCTGGTGAATTGTCATGCTCCAAGTTGACTCCTAGTTGCTGTCAGTTCCCAAGAGTATGTTATTGCTTTTTGTATCTCTTAAGTTGTCTACTGTATTGTTCTTTTTATTACTGTTCTCTCCCGGGTCGCCCCTGAAAAAGGGACTGTAATTGTCTCAGTGGACTTACCCGGTTACCAAAATTCAAATAAATAAATAAAATAAATTAAAAATATTCAAACTGAGTAAGAACAAATCCACGAGGGGACATACCCACAAACTGGAGGGGGTTGATTTAAAGGGGACATCGGGGGCAGGTTCTTCACTGAGAGGGTGGTACAACCATGGAATAGGCTGCCAGAGTGGGTGGTGGGGGTGGATACAGTGGAGAACTTCAAAAGGGCCTGGGACATGCACATGGGACTGGTGGGCAGAGTGCAGGCCACAAACGGATGGAGGAAATCTTCCTGGGGGAAGGGGTTATGGGTAGAATAGATGGACCTAGAGGTCCTTATCTGCCGACAGCCTTCTATGATTCTATGAAATTTGGTGCAAGCCATAATGATTATGGTATACAAAAAAGGAGACAAAGCCTCCTTTAAAATAGGAGACCAATCAGTATTTTAAATACGGATTATAAAATCTTGGCTTTTATTTCACAGCAGAGGCTGCTTAACATGGCAGAGGATGTGATATCCCCTGTACAGTCATATATGATACCATACAGAGATCTATTTTTAATAATCTCATGTTTCTATGAGACCTGATTACTTGTGGCAAATTGGGGACAACAGCAGGGTATATATTATCCCTGGATCAAGAAAAGGCATTTGATTGGATTGAGCATACTTTTCTATTTAACGTCCTGCATGCATATCATGTTCTCAACAAACTGATTATGGGGATTCAAGTACTATATAATAATTGAACAATACTGCCTTACGTCAATGGCCTACCAGGAAAGTGTTTTTTAGGACAAAACGGGGTACAACAGGGATGCCCACTCAGTTTGATGTTGTATGTCTTTACAATAGACCCCTTACTATGCAAAATATTAAACAACCCCAAGATACCAGGCATATGTTCGACTGAACGGGATGTAGCACCCACAGTGGTGGAATATGCAGATGATATCTGTGTCTATATACAGACTGAGAAAGTGGGTACTGGTATTATAACAGTCATTACAAATTATGAAAAGGTATCTGGAGCCAAATTGATTTATGTTAAAAATCGGGGACTTCCAGAAAATAAGGGACCTGAAACCACTGCTGTGGATAAAATTGCTAATATTGGGGGTGCTGTTGAGCCCAAGCAAGATGGCCGCCTTTTAATAATGCTCCTCTAAACTGCTTGGCTTCAGAGTTCAAAAACTGAGTTTTTTGGTCACAACTTGCAAACTTTTGAACAGTAACTCAAATCGGAAGCCCTCTGCCTCAGGATGGGAAATCCTTGGAAGGATCGTCATCACCCTGACGAAGCTAAAGCTAAAAATGCTCTGGCTATTTCAACCACGCGGGCTAGCTGTACTTTGCAGGTCCTGGACTCGGAGAATGCAGGAGAGGAAACTCTACAATCACTTGGCCAAAAAATAAATCGGCTTATAGCCTCTGTTTCGAGCCTGGCAGAGAAAATGGATGCTATCACCAACCGGGTGACCAATTTAGAAACCTCCATGGACCTGGTAACAACCGAATCATCAGAAGCTAAAAAATGTTCCGATGCAGCTATGGGGGTCAGTACTACACTGTTGAAAGAGAATGGGCATCTTCGTATGAGGCTGGAGACTTTGGCAAACCAAATTCGGGCTTCCAATATTCGGCTGCTTGGTATCCCGGAAGGATGTGAAGGGGACCACCTGGTTCTATTTTTACAAGAATGGTTAACACTTCCATTTGGAGAAGAAGCCAGGGAACGTGTAAAGAATATTGAGAAAGCCTATCGGATTACCAGATGGGGAAAACCAGACAACGCGGAGGCTCCACGTGCAGTCCTGGCAGTGATGGATGGCGCAGCAACAAGGGACTACCTCCTAGCCTTGGCTAGACAACATAAAACTTTGTTATGCAAAGGTGAGACAGTTCGAATTTACCCAGACATTAGCTACGCTACCAGGCAAAGGCGCAGGTTGTTTGGTGGCACTAGGGCACTCCTACGGGAAGCAGGAATTCAGCATAACATGCTATTCCCTGCTCGCTTGAGGATTATCCACCATGGCAAAATTTTTGTTTTCTCAGACCCGAAGGAAGCTGCCTGCTGGATTCAGAAGCAGGTTCCAAGAAGATGACATTCGAGAGATCAGAATGATCTTTCTTCTGATGAGGATGAGCCGTGAAAGGGTGTTTGGATTGCCTGACCTGAGAAGAGAAAATACTGAAACATGTCGTGTGATTGCTTTGTTCCCTCCTGAGAAAGTGTGTGAGTAAATGCCTAGACTGCAAAGAGGATCTTTAAAACTGTAAAATACTTTACAACCTCAGCACTATACTATATGGAGCTGTTCCTAATAATTGTAGTCATTTATGGGGGCATCTGTTTAAATAATGTTGACCATGTTTTTGTTTTAGTTAGTTATAAAGTTTTAAACAATAGTCCCAATTGACTTAGAATGAAGGGATAAGCGATGTAGCATTATTTACTGTGTATTTAACACCATATGTGTGCACTTGTAAAAGTTAAAGCATGGACGTCAGTATCCCCTCTTATGAGGAGAAAAGACATATGATTAATATATAGAAATAATGTTTTTGTTTTTCCATGCAGCTCTTCGGTTTCTTAAAACAGCCTAAAAAGGTTTAAAGGACTTACAAGGACTTTAGTTATTAAGTATCCCCCAAGACGTATCTTTTGCAGTAGACTAAATCTCTTTGCTATGTAATATGAGGAGTGGTGCCCTCAGTGTGTCTTTATTCTTAACATTTGTTATGTCTCTGCTGGAAATGTACAGCTTGCTGTTTATAATTAAATAATAAATATAAAGTTTAAAAAAAAATTGATAATATTAATATATCTGCGGAACCTATACAAATTTTAGGGTTAAGATTTGGCAGTGCGTATGATGCTGCACTTAATTGGAAGGATAAAATCCATTTACCCAGTCATCAACAACTAAATAAATATATAAAAAAAAAACAAGGATACAGCACTGATTTCCTCATGGAAATCCAAAACAGTGTATCTAAACGTAAGAGGGTATGCCTGATAAAAACATTATGTCTACCAATCTTTCTCTACATAACAAATGTTTTTTTCCCTTACCTGTAAATTTGGAAGTCACTAATAATTTAGTTTTTCAAGTCTTGTGGGGGAGTCGTTTGAACCCTATCAAAAGAAATCTGATATGTCAAGACTATAAGCATGGGGGGAATTAGGATGCTACATCCTATTGTGTTCTTTCACAGTATGTTTCTATATGTGAATTCCGTACCTTTCTTATCAGGCAGGATTCATGATTGGAATAGAATTCTGTACAACTGGTTCCAAGATATTTTTTTCTATTTGGTGTAGTTCACCTTTTCTAATGCCACCTAAAACAAAGTTTAGACATTTACCTTTAGTTTTCCAGATAGTATTGTTAAAACTGAAGAAATGGAAAATTTCACACACCGTTCTACTTGCCAATGCAAGAAAAATCTTTCATCACACCATAGTAACAACCTCATGTTTTGAAACTCTACACTTAGAGTATTGCACATCACAACAACTTAGTACAGTTTTCCTACAGCTCACAGACAAATGGATTCCGTTACAACTTTGGGACATCAGCTGTCTTTCCTGCCATGGCAGGATAGGAGTCTACAATTCACATAAGCACAAAGCAATAGAGGAGTAAATGTTCTAGATCCTCCTGTTCACAGTTATTGGAAACATAGAAACATAGAAGTTGATGGCAGATAAGGACCGCAATGCCCATTCAGTCTGCCCATTTTATCTACCTTATAAATGTGCCCTAGGCCTTTACTCTGTCAATGGCCTATCTATTCATAGTCATCTGTCTTGCTCCCATATGCCTATTACATGCCTGTTTGAAGTCCTGCACTGTATTCATAGCCACCACTTCCTGAGGTAGGCCATTCAAAGAATCCATCACCCTTTCTGTGAAAAAGAACTTCCTCACATTACCCCTTAATTGGCCTCCCTCTAGTCTCAAGCTATGTCCTCTTGTTCTGCCATTTTTCTTATATTGAAACATGTTAGACTCTTTCACCTTGTTAATGCCCTTAAGGTGTTTAAATGTTTTGATCATATCACCTCTCTCTCCTTCCTTTGCTCTAGGGTATACATATTGCGCTCCATTAATCTGTCCTCATATGTTTTCTGATGCAGTCCCTGCACCATTTTGGTTGCCCTTGTCTGGACTGCCTCAATTTAGTTAATGTCCTTGTGCAGGTGCAGCCTCTAGTACTGCACGCAGTACTCCAGATGGGGCTTCACCAGTGTCTTGTAAAAAGGGATTGTTACCTCCCTCTTACAACTTGTGATACCCCTACTAATACACCCCAACATCACTCTAGCCTTACCTATTGCTTTAATGGTCTGCTTGGATGATTTCAGGTCATCTGTGATGATGCCCAAGTCTCTTTCTTCCCTTGTGATTGCCAGCAGCTCCCCTCCCAACCTATAGGTAGCTTCAGGGTTTCTCTTCCCTATGTGCATGAGCTTGCTCTTCTTTGTGTTAAACCAAAGATGCCACTCTTCTGACCATTTTTCCAGTTTATCCAGATCTCTTCTCATTCTGCTCAGTCAATCTGGATCATCTACTCTGTTGCAGATCTTTGTGTCATCTGAAAACAGACAAACCTTACCCTCCAGTCCATATGAAATGTCGCTGATGAAGATATTGAAGAGGACTGGCCCCAGGACTGATCCCTGAGGTACCCCACTTGTGACTTACATCTCTTCTGACTGTATACTATTTACCACCACTCTCTGTTTTCTGCCCGCCAACCATTTTACCACCCAGCTGACCAACCTCTGACCCCCCCCACGCCTACCCAACTTATTAATCAATCTTCTTGTTTTGAACTTCAAAAGCTGTTTTATTTATTCATCAAGGCAAGGACAGTACATCATAAATGACACTCTGGGGCTTTGCCTCCATACAGGTGTAATATGTATATACAAACAGAGGGGATAGACAGAGTATAAAATACAGTACAACATCTTATCTACTTTTCTTATGTCCCTCCAGGTCCAGAGTCTCTCTTTGGTCTAGTTCCAGAGTGAAGTGATCCAGTTTCCAATGAAAGAGGGTGTACAGGAAAAATGTAATGCCCACAGGAAAGATTGAATCTGGGTCCATTGTGTCATCAGTCCAATTTTATATTTCCCAGATCCTCAATTAGTTTATAAGATGACCCCATAGGGTGAAAACATATGACCAATAAAAAAAACTTGCTCTTGACTGAATAAATCTTACAATTTCAACATCCTTTGTGCATCTTTCTTCACTTTACATTTTATTTCTAATATAGTTTATAAAAAAAAAAAAAGAACTAACAAATCTGTAACTTAATCAAACCAAAATACAGCCAAATATACAGCAAGTATTGGGCCTGGTGTGATGAAACACTTTATTCTGGTCTGCCATCCATTTTCTTCTAGGTTTTTACTACTTTTCCCCTCTATTACTATGGCCCCCTGTTCAGCCCTGTATTTCGGTTAGGTAGCTCTGTATTAATACCTATGTCTGGAGTAGCTGTTCCAGGACTGGTTGGCCATCCCTCTCCTCCCAATGATGGAAAAGGGGTAGCCATCTAGTGTGAAATCTTTCAGTGGCAAGCCTCACATGGGCTGTAATGTCCTCCATATCTTTGATTTGTTTAAGATTTCGATACCAATCAGAGATCTATGGTGGGTCCTCAGTCGACCATCTCTGTGTAACTGATTTCAGTGCTGCTACTATCAAGATATTATAAAGATATTTCTCTGCCTGAGTTTTTATTTCCTGTGGAAGGGTTCCCAGCACTAAATTCTCAAACTCCAGGGGAGATGTGAGGGAGAGGATTTTTATAATTAGTGCAGCAATCTCTGCCCAAAAAGATGTCATTTTAGGGTACTCCAAAAAAATATAGTGGTGCATACCCAGGGACCCACATTGTCTCCAACATTTATTTGTTGTAGAGGAGGCACAATGGCAAGCTATAGTGAGGGGTGTAAAAAAATTTATATTAATTTTCCAACTGAATTCCCTCCAGGAGAGTTAGTTGTTTTGTGTGTGCACAACCAGTTATCTTACCAGGATTGATCTGGAATATTTAAGTTTGCCTCTCCATTCCACCAGTTTAACACTCTTTGTATGGCTAGGGCCCCTCTGTCTTCCATCAGAATTTTATCGATTTGCGAGATATAGGATTTAGTGTCCCTCAGGATGCTTTTATGGTGAGTTAGTGGGGGCTCTGTGCCAGTTCCATTAGCCCTATGATATTTGTGATATAATGTGCACATTAACAGAACATGAAGGAGTGTGTATTTAGTAAATTGAATTCTGTTTGGATTTGGGCAAATTATTTCAGGTGTTCCTCCTCCAATAACTGTTGGTGGTATCTGAGTCCACTTAGGGCCCATCTAAGAAAAGCCGTGTCCTCTCTCTGGGCCAGAAACCTCAGTAGGTACATGACAGGCAGATATTTCCACACCAGGCAGACTAGCTCCCCTTCCTGTCTGGTTTTAAGCCACAGTGACATGGTATGTCTAGTTAAATTATTTATGTGCTTCAAATCATCAGGAGGACTCTCCAATGTAAAAGATTAAGAGGTGCCAGATGGCATTCTCTCTTTTCTATCTCTAACCAACCATGTCCTTTCCCCACTGTTAACATTTTGATCATCAGTAAAAACTGAGCTGCTAGATAGTGTTTTGGAAAATCTGGGAGCCCCATTCCTCCTTTTCCCTTGTCCTCTGTCAAAATATTCCAGCGGACCCTTGGCCATTTTAAAGCCCATATAAAGTCTGACAACTTCATTTTTAGATCTTTCCAGTCCTTTGTAGGGATTGGGAGGGGAAGGGTTGTAAAAAGAAAGAGAAATCTAAGTAGGATATTCATGTTAACTGTTTTCAGTCTGTTGCTAAATGTTAGAGGGAGCAGTTTCCACCTACGCAAGTCTGCATATACTTGTTGTCTGAGGGTTCCATAATTATATTGGTACAGTGATGCCAATTGCGTAGAGATCTCACTTCAGTGTCTACCCACCTAAAGGGGACCATGTCCCTTAGTTCTTGATCTTTTGTACCCCCTCTTAGTAACATCTCTGACTTTGTCATGTTTACCTTGAAGCCTGAGATTTCTCCAAAGTCCTTGAGTAGTTCCAGTAAGTGAGGGAGGGAGGGCCGAGGATTAATCAGGTATATCAGAGTATCAGCCGTATACAGGGAAATCTTGTGGGTTGTATGCTGTAGTGTTACGCCCTCAATATTCCCCTTCTGCCTTATGACCTGGGTCAGTGGCTCCATGCTAATTGCGAAGAGCAGTGGGGAGAGGGGGCATCCCTACCTTGTTCCTCTTGAAATTTTAAGGGACGATGATAGGGTTCCATTCACCCATACTCTGGCCTGTGGTTGTTGAGATATCCCAGTTTTACCCAGTTCAGGAAGTTCCCTTCAAACCCCATTTTCTCTAGGGCCTGGAAAAGATATTCCCAGTTCAGCCTGTCAAAGGCTTTTTCTGCGTCTAGCAAAACTGCCTGAGCAGGGTGCTGGATGGAGATCTTCCCTTGTATTATGTTCAGGATCCTTATAATGTTATCAGTTAAGTGGCAGTGTGGGATGACCCCTGTTTGATCGGGGTGGATTAATAGCTCTATATACTTTTGGAGCCGAATTTAAAGTATTTTAGTAAATATTTTCTGGTCTTGATTAAGTAGGGCTATCGGTCTGAAGGATTCGCACTTTGTTCTCTCCTTGCCTGGTTTAGGTGTTACTGTTGTGAGTGAATGTGACCAACTTTCTGGGAGTGTACCTTCCTCTAAACATTGATTGAAAACTTCGGCTAAGAGGGGTGCCACTGAAGGGCCTAGCATTTTATAAAATTCCCCACTAAACCCATCCGGGCCTGGGGTCTTCCCCGTGGGTAGGTGCTTATTAACTATCAGTATTTCCTCCACTTATATGGGGCGGTTTAACTCATTTCTTGCTGACTCATGTAGTTTAGGTAAATTGATTGTGTCTAGAAAGGCTTTTGTTTTAGTTTGGGTGTATGTCATTTCCTGATCCTCTGAGTATAGGGTTTAGTAATATTTTTGGAATTAGGAGGCTATTTCCTTGGGGGAGTCCCATTTTCTATTCGGGTATCCCTTTTCTTCAATGTAGGGGACATAGCTCTCTGCTTGGGCTTTTTGGAGCTGGAATGTCAAGAGTTTTCAGGCTTTACCCCCTATTTTCATGGTATTTTTGGTTTGTGAACCTGAGATATCCTTCTGCCATTTAATTTTCAAAATCTTGCAGGGCCTCTCTGGCATGTCTCAGCTCCCTCAAAATCTTCTGATCCACAGGGTTAGCTTAATGCCTTTGTCCCACTGTTGCTATTACTGCTAATAACCTATTTTCTGTTAGAGTCAAGAGTTTTTTCTGGGCAGAGGCAAAGCTGATTATTTCCCCTCTGGTGACTGCTTTAAGTGTGTCCCATTTGAGGGAGGCAAAGGAGGTGGTTGATTGGTGAGTTTCAGTAAAATCAACTATATTTTGCTTTAAGCGGTTCACAAATGCTTTGTTGTTCATCAAGGAAGCATTCAGACTCCACATGGTCTGCTTTTCTTGGGGTGGGAGGGATAGATGAATAGATACTGGGGAGTGGTCTGATAAGGTTATGTTGTGAATGTGGGAGTCAACCATATTATGAAGCGTGGATATGTGTGTGTAAAACAAGTCTATTCAGGAATATGAGTATTGTGCATTTGAGTAGAATGTATAATCCCTCTCCCATTAATCAATCTTCTATGTGGAACAGTATTGAAAACTTTGCTGAAGTCAAGGCAGGCGGCATCAACTATACCCCCCTTGGTTGACCACTCTGGTTACCCAGTCAAAGAAATCTATGAGATTAGTTAGACAGGACCTTCCTGTTATAAACCCATGCTGCCTTAGATCCTATGCTCCTATGGATTCCAGGTGTTGCACTATCCTTTCCTTAGGGAATGCCTCCATATTCGTACCCAATACTGAGGTAAGACTGACTGGTCTGTAGTTCACTGCCTCCTCTCTGCTGCCACTCTTGTGGAATGGGATCACATGAGCCCTTCTCCAATATTCTGGGACCTCTCCTGTACTCAGAGACTCACTAAACAGTTCTGCTAATGGCTCTGCTAGTTCCACCCTTAACTCCTTTAGTACCCTGGGATACATGCCATTAGGTCCTATTGCCTTGTCCACCCTTAGCTTAGTGAGCTCTTGTAGGACCCTTTCTTTTGTGAAGGGACTTGTGCACACCTCCCTCCCACCTGTGTCCCCGGTGCTGAGCTGTGAGCTCTGCCCTACCTTCTCTTCAGTAAATACTGAGCAGAAGTATCTATTTAGGATAGATGCTTTTCCTTGGTCCTCCTCCACTCATTACCTCTTATCCCTTTTGATCTTAGCAATGCCCCCTCTAGACTTTCACCATTCACTAATGTAGCTATAGAAAGCCTTGCCACCTTCTTTTACTGTTTTGCTAGTGTTTCCTCAGTTTGGGCCTTTGCCTGCCTTACTGCCTTTCCTGCTTCCCTAAGGGAAGTTTGGTATGCCTCCCTATCTTCGTCCTTCTGCATTCCCTTATATTTCCTGAGGCCAACCTTTTTGCTCTGAACTTTTCTGCTACTGTTTTTGAGAGCCAAAGTGGTTTCCTCCTGCTTTTGCTTTTCTCCCTAACACAATGGGATGTTGCTTCAAGTATTGCATCCTTATTGCTTGCCCACTTTGCCTGTACCCACTCACCTGTATTTCTTCTTGCCAGGGCTAGCTTAACTTTGTTGGCCATCTTATCAAAATCAGCACCTCCGAAGTCCCATCTTTTTGCCTTGGAATAGGATGATTTAGTTCTAGTGGCCAAACTGAACCACACCATGTGATGGTCAGTGGCCCCCAGGTGACCTTCTACCTGAAGATTTGTGATCCTTTACCCATTAATCAGTACTAGATCCAGGATAGCCCTGTCTCTTGTGGGTTGTTGTATGCATTGTTTGAGGCCCTCTCCCTGCAGTGAATCCACTACTTGTCTAGTTCTAGTGGATGTTCCTGCTGGTATTGACCAATCTGTATCTGGCATGTTGAAGTCTCCCATTAGCAGAACCTCCCCTTTAGCTGTCATGTTTTGTATATCGTCTAACAGTAATGTGTCGATGTCCTTCCCCTGGTCTGGAGGTCTGTAGACAAGCCTAGTTCATATGGCTCTCCCACTTCTTGTTTCCAGGGTGACCCACAGTTCTTCTGGCTCCTTATGTATATTCCAAATTTCTGCAGCTTTGATATTTTCATTGACATAAAGGGCCACTCCCCCTCCCATTTTTGCACCTCGATCTCTTCTGAACAGTACATAGCCGGGTACTGAAGTTTCCCAAGTGTGGTTACTGGTGAACCATGTCTCGCTAAAGGCTACTATGTCCAGTTTAGCCTCTGTCATTGTTGTCTGTAGGTCTGGGATCTTGTTTCCCAGACTGCAGGCATTTGTGTACATGATTTTCCATTCATCAGTTTTCGGTGCATTAGCTGTTGAGTGAGGTCCGGCATTTCCCTGCTCGTCAAATGGGGAGCCAGACCTTTTGCCTTACCTGGTGATGCAAATTAACTACAAACATGCTGAACTCCTATTTGATCACTAGCTGATGGGGGAAGGGTATTTTTCCCATTCGATGTATCTGGTGCTGCATCGCTCTCCCCATTTGCTAGTTTAAATATTCTGCAAAGACATCAAACTTCTGCCCTAATGCACTGACTTCCTCCTTAGTCAGATGCAGTTCATCGAATTTAAAGAACTTTCGCTCCCAAAACTGTTGCCAGTTACCTATAAATCTGAGTCCTTTTTCCTGGCACCAGCCCTTGAGCCACATGTTTAGCTCTCTTATCTCCCCTTCTCTGACCTTCCTTCCATTTGCCCCCCCCAAACCAGCAGGATCTCAGAGAAGGAGACGCCAGACAAAATGGATGACTGTTTGTCTCCCAGCCTTGTCAGGTTTTCCTTGGTCTCCACAACTGACTGGCTGGCAAGATCATTAGTCCCTATGTGTACCAGGATGTCTATGTTTTCTCCTGCTTCCTGCATGATTTTAGCAATGTGGTCAGTGTCTCTCCATGCTGATGTACCTGGGAGACATCTGACCATTACCCCTGGCCAGAGGTAATCAACTCCCAGAATCATGGAGTCTCCTATGATCAGAAGTGTTTTGGATTTACTTTTTGCCTTTTTTTTGGTGAGCATTGAGTGATGCAGCACTGAAACTCAGGAACATTTCTTTCTTTCTTCTCTGTCCCTTTACACAGCAATTGTGGCACTATTTACAAAGGCCTGGAAAGAAAACTGCTAAATCATATTACCTATGAAATCTTAGTTTTAGGGATATATCCTATAAAGCTCCACAGATTTCATCCTAGTACTCTTAGATACATTTTTACATTTATTAGATATTACTTTTGGCAGGTGAAACGTCTATATCTCTTACAGCAACAGCAAATGTACAGTCCAACAGGTTTTATGACAAATACTAACTACCTGCACTTACCTCCTGACAACTCACTGGGTTGAGGGACCCCAATCCCAGCACTTCAGGTTACACCTACCCTCCCTACTCATGACATCGCTCTCACTTTCCTACCCCCTCAGATGCTCCCACCTACCTTACTCCTTCCACCTACGTTTGCAGCCCCTGCTTCTTCTCACCTCTGAGAGCTTCCAAGTAGGGTGTTAACATCTGATGCTGGCTAGCTGCTATACTGCCTAAGCTGTTTAATGCCGTTTTACCCTGTAACTTATCTGTACCATATGTAACCCTACCATCTGTATTGTATTGTTTATGTAACTGACGTGGAAACTATAAATGAGTATCTGCTCACTGGTGTAATCCAAGTCCTCAATAAACAGTAATAAAAAAAATAAGGGTATTCTTGAAAAACAGATATGGCATTGAAAAAAGATTACTTTCTTCTTCACAACCTGATATGTATTGGAAACATTGTATGTGGTTCTTGACTAACTAACAATCTGTGCTATACATGTAATCATATAGAATTGTATTCACCTTTGTATAACAATTGGTTGGATGCAAGGAAATGTTTATTTTGTTTAGATACTTTTTCTTTTCCTGTAATTTCTTTTTCAGTGCTGTATGCAGGGGTATTTACTGTATTACTAATAAAAATCCCCTACTCTGTGAAGCATACAAAAACAGAAAAAATACCTCTAGCTTTACAAGCCCAGTAGATGAAAATGGTACTCTAGTAACATCAACAAGTCAAATTCAACAGGTTGTAAAGAATTATCTGAAGACGTTTAGTGAATGTCCACCAGCAGCTAAACAAAACATAGAAGAATATCTGGAAGTCATTAAGATACTGTAGATATAGTACACAATGAATCCATTAAAGACTTATCTAAACTGATACAGATACAGGAAATCATATCTGTAATAAATAAGCTAAAATTAGGGACCTCGCTGGGAAGGGATGCATTCCCGAATTAATTCTATGTGATCTTTAAGACTGAAATTTCAGTTTGTTTAGTAAAAGTATTTTTTTTAGCATGATTGTTATTCCTGCCACCTTCACAATGGGCTTAATTATTTTGTTTCTGTATAAAACAGGGAACAATAATTTAATACAGAACTGGAGGCCTTTTTGCCTCCTAAATTCTGATTTCAAAATTCTATCACAGATTTTACAAACAAGATTAAGACAGGTTGCAGCTACACTAATCAACTGAGTACAAACACATGCCATCCCAGACAGGAAAATCCAACAAAACGTATTTATTATTAGAGAAGTACTTGAGTACTATGAGAAGAACAATAAGTCAGGATTTTTACTTTCTTTGGATCAAAGTAAGGTCTTTGCCAAGGTCATTCATAATTTTTATCCCACACATTAAGAGCCTATGGTATCCCAGACCCCTTCATAGGATGGATTCAACTCATGTATAAAAATGCAGCAATAACTTCCATACTAGCAGGACAAGAAGGTAAGGATATTCTGGTAAAAGTGGGAGTCAGACAAGGCTGCCCTTTAAGCCCTCTTTTGTATATTTTCCAATTGATCCTTTTATTAGAAAAGTAAAGCAGAATAATAGAATATAGGGGCCTTACAGGACAACAGAAAGATGACACTGTCATGATTACTGCTTATGCAGATGACATATGCATATTTTTAAAGAATGATTCAAGTGCAACAAAACTGTTGAAAGAAACTGAAACATACTCTGAAGTATCAGGAGTACAACTTAACATGCATAAAAGCAAAGACATACAAATAGGGACGCAGGACCAGATGCTCAAAAACCATAGCAGGCATCATTATTATAAAAAAATACTTGGAAATCCTTGGAGTGAAATTTGGAAATGGGGATATGGCAAGAAGATATTACGAAGATTCCTTGAGTATATACAAGCAGAAAGTGGCCAGATGGAAAGGATGGAACAGTCTAAGCAGAACAGCATGCACATTATGAAGCACTTCTTAATCCCCTGCTTACTATACATTAGCATGGTATTTCCATTATCATAACATCTGTAAACGTGACTTTTTTAGTGTTTTCTTTCAGATGCTGTGTGGAAGCTGATTGAACCCAATGAAAAGGGATTTTACATACTTAGCTGTTAAAAAGGGAGGAGTAAACATGGTAAATCCTGTCATCTTCTTCTGCACCTTACTTTGGTCTGGATCAATAAAAATAGGATTGCAAGATATTGTAACACTTACCAAAAAATGGATAACAAACAATATGATGTCTTTTTTAATAAATGAGAAGATCTCCCTCCCAAATGCTCCCAACATCTACAAATTCAAGATTATATGAAACTGAAACATTCGATAAAAAAACTTTCCAAAGGAAAGTTACAAAAGTCCAAATTCTGAATAATTTAAGGAAATGACTCTATATGGTTGTCTGTGTAGCAGACACAACAGAGCCAGACTTTAAACATTGTATACCAAGGAAAAGATAATTAGCTACTAAACAATTAAGCAATAAGAGAATACCACAGAAAATAAGGGTTGTTATTTGGTTAAGCACATATGGAAGATTAAATGTCAGAGAGAACAGTAAACATAAAGCAATAGAAAAGAGATATTGCTCATACCCTGAATGTGCTGCACAAAAAAATGATGTAACATTATTTTACTAGACTACAAATTTGTCAAACAGATGTGGAAATACATGGCAGCAAGATTGCACCTTCCTTAGCAGGAAAGGCTCACTTATGAGGTGATTTTTCTAGGTGCCTTTCCACAAACTTTAAGGAAGTACAGTGAAGATACCTTAACTGTGATATTTGCCTGCCTGAAGTACTATTTGTGTGAGGCAAGATGCCAGCTGGTATTATGACAACAGAGAATTATGTATATTTCAATTTGTAAAATGTGTGAAGGCTCATTTAATGATATATACACATACATTGATGCATAGAAGTTGACAGCAGATAAGGACCTCTTGGCCCACCCTGTCTGTCCTGAGAAAGATTTGAAATTTCACCCGTAGGCGCAGGTAATTCTATGATGGAAAGGTTTTCCTTTTTTTCCAAAAATTTATACAATGATTTTCAAGATAGACATGGAATTATGTTTGTTTTAGTAGCAAAGAATGAGGAAAAAGGTATAACGTATTACTGTGATTTGATTTATGTAATTTTCTCATGGTTTATTCAATAAAAAAAACTCTCCTGCTCTTCTCAGAAAGGGAAACACTTGGTCTTCTTGCCAAGATGGTTGATGCCAGTGGAGAGGGTGAGAGGGGTTCAGATGGAGCTGTGACTAAGAATCCAACCTCTTTCACAGTCAACACAACAAATGAAATCCCTGAACAAACGGAAACGGAAGAAACGAGTAATGTAAAGCAAATGGACAGTGCCTATATGAATGCTGATATTGTTGAGGAAAATGAAGACTTTTGCAAAGAAGAGCCAGAACCTTGCAGCTTAAAAAATCAGATTGCTGGCAATGGTGGCAGAAGAGAAAGAGAGATTCGGAAGAGAGAGAGATTCAGAAGAAAGAGAGAGAGAGAGAGTGTTTGTGTCAGCTGCACATGATCAAAGAAACCGTCGACATGTCCGGAGTTAACAACAGCAGTTGTTCAAGTTAAGCACAGTGTCAAAACAAAAACACTGGGGATTCATAAACCCCTCTTTAAAAAATCAGCAATGGCAGAGTAGAAAAAATCATCCTGGACTGCAACGCATGCTTTGGAGTTGGCAGGCTGGAAAAGGAATGACAAAGGACAAAGGATTCCTGATAAGCAAGACTTCATAGAGCAGAGATATAGAATGTAAGTGTGGCAATCAGCTTAATGTCAAGAGGAGAGCACTAAAACTGGCAAAAGTGCTGAACTGGTGGGAATAACATTCAAACTGCTGACAGGGAGAGGAGCTTGGACAGCACAGAAATGCTCAGCAATGAGAAAATTCAGAGCTCAAATGCTTCCACAGGTGAAATCACAGTACAAACTCTGCAACATAATTGCTCTGCAAGTATAAATAATTTAAACACTGAAACTGACCAATATATTACTGACTCTCCTCCTGTGGCTGGTCCTTCCAGGGATAACCCTAAAACTTTCAGACCTTTTTCTGCTGATTTAAACAATCCAAGGTTGGAGTCCCAGGATCAGAGGACAGACTGTAGCACCAAGCCAAAACAGTATGCTGATTTGTTTAATACAAAAGGGGAGCATGCACCACATAAAAATGCAGTCAGGCTTATTTATACAAGGGGCTTGGAAACTTCACTTGACAGGATTTACATTGCAAGAACCTTGTTAAAAGACTTTATTTTTTTGCTTCTGAAATTTATGCACTTATACATGGTTCTTTGTGATAACAGTGACTGCCAAACGGCAAGCTGCATTATCACGACGTCAGAGTGGCAAAAATATTTTTGCCATTCTGACATCCTTGGTACACAGAAGAATGGCACTGGGGACTTAGGTTTATTGCTTTCTGTAGGGAGGCTGCACCCCCACACACTTACACACCCACACAACTCCAGGGGGGGTGCATGTCGGGGGTGCGAAAGCACAAAAAATTAAGTTTTGGGCCTGGCGCAATAAAATTGCACTAGCGTTCAGACACAAACCCAGTACCTCCACTACCACAACTACAGGCCAACCCCTGATGCCACGGTGCAGCTCGGCAACCCACAACAGTGCCATCCCCTCCACCCCCTCTCAACCAACAGTCGCCGTGCTCTCCCCACACTTGTGTACCTATGGCGACATCCCTGTCGCTGCATTTGGCCCACCCCTCACATCCAGTCACCCTGCCCACCCCATGGCCATTCGGGCTTTTGCCCATAACGCATTGCCGTTTCAGACTGTGCCTTAGTTCAGATGCCAACATCACAGGCTACCCTTATACATACTGGCGACTTGAACAGTGACATCAGTTTTAAACAAATGTCTGGTTTTGTACATGGTTCTGGGCACAATATAGCAAACTAAAGGTCCTATCCTATTCTCTATCCTCCTAAATGATCTGCCAAATTAATGCTCCTCCTCCGCTATACACATGTATGCAGACAACACGGTCCTTTTCACCTCCGGCCAGTCCCACGAAGAACTCACTTCCAAACTACAAATGGATTTCAACAAAATCCAACACTGGTTCAATACCAATCAGCTCTCCCTAAATCCCAAGAACACATTCTCTATGACTTTCGGCACAAGGCAGCGTCTTTCCAAACTCACCCATCCATTGATCTTCCATACTTTAAACAATACTATCCTCGATGAAGTACCCTCCTTTAGGTATCTAGGGGTTTGGCTCGATTGCCACCTCTCCTTTACCACACACATAGATGCCATCACTTCCAAACTGCGCCCTAAACTTGGTGCCCTCTATAGGAACCGCTCCTCCCTCTCGCTACCCATCAGATGTGATCTAGTCCTGAAAATGATTCTATCCACCTTCAACTACTGTGACGTAGTCTATAACTCTGCCTCAAAGACCACTCTAGCCAGACTGGACTCCCTCTTTAATGTGTTCTGCCACTCTTCCCTCAATGCCCCCCCTCGCTCACATCACTGTGATCTCTACCGTTCACTGGCCCTGCCAACCCTGAGCAACTGGCGCCTACTCCACACTGTAAAATTTGCTTCTAACTTCTGGCTCGGCTCCCTCCCACCCTACCTAGCATCCTCCCTATCTTTCCCACCTACCCCCCCACACCCTTAGATCCATAGACTCAAGGCTATTATCCATCCCCCACTGAAAGACCACCGCCGGCCAATCAGCCTTCTCCTGCCTCTTCCCCAAACTCTGGAATGGCCTACCTGCCCAGATCCACCACTCATCATCCAAATACTCCCTATCCTCTGCCCTCACTAACTTTCTCGCAACAAATTGCAACTGCCCCTGAACTCCCCCCACCTCTTACCTCTCCCCCAGCTAACTCCAAGAGCCTGATCAGCGGCCTGCCAATAGCCAAATTGGCTGGCTTATATACTCCACCACGCTTACACTCACGCTTACTCCCCTCCTACTCCTTAAACCTCCCTCTTTCCCCCTCCCTATCTCCCCCTCCTCACCCCTCAGCACCAATACCACTCGCCCTCCCTCTCACATCACCTATACCTACCCCCCATGATCCTAAGCACACTATCCCCCCCAACTCAAACAGACTCCTGTGCTTCCCACTGCAGCTCATGGCTGCACAGGCACTCAAGTTCTGACCTGTCACACTAGTAAGCTAATGGCACTTATGTAACTAATATGTTTCCCCTTAGAGTATCCATTGTATGTTCACCCTTCCCCTGTAGCATTTGCTCTACTTTGCTCCAACCATGACTGTATGCTTGATATGTATACCTTGACTTGTTTGTATGGTTTGCTATGCTTTGCTCCTACCATACCTGTACACTTGATATGTATACCTATGACTTGTTTGCTCTGTTCCTGTTGTGCAACGTTTATACTGCTCTAACCTTGCCTTTACACATGTCATATTTACCCTGTCGATACTGTTCAGTGTTCTGTATTCCACTCCATATGTAAAAAGTTCCATTTGTAATACCTCCAATCAATGTATATTGTCTGTATTGCATTACTGCTAAACTCATCTACTGTATGTATACCTGACTCCTCTGTAACCCTCCCCCAGGTCACACCATGAGACGAGCATCTTTTTGCTCAGTGTGCCTTTCCTGGTGAAACATTTCAATAAATAAATAAACTAAAAAAAAACACTCCTTTTTTGCTGTCTTTTCTAGCAGTACCCTTGGCTAAGCCAACTCTAAGAACTATAACTGTTTTATTCAAAAATGTAGGAGTGAATATTGTGGACCTTCTTTACTTGGTGAGGTGGAGATATGAAGTTTTGGACCAGCCTGAACCTATAATTGACTCAGAACAAATATGGACTTGGGGGTAGAGAATAAGGGTCAAGTTACTTCAAACTGACAATGGAGTCCTGCATTTACCTAGTAGTTTCTTTCTGGGGAGGGACAGTGGAAATTTGCTTTACCAAGGTCAACCTAAGTCTTGTTTTAAATGTGATTCTACAACACATTTAAGTAATGCCTGTGATAGTTCTCATTTTAATCACCGTTTAGACTATGGACACATGACAAAATATTGTAAAATGTTTTTTATGATAATATTTGTGAAAAAAGAGGCCACTCTTATGCAAAATGTCCATAGTGTTCCACAGTGGGAGGGGGGGTTGTCTCAAGAGGACCTGGTGACTCAGGCACAGCAAAACAGTGCAGCTAGGACATCTGAACTGAGACTAGAGGCATTGTGCAATGCTGAAAAAATTAGGCCTGACCATGAAGGGACTCAGAAAACTGAGGAACCTATCCCAGGTCCATCTACAGAGGGCATTTCAGGCCCTGGGGTAAGAGTGGAAGTCCCTGTGTCATAAATAGAGTGAGCCGTGTGTTCAGAAATGGAAGAACATTTACAGGAGTCTTCACAGACTCAGCTGTCTCCTGTACAAATGCCACCCCCAGAGAAATTTGAAATAGTCACATGCAAAGTGGAAAAAGAAAAGACCTAGAACTGAGAGTAAAACAAGACAAAAGGAGAAAATAAGTGAGATGCCTCTCACTTTACATAATAAATATAGTGCTCTAGCCCAGCTAAAAGAATGGGGAAGAAGAAGAGAATGGAGACTCTGAGGCCTCCTCACTCCATTCTTCCTATCAAGACTTCTTCTCAGATCAAAGGATTCACAATCAGAACCTGTGGTTTTTAAAAGAAAGACATTGAAAACAAGGTCTATGGATAAACTGAAAGAAGTTTATGGGGGGATTATCTTTTTACTTTGTATTAATACTTATGGGATCTCTGTCTGTAGCAACCTTAAATGTAAACAGCATTAAAAGTTATAGAAAATGCATTTCCACTTTTGCAGTATTGCAGGCCTCCAAGGCACAGGTATTATTACTGTAGGCAGGGCTGGTGTTAGAGTTTATGGCACCCCAAGCAAGCCAACATGTGGTGCCCCCATTAAATAACAGGATGGGGGTCTGGGGGCTGCCTAGGCCCCCATAAACATTTTTAACATTTTGGTGCATTCTGATGCATTTCTGCAAATTTTGGAGGTAACTGAATCAAGAGATTTCAACCTTGTTGCCCTATCCTCATTCTCAGTAAGTTGCACCCTAGCCCCTTCCTAAGATAGCTCACCGATCAGTATGGTGCCCAAGCCACCCTCTCCATAGCCTGACCACCTCTTCACTTTATACCCTCCAACCCTCAACAAGCACAGTAAGCTGTGTCCTATTAAATATCTCCCTCTAAATCTAAATTTCCACCATTCACTAAAACTACTACAAACAGCTTAATCTGGAATGGGGAACAGTTACACCTGCTGTCCCCTCCCCCCCACACACACACACTTCCCAGTTTGGTATTTTTTTAGTCTGCTCAGTCTTTTTTTCATTGATAATTGAACATACAGTGAAAGTGAATCAATGTTATACATGGCTAAGACAGCCTGGACAGGGACACAACAATCCAAATGCAAATATGACATACTTGACGAGCAGGTTAATTATTATTATTATTATCGTTATTATTATGTAATCTATCTAAATATATATGAATGAATTGCTTTTTTATTGTTCAGCTAAAAGCCATTAAAATATTCTGAAAGGCAATACATACATTTCATACAGTTATAAGTACATCATAGATAGATAGATAGATATATACTGTAGATAGATATAGATGGATACTGTAGATAGATAGATAGATAGATAGATAGATAGATAGATAGATAGATAGATAGATAGATAGATACTGTAGATAGATAGCTAGATAGATAGGTAGATAGATAGATAGATACTGTAGATAGATAGCTACTGTAGATAGATAGATAGATAGATACTGTAAATAAATAGATAGATAGATACTGTAGATAGATAGATACTGTAGATAGATAGATAGCTAGATAGATAATAGATAAATAGATAGATAGATATTGTAGATAGATAGATGAATAGATCAATAGATAGATACTGTAGATAGATAGATAGATAGATAGATAGATAGATAGATAGATAGATAGATAGATAGATGAATAGATAGCTAGAAAGATAGATAGAATGGGAGGAACACCATCTGGAAGCTTACAAGACAGCACAGCACAGTTCTGAATTGGTTTACTTATTGAGTCATTATTTTATGTAATAGAATGCTTAGTGCTATGGAACTAAGATGCATTGCTTTAGGCTGTTCTGTGGCATCACAGGAAACCAAACAGATTATTTATTTTACATGACTCCACCTTTGCTCCACTGTGGCTCAGGTGAAAAAAATTTCCACTCCCTCCTGTCATCCCCACTTCACTGGTACAGACATCCCTAGTGAAGTGTGGTTATATATTTAAAAGAAAAAGTAAACATAAGCAGTGAATAGTTTATTAAATCTATTTTTAATGTGTTGTTTTTGCCTTTATTATTCTCTCTGAGTTCACGGTCAGATCGCACATTTAGCAATGGAGACTTCAGGGCATTTCTTTACAAAAAAAAAATATATAGGATTTACCAGGTTCCTTCCCTAGCTGAAAGAATATTAACAAATACATATATTATGCCCCTGAATGGTGTCTGGGAATGCTTAGTGCCAGGGGTGTTTACTTACTTACTGACTGTGCATTCTTTACTGGGACATACACACGAGCCCTAGTGGCTTTAGTTTAAAAAACTAAAGGGTTACTATTTTGGTGCCAACGTCAGACTGAACCTTGAAGAACCATGGAGGGGCTTACAGAGTGAATTCCTCAAAATGACAGTGTTTACCTTATTCATCAAGAAAGCTTTAATAGCAACTAAATTGATAAAAAAAGGAAAAACATGTTTTCAATTAATATTTCTTATTGTTCTTTTGACTGAAGCCTCCCTGACTGTTTGGGGCTGTATTCAGTCACTGGGTGAATAAAAAATTGGGGGAAAGAGAATTATCTGCAACACAGCTGACTGTGCATTCTTTACATGGACACAGTTCGGTATTTATTAATACATGTAAGTTAGTTTTTAATATTCAAAGCAAGGGAACAGGTGGCTAACAAATGTAGAGCCAGCACCAACTACTTAAAAACGTAACAAGACAGCAGCAACAAAATAGGGCATCTTGGAGCTGCAATGAAAAAGACCACAAACAAGTCACTGAGATCCAGAGAGGGGCTTTTTATTTCACTATTTAGTATCCCTTCTCTATCCACAAAGAGTTTAATGCCCTACTTTATTGATGTTGGCGAGCCTGATAATACATTAAAATACTAGAAAATAGACAGAGTTAAGCCTCATTAAGTGTGTGAGGCTGGATCCAGTGGTGGGAATAAATCCACTTGATGCTGTTTCCGGCCAGCTTCCTCTCAAAAAAAAAAATACTTTTCTGCCACCAGTACCTCACCCAACTCTGGAGAACCATGGAGGGCTGAGCCTAAATTAGCCATGTAATGGCTTACGTGCAATTAAAAAAGTGCTACTTGTAGCTGTTATCTGGTCAGGAGGCAACCTTTCAATCCGGTTACAATGTTATTCACCTGGTGTCACCCTTCTCCCTGTTGCACAGCAAAGGAATAATAATAAATAAATAAATAAAACATAAATCCACCTGATGCAGTTGCCCTTTCCAACTGCCACCCAGGGTGGGAAACAATTATTTGAATGGCAACTGAAGCACCCTGGCATGGAGCATTTGCGGACACCATCCTCTGGCTTACTTACTGTATTGATTTATTAATAAGTCTTTCAGTGAGGGATGGAGTCTGGTGATCTGTAAGATGACTTATTTTCTTTAAGACATTAATGATAGCCTGTACCGATACCCGGAGCTCATACTGAAGCCTTTACTGCTGTCTACTCAGAGGGAGAGATGCTGAAAATTACAAAAGTGTCCTCTCCCTCTCTCTCTCTCCCTGCCAGCTGCAGCTTGTAGAGTAGTAAAGCAGGCTTTGTAAAATAAGAATGAAAATCACCAGATTTGCAGCCTCGGAGCTTCCTGCGGTGCTCTATTGAACCAATTGCGACTATAAACAAAACATATCATACGGCTACTAGCGCTGAAGAGGTTGAAATAAATCCCACTGCTAGGGATATATTTCAACCTGTACAGCAGGAGTAGCTGCATGATATGTTTTGTTTAAAATAAAAATGAATTGTGGAGTAGCAAGGAGGTCACCGCTTTGTTTAAAAAAGAAAACTAATGTACTGCAGTCTCTCTCTCTCTCTCTCTCTCCGTCCCCTCCACCTGAAAGAGTCCAGTACCTAAGCTGTCTCCTGGAAATCACACTGCTGTCTACACAAAGAGAGTCACTGAAAATGATGAAAGTGCGGTCTGTATCTCTCTTCCTGTGAGCTGCAGTGTGTACAGTAGTAAACGAGGTTGTGTAAAATGGATTGGGGAGTAGCGAGGAGATAGCCACTTTTTTCAAGCAGGAAAGCTACCATTTTTACGGCATGGAGTAATTTCAAGGAAATTGTGAATTCCATGACAACCGTGGAAATAATACAGCCTTAGTGATAGGCTATTAAATAAACAGTGCCCGCTGGACAGTCATTTAGGGGTTGACAGGCTCAGCAAGTATTTTCAAGTTCCCTCCTGACAGGAACCTCAGATAGAATAATAAATAAATACAATAAATAGAGAACTGTCCTCCACGGCGGAGGGAAAATGTTTTTTCCCTGTCCGGAGCAGGTGGTGGTGGTAGGTAATCCTTGTTTCTGCTTCTTCAAGCCCCTGTGTTGCCAGGTTCTAGCATTCATGGACGGAAAGAAAATTTACTGTGCCTTAGATACGAGACATTTAGGGGGAGTAGCAGGACCATATTTATTTTTCAGTAGTCTATCAGCTAGGGAGAGAACCCACTATGTAAGATTTTTTTTAATTTACTGTTAGGCTATGAAATAAACTGTGGCTACTGGAAAGCCACTGAAGGGCTGGAGCAATTAGTCCGATGTTCTCTTTTAGCAAGCACAGCAGACAAAAAATACAATAATGAGCATTCTTTACGGTGGAGGAAAAGTCAATTTCTTTCCTCGTTCTGGAGAACAGGGTTTTTTAGTATCAGGACAATTAGTACAATGTTCCCAGTTAGCACGCACAGCAGACAGACTGTTAATAAAAAAGAAAAGAAAAACACAAGAATGAGCGTTCTTTACGGTGGAGGAAAATGACAGTTACATTTTTCTGTGGCTTGAGAGCAACCTTCACTCACATCATGAAGCTGTCTCTCTGATTCAGTCCTATCGTGTCTTGTTCCTATCACTCTGTTTCACTCTGTCCCTACTCAGAGTAGGGACAGAGAGAAACAGAGTGATAGGAACAAGACATGATAGGATGGAGAGACAGCTTCATGATGCGAGTGAAGGTGCAGCTGGTGCCATGGCCGATAGCATACAAACCCTACCTAAAGAATGTTTTTTTTTAAACAGACCACATGAAATCAAACTGATGCACTGATATTTAAAATTACCTTAGCAAGCAGTTTTCAACTTTTTAGTTAGGATAAACGTAAACAACTATTTCAGAGTCAATTCCTCGACGATTGTAAAGCCTCTTGAAAAGCCACCTCTCTCTCTCAAATTTTCCCTCCGTGAGCTCGTGCTACCCTCTCACACAGCTGACTGAAAAAGGTAGAGTACTGCAGTCCACAGAGGAGGGGCGCAACACTTTTTCAGCATTTATATTGGCTACCGGCCTTACACAGCAGCCAATAGTGTGTAAAGCCAGCATCTAGCCTCCTGCAAGCCATCTAATGTTACTGTGCACTGTGGTGGGGCTCACAAGGTGTCCAGATGCAAGGATCTCAATACCAAATTAAAATATCTTCATCAGTATTCAGATCTTGCTATGCGCCCATCAGTTATGGACCTTTGCTGGCGCCCCAAGCAGCCGCTTGCCTCACGTGTGCTAAATGCCGGCACTGGTTGTAGGGTATAAGATTAAAAACACAGTATGAATTTACACAAGCCTCCAGACTTTGGACTAAAGGCCCAGTCTTTTGGTCAATTAGCACAGGTCAGTGTGATGGGGTTGGGATATTACTGAATGGCCCAGAATTTAAGGTAACAAAGCTGGCAGGTAATCACCTGGGCAAGCCCTAGCTCTGGATGTGACTTTTAGACACAATAGATTGTGCATAATAGTGGTATGTGCTCCACAAACAAATGCTTCAAGAGTTACGGTGTTTCAAGAAATCACAAATTATTTACATACATCCAGAGTGATAATATGGGGAGGTGACTTTAACTGTGGAGTGGCAAGAACTGGCAGAGGTCTGCAAACTGCAAACATGTTCAGTGACTCTAATTGTTTAAACATTATAGTTGGACAACCTTTGTTAAATGCTGCATATCATGCTTAGCATTCAACAGGTGGACATACTTATGTTAGAGGCACTGAGCTGGATTCTCAAAGGGCCCTTAGACTGATGCATGCTGCTGCAAAAAGGCAGCTTGTCTCAAAGCCCGGTGAGTCAGGGACACTGCAACCTATTCTCTATTGGGTAGAGTCCAGGCAGCAAAAGCCAGCAGCTTGCGGCAACCATGGCCGTGCACCTAACAGATGGTGCATTTGCATGGTGTGCCACAAGCTGCTGGGTGGCCATGCACCTTTACTTGCTGGCTAGCAGTACACTCCAAGCCCCAATCTCCCTTTGTGAAATATAATACTTTCCCTGGTGGCCTAGCAGACCACCTCTCCAGCCCTGATCGCCTGTTCTGAAACATAGAATATTCCCTGGTGGTTTAGCGGACCCAAGTATCAATTCCCAATTTTGAAACATAATACCTTCCTTGGTGGTCTAGTGGACCACCACCCCAAAACACTGATGCCCATTCTGAATTATCACAACCTCCCTTGTGGTCTAGAGGACCGCCATCCCTCACTCCACTCCCCCACAGCCTGAACATCTGCTGGTGACTGGCACAGCCCACTGCTCACCACTATGATCAGCCACTGACTGAGCAGTCACTGAGTGCATACTGTATACAGTACATGCTCTCTGACAGCTCAGTTGGTGGCTGGCCATGGTGGTGAGCAGTGGTCTGTGCTGGTCACTGGCTGGTGTTCAGGATGTGGGAGAGAAGGGTGTGGGTCCACTCAACCACAAAAGAGGTTGTGATATTTTGGAATGGGTGATCGGGGTTTGGGGGATGTGGGTCACTAGATCAAAAAGGAAGGTATTATATGTCAAATTGAGGGATTGTGGCTTGGTGGGGGGGTCCACTTTACCACCATGGAATTCTCTATATTTCAAAATGGGGGATCAGGGCTTGGGGGTCACTAATGCATGCGGGAATAGTCAATATTTCAGAACAGGGGATTGGGGTTTGGGGGGTGGTGTGCTAGACCACCGGGGACAGAGATTGTAGTATTCAAGTAGATCAGGGGGCTGCTAGACTACCAAGGACATGGTTCTTTTACTAAAAGGGGATCAGGGCTGGAGAGGAGGGACTGCGGCACAATGGCGCAGGTTGCATCCCTGCCAGAGGGTGAATTTCTAAGTACCCTTAGACAAGCCCTGGCTGGCTAATGGTGCTCAGAAATTTGTCCTCTAGGAGGGTTTGGAGAATCTCAATTTCAGGGATATGGCAGCTTGCGGCTGCCACAATCCCCTAGTGCCATGCTGCAGCCTATTTTATGTTGCAAGGATATTGCAAGCCCCTATGTTGCCATGTTGCCACAGGCTGCCTTTAAGAACCACTCCTAGTGCATGTTTTGGTGCAAGGAACACTTCATACCATTCCTTGTCGCACAAGACCCTTGTACCAAGCTGGGAGCTTTGAAAATTAAGCCCAATTTGTCTACAAGGATCAATTGTTTCAAGAATTGTTACAGTTTTATAGGCAAAAACATAGAGTACTGAAATATTGGATCATAAGTTGTTGCAATGTAATATGACATGGGGAGGAGCCCCCACATATGGAAAGAGCCTTGGAGATTAAATCATTAAATCAATCAATCAATCAAAATCTTTATTTAACCAGGCGATCACCATTGAGCAAGCTCATTTTCGAGGTGGTCCTGGGTGCAACAAATACAAGGTAACAAGAAAATACATGACGGTTCCAATTCACTGGCAAATCAACAACAGGCAACAACTATCGTTAGGGAGTACAGCATAGATACAGCAACAGATTCAGAGAGAAAGGGTATGAGCAGCAATAGTGCAGGTCAGTTCAGCATGTCTGGAGCCCTGGGAGAAAAGACAGGGGGGTTTGACTAGGGGAGGAGGGAGAAGGGAGGGAGAGAAGATGTCAGGCAGAAGCTGGAAGCAGGAACTGAAGGAGGAGACCGAGGCAATAGTAGATGAGGAGCTCCATCAGAATGGGGGATCAGGTGTTCAGGAGTAGCAAGCATAGGATTCCTTATTGTGATGTGAGTAAAGAGATTTGAAAGCTGCTATGCTAATTTTGTGCTTTAATTTCAGAGTTTTTTGTAAATTGTTCCTTAATTGAGGCAGCACATGACTAATAGAGGCTCTGCCAAACCAGGACTTGGCATTAAGTACCTTAATAGTAAAGTAGGAGACACTTCTCCAAGCATATCTACTTAAAGTACAAAGTGGTAGGTAGGCAGTGATGTAGTCAGGCAGCTTGTTAATGATAGAGTTATAAGTCCAGATATCGGCGTTTCTTTGATGTTTGAAGCTAAGAGAGGACCATCCAACTGCAGTGTATAGCGTACAATGGTGGGTGGAATAGGGAAGGTCTGTTATGAACCTTAGGGCTCTGCGATAAAGTTTATTTTTTTTTTATTTATTTCAATCTAGGATTACAATACCTTTGAGCTGAGGCTCTTTTACAAAGGTTCCACGTCAGTGTGTGCAATAGTCATCATTTTTAGTTACAAACATAATGTCACTGACTTACAGACATGTAATAACCAGTACAAAGACTTGAGCTATAGAGCAAGACAAGGGTGGGGGGGTCGATGGGGAGAAATGAGGGTAGGAGATCGAGGGGTAGGAGGTGCAGGGGATAAGGAAGTACAAGGAGGTGGGTGGGGGCAGGGCAGGAGTTGAGATACGGGGAGGTGGGTGAGGGTGGGAGACAGTGCAGCCAGGGGGTCTTGTCAAGGGAATATGCCAGATAAGGTGTTAGGGGTGCAAAGACTGATTGTAAGTGCTGGGTGCTGGGGCATGTGCAGCTGGAATGGTGGAAATGTTAAGATGGGCAATCGCAGGATACAAGCGGTGAGAGGCGCAGCTTGGACTTGAAAAGGCCGAGTGTTGGAGCGGTCACTATGTCGCTGCCAAGAGAGATGATCCAGTTGGATGCCCGATAGGCAAATGATCTTGTCCTTGGGTCATGCGACATCGTGGGATATGTAGTAGATGGGAATTGGATCTCCTTGTAGTGACATTCCTATGTCTAGGCTTAAGGAGGGCACAGACACCAGGTGGGGCAAGTCTCATTATGATTTTCTTGGCCATGATGCAGGTTTGGTATTTTATGCATTTGTCCAGTTGAAGCCATCCAGATTGGGAATAAAGGTCACATGTGTGGGTATGGTGATGTGAGCCAGTGATGAGAAGACAGGCCTTATTCAGGGAGGTCGCGATACATTTGAGAGCAGTGGTAGTTGCAGACCCATATATGATTAGACCATAGTCTATGATGCTGACAATGGAGCTTTGGACAGCCACTGACAGTGCTTCTGGGGTTAGGTGTTTCCTGTGCCGGAAGAATATGCCTAACCTCGCATTGGCAGACTTTGCCACATTGCTAATAAGGACAGCGTATGAGAGGTGTGGATCAAGGGTGATGCCAAGGTACTTGAACGATTGTGTTTACTCTAGGATGGCTCCTTGTTCGGTTGCAATGGAGAGGTGGAGTTGTTTGTTTTTGTTGTGGGGGCTGCAAAAGACCATAGACTTGTTTTTTTTCTGATTGAGGAGCAGTTTATGATTTAGGAACCAGGATTCGATGGAGGAAAGCCCACTGAAGTTTATTTTGTAATTGGTTTGGATCAGGGTCTGAGGTGAGGATCACAGCATCGTCGGGCGAGAGAATTATTTGTTCTGGGCAGCTGTCTGGTAGTGAGTTTAAGAATAGGCTGAAGAGGAGGGGTCCCATAATGGAGCCCTGGGGACTCGAGCGGACCGGTCTAGGGTCCGAGAGTATATCAGCGATTCTTACTGTTTGGGACCGTTCTTCAAGGTAGCTCTTAAACCAGTCAATGGTGTCGGTTGACAGCCCAGTATTCTGAAGCTGGACAAGTAGGAGGTGGTGACTGATGGTGTCGAAGGCTTTAGTTAAGTCAATGTAGATTGAGCCTAGTAGTTCACCGGAATCAAGTGCGTTGTGGATTGCACTGGTGAATTCAAGTAGGGCTGTGGAGGTGCTGTGACCTTTGCGGAACCCGTGTTGTTGCTTGCACAGGATGTTGCATGTATCCAGGTATTCTGTGAGCTGGTCCGAGACGATGCGTTCTAGTGCCTTGGAGAGTGGGGGTAGTAGGGAGATAGGTCTGTAGTTATCGTAGGCAGTTTTGTCACCACTTTTATGGACTGGGGTGACAGTGGCAGATTTCCATCCGTCCAGAAACTGGCTAAGGCTGAGGAAGAGGTTAAAAATTCTGGTCAGAGGACTAAGCACTTCATCAAGTGTGAGAGACTGGATTTTGAGATCGATTAAAAGCTTATCTAGTTTTAAGGGGGCTCCGGTGGGTCCTTGACTATAGAGGAAATCAGCATAGTCTAGAAGGGAGAGGAAAGTAGTTTGGACTAGTCTTGTCTTGTCTAAATAATTGTGCTTTGACAGACCCAATACTAGAGAAAACAAACTCTGGTCAGAGCCAACATGGCTGCTATTCTGCTTTAAAGGGACATTGTCCAGTTAAAATGATCAAAGTTATGAGTGCACATTGGAAAATGTTAATGTAGCCTCATAACTTTGTTGTTTTGAAAAATTTTTTACCTCACATTTTCAAGACAGCCTTTTTATGACCCAACCTCATGAACAAGGGTAGATAAAAATGTCAAAACCTGACTGAAAGGTAATTTCAAGCAGCAACAGCTTGGCAGAAGACACCAGGAGAAAGGACTGCTGCGTGACTGAACTTCTCTGCTGGGACTAAAGTAGAAGAACTTTGGTATTTGTATTTGACCTTTAATTTAGGGTAAAAAAACTAACATACAAAAAAAAAAGTGTGTGTTTGGGTTAACTGAACTGAATGGGTATCTGAAGAGTTATCTAGGTGTAAATCTCAGGTGACTGAAAGGACTTAACTGCTGTGAGGTTTAAATTACTTGTAGAAAGATCTGGTAAGTAGGGGGAGAGTGGCTTAGCTAGAAGGAAGCTACATTTAAAGACTGCCTTAGAAAGTTTCTGCTAATAGCTTGGCAGAAGACACCAGGAGAAAGGACTGCTGTGTGACTGAACTTCTCTGCTGGGACTATATTGCCCTCCTTCCTTCCCCTCCACCCAAAGCTAGTTCTATTTTTATAGGCACAGAATTTGAAGACAACAGGAACTTCCTGTTTAGGGGCAGGAAGTGAGTTATCACAGAACCACCAAGGACCCACCATCCTAGAAGGGCAAGAGTAGCTCTCCGGCCCCCTCTAGCTGCTGGAGGTCTGCCTCTGAGCAAGTAAGTGGTCTACTGGAAATATAGGATATTCTTGTCTCAGAACAGGACAATCAGGAGCTTAAAGGGCACACAGGCAGAAAGTAAGGAGAGAGAGAAAAAAGAGGAAAGAGTAAGGATTGCAAACAGTTAAGGGCCAGAAATAAGACATGATTGGAGTGGTGCAGTGCAGTGGCTGTGGAGCAGTAGTCTTCCGGGAGATGTTCTGGAGGATGCGGTGTTGTCCCATCTGCAGGCACCTCTCTGGGCTGAGGGAGGAGGTTGCTCATCTCCAAGCTGAGTTGGCCACGATTTGTGGGACCTCCTCTTCCATCCAGGGACCACCAGTGCCACTGCCGTTGCCTCAGAAGTTGCCAAGAAAGAGGAGTGGTTGGACCACAGTTGGCTCAGGGAGGGTGAGGGTGGTGGAACAGAGCCGCATCCCTCCCATTGTACCTCTCCACAATTCCTATGCCATTCTGGCAAAGTGTGGTTCCTCTATGGAGGCACCCACAGTGGAGACCAAGGAGGATGCTGGGAACCTCCACAAAGGAGACCCACAGGAGGGTGACAGGGGACCCTGCAGGGGAAGGAAACAACTCCTGGTGGGGGACTCCATTGTTAGGAAGGTAGAACTAGGGGAGGAAGGGGAGAGGGAGGTAAGGTGCTTGCCTGGCGCCATGGCTTGCAGGGACAGGAAGCGAATCCTCAGGAGTGCCAGAGCAGCTGCACAGGGGAGGGAGCTGTATGTCATTGTCCACCTAGGGACAAATGACCTGGCTAAGAAAGGGATTAGAGAAGTGCAGGAAGAGTTTGTGGAATTGGGGAGGGGCCTTAGTCAAGTAGCACGCACGGTAACCTTCCCGGAGGTGCTACCCATCTATGGCACAGGAGAGGCTAGGGTGTTCTGCACCATGGGATTCAATCAGTGGTTGAAAAACTGGTGTGGAGCTCAGGGATTTGGCTTCATTGGGGACTGGGGGTCCACCTGGAGTGATGCAAGCCTATACTGGCATGATGGGCTGCATCTGTCCGGGAGGGGAACCAGGATCCTAGGTGATAGGTTTAAATGCTTCACAGGCAAGCTTTTAAACTAGCCAAGGGGAGAGCACTGGAAAGGAGCAGGAAAATCCTAGCCCCCAAATAATCACAGTAGTAAGTGTGAACACCAACATGGAGGTGTCGATAGGAGAAGTGCAGGGTAAATGGAGAAAGTGACAAAGGCAAGAAGGACAGGGATGAGGCAAAGGGAGTAAGGCCATCAGGAAATGGAGGGTAATGAGTACCAATGCCCGTAGTCTGGGCAACAAGCTCCTGAGCTGATGGCCTTAATGGAAGAGGGATGCCTGGATATCATAGCAGTCACAGAAACATGGTACACAGAGAACCATGACTGGGATGTTAACATACCAGGGTACATAACCTACAGGAGAGACAGGCAGGGGAGAAGAGGGGAGGAGTAGCTGTGAAAGGAAGGGATAAAAGCAACTGAACAAAAGAGTAAACAGGAGGAGAGGAGGCACTGTGGGTCACCTGGAGACTGGAAAGAGCACCACAATCCACACAGGGTTGTGTAATCCCCATGTCAGGGGAAGGAATGGACAAGGATATGATAGAAGGCATTCTTAGAATGGCAGAGAAAGGGGAGATACTGTTATGGGAGACCTGAATATGCCAGATGTTAACTGGAGCACATTTGCTGCAGCCACATCCAAGAGCAGGGCCATTCTTGATGCCCTACAGGTGGCAGGCATTAGACAGCTAGTTTCGGAACCCACTTGTGAGGGAGCAATCTTAGACCTTGTACTCTCAAACGGGGCAGTGAGAGGATCTCAGATCTAGAAGTGGGTTGCCATCTGGGGACAAGTGACCATCAAACAGTGTGGTTCACGTTAAACTCAGCTACAGAGTCAAGCCATACAAAAGTGAGGGTACTGGACTTTAGGAGGGCTGACTTTGGCAAGATGGGAGAGTGCCTCAGAAAAGCACTAGCAAACAGGCTAGAAGGAGGTGTGGAGCAACAATGGGGAATTATCAAAACTGCCATCACAGAGACAACAAGCCTTTGTGTGAAGCAAATGAACAAATCAAAACGAAAGAAAAAGCCACTATGGTTCTCAAAAGAGGTGGCTGTGAAAATCAGGAAGAAAAAGATAGCATTCTGGAAGTATAAGGAAACACAGAAGGAGCAGGACAGAGAGCTGTACCAGTTAAGGCAGAAGGAAGCAGGGAGGGAAGTCAGAATACCAAAGGCCCAAACTGAGGAAAAGATAGCCAACTCAGTTAAGAAGGGGGATAAAACCTTTTACAGGTACATCAGTGAGCGTAGAAAGACAAAGGGAGGGATAGTGAGGCTGAATTGAATGAACAGTGGGTGGGCAGAGGGGGACAGTGAAAAAGCAGGAATACTGAACGAATATTTCTGCTCAGTATTCACAAAAGAGGAGAGTGCCTAATCCAATTAACAGAAGCACTCTTGATGGGGGGTCGATCCAGTCCTTTCACAGAAGAAAGGGTTCTGCAAGAACTCCTAAAACTGAAGGTGGACAAAGCAATGGGTCCTAATGGAATTCACCCCAGAATTCTAAAAGAATTAAGGAGGAACTAGTGAACCACTGGCTACTCTTTTAATAAATCATAGGAGGATGGTGTGGTACCGAGGACTGGAGGAAGGCGGATGTGATTCCCTTCACAAAGTGGGTCCAAGACAGAGGCAGGAAACTACAGACCTGCCAGTCTGACCTCTGTGGTAGGGAAAGCGATGGAGTCACTTCTGAAGGAAAGAATAGTCGAGTACCTAGAGGCCAGTGGAGCACAGGACCCAAGGCAGCATGGGTTCACTGCAGGAAGGTCATGTCAGACGAATCTAATAGATTTCTTTGACTGGGTGACCAAAGTAGTAGACCAGGGAGGGGCTGTGGACATGGCCTACCTAGAACTTTAGCAAGGCATTTGACACAGTCCCACACAAAAGATTAATAGTCAAATTAACCAGCCTGGGAGTGGGACCCAGGGTGGTAGCCTGGGTAAAACATTGGCTGGACGACAGGATACAGAATTTAATTGTAAATGGAGTCCATTCTGAAGAAAGGGGGGTTACTAGTGGGGTACCGCAGGGTTCAGTATTGGGTCCAGTCCTTTTTAATGTCTTCATCAGTGACATTGCAGAGGGACTGGAAGGAAAAGTATGCCTTTTTGCAGATGACACAAAAATCTGCAACAGGGTGATACACAAGGAGGTGTGGAAAGGATGAAAAGGGACTTGGCAAGGTTGGAGGAATGGTCAGAAGTATGGCAGCTAGGATTCAATGCAAAGAAGTGCAAAATAATGCACCTGGGAAACAAGAACCAGGGAAGAATACACAATGGGTGGGAGGTAGTAACAACAACAAAAGGAAAGGGACCTGGGGTAATCATATCAGATGACCTTAAGGTTAGCAAGCAATGTGAGAAGGCAGTAGGGAGGGCTGGGGGTATACTGGGATGTATAGGGAGAGGCATCAGCAGCAGAAAACAGGAAGTTGTTATCCCTCTGTACAGACAGTTGGTGAGACCCCATCTGGAGTACTGTGTCCAGTTCTGGAGACCCCATCTCCACAAGGACATAGACAGGATAGAGGCAGTCCAGAGGAGGGCAGCTAAAATGGTGCAGCGTCTGCAAGAGAAGCCGTATGAGGAGAGACTAAAGGAGCTTAATATGTATACCCTTGAGGAAAGAAGGGAGAAGGGGGACATGATAGAAACTTTTAAGTGCCTCAGTGGAATCAACAAAGTCCAAGAGGGTAGCATTTTTCAGAAAAAGAGACTTGCAAGAACAAGGGAACACAATTTAAAGATAGAAGGAGGCGGTTCAGGGGCAATGTGAGGAAGTATTATTTCACAGAGAGGGTAGTGGATGCATGGAACAGCCTTCCTGAGGAGGTTGTGGGGTCTAAAACTGTGGGAGAATTCAAGAATGCATGGGACAGACATAAGGCAATTCTTGTGGGGGGTAGGAAGAAATAGGCTGTTGGTTAACTAGGATCTGCGGCCTATCCTGTAGGTAGGGAAATGGGCAGACTAGATGGGCCTAGCGGTCCTTATCTGCCGTCAAAGTCTATGTTTCTATGTTTCTGTGTAACAAAGTTATTCCTCACCACAGGTGTGAAAACACAAATTGGTCAGGGTGTGAAAAATGATAGTTGTTGAGTTCATGAGGTGATGTGAACAATGGCTACATTGAAAATTTGAGATTAAAATACTGAAACTTACCAAAGTTATTAGCATGCATTGCAACATTTCAATATGCACACATAACTTTGCCATTTTAAATATTTTCATCCCAAAATTTCAACATAGCCATCTTATGACCCCACCTTATAAACAAGGTCAGTGAAAATGTTAAAATCCTGCCTGAAAAGTGATTTTGCCAAGTGACCACAAAAACACCTTTCAGGACTGATTTGCACAATTCCACCAGCATTGGTCAAGAGGTGGGATCCCACACAGGCCACGCTGAAAATTTGGGTTGAAAATAAGCAAAACTGCCAAAGTTCAGCAGCAAAGTTAAAAACCTCATTGAAATACACTTACCTTAGTTTTCAGATAGCAGTTGCCAGTTCAAGGAGCAAGACGTGTCTTAGATCACAGAGTGGATCATTGTTGTGCAACCTGTTAAGGTGAGTTATGGTGTGTGGTAAGTGTACTGGGGGTGTGGGGTGGTGACTGCTTAGTGGCAGGTCAAGATGTGGGGTCAGATCAGTGAGGAACTATTTTCTTTTTTACAGAATAAAACAAATAAACATCGGGGGATGGTTTTCTGTATTACAGGTTCCATATGGTGATGGGGATTGGAGGGTGGGGTGCCACTAGACACCAGGGAAACAGTAATGGTAACAGGGAATGGATGGTGGGGAGTGCTACATTAAAGATGAGAGTTTTTGTTGAATTTGAAACTGTAATGGATGTGTTTGTGTCTCCACTCAATGGTTCAGAGAGACACGAACCACAGCATGAATCTTATAGAGTAGGTGCCATGGGGTGGGGGGCTCTGTGATACTGCAGTGCAGGCCATGCTTGGTTAGAGGGTGGACACTCCTTAATGCCAATAGTCAGTCCAAAGAACCCGAGCACTTAAATGAGCATAAACTGCAGTCAGAAACACAAATGCTGTACTGCTGGAGATTCTTGCAAATAGCACTAGCAACGCTCGTAACTTTGGCACGTACGTACAGTCACAACATAACTCAAAATAAGAAATACCTCCTGCCCCTTATTGCATCAGCCTGGTTAGCATTTTGCAGTTAGAACTAGGATATCAACCTTATTCTGATGCAGCGTTCAAAGTATTTGTTTTCATTGATGCTGTGTCTGTGAGTACTGTAGCTGCTGAAGTTACGAGTACAGGTAGCACTATTTGCAAGACATCTCCAGCAGTACAGTATTTGCATTTCTGACTGCAGTTTATGCTCAGTTCAAGTGTTTGCATTCTTTCGACTGACTATTGACATTTAGGAGTGCCTGCCCTCTTGCCGAGCATGGCCTTGCACCAGAGTATCATGGTCCACCCTTCCCCATGGCACCTGCTTAGTGCTCAAACTATATGTCAGCGGTAGCAGTAGAATGTGAAATTCATTCAGATGTTATGACACTGTCAGCTGACTGCCTATCACTTACCTCTATCATTTGTTTACTCTGACAAGATCGACATCTGTGAATGGGCTCTGACACAAGCTTATATTATTTCCCACTGTCTGTGTGTTTATACATATTTATTCTGGGTGGATTTTTTTTACCCAGGATTTTCTGTAGTGGTGGATGTCTTCCAACAGCCATAACAATGCATCTGTGTTTAGACTTTCTGTATGGGCTTGCTTTTCAGTTGTCCATGATGATAGTTTGTATCTTGAAAGTATTGAAACTGCATTCCATATTTGTGCAGGGTCAGGGTTATGCTCGTGTTCAGAATTTCCAGAAAGTGTTCTGTCATAGTGTCATGCCAGTCCTTGTCTCTTGGGGCTCTGGGACATGATCCTTCAAGTGATGTTTTTGTTTTGTTTTTTTCCAAAATGTCCTTGCTACAGTACCACAGTCTCGTAGACATGGGTTTTTGTGCATGTAGTAGTATGCAGTCCTTATGTTTTGGATTGCTTCTCATTTTAAACAGGTCCAGTTTGAAAAAAGTAATCAGACATGTTGTTTTGACCCATATGTAGCAGGCATCATTTCTGTGCTCAGGATTTCATGGGGGAAAAAAAGTCACCACTTTGACAAGTCCTGTACCCTTTACCTGTGATATACTATATCACAGATTTTCTTTCATCTGAATCCAACTCTTTTTATTTGTCATCAGTGTTGGTTTGTCCTAGCTTAGCTGGGCTCGAGCTGGCTGTCTTGGACTGCAATAGGCAGCGAACCCCCATCTTTTGTGAGTTGATGTTACTGGCAAGGAGATTATATTACTGTGTGAGCTGGTCCTTGTTTTCTCCCAGCAGTTTGGCATCATTTGTCTGTGATGTCAGCTGCATTTAAATGTGTATCCCTATAGGTGTCAGCAATGCTTATCACTTATTTCTTGTGTTTTTTTTCCCCCCTCGTGTCAAAGTCTGTGACCTCACCCCCCAAACACATACACAGTGTATATGCAGGCTCCTTGTGATGCGGAATAAGTCTGATTTTCCTGGGCAAACTGAAATGTTTTCTGGAGCAACACTATTTCTGATATTTATACAGTCCATGAGTGCCCCTGTTCAGGATTTACTGATGGAAATACGTCATTGCAGTTTTGTCTCAGGGGACTCAGGGACATGACATGACAATAAGGCATGCATTCTAAATTCCCAGGTTGCTACAGTCAGAGTTGACATTTTGAGAGAAAGTGTTGTGGAAAACATAGTAGTGAGCAGAAACAGGATAGATGTGATGTTGTTATTCGGCACAGAAAGACTGACTGATTCCTTGAACTGAGATTCAGTGGTGGCCAAGGGTGCAAATGTAACTATCTTAAAAAAAGGCTACCACTTGGTGACGTCACACCTGACTCCTGTAAAATGGAAATACACCCAGTAAAACAAAAATGACTCTATATAGACCTCATGCCTCAGAACTTTCCTTATACATATTTATGTAAAACAGCAGTAACCCCACTAGCACCACACATGATTTGAACCTGCAATAAATGCATTCATGTCGAAATTTCAACACTGACTGCAGTAGCTTGGGAATTTTGAATGCATGCCTCATTGTCATGTCATGCCCTTGAGCCCCCTGTGACAACACTGCAATGATGTATTTCCATTGGTAAATACTGAACCAGGGAACTCGGGGACACTGTATAAATATCGGAAATAGTGTGGCTTCTGAAAACATTTTGGCTTCCCATGAAAATCAAACTTATTTAGCATCACACAAGGTGCCTTCATGTGCACTATGGGGGACTGTGAGAACATGGACATTTACATCTGGAGGGGAAAAAATAAATAAAACAAGCAATAAGTGATAAGCATTGCTAACACCTACAAGGATTCAAATTTAAATGCAGCTCACTTATCATTAACAAATTATGCCAAATTGCAGAGAGAAATCAAGGATCAGCTCATACAGTAATACAGTCTCCTAGCTAGAAGCAGCAACTCACACAAGATGGAGGTTCTCTTCCAATTGCAATCCATGACAGACAGCTCAAGCTCATTTCTCTATCTGGGTCAACTAGCCTATAATTGACCAAATAACTGCTCGTGACAACCTATGGCACTGAGCCCTGGAATCTGGTCGCCCCGCAGACCGTCAACTTTACCATGCTGCCTGAAAATCCTGCACCTGGGCCATTTACCAAGCTAAGGCTGCTTACTACCAAGCTAAACTCACCACCTCCTGGGGGCAGGGATGTAACTTCTGGGAGAACATTAAGGAACGCAGTGGTAAATACCCCCCCCACTGATCATAAACACGGTCCCTGCCTAAGATGCTGACCAAATTGCCAACACCTTTAATGCAGCTTTTACTGACCTTAGCTCAGTACTCCCCACAACTTCTTCTCCCCCTTCCCTGGGCTGATTCCTCCCCCACTGGAGTCCCACCATTCTGTTTCAAGACCATCTCCCTGAGTACTGCCCGCTCCTACCTCTCTAAGTTCCTGGGCAAATCCAGGCAGACTGGTGATACATTAGACCTTAAGCTGCTCAACCTGTCTCTAGACGCAGTCCTACCCCCTGACCAAAATTTTAAATATGTCGCTATGCCTTGGTCAGTTCCCTTCTCAGTGGAAATGGGCGGTGGTCACCCCCATCCTCAACAGCGGTGACCAAGCCTCCCATAATAACTACAGGCCTATCTCCATTCTATTCCCCCCTCAAAAGTGCTCAAAAATCATTGCCAAACCTACTCACTGAATTCCTGGAATCACATAACCTCCTTTGCCAGCAACAGCAAAGTTTCATGAAGAGCCACAGCACCACCACTGCCCTCCTGGATTACACTTCTTTCATTCTTGATGCCCTCGACCAAGGGGCCTTGATTGGGTCTGTGTACATAGACCTCACCAAGGCCTTTGATGCAGTCAATCATTCCCTGTTATCTGGATCTCTCCTTTCCACTGGCTGTTCCAGGAGGCCCCCGCCTGGGTCACCCACAACCTGCAAGGAAGATCCCAGCAAGTGAAGATAAATGGCACCCTATCCACTAGTCTACAGCTTCACTCTGGGGTACTGCAGGGCTCCATTCTTGGCCCACTCCTACTTTCCCTGTACCTAAACTCTCTCCTTTTGGCCTGAATTGGATGTCTCCTCCTCTATGCGGATGATGCAGTGATTTTTAGTCACCTCCCTGAACCCACCCTGCTTCAACAGGATCTGAAGTGCTCCTTCAAGGAGGTTGAATCCTGTTTTTTAACCAATAAACTTATTCTTAATTATAAAAAGACAAAGATAATACTATTTTCCCACCACCAAAATAAATACAAGTCCTCGGCCCTCTCCAGACTCAATTCTCATAGCACCCCCCTGGAATCCATTCCCCATTTTAAATACCTTGGTATCACCCTCAATCCTATCCTCTCCTTCCATGAACACATTACTGCTACCTGCTCCACAGTTAATGTCAAAATTGGCTTTCTCTACAGAATAAGGTCCTGCCTCCCCCCTGCTGTTCTTAGACTGGCTATCTCCAGCTGTATTCGATCCCTGGTAGACTATGGCATAGTCCTCTTTGGGTCTGCCTCAAACTCTGCCCTAAGTAAAATTAAACTTGCCTTAAACAAAGCCTGCTGCCTGGCCACTGCCTGCGACAGGTTGACGCATACCTGTGATCTCTATTAACTCTTAGTCTGTCTAAATTTTCAAGGGTGTCTCTACTATCAGACTTGCCTACTAGCAAAACAAATCTCTATTGGTCACTCACCTCCTGTCTGTAACCTTCTCCTCTCTCCAGGGCAGCACAGGCAGGTGACCAGACACATCGACAAAATTGTTTTCCAAGTCCCCTTCTATAGAACCACCACTGGTCAAAGGTCCTTCAAATATAGGGCCCTTTTATGGATGAACTCCATCCCCTGTTCCTTCCTATCCATACCCAGGTTGGGCCCTTTCAAAAAAGAACTGTGGGACCACGTCCTGGTTTCTTCAAACTGTGACTGCCCATAAAACTGTTGTAACCCTCCAACTATTTCCTCTCCCACACCTTGGCCACATGACAACACCCACTGGGTGGCTTTCTGGTCTCTTCTATTTTTCCAGCTCTCCTTCGGTCCACTTCCTGGGCCTGTTTCTCACTTTCTCCTTCATAGCTCCATTGCTCCTGTCTCCAATATTTATTTTTTTCTCTTCAGACTTGTTTCTACAAATGTGGTTACTCCCATGTCAGTTGACAATGCTTATTATAATGCATTGTTATTAGATAACTCCTTATTGTATAATTTTCTCTTTGTGTATAATTACTGTCATTGTTCATGATGTCATGATGTCTGTAACACTTGCCTGCCACACTTTGTACTAATGTGGAGCCTTTGTAAGAGCTCCTATTGTGTAATGTTCTCTTTGTGTATAATTACTGTCATTGTTCATGATGTCTGTAACACTTTGTCTTTGAAAAAGAGTCACTGACTCAAAGGGTTGTAATTGCTAGACCTCAATAAATAAATGAAACAAGCCAGGACAAACCAACACTGATGACAAATAAATAGTTGGATTCAGATGAAAGAAACTCTATGATACAGTATATCACAGGTAAAGGATACATGACATTTCAAAGTGGTGATTTTTCTTTCCATGAATTCCTAAGTACAGCAATGACATCTGCTACATATGGGTCAAAACCAGATGTTTGATTGCTTTTTACAAACTGGACCTTTTTAAAATGAGAAGCAATCCAAAACACAAGGACTGTATACTATGACATGCATAACAGTCTGGTATACCGTTATAACAGTGAATGCAGTACATCGACTGCATTACAGCTACAGCTACACAACAATGGCTAATGCAGCAGCAGGGAGTGGATAGCAAGGGTGCATTCTCTTGACAGGTAGTTGATGTGCTTTCTGTCGACAGGAAGGGTATCAGGGAGGTGGGTGGGATGTGCAGTGGGTGGGATTTTCTTTGGTATGGATTGGGCATGGCTGAAAAATGATCATGGAGGTAAGCAGGATGTGCAGTGGGTAGGATTGTCGTTGTAGTGGAGTGGGCATGGCTGTGGAATGATCAGGGAGGTGGGCAGGATGTGTAGTGGGTGGGATTGTCCTTGTAGTGGATCGGACATGGCTGCGTAATGATCAGGGGGTGGGCGGGATGTGCAGTGGGTGGGAGTGTCATTGTAGTGGATCAGGCATGGTTATCGAGTGGTTGTGCAGCTGAGGTAACTGCCCTTTTCTCCACTGTGTGTGCAACATGGAGTTGGTTATCTTTAGTTCGGGGTTGCGGGGGCATGCAATATGTGTAATGGTGTTCCTCATTGTAGTGGTTTGTCACTTTTTATACGTGCCATTGTTGTAGGTGTCATGGTGCTGTCGATGTATTGTACTTCTGTGTAATTCACATCACTGCAGCTTGGTGGAACCTAACAATCCATATCTACCAAAGTTCAGTACTATACCAAGGAAATTTTGGAAAAAACAAAACACCACTTGAAGGGTCATGTCCCTGAGTCCAAAGAGACAATGAATGGCACAACCCTATGATTGAATACTTTTTGAAAAATCTGAACACAAGCATAACACTGACCCTGCACAAATGTGGAACACAGTTCCGATACTTTCAATATATAAAAATCTCTCCAGGAGCAACCGAAAAATGAGCCCCTACACAAGGTCTATAAACACAGAAGCATTGCTACAGCTGTCAGAAGACATCCACCACTACTGAAATTCCCAGGTAAAAAAAAAACAAACAGAAAAAGTATGTATAAACACACAGGGATTGTGCAATAACATCATGTCCAGTGCTAATGGAGACTGCAGAATAGGAAGACCAAAGTACTGCAAATACATGACGGCGAGGACAGATATGGTGAAAATGTCCTCAAGGTGCTATGACCTCAGAGTTAATTATATTTGAAAGGCTTGCCTGTAATTCAGTGGCCAAGCAGCCAGCCACTCCCACTTCCTGAGCTATACAAGCAGTTCCTCTCAGCCTCACTGTGAAGCATTTTGTCTTTGCAGCTGGAGGCTATGCTGGTTTGTCTTCTGAGCTGGCTAGGGCCTCAACCCCCCCCCCCAGCCTGCTGTTTCTGTGTGTCTCTGCTGGACTTCAGTGTTTGTTTTCCTGCTTCTGGTTTATATCTTTCCTCCGGCTGTATGCTTCCCTGTGTTTTGTTTCTTTTTTTGAGCCTTCCCTATTTTCTGTTTTGCTGTGTTTTGGTTTCCTTTTTTGGGGTGGGCTTTTATTTTTAAAACTCCTAGCATACTGCTACTACAGAGCTCATTCTGCTTGCTTTCAGTTACAACTCTCAATTTACTGCACTGCAACTGCAAACCTACTCAGAGCTCATGCTACTGCTTTCAGTTACCTACAACTTCAGCCACTGCTGCTGACTGTTTACTTTAATTATTATTGTACCCAGTGCCTGTGTTTTCACACTGTACTCATTTAACTACTGTTGTATAGGCCCACTTGCTTCCTGCTGCTGCATTGTTTACACCCATTCCTATTCTATCTTGTTTACTCTGAAGTTAGCTGAAGCTCCTGCTGAGGCTATTAAACTAGCTTTTCTATCTGCATGTGGTTCTCAGCCTTTCATCGCTTCCTTGTTTGTCCTACAGTGGGGACTGGGAGGTGTTTGGGGGGTCATGGCCTATGTGGTTAATTTGTTTTAAATCCTGCCTTTGCAGCCAAAAATCCTCAGAGTTTGTCACCTTGATTTGGCTATTCACGTCTGGCTGGCTTGCCCCTAACTCTGTGCTGTTTACTTACTATACAGTTGTTATGCAGGTCCACCTATTACTACTACTACTGCTTACTGACCTATCAGGTCCCCACTTGCTTATGCAACCATTGCTCCTTGCTTATGCAAACCATTGCTTTATGCCTAGTGCCATCCCCTCAGCTTCGCCTGGGATTCTACTGCTCTCAATCTGCATCCGACTTTGCAAGGTCTCAGCACTCAATGCTCATTACGATCTCAGCACGCCGTGCTCATTCATCTCACCAGCTTTACAGCTCTCAATCAATTCTGGGGCATGCCAGCCATTCTAATCTGGTGCAGATTCCTGCAGCCGATGGCCTCGCTCTGCATTTAGTCCGCATCATCGAGCGTGTCCAACTTGGGGCGGGATCCTTCTCACCTGGTCCATAGCTGGGAATGTCCTCATCCGGGGCTTGGCTTTAGCTCCTGCTATGTGACAGCAGCTCCTGGTGTAGAATTTAAGACTAGCAGTGAAGGGTGGTTATGACGATCTCCTTTGGCTCTAGTGTTCCACTATAACGGTTGGCCATTATTCACCGCATTCTCCCCACAACTGCCTCTGGTTCACCTGGTTTGATTTAGGGCGGGTAGGCCAGGTGAGTGCCTCAGCAGTTGTTGCTCTCCTCCTGCACCTTGGATGCTCGCATTGTTACAGAGTTTTCTTGTAACCTTCCAAGATATTCCCGCTAGATGATTTGAGTGAGAGCCTTCCTGCAAATTGGAATATTTTCCACTTCCACTTCCCTTTAATTGGGTTTTCCAAATTGCAGCTTCAGAGACGTTACTAAATACATTTACCCAAGCTTGGAGGGAAGGCGACCTAGGCCTTGGATCCTCAGAGATTTCCTCCTCATAGGGTTTTTTTTCTCTCCTCCGTTGCCTCAGGTCATAACACCTAGCATAGTTTTCCCCCAGTTTCCTTAGGTAGGTTCTGTTGTTGGATGGAGGTGGAGGATGTCCTGCCATTCCCTCTCTCCTTAGGGGATCCCCTTCTCTCAATGCAAGCCATCACTAGTCTTCTCTACTACTATGTTCCAGTTACTGCTTCTATGTCACTGTTACTGCTTGCTCATACGCATCATGTTGCCTCCTTTGGGGATGATACTACATTTCTTTTGGGAATTCCTAAGGTACCTTTAGCCACGGGAACTGTCCCGTGGCACCTCTAGGGGCAGAACCCTCTCCGTGAGTTCCTTGCTTCGTACCCCTACAGGGTGGTAATTCCTCTGGAATAGAGAGTGTGAATGGCCACAACCAAAACTAACACAGTTACACAAGCATAACACTATACTGGCTGCGTAGGTCAGTGATTGAAAGGCTTGCCTGTAATTCAGTGGCCAAGCAGCTAGCCACTCCCACTTCCTGAGCTATATAAGCAGTTCCTCTCAGCCTCACTGTGAAGCATTTTGTCTTTGCCCCCACCATCCTCCTCCTCCTCCAGTGGCCAGGCTCTCTCTTATTAGGGGGATTCCTAAGGTACCTTTGGCCACTGGCACCTCTAGGTGCAGAACCCTCTCTGAGAGTTCCTTGCTTCGTACCCCTACAGGGTGGTATATCCTCTGGAATAGAGAGTGAGAACAGCCATGACCAAAACTAACACAGTTACACAAGCATAACACTATACTGGCTGTGTAGGTCAGTGAATAGTAAAGGGGGTGTGGGGGCAAAGCCCCCTGCAGAAAAGCACTGTCACAATATTTCATCTCACTGTACTGATGTCACTATTATGGGCTCACTATTATGTAGTCGCCCATATTACAGGGAATCCAATAACATATATGCTTATTTCAAAGTCTATTCACAGATGTCGGTTTAGTCAGAGTAAACAAATGATAGTGGTCAGTGATAGGCATTCGACTGACACCATGTCACAACATCTGAATGAATTTCACAGTTGACTGCTACCACTGACACACAGTCTGAGCACTGCCATATGACAGAAAATAAAATTGAGAGATGACAGCAGACATGGTCTTTTTTCAGCCCAGGTTTAACTCTAGTACTGTGAGTTTATTTTTGGCCCTAATGTAGATCTGGAGGGGAAAGGGGATCAGAGGGTGGGGTGGGGGGCACTAGACAACGGGGCCACATTATATAAACAGGGGGCCTGTGAGAGGGGAACACATGGCTCTCTCTTTTCTTTCTTTTTTTTTTACTTTATGTCACAATGGGGAACAGGAAGTAAACCAGAAGTTCATAGGCAGTAGTAAAATAGTGCGCCCACAGATGGGAGGGGTGATGAGGAAACAAAAAAACAGCACTGACCGCATGTGCTTCAATTCCACTGGTGGAAGGACACAGTCTAGGTATCCAGTCAAGTGCTTCCAGAGCCCATTCTCTTTCCTACATCATAGCAATATGTCAGCATGGCTCTGTCCATGAAGCCACAAAAATGGGATTCCTTGTGGAAAGTTAAACTCTCAGTGAAGTGTTTTTATGATGATATTGCCCTCTGGTGGGAGGATAACAAAAGGGATTTTTGTGACCTGTTTAAGACATACGTAGGACAGAAAGAAAAGTGATTTTTGTTAGCTGTTTAAGACATAGACAGGATGAAAAGCTACTGTAGAATATTTAAAATGCTAATGTGTAAGAGGCCAGTTACAAAATGTAATTTCCAGGGCAGAACTGGAAAAAACAGACTATAGTGCTCAGATCTCAGTACTTTAAAGAGAAATGAGGCAATCTACAGTGATACGGTAGAGCCAAATCTCTACAACAAGAAATGAGATTTGGAACTCAGTGTACTAAGCAGATGTTTGACCCATGCAAAGTATGTCAAAAAATAATAGAAAGCAGAGCAATACAATCCTTATGTAATACCAATGGGCAGATAGTAAACACTAAGGATGAAATATTACAGGAAGCCTCCAGGTTTATTAAAAATGCTTTTAGTACTGAACCTGGCATAGAAACTGACTCTTCCTTTCTTGCACAACTCAATATTCCAGATTTGGAAGAATCAGATAGGACAACCATAGTAGTACCCATCACAACAGAAGATGTAAAAAAAGAGGACTGACTCCTTGAAAAACAAATACAGCACCAGGGAGAAACAGATTAAGTTCAGAATTGTGTAAGAAGTTTAAAATACATTTAGTTCCCTCAATGGCTGAAGTATATAATAAATGCCTTCAGCAAGGTGCTATTCCTGAATCTATGACGAAGGCACTCCTAATATTCATTTATACAAAAGGAGATAAGGCTGACCTAAGAAACTTGAGACAATTGAATTTATTAAATACAAATTATAAGACTGTGGCAAAACTCCTCTCAGACAGACTAGCTAAAATCGTAGATTTACTTATCAGTCCCTGCCAGACATGCTTTATTAGAAATAGAAAAATACAGGACAATTTGGTAGTTTTAAGAGAATTATTTAACAGATGGTCAATGGCTTTGGTTAACAGAGACATACTGAACTGAATATGTACTCCCTGGAGGAGAGGAGGGAGAGGAGGGAGAGAGGGGATATGATAGAGACATGCAAGTATCTTACAGGGAGGAACAGGGTGCAGGAATACACTATTTTTAAACAAAAAAGATGTTCCAGGACTAGAGGGCATGGGATGAAGTTGGAGGGAGGACGATTCAGAGGAAACGTGAGGAAGAATTTCTTCACAGAATGGGTGGTGGACAAGTGGAACACCCTGCCAGAGGAAGTGGTGGGGGCTGAAACAATCATGGGATTTAAGAATGCATGGGATAGACATAAAGGAATTCTGGAGGTCAGGGGTAAGGGGCAACTGAATTCTAGGAAAACAAACTGAACTTACAAGCTCAAATGGGCAGACTGGGTGGGCCATAGGCCCTTATCTGCTGACACTGTCTATGTATCTATGTATCTATGTATTTCGTATAGATCACAAAAAAAGCTTTTGATAGGATCTTACATGAGTATTTATTTCAAGCACTAAAAGTCTTTAAATTACCTAACACCTTCATGCCACGGATTCAGTGTCTATCTCAAAAGGCAGTTATTATACCTAATATAAACAGCTGGTTAAAAAGTCAATGCACTCATAGAAGAGTGCCCCTTAAGTCTACTTTTGTACATTTTTGGCCTGATCCTCTGCTTCTAAATATACATTTAACCCTCAGATAGACAGTCTTTCTTTAACACCCAGCAATACACATTATTCTTTTATTTATTTATTTATTTATTTCAGTTTAGGTTTAATACCTTTGAGCTGGGGCTCATTTACAAAGGTTCCAAGTCAGGGAAAGACAGTACAAAATGTAACAAAACCAATTGGATGCATAGCAAATTAGGCAGACATAGCAAAACAGGGTATCTATGCTGATGACATAGTACTTACGATACAGAAAGAAACATCCAGTACACAAATGCAGTGAATAATGGACAAATCTTCAGCAGTTTCAGCAACCAACATAAACTACAAAAAAACGTACAAGAACAAAAAAAGGGGAGCTCTCTGGGCTGGGGTGCTCAGAATACAGCAATGAATAAGCAAAAAAAATCCAGCACTCACCACCAAATGAAGACAAACACAGCTCCCAGTTTACAATGCTGAGTGTGCCATATTTATTGAGCTGCCATAAAACAACAAACTGACCTTGACATGTTTCAGATGGTGCTCCTTTCTCAAAATGCATGCCTTTTGAGGAAGGATCATCATCCAAAATGCTTCAAGGCATGTTTGTTGATTTATGGCACCTCGATAAATATAGCACAGCATTATAAACTGGGAACTGTGTTTTTCTTCATGCGGAGGTGTTCGCTGGATTTTTTTTGCTTGTTCATGTATGACAAAAGCAGTGGATGCCCCCTGGGAAAAATAGTAAGGAATCACCCACAAAGTACTGCATCCATAAAGACTGAACAAAACAACATACACATGTTAGGTATTATCTTTGGACTGCAAAACGCGGCGGAAAAGAACTGGAAATTTTGTTTTTAAATTGCTGAGCAGAAAGTGAATAATTGGAACTATAAAAGAACATCAAAATTAAAACTGATCCTTTTAATAAAAACTTTATTGATCCTAGTATTCTTATATGTAAGTTACATCCCCCCAGACATTAGAAACAAAATTGTATAGTATGTTTTTTTTCAGGCAGTTTAGGGTGATCGATTAAACCCAGTTTGGAGGGACGTCACATACAAATCAACACAAAAAGGAGGTTTGGGGATGATCAATCCACTAGATCTGTATAGTTGTTTCTTGAGGACTAATATTACATAATTGTTAGAAATGTAGGGAAAGTTTGTACAGATGCACTTCGGCAATGGTTGTCTCTGTATGTTTCTGACACACAGCTTTCCTGCCTAAGAGAACAGTAAACTACTTTTTTTTCACAATACATTATGGGAGCTTTCCCAGAATCTTAATATGGAAATTAACGTATGGAACAAAGTTAACTGCAAATAGGAAAACACTGTATCACAATATTATAGAAATAAATTTTGCTGTGATATAACATTCCCTCAATGCCAGGTATCAGATACTGAATTAAGCAATAATGAATGACTGGGGTTATGTTAATGTTCTAGTTAATCACCCCCTTGGGAGTGCAATTTGGCATGAGGTGCAGCCGAGTATCATATTGTCCCAGGGGGTAATTAACTTGAAAATCAACATAACCCCAGAGTTCATTATTGCTATTATTATAATTGAGTTATGAGTTACGGTAGTTTGAATCTTATTTTAATATTTTTTTTCTTATTTGTGTGTGAAATTAACATAAAATAGTCACTCTACCATGCTAAACTGCATAGGATTTGTTTTTGTTTCTTTGCTGTGGTCTGGATCAGTGTGGGCTACACAGATGTATATATGCTCATGCAAATTTATAAAGGCAGGAGTGAGGTATTTCATTTTTTTTCTGCAGCCAAAGAGTATCACCACATGCTGTCATTATTACAAAGACTCGAGGGGTGAGAATCTTCAAGGAAAAACCATGCTGTGGACTGCTACATCAGTGAAAGTTAATTCTTACTAATGTCAGTATAACAATTTAATTTCACTGATGTAGTAGCCCGTAGTGTGGCTTTTCTGTGGAGCTCCTCAACCCTTGATCTTTGTAATAAGGTTAGCACACTGGTGACACTGTGACTGCAGCAAAAAAAAAAAAAAAAAAAGAAATGACTCACTCTTGCCTTTTCATACAGGCAGCTCCTGTTACAGCATCGCTCTATGACTTTGAGCACTTTTTACTTACTTTTTCTCCCACTAAAGTGTTCTGTTATTAAACTTTATTAATCCAATTCCAAGGAAAATTTCAAACCACGCAAGCACAGGAAATCTGCCTCACGCAGCAATAACTACCAGAAAAGTAAAAAAATGGTAAACTGATACACAGAGTACATGTGATAAAAAAAATGCCTTGCAGATAAATTGTATTAGGGCCATCATGTACTCCTTTAAAAATAGCCCTTCTCTTTCCTCTTCCTATTTGTTAAAATTCATGTACAGCAGCTCTAACAAAAATAAGGCAGCAAGTGCAGGCTTACACTGAGTGACATTTTGGAAAAATATGCAAGCAGAGAGGAGAAGATGTGTTGAGGTGAGGTACTGCATCAGAAAAACATAGGTCACATAATTAAAAAACAGCAAATGCCCACATTTATTTATTTATTGAAAATATTCACCAGGAAAGGCACACTGAACAATATAAAATTGCTCATCTCATGGAGTGTCCTGGGAGGAAGGGGAACAAGAAAGTACAAAAATCATAAAACATTTACATTGTTAATAATGAACATATAAAACAGTAGGTCAAGAAGTAAACAGTGCAACACATTTGGCTCCAGTCATAGGTGAGGTAACATAATTTAGGAACCATGTTAAACACAGCACATACTTTATATAATATATCATTATACAGCAGTGGACAATACTGGATATGCATAAGGGATGAACATCACAGGGGTAAAGAGGTGACATTACAGTACAATATAGATGGAGGGTGCAATGACACATGTTGAGGGTAACTCAAGTTAAGTGCTAGGCAGTCAGGGAGAAGATAGTATGGTATAAGGAACAGGTGTAGTTTGGGGAGAGGAAGTTGTGGAGGGAATAAGAGATGGACCATGGGGAGGAGGAGTGCCTGATTTAATGGGGCATTGAGTTCCAGAGTTTCAGGAGTCTATGGGAGAAGGCCGATAGGTCTATAAGAGTGATACACCAAGGGATAGCTAGAGTGCAGGTGTCACTAGATATGAGATAGAGAGTGGCAAGGGATGGGAGGTCAGTTTGGAGGAGAGGTAGGAGGGAAGTGAGCAGGACCAAAGTTTAGAGGCAAATTTTATGCAGTGGGCAAGGCAGCTGTTTTCCAGGGAAGGAAAAGCTAAGGAGCAATAGAGGTCACATGGTGAGTGGTGGAGGGGCCATCCAGAGCAAAGCTACAGAAAGCATTGAAAAGGGTGTCCAATCTGGTTAAGGATGTCTTTGGTGTGGCACTGTAGACTATATCACAGTAGTCGAAGATGGGTAGTATCATTTTCTGGACAAGCAAGCTCCTGCCTGTTCTATGGAGTCAGGCAGCTTTGATTCTTGTAAAGGGCTCCTAATTTGGGATGCAACTTTTTCAGGATGGAATCTATATACCCAGAAAAGGTGAAGTGCTGATCTAGCCAAACCCTGAGATACTTGAAGGAGGAGGAGGTGTCCTTGACAGTAGAACCATCAAGAGTGTGGAATGAGGGCAATTTGGATAACCTAGAAAGTCACTGCCTGGTGCCAAAGTTCATGGAGACTGTTTTCTTGGCATTTAGGGAGACTTAATGAGAACTTAACTAAAGCTAAACTTTCTCAAAGTCATGCTGGAGATTGAAAGTGACACCAGTTGTGGATTGGCCAGAATAGAAAATAACAGTATCGTCCTTGTACATGTGGATGGAAAAGGAGGTACACATGAATGGGAGGTTGTTTAGGAATATGGAGAAGAGAAGGCGAGGCGGCCAAGGATAGTGCCTTGGGAGACTCCAGCGGTTATCTGGAGAGGGGGAGAAACAGAGTCAGTAATTCTGACTGCGTCCTGCCCTTTAGGTAAGAGCTAAACCAGTTTGTGGATGACTCTAACAGGCCAGCAGCCCGCAGATTGTCTGGGGGGGTAGGAGACCATGTTGAAAACCTTGGCAAGATCAATAAAGATAGTGGAAGTAATTAGACCACTGTTCTTTACCTGAGAGTATGGCATCAGTGAGCCTAAGTATGGAAGCAGTCGTAGACTGATGTTTCCTGAAACCAGATTGGTAAGGTGTGAAAAAGACTGAGTCAGAGAGGTAAGAGAGGAGAGTTAGGAAAGGACCAGCTGCTCCTGGAGCTTGGTGAGAATGGGTAGTAGAGAAATTGGCTGGTAAATGCTAGGTTTGGAGGAGTCACCTCACTATGGTAAGGGGGAAACCATGGCGTGCTTCCAGGAGACAGGGACTGAGGTAGTTGAGAAGGAGAGATTCAGTAAGGCATATAGCAATGAACAAATAACATCAGCAGAAAGGAACAGAAGTTTAGGATAAAGGCCATCAGGGGAAGAGCCTTTAGAAGGATTGAGAGCAACGAGAGATTTTAGAGTGTCATAAGATGTGACTGGTGAGAAGGAGAATAGATTGCCTGTGGGTGAGTTAGTGTGGTAATTATTGTCCAGTTGAGCAGTGAGGAGTGTAGCTAAGAGGGCAGAAGCACAGAAAGTAAAGTAAGAGTTGAATTCAGTAGCAGTGGAGAGGTGGTCAGATGGTAAGAACATAATTGACATAGATGCTAGGGGATTGTGGTTTAGAAGGGGGTGCAAAGAGGGAGTGAACAACTTTCCAAAATTTCGAAGGGGTATATGTGTTAGCATTGAAGGCGGACCTAAAGTATTCGGACTTAGCTAGTCATGTTGCCTTGGAGCAGGTATTTCTAAGGACTCAATATCTGTCATGGTCAGCTTGAGAATTAAAGACTTTGTGAGCCTTTCAAGGCTGATTGTGAGCTCTCGTACACACCAGTAATTCTGGTGTGATCCATGGGAGGTGGTTTCCACATACACGCATATGCTTGAAGGGTGCATGCTTATCCCAGATGTCGAAAACATTGCCTTGGAAGTAGTCCAGGGCTTTGTTGACTGAGACAGCAGAGAAGATAGGTGTCCAGTCTGTTTGGGCTAGGTCATTTAGAAGGGGGTGTGAGATCTAGGGACTTGTATGTGCGAAGAAGTAATATTTTGTGAGGTTCCTTTGGGTGGTGAAGTTTGCTGACCATATAGATCATATAGTGATCACTTAATGCATCAGGGAGGAGGCCTGATTCTATAACTCTGTGCTTGTGAGAGGTTAGGGCCAAATCTATAATTTAATGGTTCCCAGTTTTTGAGTTTAGGTGGGTTGGCTCATGAATTAATTGGGTTAGATTAAGGGTGGTGATATTGTTTTTCAAGTTGCTTTAGGAGGAGTCAGGCCAGTTTTGGTTAAAATTGCCTAGGATATAGAGCTCACCACTGATGTGAGTGAAGAGATTTCAGTGAGAAGATTAGAGGCAATAGTTGAGGAGAGGCCTGGGCAGCAGTATATCCCAGTGATGCAAATAGAGATAGAGTGGGGCATGTGGAGCCTGAGGATGAGAGCTTCATAAGCTGCTGGGACTGATGCTGCTAGGACCAAGGCAGTATGAATAGAGGTCGAGGAATAGATAGCTAATTGCTCAGTCTTGCCGGGTGATGTTGTATCCAGGTATAGAAAAAGCTTGATCTGGTGTTTTGTTGTTTAACCAGGTTTCCGATATAATGAGGAGATCCAGGGCCAGCATTTATGTGCAGGGCTGAAGTAGTACTAGTTTTGGGAGAAGGCTTTGTATGTTGATTTGAAGCATCCTTAATCCACAAGGGAGACTGGGAGTATTAGAGGCAGGGGGCAAGCATGGGGAGTAGATGTCAGCGTGTTAGATGTAGGGGGACCAGGGAGGGGTTTATATTCCCTGCAGATAGGAGGAGGAGGAGGAGAGATATGATTATGAAATGGAGCTTAGAACTTTTGTACCATGACTAGGTTGAGGTTGGGTTAATAAGGATAGACGAGTACAGAGAAGAGACAAAATGGGAATTTAGGGAGCATAGAATTGCATATGAGTTAGGAACAGATGAGAGGGTAGGACAGGGTAAGAAGGGTAAGTGAGTGATGGACCACACTGATGGGATCACGGAAACTTAAAGTAGAGGAAAGGATCTCCACAAGGGGGGAAGATGGCCGACAGGTGTAGCAGTTTGATCTAACCACTCTGTTACTATGGGGAATTTAGCATTTCAGCTGTGTTTGTTTAGCATTCTGACTTACCCTCTAGCTATATTTTCTTCGGTTTTGAGCATGACAGCTTAAATGAATTCTCAGAGAAGCAAAGGGGGGGCAGTTCTGGGGTCTGTTTCCCCAAAGTTGGGTCCACTCGAACAGCAGCATCCTCCTGGTAAACCAAGCCGGGAGAACAGCAGCGGGGGTTTGAGTAGCACGTCAGCCACCCCGCAGGCTGTTAAAATAATGCCATCCTCTACACCTTCTACATTGCAAAGATCTTCAGATTTATCTACAGCAAGCAAGCAGCAAACAACATATTCTGATCAATTTCAACCATTTTCTCCCATGGAAACTGGAGGCTATACATTGGAGAAGTTGGGTTTAACCCTAGAGAAAATTTTGGCATGGACTGAGTGCAGTGATAGATGATACGAGGCATTAATGAAAAAAATGGAGTTCTTGCAAACAGAACTGAATAGCATTAAAATTGTGGCAGAGACAACAAAGGGAATCACCATGGATAATTCTGCAACATTGGATGAGCACGCTGCTAAACTGGCGACTGTAGAAGCGAACTGTGTGAGCCGATATGGGATAATTTTAATATACATAGAAAACTGGAGAGTGCAGAAAATATGCTAAGATATAAAAACATTTGAATTTTGGGAGTTCCAGATCAGACAGATGCAGATTTTAATTCTACGAGGGATTTGGTCAAAGATATATTGATTACCACTTTCAAATTACCCCATGAGAATCCCCATTTAATTACGAAGGTATTTCGTTTATTCAGACGAGAGAGAAGCATAATTTCCCCGATGAAGACAACTATTTTGGTGACTTTTGGATTTGATTCCGACTGTAACTATACATTTAAATTAGCCAGGCTCAGGGTGGTCTTGGAATATAAAGGCTCCAAGTATTATCTCTATCCTGACTTTTGTTACACTATGCAACAACGGAGGAGGAAGTTTTTGGCTTATTGTCAAGAAATTTTGGAACTTGGTGCACAGCTTTCTTTGTTGCCACCTGCAGAGGTAAAAATCATCAAAGATGGTAAAGTCAACATATTTTTTAATGTAGATCAGCTTACTGCTTATCTTCGCGCTCATTGCTCTACCCAGGGCACTGAAGAATCACTTGTCTCATCACATACACCGTCAGAACATGAAATCTTAGGGAATTTGGAAAAAATTTAAATATAAGGATTTAAGGATTTAAGTCTTGCTCGCTTGGACTGACTTAATTGGGTGGTAATATAGAATAAATTTAAGTTTAAAAAATAAATTATAATTACGAAAGGAAGGCATTAACATAATATAAGAATAATTTTGTGGAGTGAGTGTTAAATATATAAAGCTACTATCTTTTCGTTTAACATTTAGTATGTTTTATTATTATGTTCCTCCTGTTTTGGTCTGGGTCTATTCTTTTTTTGTAAGGTATGCATTAAGGAATCAATGTTTAAATTTGTTTAAAGATGTTGTAGGGACTTATGGACTTTGTTGCTCATGGGTTCATTTTTGAATTTTCTGTTTTGTTTTCTTTTTTGGAGCTCATGTGTGCATATTGTCTCTGTATACATAAAAGATGAAATTAATAAAATAAAAAATAAAAGTAGAGGAAAGGAATAGTCATGGAGGGTTAATGACGGATTGTTAAGGTGGTTTGGCTGAGAGGATAGAAAATTGAGATGTGTAATAGCAAAGAAAGTAAGGTTTGATGAGCAATTTATTTTAGCAGGCAACATACTGTGCTGAGAAAGAAGGGCAGTTAAATAGGGCCAGAGGGTATGCAGTGAATTGAACAAAAGTGGTAGCCATCTGAGCTTCCCAGGAAATGAGAAAAGAGAGAGAGAGAGAGATAATGAGCAACAAAAGTCTTAGCTGTGTGTACAAATTATTAGTTGGGCTAGTGCCTACTAGTGTGCAGCTTGTATAACCTGCTTAAGCTGAACTTGGAATTTAGTAAATTTTGCCAGTACATCACATGCCCTTCACCAGCTCTATAAGTCAGAGTCCAAGTAGGGCGGGATGGTGGTGGGTGAGTGGGGAACCAGAGCAACGCACCGATGGGAACAATTCAGCTTAGAAAAAAGGAGTCACAAGGAAAAACAAACCCTACATTAATGCTTAAAATAATTATATAGCCAGTTACCTAGCCACTCCACCCTACAGCATGTTTATATCCATTGTTTACAGTTTAAGCACAGCTGTGATCACCAATGTGCTGCCGTTATTACAATGATCTGAGGGGAGAAGATCTTCATGGAAAAGCTGCACTGCAGGCTGCTATGTCAGTGAAAGTTATTTTTTTTGTTGTCAGTTTAAACATTTACTTTCACTGAAATAGTAGCCCAAAGTGCAACTTTTCCATGAAGCTCCTCACCTCTCAATCTTTGTAAAAATGGCAGTATGCTGGTGATACTCTGTGACTGCAGAAAAATAACCTGAAACACCTGACTCCTGCCTTTTTCTTCCATGCAGCCCATTACAGCACAGCTCTATGACTCTGAACGCTTCTTACTTATTTTTCCCCTACATATTCAGTTGAGCATTGCTCTAATGGTGTCCGTAAGCTCCATAGTTAGAATGCTGGAAATGTAACTAAGAACTTCATTTTTAAAATTAGTGCTCCTTTAATCACGCTGCACAAGTATGCTAATAAGCAGGTTAATATAAGGCTCTTAGAATGCTGACAGCCAATAAGAGTGCAGCATTTCTGAGACCCTTATAATAATTCACTTTAAAACACTTAAAGGAAAAGTGCCATACCTGTGGTTCCAGGGTCCCAGCTTTATGGCTCCTCTATAAGACCACTTGTTTTTCAATTAATTTTTACATGTCCAGAAAGAAAATAACATTTTAAAAGTATACTGCCATTTCATTTTCTCTCATTCACCATGTTTTTACAAACTGCCCATGCTACCCAGAGTTCTGTTTCCTAGGTGATGTCAAGAGGCAAGAGGCACGGAAGCCACAGTCAGAATGAGACGGCAGTGTGCATGTTTTTTTTTAGTATGGAGATTGACGCTAGTATTTCTTCACTGTTCTGGTCCGCATATGGATTTTTTCCCCCTATGGAAATACAGTCACAGTGCATGGGATCACTGATCCACAACAGCTGGAGTGGTGAGGCATTAACTACCTGTTTAAAGTTACTCTTGGAAATAGGTGTTGGGAAGTTTGCTTTGGCAACCATGCATTCCCATTAGTTTTGCCCTTTGCTGCATGTGAGAGAAGAATGCTGAGGACAGTAATTAAAATATCTATTTGCTAATGCTGCAAGCTTTGTGATTTGTTCCCTTTACTGTCCTTTTTTTTGGGGGGGGGAGGTTGGTATATATTGTCTATTTCTTTTTTTTGTTTGTTTGTTTACCCTTTACTGTGCTGCTGTAGTTGTAAGTTTGGCAACTGACTAGAACTACATGGGGACACTATGAGAGACGGTCATGAAGCAGTGAAGCACCCAAAATACAAACATCTGTCACAGTGTCCCAATGTATTTCTGAAGTCTAATTTTGGGGGTAATCTGTTTTGCAAAGAGAAGCAGTGTGCAGTCACTGAAACAAAAAACGGATCCATTACTTATATTTGTAGTCGCTTGCCTGCGAAGTTTAACTGTCCATTCATCAGCCTTCCTTCCCGTTCACGCACTTGTTGTGTGTTTGTTTACTTGATACTGAATCTCACAATGCAGAGTTCAACTTTGGAAGCCAGCCACTGCAAAAATAAGCCATGGATCTGTTTTTTGGCTCAGCGATTCCACACTGCTTGTCCTTGGCAAACAGAACACCCAAACATTTTACTTCAGAAGTGCATGGGAAAGCTGTGACACACATTTGTTTTTTGTCTCTCACAGCATCCCACTAACTTACATATCCTATGCTGAGAGCCAGGCTGCCCAAGCTCTATTCCCTGACTCACCTCTTCACATCACCAGGAAAATAGAACTCTAGGCAGTGTGGGCATTGTGGATAAAAATGGCACAAGCACAAAAAAAACAGGAGTTTAATATTTAATATTTATGTCTTTACTAAAGAGGTTACTATTAGAGGTGGGTGAAGTGGCCAAAATCCACTCTGCGAAGCAATTCACGGATTAAGGTAGAATCCACGAACTAATCTGCAAAAAGCGAAGTGGAGTACTTTGCATAATAATGAGGAATGTGAAGTCCATTGAAAATAATGACTTCGCATAACTCCACCTTCCCCCAACCACTTCTGCACCAATTTTTATACGAAGCACATTGAAATCAATGTACTTTGCATCACTTCGCCTTGTTGTTGCGCTCAAAGGCTAATTTTGCAGTGATTCATGGGATTGCAGGTCACGTGGGCTTCAGATTGTTCTGCACAGTCTCAGTTCTGTGTAGTGTGTGTATAGTGGTAGCTAGAGACAGTTTGCTCTCAGATCTCTGAGATTCAAACTCTCTAAAAGCGGTTCAAAAAGCCTTTTTGAACCATTTATTTGCTCAAACGTTAGCACATCGATTGTAGGAAACCCTCTTGTGTGCATATCATTGAGTGTTTACTGTTTGTGGATTTTGAATGTTAATTTAGAACATTCAGTCTGTGTACTGACAGATACTTGAAGTGTGCTTGGGGAAGGGGAGTATCTGTGGTAGAGGTAGATTAACTGGGAGAAAGGCAGTCTTTCTGGTTTTTTTTTCCCCAATTGTTTAACCAGGAGAGACACACTAAGCTGAAAGGTTGTTTACAGGTGCAACCTGGGAGCACAGGAAAATTAGCTGACTTGCTCAGGGTCACACAGTATGCAAGTAGGGGTTGTGGGATTCAAACCCAGGTTATAATTTTCTTGTATAACTGTGTTAATGTACACACAGTAATATTTTCAGTAATTTTTTGATATTTTTTCTGATTGTTGTGGTGCAGCAGTGCATAATTTCAGTTTGTTTAAAAGATTTGGTTATATTACTGAAGTTTTCAATTTGCTGTGCATTTTTTGTAGCGTGAGTGTGTGCGTGATGCGTGCCATCAAATCAGACACATTTTATTGTGCCACACAGTAATTGCAGCAGCTTGAACCTGCTATCAACTGCACCTGCATGATTTTGTACTGCTTTGTGGTATCTTGGTTTTGGACTGTTACCGCAGTTCACTGACCCCACCCAAACAGGCAAAAGGTATTCTTTTCCAGATTTGGACTGTGACTTGTGAGCACTGGTTAAGGTATTGTTGTGACTTTGCATCTGCATCTCTTCTTGATTAAGCAATGCAATCTTAATCTGTCTGTGCTTTTGCATCTGTTTAATGCTCAGTCTCCATCTGCAAGCCACCAGTTGTTTTTTGGCTTTGCATCCACTGGCTCAGACTGAAAGTTCAGAAATCTAAATTTGTTTAGAATTTTTTTGGTGATCTCCCAAAATGCCTGCAAAGAGACTTACAAGCAAAACTGTTTCTGGCCATGGCACTGCTGCCAGTGGTAATATTGGCAATGGGTGTGCTAGTACACAGAAGTGCATAGCTGATGTCAGTAAAGAGATTTCTCCAATGTTTTTTACAGCACAATCTGTAGCTTCACTCCTAGTTGGAGGCTATGATGTTGTCCCTGCTGATGGTGTTAGTGCAGTTTCTGCTGGCATGCATATTGCTGCCTCAAATTCCACTTCTGACCAGTTAACCTTTTCAAAAAATGTAGTTGAGTCTAAAGCTGTGACTGACATTGTAGATGATGTCATACTCACCATTAACTCCCCATGGTAGTTGAACATGATTCTGACCCTGGCGACGATAACTCACAATGTCACATTTCTTCCAGCGCTGTTGAGGACATGCCTTTGCCATCCAATGATTCAAGGTGTGGTGCAAAAATATCTAATAATGATGATGATGATGCTGCAGTGGTTGGAACATGTTCTCCACATGACAGCATTCAAGCTGAACATGTAGATGCAGATGATGTTGATGAATATGATGATGATGTCAGTGACCCCCTGTTGGGAACCAGAGAAAAAGAAAGTCAAGGTGTTTGTGTCTGGGTCAGTCTGCGTTAAATCCCCCCTCCTCAAAAAAGTTGTGATTTACCGGTTCCTGTCGGTGATGATCATGATGACCTAGTAATAATCATATGTAGTCGTGGTGGTCAGTTGTAGTCCAAGTGTGTCCAGCCAGAAAAATAATGTAGCACCCCCATTTATGGGGTAAAAAAAAACAGAGTCCAATAAGCAGCATCACGGACATGTTAAAAGTAGGGGATAACAATCCCTTGTTTGGGATTTTTTTGCCCAAGATGCAAATGATGAGTCAGTTGCCATCTGTCAGCTTTGCCATGTACACGTGAGCTGAGGTAAAAAGGGGGAGTCATCTGGGTACAAGGGGGCCAACATGCACATCTTAAGAACAGGCACATGGCACTGTGGACCCAGCACCAGAGGGCAGCTGATGCCATAGTGGGGCATTCACCCTCGTCATCAACCTTACTAAGCATTTTATCCCCTTCCATGAGTGTAAGACCAAGTTGCAATGTCTGTAGTAGCGATGAAATAACACCAGAGGATTATTGCAGGCATGATGAGGGGGAGGATTATGATTTAGAAATCTTTTTAAGTGGTGGTCAGAGCAGCAGTGGTGGTGGTGGTGGTGATCAATGCAGTAAGTCTAGTGCAAGTGGTGCATCAACCCCTGTACTTAAAATGGGGAAAATAACTCCATTTGTGGACTTGTCACCTGTGCACCCCTCTTCATCACACATCCACACCCCCCCACCCCCTGCCATTCGCAGAGCAGAGCCATTTGTGACACCCTGTGCAACACGTGTAAGTCAGCCCATGTTGGACAGTGTTTTTGCTCATAACCTGAAGTACCCTTCCAATCATGCAGTGTCACTTGAACTTAATGCTGCTGTAGCTGAAATGCTGGCAATTGATCTTTTGCCCTTCTCCTTCTTGGAGAGTTCAGGATCCGGTGGTTTGTGGCACATGCCTGTTCAAAATGGGAAGTCCCATCCAGGACATACTTTTCCACCTGTGCTGTCCTCGAGTTATACCGTACTGTGGCCGACTCTGTAAGACATGCCCTTCAACATTCCTCCTCTCCATTCATCCATTTAAGTATGGATATATGGACAAGTGGTAAAACAGTGGGATTTCATATTTGTGTATAACTGCACATTGGGCGCAGGTGCCGGGGCTTGTTTGTGCTGGTGTTAGTGTGAATAATCAGTGTAGTAAGTCAGACTGTTGTGGTAGCAACCTTCCGGGAACTCAACAGCATGCAATGCTTGCAATGTGCAGTGCGGCCTTTTCCCACACTGGTGAAAACATTCTGGACTTGCTACTGACCAACATTGATGAGTGGCTGAACCCCCTGTCCCTGAATAGCTGGATTTATAGCAAGTGACAATGGCTCAAATGTGGTTAAATGCATCATGAATGGTGGTTTTGTTCAGGTTCCATGCATGGTCCACTGTTTAAATCTGGTGGTCCAGGAGTTTCTGCAGCACCCTGATATAAAGGAAATGTTGAATGTTGCTCGCCACATCTGTTTGCACTTTTCATGCTCTGCAAAGGCCTGTGACCAACTTCAGCAGCTGCAGATCCAAAACAGCCTCCCACAGAACCACCTCAAGCTGGAAGTTGTCACCCGGTGGAATCCACTTTATACATGGCAGAGAGGTTATATGAACAATACAAAGCAATCTCCAAATATCTCATCATGCACACTAGCCATAACACTTCTGGGGCCCCCATGTCTCTCACAACTGAACAGTGGTGCCTCATGGACTCTGTTATAATAATTTTGAGGCCTTTTGAATATGCCACACAGGCAATGAGTGGCGAGTCTGCCTCCATCAGCCAATGAATTCCACTGCTGTAGGTGTTGAGGCAGACATTGCTGAAGTTACCGCATAGCCTTGATGGTTTCAGAGACTGTGCTAGCAGTGTGTTGCTGAAACACATGCTGACACTATTCGACCGCAATTGGCACATCTTGAACATTCAGCAAAGTGATGACTTCACAATAGCAACAATGCTGGACCCACAATACAAACATGGAATTGCATCACTACTGGAGGGAGGACCTGAGCAGGTTAAAAATATCAGTGGACAACTGGTGAGCTTGGTTCATGGGGCACAGAAGTTACACGCCAAGGTCTGCAAAGCTCAGCAGCATCACCAGGCTGAAGGTCAGTTTGGAGTAGTACCAAGCACATCCTGTAAGGTGGCTGCAGTTCCAGGTGGTCTGTCATCAAAATCGGTTGCCATTAAACCACTTTGGGGTGCTTTATCCCAAGTCGGGATTTGTGACATCAATGAATCCAGAGAACAGGATGATGACTCAACCACCGGACTTCGTGCAGCACAGTGAATGGTTGACTCACATTTGGCTGAAAACAGGCATCCGTCAGTAATTGTCGATGATCCTCTTTTATACTGGAGTGGAAAGGTCAGTGAATGGCCAGAGCTGACCTCAGTGGCACTGAAGTACCTGACCTGCCCACCCTCCAATGTATGTATCGAGAGGGTATTCAGTTCTGTGGATGCAATAGTTCAGGACCATCATAAAAACCTCTCTCCTTCAAATGTCAGCTTGCTGACATTCATAAAAAGGAATCAGGGGCACATACCAGCTCGAACTGCAATGTCTGTATTCATACCCTGTCATGGTCATGGTTGTGGTGATGTGGAAGAAGCAGACCATGCTGGTGTCACTGGCAGCATGAAACAGCTCACCACTGAGGTAGATGATGACATCATAGAGAAAGAATTCCCTAGTGGGCACAATTCAGAGACTGATGACTGCGAGGTCAACTTCCTGTATGATGATGATGATGAGGATGATGTTGGTAGGTTTTAAGTTAAGTGGTTAAAAGACTGTCACATTTTCAATGTTACATGTTTTGTTTTTCATAACGTTAAAACAGTGTCCCACTCTGAATGAGACAAATTCCATATGTCATATTGGCAATCTGGCACAAGTAAATTCACAGTCCTTCTATTTAACCTTCCCCGCCCTGGTATTATTTCTGATTAGACTTAACAGAATGTTTGCTGCTGTCATTAGCAAACACAGTCAGCCTCTTAGACCCAACTGTCCATTTATAGTACTAGGTGTTAACCGCTTAAAAAATGCAGATTCAAGATATCTACCTCCTAACTGAGAGTGAAACACTGTAACATAATACACACCATACCCAGTCACCCACCCGTGTGTGTCTGACAGTGAGAGGGAATGTGTTGCAGACTGCAACTGTTCTCCCCACTCTGAGGGGGAGTTTATGATGGTGGTGGCAGCCAGGTGGTGGGCAGGCACCTGCTGGGGTGGGGAGTGGGGGACACTAGACCACCAGGGATAGCTATGGGACTGGGGATTGGGGATGGGGAGGGGTCGGGACAAGGGGTTACTTTTACTTGTTCTCAATTACCACTAGACCACCAGGGATTTGGAAATAATACAATATGGGGGGGAGTTACTGTACAATTTTGGCAGCAGCTGGTGGGTGGAGGGAGGAGGGAGGGACCGCTAGCCACCAGGGATACTTTTTCACATGTGGGGTGGGTGGGAGGAGGGAGTACTAGCCACCAGGGGCTTGAGAATGATCACGCCCGCAGGCGGAATTTCTGCAGAAGTTTGGGAATCAATTTCTGAACTTTCACAGAAGCAAAAGTCAGACTTTCGCTTGAATTCCACCCGCAGAATTTAATTTTCGCACACCTCTATTTGTGATTGTGATTTTTTCCTTTTTGTGGCTTACTGAGAGCTTGCTATCTGTTACGCTGGAAATATGACAGGAACAGCCACACTTGGAACAGAATGTGTTACTGCAATCAAGTACTAATAATTTCTTGTTTATCTGTTTTTGCAGTAAACGTTTTGATGTTGTGTGCTGCCATTGGTGCTTTCCCCAAATAACAAGTTCAACATCACAACCCATGACACACGCAACGTCTAGTATGGATCATGACCATCAGTACTGGACTGGAGGAAGCACGGAAAATCTGTGAAGAATTAACAAAAAAGAAACTGTTAATGAGACTTGCTTCCAAATGCCCCTCCCCCAAAAAAAATACTTACCTCCACTGGCTTGATAGTATTACAACACCAAAATTCCTCAACAAGCCAAGAAATGCACACGCCAATTTCAATCATATGAACAAAAAAAAGCAATGATTACATGTATATATAGAATATATATATCTATCTCTCTCTCTCTCTCTCTCTCTATATATATATATATATATATCTATATACTATATATATATATATATATATATATAAAAGTCAGATTCTGTGGAAAGCCATGATGGTGCCAACCAGATACATTAACTTACCAAGGGTAGTATTAGTTTACACATAGAGGGCATCCATCCTGTTGGGGTCAGTGCAGTAGACTTTGGGTAACCAACAGCATTATCACATCATCATGGATGGTTAACTCAATGGTCGGGTCATCCTTCTAGTACACCATTTGGCAAGACACTGTGCATGCATCAGCCCAGTCAGGTCAGAAGCATTTACATGAAATTTTAATAGCAGCAGCTGGGGACATAGTTCTTATTGGAGTGTGTGCACGCATGACTGAGTGCAGCATGAATTAATGGAGACTTTTCATTCCATTTTATGCTCTTATTTCTCTTTGTCTGTGTGGAGGGGTTGTGGGATAACAGACCAGACACCGAACTTTGAGTTCAAAACACAATCTCTGTGTGTTGTTTGTTCAAAATACAGGAAATAAGCTTCAGCAATGGCATATTTCTTCTTCAGTATATCAGTTTGCAGCAACAGACTATATATGTCCTTTCTCTGCACTTAGCCAGCACCTACTGACACTGATTTCTGATCTAATCAGTTTTAGTGAAAACGCTTCTTCCCTATGTGGGCCTTGTTTGCTTGGGTAGAGGGACCGGAAAAAGAAAAACAAATGAAACAGGCTATAGACAAAGAACCTCAGTGCAGAAGCACTGAAAAAATGGTTACCCCAAAGGGCAATTGCAACAAGTCAAGTTTCAAAAAAATACAACATCATACATACTTCCATAATGCAAAGCATCATGAGATATATGCAAATCACCATGAAATTTCAGACTTGTTCAACTTACAGCAATTTACATGCATTTTAAATAGTACAACTAACTTAATTTCTATAATAGTCACGTAGTACTTGTTACCATTATCAAAAACACCTAGTGCCATGGTATTGTCAACATTTACAGGTTTCACAAACATAAGGTATATGCATCACGGTATTTTATGACATAGTGCTATTACATACTAAATCCAACAGAGATAAACACAACCTGTTTTACACATGCTTGGAGGTCACCACAATACCTCCCTGTATGAGAACCTGAGAGGTAAAATGAAAATGAAAGCGGACACTATAGCACAGCCAAGAAAGGGAAGGGGATGTCCATAGGTGGCCAACCTCATGGACTAGAAATGGTAAAGGATAGAGTAGGCTAAGAAATAGAAGAACTGTTGCAATAGATTTAAGAAAAGGTCGGTCCTCAAGAGTGGCAGGAGCTCCCTGTCACAGTCTGGAGTGGGGAAGTTTCTGGGCATAAGACAGCAGCATTTTGGGGGTGCACATTAATTCTTGGGACTGGGTGGGTGCACTGCACTCCTGACCGAGTGCGGCATGAATTAATGTAGACTTTTCATTCCATTTTATGCTCTCATGTCTCTTTGTCCGGAGTTGGGAATTTTCTCGACTTAAGACAGCATCCCAAGATTTTTATGAACACTGGCCAAAAACATTCTACATAAAATAAGCTAAAAAAGTGGTGTCTTTCCCTTCCTTTTTATATTCTGACTTAATAATCGCTGTTTCCAAAAATAAATTATTTTAGTGGTCTCATTAATGTTTTATATCTGTGTGTGTGTGCATGTGTATGTAAAAGCCGGGGTGAGCAGTGTAATAATCTGCTAAACAGCATGTGTGCAGTGCACTGTCAGGTGCACACACTGCCCAGCCCCCTGAAAACATATATGATAGCTTGGTTCCATGTCATAATAGCAATCGAGAAACAGAGATCTCTATTATGGTGAGTGTACAGCGCCAAAAATCAATTTCGGCGATGCACACTCACAGTGCAGAAAAAAAAGGTGCCCAAGACCTACAGGTCTCATTTTTAATGTGGGGGGGCTATGCCCTCTGCACCCCCCTACTTATGGATTCTCAACTCCGGGGGGGTGCATGTTGGGGGAGTGCAAATCTTGATAAAAATGCATGCCGCCAGGTGGCAAACACCCCCCCACACCATGCCAGACCAGAACACAGTACCCTGTGCCTCCTAGCCAACCACATGACACTAGCAATCCAGCCTGGCAGCTGCTCGCTGCAACCCCTCCCACATACCATCCCTCCCTTACCTCTCCCCCCGACCACAGGTGCGCACGCGTGCATATACCAGCTAGTTCCTGTTGCAGTTTTCACCAACCGCAGTATCTGGTCACCCTCCTCCCTTAGTAACTGTGATCACAGTCACTGACATTGAGTCGTTGTGTTTCTAGATGCTCAATCTCGATCATCATGGTCACGGACTACCCATAGCTGGCTTGTTTCACTGTTGATGGTATAAAAAATAAAGAATATATAACGTGTACTTTATTGTACCATCATTAACAGTGGACAAAGTCATATAATATGTTTTCCGGGGGCTCAGTGGGCAGTGAGCATCTGACAGTGCACACATGATGTTTAGCAGATCATTACACTGCTCATTCCTGCTTTTTAACAAACAAACCACTACAAAAATGAAACATTGCTGAGGCATCAAAAATATTTCATGGTAAACAGACATTATTAAGCAGGAATATAACAGGCTCAGTAGCACGCTGTGCTGACACTGGGACCGGATGCGGGTGGAGAGCAGCTAGCTGCAAAAGTGCCAGACTAAACCAGAAAGCCACCACTCCAGATGAATAAATGCAAAGAAAAAATGTTCACTGTTAGTGCGAATTTATTGATGACAAAACAATCCACACACAAATGACCCCTGTGCTTCAGCACTTAGGCCTTCATTAGGGGGCCACCGAAAGAAGGCCTAACCACTGAAATGCAAGGGCCATTTGTGTATGGCTTGTTTTGCCATGGATACATTTGCACTAGCAGTGAACATTTTTTCTTGGCATTTATTCATCTGGACTCAAGTGGTGGGATTCTGGTTTTGTCTTGCACTTCTGCAGCTAGCTGCTCTCCACCAGCACCTGGCCACAGTGTTAGCATGGCATGGTTCTGGACCTGTTATATTCCTACTTAATAATGCCTGTTTTCCATGAAATATTTTTGGTGCCTCAGCAATGTTTCATTTCTGCCATGGTTTGTTTGTTGAAAAGCAGAGTGAACAGTGCAATGACGCCCCCTGGGTCTGTGTGGTGGCTGCTTGTGTTTGTCTGTGTCTGTAGCTTAGTTGTTGTGGATTTTACATAGTTTTCTGCTTGGAGTAACTACATTATTCTTGCTCACTACATCCATGAAAGTCTCCTGGACTGGATTTCTGCAAAACATCATCACCAGGTATCTGCATTTTCATTTTAAAATCAACTTTTTGGAAGCTATCCCTAGCAAAACATAAGTGAAGCAACTAAATCTGATAAACTCAGTGTGACTCTGGGTCCTGCTTGAATCCACATTTTCATCTGGCCTGCTCCATGATCTGTATGTGGGCTTTGCAGCAACCTCTTTGAATGACAAAGAAGCATACAGACAAAATGATTTCACATCCTGCATATGTGCAGGGACAGTTAATCACCTTCAGGAATTTTAGCACCCTCTGTGACTCTGGACCTCAGCTGTTGATCGTTTCTTTTGGCTATTTACTTAACCACCAGGTATCACTCAGTTGACAAACTCTATTTTTCTAGCCTTTAACAGCGCCCACTGTCATCCAGACTGTGGCTCCTTCCTGAAACCAAATAATGGCTGCTTTAAACCTGCATTCCACATTGCTAGTAGTGGTGAAGATAGTGCTAGACTGTCCCATTTCTCCTGAGGTCATCTTCTCTCAATCTACCTGACAGCCAACGCCACCCTCTGCCCTGCATTATGCACTGGCTATGACCACAGGGATCCAACACAATGATACCATGGCCCACTGCACCCCTATCTGGCACACTAGTTACCATCTGAAGTGACAAGCATTCAGCCTTCTGAGAAACCTACAAGTATTAGCAGTTCTCTGCAACAAGGCTGGACAACCCCTGTACTGTAGCACCAAGTGCACAGACACCTAACAAACAAGAAAGCTTTCAAAATACTTAAAACCTCTCTCTCTTGAGAATTCTTTTTATCCTACTTCTGCTCTCCAGAAATGTACACCCCAACCCAGGACCAGCTGGGCCAACCGCACATCCCAAGAATGGGAGGGTGGGTTCCATTACATTGGCATCAATCAATGTGTGTAGCCTCCTCAATAAACTTGATAACCTCCAAACCTGGATTCAACAACACAAACCTGACATCCTCTCTGTCATAGAAACTTGGCTAAACCCTAAGATCCCTGACACTGTGGTTGCAATTTCTGGATACTCTATCTTCAGGCAGGACAGGATTTCAAAACGGGGTGGTGGCTGTGCCATCTACCTGAGAGATACCCTCATGGGACATGTCATCCCATTTTCTAACCCGGGATCCCCATCTCAGGTCTTCGCCATCAAAATTCTCCTAGGGGCCCATAATAAAAATCTTACTATAGCCTTTGCATACATACCACCAAAGGTCAGGCCAGTGGTTTCAACAGCATCATGGAATACCTCATGGGACTACACCATAATTCAGAAACCATAGTTCTGGGTGATTTTAACATAAACTGGCTTTCACCTGAGGCCTGCACCTACAAGGGTGCTGTCATGGCACAATACATCACACAGTTTGTCCCCACCCCAACTAGGTGCAACTATACGATGGGGACCTACACCCTACTTGATTGGATACTGTCAAACCATCCCCAAAAGAATTTCTAAGGTTTCTGTACTCCCTGATACTTTAAGTGACCACTTACCTATTATCTGGTCTTGGGCTAACAAATTCACCAAACATCCTCCTAAAATAATACACACCAGGGTACTCAAGCAGGGGCACCTTCAGCCATTAAAATCACATCTAAGTAGGCTGGACTGGTCCATAATTAACTTGTTCAATGATACAAACAAAGCCTTGGAACTGTTCATCAGCCTCTTTACGGCAGCCTGTGCTATCCATCCACCACTTAAAAAGATGAAGGTTAAAGGCAGGTCTAACCCATAGATAAACTCCGAGCTTGTAGCACGGCTTGAACAAAGGGACCACCTCTGGCACTGTGCTCTAGCCACATCAGTGCAAGGGGACATTCAAAAATACAAATCTGCAAGAAATGGCTGTACCCGAGCTATATGGGAGGCTAAAAGCAAATATTTTAGGAAGGAACTCTCCAACTCCTGGGTAGATGGGAAAAAAAATTTAAATAACTTGAAGGACCTCACAGGCAAGGATACTAAGGCACCACCCACCATGCTCAACATTTATGGGACACCTACGCCAGACCTTGGTACCATCACCAATATGTTCAACAATGCATTCTCCAACCTTGGCAGTGTCCTTTCACTTGATTTTTTCAATGCTCCCACCACCAATTCCCTCTTTGACACTGCATCCCAAGTACACACAGCTCCACAGTTCTTTTTCAAAGATATCCCAATGCACTTAGCCAGAACCTATATTTGCAAGGCCATCCACAAAACTGGCTACAGTGGTGACTCACTCGACCTGAAGTTGCTTGTACTATTCCTAGATGAAATCCTTGAACCCCTGACAATGATCTTCAACCTTTCCCTAAGATTGGGTCAATTCCCATCACTCTGGAAACAGGCGACTATCACACCTGTACACAAAAGTGGTGACAAGTCACTGCACACCAACTACAGGCCCATCTCTATCCTCCCCCCTTATCTAAAGCTCTGGAATGAATAGTCTCAGACCAGCATGTCGAGTTCCTGGACAAATATGAAATCCAGTACCCAGAACAGCATAGCTTCTGAAAAGGGCATAGTACCACCACAGCACTGTTGGAATTTACCGGATCCATCCATGACATCCTCGACCAAGGAATCTATGGGGGGACAGTATTTATTGACCTGACAAAGGCCTTTGATACTGTTAACCACCCACTCCTACTCAGGCAACTGACTACTCTAGGGATCTCCAAGGATGTGCTGCCCTGGTTTGCTAGCTACCTCGGGGGAAGGGTCCAATGTGTTAGGATTGCTGGCACCACCTCTAATGAAAAAACAGTCCTCTCAGGTGTCCTGCAAGGGTCTATACTGGGGCCATTACTCTTTTCTCTCTTCCTGAACAGTCTCCCTAGCGTCTACCAACAGAGAATATTACTCTGTGTGGATGATGCAGTACTGTTTACTAGCAACCAAGACTCCAAACAACTTGAGAGTCATTTGCAGTGTGATTTCAGGCATGTTGACAAGTGGTTTGGCTCACATGAACTCATCCTGAACTATAGCAAAACTAAGGTCATGACATTCTGCAATGCACAGAGCAAGTATAAACCTCTGTTCCTCACCATCAAGAACCATGTGGGGACTTCTCTTGAACATGTTCCTGAGTTTAAATATCTCAGCATCACCTTGGACAGTTCCCTTTCCTACATGCGGCACATTGGCAGTGTAGCTAAGGCCGCCAACATACGTACTGGCCTGCTTCACAAGCACAAACACTGCATGACCACTGATGCCTTTAGACTGGCCATCTACAACTCCATCACCTCCATCATCAACTACAGTGCAGTCATCTATGGCTCTGCTTCCCCAATGCCCTCCGGAAGATATCAGTGACACTCAACAAGGCCTGTAGGCTTCTAACGGGTGTCGCCTTCCTAACACACACCTGTGACCTGTACGCCCAGGCCTGATGGCTACCACTCCTTAGCAGAATACAATATCAGACCTGCTTGTTAACTAAAAGAGTTCTCCTCTGGTTAATGTCATCAGGAATGGCAAAACTCCTTACTGCCAAAAGCAGTACCCAGCTTACACGCAGTGCTCTATATCAAACCTTCCTGGTCCCCAGATGCCGGACCATAATGGGTCAGAGGTCATTCATGCACAGGGCTCTTCAGTGGTACAATACCCTGAACAAAGAAACACAACTGCAATGCTTGGTCCCTTTAAAAGACAACTCCAACTATTTCTCGCCTCTTCCACTCAATGTGACTGCCACTCCTAAGTAACTACCTCCTCATTTTACCCTAGTCGAAGGTAACCTGTAACCTCCCTTACAGCTCCACTTTTTTGGCACAAGTTTCCCCCACTTTCACCCCTTGCTCACCCCTTACCCCCACACCACACTACCTTACCCACTCCTCCCCTCTTTAATGGCACTTTCAGATATGGGGCCCTCCAGCCCATCCACCTTGCACTTTAGCCATCCACTGACAATGGCTCTTTAGCCTGCCTACTTCTTCCTGACACTCTCTTACCCTATACTAACTACATATTGTTCACCCTGAAACTTGTCTGAAGCTGGCTTAAGTTGTCTCTCTCCATTTCGAGGCTGTATAATAAATGCTTAGACATCTTTGTGTTTTTAAGACTGTAACCATTGTTGACCTTTGTATGTATGTTACCCTATATCCTTTGACTTGGAGCCTTTGTAAATGAGCAGTTCCTGCTCAAAGGTATTTGTAATCCTAAAGTTTATTATAAAAAACAGCATGTGTGCACTGTTAGGTGCACACTGCCCACTGAGACCCCGAAAACATATTATATGACTTGGTCTGCTGTTCATGATCATACAAATAAAATACATGTTATATATTCTTTATACCATCAATAGCAGAACAAGTCAGCTATCATATATGTTTTCAGGGAGCTGGGCAGTGTGTGCACCCGACAGTGAACTGCACACATGCTGTTTAGCAGATTATTGCACTGTTCATGCCTGCTTTTTAACAAACAAACCACCACAACAGAAAGGAAACATTACTGAGGCACCAAAAATATTTCATTGTAAACAGACATTATTAAGTCAGAATATAACAGGGCTGCCAGACGCATTCTGCATTAACATTGTGGATAGAAACATAGAAACATAGAATTTGATGGCAGATAAGTACTGCTTGGCCAACCCAGTCTGCCCATTTCCCTACCTAATGGATAAGCTGCAGATCCTAGTTAACCAGCAGCCTACTTCTTCCTACCGCCCACCCCCTAGAATTTCCTTATGACTGTCCCTTGCATGCTTGAATTCCACCACTGTTTTTGATTCCACAACCTCCTCCAGAAGGCCGTTTCATGCATCCACAACCCTCTCTGTGAAAGAATACTTCCTTAAATTACCTCTGAGCCGCACTCACTCTATCTTCAAATTGTGCCCCCTTGTTCTTGCACACCTCTTTTTTTGAAAGATGCTACCCTCTTGGACTTTGTTGAGTCCTTGAGGTACTTGAAAGTTTCTATCATGTCCCCTCTTCCTCCTTTCCTCAAGGCTATACATATTAAGCTCCTTAAGTCTCTCTTCATATGTCTTCCAGTGCAGATCCTGCACCATTTTAGTTCCCTCCTCTGGACAGCTTCCATCCTGTCTATGTCTTTCTGGAGATTGGGTCTCCAGAACTGCACGCAGTACTCCAGATGGGGTCTCACCAGCTGTCTGTACAGAGGATAATAACCTGTTTTCTACTGGTGATGCCTCCCTATGCATCCCAGTATCCCCCAGCCCTCCTTGCTGCCCTCTCACATTGCTTGCCCACCTTTAGGTCATCTGATATGACTATCCCCAGGTTCCTTTCCATTTTTGTTGTTGTTAGTATGTCACCCCCCATTGTGTACTCTTCCCCTGGGTTTTTGTTTCCCAGGTGCATTACCTTGCACTTCTTAGCATTGAATCTAAGCTGCTATGCATTTGACCATTCCTCTAACCCTGCCAAGTCCCTTCTCATCCTTTCCACCCCACCTTGTGCATCAACTCTGTTGCAGATCTTTGTGTCATCTGCAAAGAGACATACTTTTCCTTCCAGTCCCTCTGCAATGTCACTTATAAAGTCATTGAAGAGGAGCGGTCTAATACTGAACCATGCGGTACCCCACTAGTAACCCCCCTTTCTTCAGAGTGGACTCCATTTACTATTACTCTCTGTGTCCTATTCTCCAGCCAATTATTTACCCAGGTTGTCATCTTGGGACCCACTTTCAGGCTGGCTAACTTGCATATTAATATTTTGTGTGGGACTGTGTCAAATGCCTTGCTAAAGTCTAGGTAGGCCATGTCCACAGCCCCTCCCTGATCTACTACGTTGGTCACCCAGTCAAAGAAATCTATCAGATTCATCTGGCATGACCTTCCCACTGTGAATCCATGCTGCCTTGGGTCCTGTGCCCTCTGGCCTCTAGATACTCGACAATTCTTTCCTTCAGAAGTGATTCCATCATTTCCCTATCACTGAGGTTAAACTAACAGGTCTGTAGTTTCCTGCTTCTGCCTTGCTCCCACTTTTGTGAAGGGGAATCACATCTGCCCTCCTTCAGTACTTGGGTACCACCCCATCCTCCCATGATTAGTTAAAGAGGGTAGTCAGTGGTGTCACTAGTTCTACCCTTAGTTCTTTTAGAATTCTGGGATGAATCCCATCAGGCCCCATTGCTTTGTCCACCTTCAGTTTTAAGAGTTCTTTCAGAACCCTTTCTTCTGTAAATGGGCTGGTATCAACTTCTGTATCCAGAGTGTTTCTACTGTTTGTTTAGGTACCTCCCCTCTTCATTTGTAAATACTGAGCAAAAATATTTGTTTAGTATCTCTGCATTTCACAGTCACCCTCTGCCCACCTTCCTCTCCTTTATTAAGCCTCACTATCCCTCCTTGGTCTTCCTTTGCTCCCTGATGTACCTATAAAGGTTGTATCCCCTTCTTAACTGAGTTGGCTATCTTTTTCCTTGGTTTGGGCCTTTGCTGTTCTGACTGCCTTCCCAGCTTCCTTTTGCTTTAACTGATACAGTTCTCTGCCCTGCTCCTTCTGTGATTCCTTGTACTTCCTGAATGCTTTCTTTTCTCTTGAACCTTCACTGCCACTTCCTTTGAGAACCATAGTGGTTTCTTACATTGTTTTGTTTTGTTTATTTGTTTCACACAAAGGCTTGTTACCCCTGTGATGGCAGTTTTATTATTCCCATTGTTCTTCCACCTCCTTCCTGCCCATTTGCTAGTGCATTCCTTAGGCACTCACCCATTTTGGCAAAGTCAGCCCTCCTAAAGTCCAGTACTTTTGCCTTTGTATGGCTTGACTCTATTGCTGTGTTTATTGTAGAACCATACTGTCTGATGGTCGCTAGTTCCCAGATGGCTACCCACTTCTACATCTGTGATCCCTCTCCATCTCCATTTGGAGAGACCAGGTCTAAGATTGCTCCGTCTCGAGTGGGCTCCAATACTAGTTGTCTAAGGCATGCCCCCTGTAGGGCATCTAAAATAACCCCACTCTTAGAAGTGGCTGCTGCAACTGCACTCCAGTTAACATCTGGCATATTCAGATCACCCATCAGCAATATCTCCCCTTTTTCTGCCATTCTAAGTATACTCTCTATCATTTCCTTATCCATTTCCTCCACCTGAGAAGGGGGTCTGTATACAACCCCTGTGCAGATTGTGGTGCCATTGCCTGTCTCAAAATTTACCCACAATGCTTCTTCTCCTCCCTGTTTACCCTTTTGTTCTGTAGCTTTGATTTCTTCCCTTATGTAAAGAGCTCCTCCTCCTCCTCTTTTACCCTCCCTGTTCCTCCTGTAGAAATTTATCCTGGTATGTTTACGTCCCAGTCATGGTTTTGTGCGTGGGTGCTGGTAAAGAGTACCTAGCTCTAAAAGTGCAAGACAAACCCAGAATGCCAGCGCTATATACGAATACATGCCAGGAAAAAATGTTCAATGTTAGTGCAAATTTATTGATGGCAAAACAATCCACACACAGAAATGACCCCTAGCACCTGGCAGCAGGTGCCTTCATTAGGGCACACTACTGAAGGCCTAACCTCCGAAGCGCAAGGGTCATTAGTGTGCCTTGTTTTGCCATAAATACATTTGCACTAGCAGTGAACATATTTCATTGGCATTTATTCATCTGGAGTGATGGCTTTCTGGTTTTAAGTAGGAATGTAATGAGGGTAAGGACACCACTTTTTTACTTTATTTTATTTTAGCTGTTTTGGGGCATGGTTCTCAATATTTTTGGGAAGTAAACAAGGTTATGCAAAAAAAAGATGGAACACACACTTAACATTATTATACACATAACGATGCATAATGGGGGGGGGGACTAACAGCAACAAAAATGGATAGTGACCTGTGTCAGATGACCTAAAGATATGCAAGAGAAGTGCCAGAAGGAAGTAAGAAGGGCTGGGGGACAGGGTATACTGGGATGTATTGTGAGCCATCACATTAAAATGAAGTTGAAAATGGTTGTACAAAGGAGGGGAACTAAAATGTTGAAGGGTATGCACCAGAATGAAGCCAGATGAAAATACACTAAAGAACATTACATATAAACACAAGGAAAGGGGGGTTATGATGGAAATTATCAAGTACCGAAATCGACTCAACAAGAGGGTAGCCTCATCCAGAACAAAAGATGTGCATGAAGAAGGGATCACAATTTGAAGAAAGAGGGGAGATGGATCAGGGGCAATATCAGGAACTATTTTTCACACACAGGGTAGTGGAGGTGTGTGCAAGGACCAACTAAAACTAATAATCAATCTTGTAATGGGACAGCAGCAGTTGAAGCATCCCCACAATCTGTAGTTGGTGTCTCTCAATGCAACCCAACTGCTGCTCAACATTGTCCAGCCGGTGGTTTGCAGTGTTCATCTCACTCCATAGCAGGCCCACATCAGCCTGTGTGGCACATAGTTGGAGAGGATTGCCACCATCATCAGGGAGTGCTGCAGGTTGTGGTGGTGGAGCAGCCAGTTCTGCCATGGCCCTACCCCGCTCCACACCACGTGCTCCCTTCTTCCCCAGCAGGGCCAGCAAGTGCATAATTGCCCTGTTCTGTGACCTTTGCCTGCCACCCTAGGCTGTGGTAGTTATACATGTGGGTGCACTGACCCCCTGTGCCAAGGTGACTTGCTCTGGGGCCACGGCGCACCTCAACACTGCACAGATTACACTTTGCTACACTGCTGTCCCCAGGCAGAGTAGTAAAAATTTCCCACACTAATGAGGTGCAGGGAGGGCCCAGGTGTTGTTGGAGCCAGGGGCTGCTGCTGTACAGTTGGGGCTAAGGGTGCAGAATTCTGCTGCTGCAACTGCTGTAGCGCCTCCTTCTCCTTCTTCCTGACTTCCTGCTGCTGCTGAGCCACTGGCAACAGGGCCATAGCAGGTGCTGGCACTGGGGGGCACTGGTAGGTGCCACAGGAGGTGAGGCTTCCATGGCACCATCTCCACTATCTCTTGCTTTGGGGGAAACTCTCAGAATGGCGCTCTGGTCCAGACGCAGCCAGCCACCATGTGTGTACACACCCACTCAATCTCTGCCACGTCTACTAAAACCATCTAGTCTCTTTCCCTCCATTCTGGGCTCTCTCTCTCACTCTCACAAGACACACACACAGACACACAAAAACAATTAACAATAAACAAATATAATAATAAATAATAATAGTAATTTTATTTATAAGGTGCCTTTCAATTGCCAAGGCGCCGTACATAAATAACAGATCAAAACAATAAAAATCATTAAAAAATACAGCTGGATCAAAACAGTCATTTCAATCAATATTCTAAAAATGCAGTTTCCCACAAAAAAGTCTTCAAACCTCTCTTGAAGCCCTCCACAGAAGTGCACTCCAGCAACCGACGGGGTAAAGAGTTCCAAAGGGTGGGGGCCACATACGCAAAAGTCCAAGCGCCTGAAGATTTCAAATTCACCCTTGGAACCTCTGGCAACCCCTCATTGGCTGAGTGGAGTGATCAATTAGGGTGATAAGGAACCAGAAGTTCTTTCAGATAGACTGGACCCAGATCGTGTAGAGCTTTGAAAGTCAGCAATCTGACTTTAAAGGTGATCCGCCACCGAATTGGCAGCCAGTGCAGTTCACGCAGCACTGGAGTAATGTGGCAGGATCTACTAGAACCTGTCAAAAGCTAGGCTGCAGTGTTCTGCATTAGCTGCAGGCAACAGATTTCAACCCCAGAAAGCCCTAGAAAAAGGGAGTTGCAATAATCCAAGCACGAGGACACGAAGGCATGGACTAACGTTGACAGGTCGGCAGACAGAACAAGATGCCGAATCCTGGCGATGTTCCTAAGATGTTAAAAGGAAGTCTTGATGACTGCCGACACCTGCAAATGCAGTGTCAGCCCATTGTCAAGAACTACCCCCAGGTTCCGCACCTGTTCAGAGGTCAGGAGAGATATGCCCCCAAGAAAAATTCCAGAAGACGCACCAGCACCCAACCCCCCTATCTGTTGACCCGGGTCCACAACCAATACTTCAGTCTTATCAGAGTTCAACCTCAGCCAGCTAGGATTCATCCACTCCTGGATTTCTTTCAGTTAGCTATTAAAGACCGAGAGAGCTCCCTCCTGGTCGGGGGCAAAAGAAAGGTAGAGCTGGGTATCATCTGCATAACAGTGAAACCTCAGCCCATACCTCCTTACAATGTCTCCGATGGGTAGCATATACACCGCAAATAACATGGGTGACAGTACTGAGCCCGGAGGCACCCCACATGACAAAGTCATTGAATCCAAGGAAAAAATCCCGGACACAACTCTTTGAGATCTCCCAGTGAGGAATGATGTGAACCATCTGAAGACGGTTCCAGATATTCCACAAAACAGCCTCAGGTGTTCTATCAACAACATGTGATCTATGGTGTCAAAAGCTGAAGAAAGGTCGAGGAGAACCAAAATGGAATGACTCTTCTGATCTCTAGCCATCAAGAGATCATTGAGCACCCGAACCAGCGCTGTCTCAGTACTGTCTTTTACGAAAACTGGAATGGAGGGGTTCATAGATGTCATGGATGGTCAAATGGTCTTCCAGTTGTGCAGCCACTACTTTCTCAATCACCTTCCCAACAAAGTGAAGGTTAGAGATGGTTCTGTAGTTTTCAAGACAGTCAAGGTCCTCGGTAGCTTTCTTCAAGAGGGGTGTCACCACCGCCTCTTTCAGGGAGCTGGGAAACTCACCAGATTCCAGGGAGCACCTGACTATCTGCATAAGGACTGGACCAATTATGTCAATACAACCCAAAATTAGGGAGGTTGGTCCAGGGTCCAAACTGCAGCACGTAGGGTGCATGTGCTGGATGATCCTCATGACATCAATGAACTCCAGCTGACCGAAGGAACTCCAGGAAAACTGAGGCACTGTGATCTCACACCAGTTCATGGCAACCCCCATAGAGCATGATGGCAGCTGAAACTGAAATACTGCACAAACACAAGTCCAGACAACATATATGCAAAAATAAGCACCTAATTAGCAAACAAATTAAAAGGTTTAAAGTAGTTTTCCAAAATATTTTACTCTCTGCCTAAGCAGCACACAACCTCTTTCTCCTATTACAAGATGAAAGTGAAACTCTCTTTCAAGAATGAGTCACTTCCTGCCTGCCTGAAGCATGTGACCTACATTGTGTAAGCCATATGATGTGTGTGGGCTGCCTGTGAAGTCTCACTCTGCCTTAAAGTGAAGTAAGACAGTGTGAATAATGCAAAGTCATAATTACAATGCAAAGTGGCAAACTGAGGGTTTAAAATGGGCACTTCATGTAACGGAATGGTAACGTGAAGTGGCCACTTCGTGTCCACTTTGCGGGCAGAATTTAACTTCTCTGCATCTCTAATTACTATTAGGTAAAAATGAAGATGTTTGCCTTGGGGAGCCCTAAATCAGCAATGCTAGACCCACAGAGATGGCATCTCCCTTTTAAGAAATCTAAGACTGCCCCCTTTTGTGTGGCATATCATATGGTTAAGTAGCCATGGTAAATTAATGGCCAGGAATTCACATAAACATAAACAACTCAATGAAAGATATTGTTTAAGGGAAGGATGTGAAACACTGTTGGACACTCAGGAACATTTATATTTTCACTGCCATAGTGTAAAATATTTCTGGAATCATGTTGCAACACAGTGGAGGGAATCCTTGTTTAAAAATATCACCTACCAGGAACTAATAGTAGGAATCTTGTCTATTAAGTGGAGGAACTATGAATCCAGTACCTTACAGGTTATTTGTGCCTGACTGAAGTATTATATAAAGCAGGTTAAATGTTCCTGGGTATTGCAACAAAAACATGTTTCATATCAGGAAATAATACAGAATGTGGGACCAGAATTGCACAGTGTACTGTATATGAGCAAGATAGTCAAAAATATTCACGTACAAGGGTGAGACAATTATGGAACAGTTATACTAGTTTTTTTTTAATATAGTAACATAATTTTTATATCAAGTGGAAATACACATGAAATGATGTCATGACGACTGATAGTAAGATGTTGATTAGTTTGCTGTTTAAGAAAGCTTGGAAAAGGTGTGTTATATTGTCTGTATACCTATATTGTTTCTTTAATGCTCCTCAATAAAAACTCCCCATTTCTTGTGAAAAGTGCCTTGGCTTCTTTTACTCCTACCAGGACAGAACCAGAGATGGGTAGAAGAGACTGACTTCAGTTTAATGTCTCATCCGAAGGACTGCACACCCCAACAGTACAGCACCCACTAATACTACAATCAGGTGTCAGCATTGATACTATGAGCCCATTCCAGAATGGGATGAGAACTCACAACCTTGTGGGCCCAGAGGTGGGTGTGCTACTGACTGAGCCACACTAACACCTAGGAAATGAAAAGTTCAGAGTTGTGTGTTGTGGGAACCTTTCTTTCTAATCTTCTCTCTCTGTCTTTCATGAGACTGCGCCCTTACCAAACATGATTCATTGCAAAGTGAGATATATTTTTACATATCTTTAAAATTCTACAGTTCATCAAACAATTCTGCTGTTCACTGTCAAATTTGCAGAACACTTAAAAATTATTATGTGATCAGTTTTCACTTAGTAGTCTTCTGCTAGCTAAGGACATAAAGGCCAAAGAGTTATTTGCTACAGCAACACCCACTCTCTCTTTCAAGTGACTGCTTCTCTTACTTAGCCGTGTAGTTTCAGAATGTGTGTTGAAAGTGACAGATATGCCACTCTTGGTCCCTTACTTTGTAAACCAAAAGTAACCTTGTTTTTATCTGATGCTATGCTAGATTACAGAACAGAGTTCATATTTTATTGTATACACCGTACAATAGTCTGTTAAGAAAAACAGAAATGGTTTTAAAATATACTGTTATGTTTATATGCTTTTAAAATTAATAAAATTATATTATGAAAAAAACAAATAAATACATTTTTCAGAGCACTTTATGACATTTGTTCAAGTTTTTTATGAAGTCACTGCCAAGTTTTTCTGTGGTGTTTATTAGTAACATTCTTTTTACTTTTTGTTGACCGGGTAAGTGCACTAGACAAATCCTGCCTATTTTCAGGCACAACCCAGGGGAGGGGGATACAGATGAATGCTAACTGACCTTGAACCAGATTAAGCTGTTGGTTGTATTTTTGTGAATGAGGGATATTTGGCTAGGACACCGGGGAAATTCGGCCTACTCTTTTCAATAAGTGCCATGGGATCTTTAACATCCACCTGAACTACCACCAATCCAGGCAGATGGGACCTCGGTTTAATGTCTCATCCAAAAGACGGCACCTCAGCAGTACAACACCCCTCTCATGCTGCACTACAGTGTCAGTACTGGGATATTAACCAAGTGCCAGATGTGGGAACTGCACCCACAGCCCTCTGATCTCCCAGCCTCAGAGGTGAGTGTGCTACCTAGTGAGCCACTGACACTGACATTAACTTTAGGTATTTTATAACGCTATTTTGTTTGCATGATGATGGCTGAAAAGAGAGTAATTGAACCTTGTGACCATGGTAAAGTGGTGAGCATGATGTGCACATCACAAGCAGTAGGGAATGATGGGCACGGAGGTGGTGCTGGTACTTTCTATTTACTGTCATTTGTTACCACAAAGGGGGGGTGAGGGCTTATGTAGCTGGAGCTGGCATCATTATTGCTGTATTTTTTGGGGGGTGGAGGTTGGATGTACTACTAAACCAACAGGCTGTAATATATATGCCAAGCATGAGCAAAATGCATGCAAATGTGTGATAGATGTGACAGCACTAATCCAGGAGAATGGAGCTGCTGGGTGCAGGCGTCCCTGGAGTTTAGAGGAATGGGTGGTTATGGACTGGCTAACCTTTTCTGGTTCTGGTTCTTATTAGAACACCCAACTTTTTTAAGAGGTTTCTTTTTTAAACTCTAGTGATGTGCATTAATTTGCTTATTAAAGATATGTTACTGGAATCGTAGTTGCTTTCTTTGCATCTCAAACCAAAAGAATAGATTTGTAAGGGTTGGTCCTCTTTTATTTACACTTTTACCTCAGTACCACCATAGTCCCTAATGCTCTTTCCACTGCTCAGTCAGACATGGGCTAATGCTATTTATGAACTGAGTAGAAAGAATGCTGGCTCCTGATTGCCCAAAAGGTACTTTCAGTTGGAATGTTATCCCACAATAATGGCCTAGATTAAAGTAACTCAACAAAAATATGTTTACAAAATACCTCAAATTTATTAAGAAGGACCCATTTCATAATCTCAAAAAGGCACTCCAGTGGGTGCGTTACAGTGGGCTAATGGCCCTTCTTGGTTGGTGGAAGTACTCAGCTTTGCCTCATGCTTCAAACCACCTGAGGTGGGCCATTATTCCAGCATAATGCACCCCTGCCATGCCATATTTCTTAATAAAGGCACCAAGTCACTCCACGAACTTAAGGCCATTCCACTATCTCCACTTCATACACTCTGAATAAATTATTCTTGTTATGGTACACAGCTGGAAAAGAGCTAGGAACACCATGTTCATGTGGAGTTACAGTAGGTGGTGAGAGATAGGGATGGAATCAGCCTTGTAATATCGGTCATCATCATCCCACATTAAGTGCCAGCCATTCTGTGACCTTTCTTCTATAATCTTGCCACCTCATGCAGATTTAATAATCCATGCTAATGCTTGGCATCTGGGAGGGTGATGTTATGTGGCCACATGGCAATGCCAAAGCTTCTAGCTTCTCCAACATTCTCCAGATGAGTTACTTAAGCAGTGCATGCAGGTGAATGTATATGTGTGTGTGTGTGTGTGAGAGAGATACCTTTCCCCAGAATCCTAGCCTTCTGCATTCACAGTCCACCACAGATCCCTCCAGTCTGGAGCATGTCATCAATTTCAGATTGCAAAACCCAAGTCTAGGGGACATATTTTCAACTACAACATTTTGGAACCAGCCAGATTCAAATGTATTCTGTTTTTGGACAGTTTATTCACATTGCTAGTGGTTATTTCCCAAGTTTGGCAATTTCTACCCCTCTGTTGTATTGTTTATAGATTTAATATTGGCTGATAAAGAGAAATTCGAGATTATGAATAACTGAACATGTACACATTCTAATTATGCAGGTGAGAAAGAAAGAAAGAAAGAAAGAAAGAAAGAAAGAAAGAAAGAAAGAAAGAAAGAAAGAAAACAAGCAAGCAAGCCATGGTCTGATGAAAGGTCTCCACTAATTGTGTTTGTCATACTTATCTGTAGTTATTAGGATCCCTTGTGTTTACACACATATAGGGAAGCCCACCCACACACAATACATAGTATACACTAAGCACCAAAGTAAAACAAACAATGTAATGAGCTCAATAATGTTTTGATTTTAAAACCCCAGGCATGTTATATCTGTTTTAAATGCACTGTTTGAAAACCTTGTAAGACATTTTTATTACTTAACAATAGATGCACTGCAAATTAGTACATATGAAAAAGCAGAACCCTTGGAGCACTGGGAAGCAGTATGATCCCAAGACTTCTTTTATCTTTTATTAGTCACAAATTTACTTTCTGCCATCAGCAAATACTTTTATACAGTATTTGCATTGGCCACTTATATTTTCTTTTTCAAGGTATTGTCAAGAGGTATGCTCTGAAGGAGTGTCAAAGTATTCTGTCTTGTCAGAAAGCATGAAATTTAAACCCAGTAAGTTTACTATACAGGGACATAAAGTGTTCCTGTAGATAAACCACAGTTTTCTGAGGCTGACTCTACATTTCATTGTACCCAGATTCCTCAAAAGACACAACACCAGACCAATATGAGTGGGTGCACAGAACTGGCAATTAATTTACTTGAATTATTATAATTTCACTCCACTTCAGTCAAATTCACATATTCACATACATTGTCCACAATACATACAACAGTGGGTACTACAACCCATTTTAATCTTGTCATCATTTCATGATTTACATTTAATGTCAATTTATTATTTTCCTATCTTATCTTCTTCTTCTCCCCCCATATGTACATCCTGGGGGATTGCCTTCTTCTTTTCTTCCTCTGTCCCACAGGGTATGACCATACACATCTTACTCCTGCTTCATGTAGTATTGTCTTCCTGTTTTATTTATTGTTTATTTATTTATCCCCCTTCCTCCCTCACCTTTCCTCCCCATCCCTATTTTTCTAATAGTCCACCTCCCACTTTTGATGGATGGTGGACTTCCCCCCACCTCCTTAGCTGAGTTTTTTCCTTCATCCAGGGCTCTACTGTATCTGCTATCATTGAATTAAACAAAGCCAAACCCAGCCCGGAAAGGTGTACACCATCTCCCCTATAAAAATCTGATGCCTACTCTGTTATGCCCCTCCTTATGACCTGCCCACCTATCTCCGTGAATAACCTGCCTACCCTGGCATTCATGCACTTTTTGGCACTGTCCATGGCCTTGTGTTTCTTTGCGTGTCTCCATGCCCTTCTTGGAACTATGTATGACCATATCAGAGTAATCTCTGGCCACCACTCTCGTATCTTATGAATGTGCTCTTTAATGTTATAATAGATATTCAACTAGGGCCTGGTCCCCAAGTTGTTTCCACCTAATATGATGATCAAAAGGTCTGGATGCCTGTGCTCCTTTCTCATTTCCCTCAATAGTGTCAGCAGCTGTGCTCCCCCCCCCCCAAGCCTCCTGGCTGCCCACCTCTCAGCCCAATGGATAAAGGAGTGTCTGCAAATCCAGGCCTCCAACCTCCTTGTCCTTCCTGTATAAAGCATAAGTATAGAGACAGTTAGCCTTTCTTCACCACAGTCAAGAGTTTTTGTCCCCCTTGAAATCAATACTCCCTCTCTCTCCCCCCCTGCCAAGTCTGTGTGTCTGCCCCACCTGCTTATTTGGAAAGAAAATAAAACATCTTTATCCCAGTTTTTCCACATTCTGGACATATCTTTTAAAACAGCTGGAAGACCACCTCCCTTTTTGTTTGATGTCACCCTCCGTGCCCCCTTGGGCTGCTAGAACTGATACTGTCCCACTGTGGAATGAGTGTGAGGAGTACCCATTGGGGTTGTCCCCCATAAACCGCAGTCCTTTTTTCAGTACTGCTACCACCTGTGACCCCGTGACCTGGGTACTATTCCCATACAAAAACATCAAAGGGTTCTTGTCCTGCAGACAACCTGCCGTGTATGAGCACAAGGCCCCACTGGGCATATTACCCCACTTTTATGTCTCTGCAGCATATCCCTGTGCCCTTTTCCCACCTGATCGGTCTTGGACACCTCAAGAGCACTGATACCCCTTCTTCTGTCCATAGCATGTCGTCCCACTGTAACCCTGCAGAGTTATCAGATTTTCTGTGTCCTACCACCTCGCTAACTCAAAAAGATCCACTGTACATGGTGGCATATACCACTCTGAATAACACTGCCTCGGACCTAAAGGTACATGTATTATGCAACACCCCCATCAATCTTAACATTAGCACCTCCATTAGTGGCCTCTGGCAATCCTGCAAGCATCCCACCCCCTAATCCATCCCTGCATCATGCGTTTTATGACATTGTGCTTAGTAGGGTCAGTCCACCCTTTTAGTGTGCACACCTGTCCTATGGTTGCCAAATGCACCATCATGGTTGCTGGTGCTAGCTTATTTTTATAACCTGCTACCATAAACTGTGTCATCTGTTCCCCTGAAACTGCCCCACTTACCTCACAGCCAGTCTGTGCTCAAAAACTCTGGAATACCCTCCATGATGTTTCATACACTTTTAGCATCCTAGAGGACCAGGAGTTGTGAAACAACTGTTCGGCTCCATCAATCCAGTCTTCCAGATGTAGTCCAGTATTACCGTCTGCCCCAGTTCTGCTTGTGGTGTGATGGCCCGGAACTTGTCCATCTGCATGTGGAAGAGGCAATCAGCTATAATGTTATCTACTCCATCGATGTGCCTCGCCCTGAATGATAGCTTCAACTGTAAACATCTTAACAGTAGTTGTCTCAGAACCCTCATAACCCTTTCAAACACCGCTTTCTGTTTGTTGAGTATGTCTACAATAGCCCTGTTGTCACTCCAAAACGTGACCTTCTGATTCTGAAGAGCTTCCCCCCATACTTCCATTACTACCCAAATGGGGAATATCTCTAAAAAGGTGATATACCATGTTACCCCCTCCTTTTGGCCCAGGTGCTGGGCCATGCCTTTGCAAACCACCGCCCCCCAAAATAGCCCCCATGCCGATGCCCCTGCTGCATTTGTATACAGTTGCAGGTCCGTGTTACACACCCATTCTTCCTGCCAGAATGTCTTCCTGTTATACTGTCCTGCAAAAGTTTCCCACACTTGGAGATCTTCTCTGGTCCCCTTGGTTATGTCCACCCAATGGTGAGGTCTAGTGGCCCCTTGGGTCACACAGGCCAGGCATTGTATAAACCTGCACCCTGGTGCTATGGCCCTACACGCAAAATTCAAGCACCCCCACAACTGCTGCACTTGCTGCAGTTGTACCCTGCATCAAGTTTTGACATTCTGTAGCGGGGTTCGTAATTTGCTCACTTTTCCCCCTGGCAGCCTAAACAGCTTCCCTACAGCATCAGTCTCGATGCCTAAAAATTCAGTTGTCTGACTGGGCCCATCCATCTTGTCTGGTCACAATGGGACCCCTAGCTCCTGACACATAGCCTCGAAGTTCCGCAGCATCCCCTCCATCTGAAGCTTCCCTTCTCCTATCAAGAGAAAGTCATCCAGGTAGTGGATCACTGACCTGTACCCATATATTGCCTGACAATTTCATTTGCAGCCATGTGCTGAACAACTTGAACAGAAACATAGAAACATAGACTTTGATGGCAGATAAGGACCACTTGGCCCACCCAGTCTGCCCATTTCCCTACCTACTGGATAACCTGCAGATTCTGGTTAACCAACAGCCTACTTCCTGCCACCCCCCCCCCACTACAGTTGCCTTATGTCTGTCCCATGCATGTTTGAATTCCCCCACTGTTTTAGACCCAACAACCTCCCCAGGAAGGCGGTTCCATGCATCCACCACTCTCCCATGAAAAATAATTTCTTACATTACCCTGAGCCGTCCCCCATCTTTAAATTGTGCCCCTTGTTCTATACATCTCTTTTTCTGAAAGATGCTACTCTCCTGGACTTGTTAATTCCTTCAGGTACTTGAGCGTTTCTATCATTTCCCCATTCCTCCTTTCATCAAGGGTATACATATTAAACTCTCTCTGTCTCTCTTCATATGGTTTCTGATGCAGACCCTGCATCATTTTAGTTGCCCTCCTCTGGAATGCTTCCATCTTGTCTATGTCCTTGCATAGATGAGGTCTCCAAAACTGCACACAGTACTCCAGATGGGGTCTCACCAACTGTCTGTAGAGAGGGATAACCACATCCCTTTTTCTACTTGTAATGCCCCTTCCTACGCATCCCAGTATCCCCCTGGCTCTCCTTACTGACTTCTCACATTGCTCACCAACCTTTAGATCATCTTATATGACTACCCCAAGGGTCCCATTCCATTTTTGTTGTTGTTAGTACCTCCCCTGCTATTGTGTACTCTTCTCCTGGGTTTTTGTTTCCCAGGTGCATTACTTGCACTTCTTTGCATTGAATCTAAGTTGCCATATGTCTGACCATTCCTCCAACCTTGCCAAGTCCCTTCTCAACCTTTCTACCCCCCTTGTGTATCGACTCTGTTACAGATCTTTGTGTCATCTGCAAAGAGGCATAGCTTTCCCTCCAGACCCTCTGCAATGTCACTTATAAAGATGTTAAAGAGGACTGGACCCAGTACTGAGCCCTGAGATGTGACCCCCATTTTGTCAGAATATGTTCCATTCATTATTACCTTCTGTGTCCTGTTTTGCAGCCAGTTTGCTACCCAGGCTACCACCCTGGGACCCACTTCCAGGCTGGCTAACTTGATTATTAATCTTTTGTGAGGGACTGTGTCAAATGCTTTGCTAAAGTCTAGGTAGGCCATATCCACAGCCCCTCCCTGGTCTATTACTTTGGTCACCCAGTCAAAGAAATCTATTAAATTCATCTGACATGACCTTCCTGCTGTAAATCCATGCTGCTTTGGGTCCTGTGCCCCACTGGCCTCTAGGTACTCAACAATTCTTTCTTTCAGAAGTGATTCCATAATTTTCCCTACCACTGAGGTCAAACTTACAGGTCTGTAGTTTCCTGCTTCTGCCTTGCTCCCACTTTTGTGAAGGGGGAATCACATCTGCCCTCCTCCAGTCCTCAGGTACCACCCCATCCTCCCATGATTTGTTAAAAAGTATGGTCAGTGGTGTCACTAGGTCCACCCCTTAGTTCTTTTAGGATTCTGGGGTGAATCCCGTCAGGCCCCATTGCTTTGTCCACTTTCAGTTTTAGGAGTTCTTTCAGTACTCTTTCTTCTGTAAATTGACTGGTGTCAACCCCACTGCCCAGAGTGCTTCTATTGTCTGGTTTAGGTAACTCCTCCTTATCTTCTTTTGTGAATACTGAGCAAAAGTATTCATTCAGTATCTCTGCTTTTTCACTGTCTCCCTCTGCCCACCTTCCCTCTCCCTTATTAATCTTCACTATTCCTCCCTTAACCTTTCTATGCTCACTAATGTACCTATAAAAGGTTTTATCCCCCTTCTTAACTGAATTGGCTATTTTTTCCTCGGTTTGGGCTTTTGCTATTCTGACTGCCTTCCCCACTTCTTTCTGCTTTAATTGATACAATTCCCTGTCATGCTCCTTCTGTGATTCCTTATACTTTTTGAATGCAGCCTTTTTCTCCTTAACCTTCCCTGCCACCTCTTTTGAGAACCATAGTGGTTTTTTACTCCGCTTTGTTTTATTTATCCCTTTCTATGTTTAAATACCTTTGCGATGAGCTAGGTCTTGGGCAAATAGTTAATGAACCTACAAGGAACAACGTTGTAAATACTGCCAGAAGCTCTATCCTGGATGTGGTACTAACCACTCACCCACATAAAATATTGCATTCAGCTGTGTTTCACAATGACATGAGTGACCACGGGATTGTTGCTTGCATAAGATGTCAAATTAAGGCCCGACCGCAGCCCATCTTTATAACGAAATAGTCCTTTCGCAAGTTCAGTGCAGTAAACTTCCTTTCTGACCTGGGCATGATCAGTTGGCAAGACCTTTACCTAGCCAAAGATGTCAATGAGGCAGCTTACACCCTTAATTACAACCTTACTAGATTGGTAAATAAGCATGCCCCTTTTATCAAAGTTAGGGTACGGAACAACTCTAACCCCTGGTTCACCTCAGAGCTTAAGGCAGCTCTCATAGCCCGAGACACGCTCTGGGTGAAAGCTAGGCACTCTAAGAAATCTTCAGATTGGCAGACTTTTAGAACAGCCAGGAATACCTGTATGAAAAGTATACGTTCTGTTAAAGCTAACTACTACATCTCTACCCTCGAAAAAGCGAAAGGTAACCCTCATAAAATATGGAGGACAATTAAATCTATAGAAGGGCGGCCTATTGCCCCTTCTGTCCCAACAAAGATAGTCACAAATGGCAAGATAGTGGAAAACAAGTCCTTAATCCTTGAAGAACTTAACTCTACTTTGCCACAGCTGGACTAGCTTTTGACTCTTCACCGTATGCTGCTTCTGCGATGAGCCAACCTAACCCCCCCATATCTAGCCCTGCACCTAGCCCTTTTCAACTGCATGAGATAACTTTTAAAGAAATAGAAGATTCTCTCCTTAATTTAGACACCAAAAAAAGTGCAGGGGACGATGGCTTGGAACCCTTATTCCTAAGGTTAGGATATGCCCATCTCTCTGCCCCAATTCTCCATATCTTCAATCTTTCTATTACATCTGCTACTGTGCCGTCCTGCTGGAAATCAGCACATATCCTCCCTCTGTTCAAATCTGGTGACCCGTGCAATGTAAATAACTACAGGCCTATCTCCATATTGCCTATCCTTTCTAAAGTTATCAAACAAATGATCCACAATCAGTTAAAATCTCACTTGGAAACCCTCTCTCTCATTAACCCAGCTCAATCTGGCTTCCAGGCAAATCACAGCACAATCTCTGTGTTAAGCAAAAGTAACCAATGACTGGATCTCTGCTATAGATGCAAAGAAGGTAACTGGAGCAGTCTTTTTTGGATCTTAGCAAAGCCTTTGATACTGTTGATCACAACCTATTAGTCAATTGCCTTGCAAAGTTGGGTGCCACGTACCATACTACCCAATGGTTCTCTAGTTACTTAACTGGTAGATCCCAGAAAGTAAAAGTAGATGCCTGTTTCTCTGCTGCCTTGCCAGTTGTTAGAGGTGTTCCCCAAGGATCCATCATAGGCCCTATCTTGTTTTCATTATACATTAATGATCTTGCTTCCAATATATCCGCATCCAATCTGCACTTTTTCGTGGATGACACTGTTCTGTATACCTCTGGTTCAACACTATCCGAAGTCAAGGGAGTGCTTCAAGTGGACTTTGCCCAACTTGAGCATAATTTAATAAAGGCAAAGCTTCGGCTTAATGCAAAGAGGACCAAAGCTATGATATTTTCTCATAGTGCTGCCACAGGTACCTCCAATACCCCACCCAAAGATTTTATTGTTACCATGTTAAATGAGCCTCTGGAAGTTGTCACCAAATTCAAATATCTGGGCATCTGGATCAACAACAAACTCTCCTTCAATGACCATATCGAAGATGTCTCCAGAAGGCTTAAAGCCAGATTAGGTTTCTTCCTTAGAAATAGGCCCCTCTTCCCCCTTGAAATTCGAAATAAGCTCGTCCAGACCACTTTTCTCCCCCTTCTCGACTATGGCGATGTAATTTACTCCTCTACCACTCTCGCAAATCTAAGTAAATTGGACATCCTTTATCACCATGCATTACAGTTCATTACCAACTCCCCTTACCATTCACACCACTGTGACCTATATGCAGCTGTTGGATGGACATCTCTCACTACTAGAAGCCTGATCCATGCTGGTCTATGGACGCTTAAACTTCTCCTGCATAAATTACCAAGCTATCTCTCATCTCTCATTAGTATTTCACATAGTGCATACTCGTTAAGGAAATCTGATTTCATTTGCTTGATATTCCGAGGACACGGACCTCCTTTGGAAAAATTCTATTGCGCATGACCTTCTCTCTATTTGGAACCAATTATAGACCGTGCTGAAACTAACTAGCACAGTTTCAATTAACTTCTACAAAGTGCTAAGCTCAGCTAAAATAAAAGATATCTGCAAGTGTCATTAAGCCCCTTCTTATCCCCATATGTGCCATGTGTATTTTTTTGGTAAGACCGTAATTGCCTTGTGCATGCTAACTACGTACTGTTCGCACTTTCATTTATACCAAGCCACTATTTCACTCACTGTCTCCTGACTTATATCTGCTACCTTTGCTGCAGCTCTCCTTTCCCTTCCTACTCCTGGCTCTGTCTACGTGTATACTTCTCCGCTCACCTTATCAAACCACTTTTACCTCCTTACCCTATACATTCTGTTGTTGTTCAATCTGCCAAAATGTATCTATTGCAAACACCAATTACCATGTTTTCAATTGCCAGTATGCTGTCTAGAAATGGTCACCCCGTGTTCCACTAGTTGCTTACCACCTACAGTCATCCCATGTGGTGTCCTTGTATGTAATATCTTGCTTGTATTATATGAAGCTTGCATTTATGTATATATTGTTTATCAATTATTTATGTATGTATGTTGTTGTAAGTCTACATGTCACAGGACCTCCTTGTGAATGAGCTTGCTCAATGGAGTTTTCCTGCAAAAAACTTGAACTTGAAACTTGAACTTGAACTTTATCTGTTTCACACAAAGGCTTGTTGCTTCTATGATGGCAGTTTTGATTTTTCTCCATTATTCTTCCACCCCTTCTTTTTGGCCATTTGCTGGTGTATTCCTCAGGTATTCACTCATTTTGCCAAAGTCTGCCCTTCTAAAGTCCAGTATGCTTGTTTTTGTATGGCTCGTCTCCATGGTTGTGCTTATTGTGAAGCACACTGTGCAGTGGTCGCTTGTTCCCAGATGTCTACTGACTTCTAAATTGTGATCCTCTCTCCATTTGAGAGTACCAGGTCTAGTATTGCTTCCTCCCGAGTGGGTTCCAGCACTAACTATCTAAGGCCTGCCCCCTGCAGGGCATCGGGAATGACCCTGCTCTTGGATGTGGCTGCAGTACATGTCATCCAGTTAACACCTGGTATTTTCAGGCCCCCCATCAACAGTATCTCCCCTTTTTCAACCATTTTGAGAATGTCCTCTATCATTTTCTTGTCCATTTCCTCCCCTTGAGACTGGGGTCTGTATACAACCCCTGTGTGGATTGTGATGCCATTTCCTGTCTCCAAGGTGACACAGAGTGTCTCTTTTCCTACCACTTTACTTTTTAGTTCTGTAGCTTTGATCTATTCCCTTATGTATAAAGCTACTCCGCTTCCTCTTTTCCCCTGCCTGTCCCTTTTGTAGACTGTGTACCCTGGTATGTTGACATCCCAGTCATGGTTCTCCATGTAACATGTTTCCATGACTGCCACAATATCCAATTGTTCATCTTCCATCAAGGCTACTAGCTCAGGAAGCTTGTTTCCCAGACTACGGGCATTGGTACTCATTGCCCTCCATTTAATGTTGGCTTTATCCTTTTTCCCCCATGCCTGCTCTTTTTGCCCTTGTCTATTTTTCCATTTACCCCTGTCCTGCTCTCTGTTGAGCACTGTACCTCAGTGTTTACCTTACTACCTGGCATGTTATGTGGGGGGAGGCTTGAAATTTCCTGCCTCTTATTAGCACCTCCCCCCATGTCTAGTTTAAAAGCTTGCCAAGGAAGCATTTAATCCTGTCACTTAGGATTTTGGTTCCCTTCGTGGACAGATGCAGACCATCGTGCCAGTATAGACCTTCATCTCTCCAGGTGTACCCCCCAGTCCCCAATGAAGCCAAAGCCCTGTGCTCTGCACCAGTTTTGCAACCATTCATTAAACTGCATGGTGAGTAGTACCCTAGCCTCACCCCTGCCATGGACTGGCAGCACCTCTGAGAAGGTAACCGTGCTTGCTACCTGTCTGAGGCCCCTCCCCATCTCCACAATTTCATCCTGCACTGCACTGATCCGATGCCTAGCTAGGTCATTTGTCCTAAGGTGGACAATGATATCTAGTTCCCTCTCCTGTGATGCTGCTTCTGCAATCCTGAGGATTTGCTTCTTGTCCTTCCAAGCCATGGCACCAGGCAGGCACCTTACTTCCCTCTCCTCTCCCTTCCCCAGGTCTACTCCTCTAACAATTGAGTCCCCTATCAGAAGCTGTTTCCTACCCCTGCGGTGTCCCTTGCTACCCTTCTGTGGGTCTCCCTTGTGGATGTTCTCAGCATTCTTCTTGGTCTCCACTGAGGGTGCCATCATAGAGGAGCCTTGCTCGGCCAGACTGGCATATGGTTTGTGTAGAGGTACAACTAGGGGTCTTTACCTCTGTTCCATCACACGCACCCTCCCAGAACCCACTGTGATCCAACTGCTCTTCATACTTGGCAGCCTCTGAGGCAGTGGTTGTGGCAGTGGTGCTCTTTGGGTAGGGGAGGCCTCCTTAGTCCTTGCCAGTTCAGCCTGGAGGTGGGCAACCTCCTCCCTCAGAGCCGAGAGTTGCCTGCAAATAAGGCAGCAACACAGTTTCCAGAATGTCCCCCAGAAAACTGCTGCCCCACAGCCAGTGCATTGCACCACTCCCCACATGTCCCTCTCCCTTATAATATACAATATGTAACATTTATTTTTATATAATATATATATATATATATGTTTTTTTTTTCTTTTTGTGGTGTGTACTTACCCTTTAGGCACTGTGCTGGGTTATTAAGAATATGACAGTCCTGTCCCAAGACCTGATGAGGAAGTGATGTCAGAACTTTGGCTATAAAGGAAATGTCATGCCTGGGGGATGTGGGGTGTGGTGAAGGGTGGGTGGGTAGTGCACAATCACTGGTGACTGTTAGAAACAATCAAATACACCACTGCTCCACCACCCTGGTGAGTACTGCCCTTTATAGTAATTCAATTAACCTCCAGTAACTGATTTGTAAACTATTTAAAGGTAATTTGATGCAAACTGTCACAGAATACTAGTAGACAGTCCAGTTACCCACAGAATAAAATCAGATATGCAGTTATTTCAACCCTTCTGAAGTTGCTCACAAGATAAGCAGTTTTGAAACCTCCTTTCCTGATTTAAAAACTAAAATAATTAAACACAAAGCAATACCAATGTAAGACTGTAAAGTAAGGAAAGCTTCCCTCAGACGTAAGCAAGAGACATTTGTTGCAGATTTCTAATCCAGTATAGTATATCCCATCCAGCTTCTCAGTTGTTTCAAAGCACCCCCTGTTACACAACTTAAAGAAGATGGGCTTCTGTCTGAAACAGGATCACACCAGTAGTTTATAATAATTGATCAATGCTGGAATGTTCCAAGGAGAACAATTGGCTATGATGCAGGTCTCCCTGACTAGTGAAGACAATTTCCACCACCTGAGGCTGTGTCTGGCATCAAATTACAAACTGCAGCCTTTGCTATTAGAAGTACACAGCCACCACCAGTAAATTATTCCAAAACATATTGATGCAAACTGTCACAGAATACTAGTAGATAGTCCAGTTACCCACAAAGTAAAATCAAATATGCAGTTATTTCAACCCCTCTGAAGTTGCTCACAAGATAAGCAGTTTTGAAAAACCCCTTCCTGATTCAAAAACTAAAATAATTAAACACAAAGCAATACCAATGTAAGACTGTAAAGTAAGGAAAACTTCCCTCAGATGTAAGCATGAGAGATTTGTTGCAGGGAGAGTGGAAGGCTCTTTCAGCCACCCACCATTTGCAGATTTGTTGAATGTAGTACATGCCACTGAACCACCCATTGGCATGGCTTTATCAAAACAGTATTTTTCCCTGAGCTGAAACACAGTAGGTCCCAGTCCTCTGGCCATATAGGAAGCAGGCAGAATGTCTCTTCTAGTCCATTTTTTCCAATCATGCTCCCTCTGATGCCCTAATCAGTCTCACAGCCTCTTCCAATGTGGCATATGTTACCCTACTGTCTTCTTCCTTGATAAAGTCATTCACTGAGTCACCATGCAGATATGACAGGTGATATATCACCCTGAATTTCCCTGGTTGTTTCTTGGGTACTAGTTCTAAAGGAGATAGTCTCAGCTCCGGAAATGGTGGGTGACACAAAGGGCCTTCCACTCTCCCTACAGTTACCTCTTTCTGAAATTTCTGCTCTAACAACATTTCTTTCCCTTGTACCAGTTTTAAGTTCTTTGCCCTAGTTCATTTTCTGTCCCCTTGGAAGTGCAGGCTGAAACCCCTCCTAAAGTCATTTACCAATGTGTGGGCCACTTCTGTATCTGGGTATTGCTTCACCAAGTCAGCTGATACCTCGCTCTTAATAGGGGTTGCCACCAGCTAAAACCTTCCCTTTACAAAAACCTCAGCTGTCCTGGTGGCCCCTGTACAAGGCTTGACCCCTGCCCTCCTCCATCCCACCTGTTGTCACCTTTGACCGAGCTGCTCTGAAAGGACTGATTGTATGTCCCATTATGGTTTCTGTTCCCCTTCTCCCAACTGTACTTGCATTTTGAAGCTGGGTGGCTACCCCTGCATTTTAAACAAGCGTGCTGAAAGCGGCAGTTTGGTCAGGAGCAGGAAGCCTTGTTGTAGCCCCAGCAGTGCTTTTGGCCTTTTCCTGTTTTCCTGTCCTCTTCACTGTCTCCAGTAGTATTGCCCATACAAATCCCTAACCACAGATCAATCTGCCTCGTGTCCCATTTTGCATCCCCAAAATGAGCCATTCTCTTCCTGAATTTTTCATCGTATTTCAGCCAGCTCTGCCCCTTTTTTTGTAGGCACTTTTTATGATGAGGGAACATGTTAACAAAGGGGTGGCCAGCTCGGGTTTCTTTTCTATGGCTATAGCTGTGTAATAAGTGAAACCTGTCCACCAGCTATCCCAGGTTTTACCTTTCATTATCTTCTCCTCCTTCTCCTTCCCTTTATCTAACAGTACCACCACCGTTGCTGTAACTTTTTTTCAAAACTTTCCTTCTCCTCATATTTGTCCATGTTGTCTATGTTAGACAATGCAAATATGTCTACATAGTCGCCCTTCCAAATTTTCTCCTATGTAACCAGCAGGACATGATCACCTATTCGGACACCTGGTGCCCCTATCTCTGCCCCTAGCCTTTTTTTGGCAGCTGCCCCACCCCCATGCCCAGGGGTCTACCCCTTCTCTTTGCTCCTGATTTCTCCTAGAGCCTTTTCCAGCTGCCCAAAACCTGTGCTCCCCATAGCTTTTAATATCTGCTCCACATACTCCCTAGCACTGCTTTCCAGTGTAATTTCTTTATTACCTGGTTGGGAGTCCATCAACATGTTAGGCCCAGCAGGTGGGGCCGGCTGGGTGATGTCCAGTGCTGGCACTGGTGCTGGGATGTCCACGGGTGCTACAGGGACCAGAATCAATGCAACTGGTGGGCTAGACAATGGCACCGGTGCTGGTAGTGGAGCTGGAGGAGGCATTGGTGCAGGTGGGGGGACCGGCTCGGCTGGCACTGGGACTACTGGGCTGATATCCCCAGGCTGAAGCACTGATGGTGGACATGGCACCTTCTTGCTGTCCTTCCCCCTTGTGCCAAACCCCCTTTCTGCTTCTTATCCCTTGCTGGGCTGGGTGGGTCCAAGGCTTCCAGCAACCTATTCGCCTTGTTCACCAGCTCCATCACCACCTGGCAGCACTCCTCTTTGTTTGGCTTGCTTCTCCTAGGGGCCATAATACACTCTAGCCTTACCTATAGGGATGACAAACATACCATTACCATATCGATTCCCTTCATCCCTTAATAGTTTTGAAGTTCTCTACCCCCCCTCCCGCTTTTCCCCTCCCTGGGTCCCCTTTTCATAATCTCCCAAAAACACTTTCTTTCTTTCTTTCTTTCTTTCTTTCTTTCTTTCTTTCTTTCTTTCTTTCTTTCTTTCTTTCTTTCTATCTTTTATTTTTTTTAAATGTGAAATGCTCCAAATGGGTTGAAGCCTATGGGGTCCTGCTTCCCATGCCCCTGTACTCCCTTGTTCACCATTGTGGAGTCCTCCTTTTCTATGCAGGGCCCTGCTCTCAGAATTGTGTGGTGGAGCCACCATTTTACCCCAGCCATGTGGTCTCCCCCATATTCCTGCCTTAGGCCATTCCTGACCCTCTGTTTGCAGAAAAAAACCTTTTTCCCCTCGCTTTTCTTCTGCCCCTTTGTTTCTCTGCATCCCCTGTCAAGCGGCCTGGTGGCTTTCTATTGTTGCTCCACCAAGCACCACCAAAAGCCCCCATTGTCCTACAGAAAGACCCAATTCTTGGTCCGCCATGATCTGAATGCATGGCAATGACATCAGAGGCCATCCGCCATGCGAGCTTCCACTGGGTTGTCCACCCATCCTCCCTTTGCATCATTGCTAGGCTCCTCGTGGCCATCTGCCCTTTGCTTTTGCTAGGGCACACAACAAAACCTCACTTGACTCTCTTCCCTTGCCCTGTGTGGCCCACAAGGCCCATAGCCTCCACATTTTCATCCTCCTTGCACCTTGCAGCTTGGACTATGTGGCGATGATGTCAGATGCCATCTGCCATGCGGCCTCCCATTGGACCGTCTGCCCATCTGCCCCTTGCACCAGTGTTGTGGTGCCTGTGGCCTTCTGCTTTCCTTCTTGCCCAGACACCCACACCAAACCATCCCTTAACCCTTTTCCTCTCTCTCTCTGCAGCCCACTGCATGGCAATGACCCCAGACACCATCACCACAGGCCCAGCACTGCTCCCCTCATGGCCGCTCGGGCCTCTTCAGCTGTCCTGGGTCTATCAGCTCCTGGCCCTCCCTACTAATTGCCACATAGCCCACACCATCGTGGAACTTAATCAATCAATCAAAATCTTTATTTATCCAGTCAGGCACCATTGAGTAAGGCTCATTTGCAAGGTGGACTTGGTCATGAATACATCAAAGTACAGTACAGAAGCAGGTATACAAAAAGCAATAATATACAAGGAAGAAAAAGTATATACAGTGTATACAGTACAGTACAAGGTTGAAATAAATAAAAAAAACAGCATTATTTTACAATTGAAGAAGTCAGCAGATGTACAATCAACCATAGACATACAGGGGTTATAAGCAGAGATCTTTTGAGTGAGGCAGCCAGCAACTACACATATAGGGAAGAGGCCATGTATGGGGTGGCAGGTTAGAGAGGTAAAGAAAGAGGGCTATAGTCTAGCGACTGGGGGAAAAATTGAGCTAAAACCACAGAAAGTAGCGATGGCTGCTCTACTCTGTTTATTATGATAATGGACGGAGGAGGGGAGATAATTGGGACACTAATATGGATGGGGTGGGACTTTAGCCAGGCTGGAGTGGACAGGGAAGGGTGGATGCAGTAGGAAGATTTAATAGGGAAAGAGTGAGAGCCAGGGGTAGAAAACATGGCAAGTGTCAGGATGGAAAGGGGGAGTTGCGGAATTAGTGGGCTAGCGATGAGGAAAATATTTGCAAGGTGCTTTCATGTAGCGATCGTAGAGCGCCTTGACGATATTCAGGCTAACAGGACAGCTCAGCTTCAAGTTACTTCCAATACCCCTTTGCTGTACTATCCAGCGGATCCTTGCCGCTTGTGACAATCTGCATCCAGTGTTTCTTCCTCAACCTTCCAAACATGCAGGATTTTCTGCCACTGTTTAAACTGGCCTCGCCTCCTTATTGTGGTTGTTTTAACATCTTGCCAGCATTAAACAAATGTTCTGACTTTTGCCAATGTATACATTTTAAATGCACTTACCTTGCAATCTGTTAACTCCTAAAATACTGACTTGCAAATGGCCCTGTTTCTTGTAATATTACCACTAATCAAATTATATCTCTTTTTTAAGCTGTTTAGCTCACTAATTAAATCCAAATGGTTATCTTAACCCTAGCCCACAGGCCAATTAACTTAAGAACTCAAAAACTGCCCAAACTGATGTGCTTTTAGAGCAATTCTCATAAAGCAAAATTTGTGAGCTCCTCAGGCCTGTGCATTGTATTAAATACCCTGGTTGCCTCTCTCCTCTTTCTCTCCTGATACAGCCAATCATGTGCCCCCACCTCACCCTTCCTCTGACATCATGACTCCACCCCTTCTCTGACCTCACTTCTCCCCTCCCCTTCCCTTTACCCCACCCCTTCCCCCTCTCGCCATCCCCTTTTCCTGCCAATCATCTGCTAAGTCTCTGAATAACACCATAACCATTTCCTTGGTCTGGGCCTCTGGACAATAGGGTCTGCCCTTTTAATTGGGCAACCTTCTTTATTCATTTACTTCACTACGTTGTCTATTTCCTTAGAGTATTTCCTGATTTTCTCCACCTAGTCATTTGCCACCCCTCTGGCTTTTCCATAGCCTACAGCTAAGCTCCTCAGTTGTTAAACACTGATGAACAGAAGAGAAAACTCTTTAATGTGACTGCACAAGACATCCATTGAAGGGACACATGCATTCTACTGTTGGTGCCACATGCAGCAGCTCACCATATGGTGTTGGTAACACTAAAAGAAGCTTCAGTTTGGTCACAGGAGGGCAGTTATGTAAAATCAGATGCTTCCCCACAAAGGCATAAAGAGTTAAATTTTCAAGTGCATTTGTTCAGGATACATTGCACATATTTTGAAAAGACTACTTGCCTCTGCTTCTATGTGAATATGCAAGGCCATCGTTTTGTCTCTCCATGTGTCCATTTGATTTGTGACTAAATTTATGTTCTACAATTATAGCAAATTAAATTGGTGTCCAAAAATTACTGTAAATTGAATTTGCATTTCTATTATTCAAATGAATGCAAATTATGACTTTTTCCTGAGCTGATAAAATTGCCCCCCTTCGACCTTTAGATGTAGGTGGGTGGGTGCAGATGGAAATGGAGCATGCATCTGCGTCAGCACCTGCCTACTATGGAAATCCAGCTCAACATGATTGGTCAAAATGCTCAGCCTTCCTGCTGGCCTGAGATCTGCATTTTATTAACAAAAACTGAAACAAACTCCTCTACAAAGAATCAAAACTCTCTGAATATCAAAGGTCCGAATTTTATGAGCATGCACTGTGAGCCTGTGCAGTATTTGCTGACTGCAGTTTTAAAAACAGCCACTGTTTGTAGCCTTTCCCTCATGATGGCTACTTTCTACAGTACCAAAGGAAAAAACATTCCTGCTATAAACTACAAGCAGTGCAAATGTTAGCATATTCCTTACATTTCTACTGGTGCCAAAGTGATACTACAGTATGGCTCTTGCATAGAAGATACAAGCTTTTTTGGAGGCTTCAGGTTGACAAGCATCTTGCAACACCAAGTACCTGAGGTTCAGTTTTCTAGGGGCAGCAAAACATCTTTAGAGGCTAGTACTTTTCTACAACAAATTAGAACCATCAAGGCCTGATTCCCTTCTCCAACCAAAGGCAATGTAAATAACTGTTTCCCAAAAAGTTGGCCACAGTCAGAAATATTTACTTCACAAATAATTTCATGAAGTTTTCCTGACTTCACATCAGCACAAGCTGCACTTCACATATTTTTCTCCTGGTGAAGTGCCTACTTTTACCTGACAAATGCTATGCATAGTTATAATTCATCTCAGGTCCAGGGTGATGGTGCTCACTGGAGAAGAAGGAGGAAAACCAGATCTGTTTATGCATGTAGGCACAAATTATATGAGTAAGAGAAACCTGTGGGAAGTAAAGGCAAGCGTCCATTCTCTAGGTCACCTAGTCAAAGAAAGGGCAGGTGTGGTAACCTTCTCAAAGATACTGCAACAGCTGCAACTGAATGAGAGGGAACAATTTCATTTGCACCTGTTCAATATGTGACTAAAAGGGTTGTACAAGGAGGAGATTTTTATGTTCCTCAGGGACCAAGGCCCAGTTTGAAAGGGATGGAGGCTGATTAAAAAGATGACTTGTTTCCTAAAGAGGAGGGAAGGTGGGTTCTGGGGGAAATATCTGCATGGCAAATCTTGGATAGTCTAAACTAGACAGGGGTCAGCTCAGATAGGATCGTGAACATAATCACTTCAAGTTAAAGAAGAACATAAACACAACTGAAGTGGGCACTACCTGCCTCCCCAAAAGTAGAAATTGGAATGGTGACTATACAGAGAAAAAATGGGCACGGGGGAAAAAAGAGTATTGGGGGTAGTAATAGGCACAATCACCATAAATCAGGAAACACACTTTCAGACATACTGCACAGGCATTGGTGACAGAAGAACAGTTGGATATGGTGGCAGTCACAGAAACATGGGTAACACTGAACCACGACAGGTGCATGACCACACCAGGCTATGTAATATTTTTTTTTTTTTGTACCAGCTGGCTTCCTCTCAGTCCACCCCATCATCCTATCCTCCGAGACTTATACTGCGCCTGGAGTGCACCCTGACTTACCCCCCCCAGGTGGGAGCTACTGCCCAACCTGAGACTGAAAGTGAGCTGGGGTCAGTGTGCCTTGGTCCACTTCATGGGGTTCATCATGGCACATGTCTTCCTTTGCAGCCTGGTAATTTTTTTTATGGTTTTGTTGGTGAGTGGCATCGCATGCAATGACATGAGGTGTGTTTGGGCAGGCATCTGGCACATCTCCCCAGCTATGTGAGCTCTGGTGCTGCCTCCTGACCTCCACCAGGGGGTAGTCAAACATCAGCTGCTTCCCGACCCTCCACCTTGTAGGAGGAGAGCAGACCACTAGACACTCAATCCTCCTTCCCACTGGCTGGCCCTCGAACTCCTGGGGTCACATCCAAACCTGGTTCATCAGCATTACAAGTGGAAACACTACGTGTGCACTGGCAGTCTGGGTCAGGCGTGTATTATTAAGGAAGGTCTGGGAGAAGGGGGAGTGGCACTGTATATAGAGGAGGGACTAGAGGCCAGGGAGGTGTATATCATGGGAGAGACCCTGAGATTAAAAATCCATTGGGTGCAGCCAACACTGGAAATGAAATAAGAACCAAAATAGGAGTCGTATGCAAACTTTCATCCTAGAACCAGGAGCTGAAGGTAAAATTGCAGGTCATCTAGAGGACAGCAGAACTCGGGGAGGTGCTGCTGGTATGGAATTTTAACATGCTTATGTAAGAGCTGGAGTGTCAAAGTGGCAGCAAGTGCAATGAATCAGCTCCTGGTGGAGGCATGCCATGAAGCATTCCTGAAAAATCTATTTCAGTCACCTACAAGGGAAGAGACCATGCTAATTCTGGCTCTCACCAACAGACAAAGGATCTAAAATGTTGCAGTCTAGGAGCCACTTGTATCAAGCAGTTACATCACAGTATGGATGAAGATCCAATTAGAAACCACTAGGACACATAGACAAATGAAGGTCTGGGACATCAGAATAGTGGAGTTTGGGACAATATGGGAAATATTAGAGGGGATCATGTGGTAAATAAAAAGGATAGAGGGAATGAATAAAAAATGGGAAGCCTTTAAGACAGCAGTGGCTAAAGTTGTTTGACTCTGTTTTAGGGAGAAAAGTAAATGCAGGAAAGCAAAGAAACCATTGCTGTTTACCAAGGAGATAAGACATAAAGTAAGGTAGAAAAAAAGGCATTCAAGAGATATATGTAGGGCAAAAGACTGAGCACAGGAAACTGTACCTAAGAATAACAAGAGATCCCAGCAAGGTTGTAAAGAAATCAAAGTACAGGGAGTTCTAATAACAACATCAGGACCTCAAGGAGTGGTAAATCAGGGTGGTTTCATTCCTAGTGCCAGATATGAGGTGCAAGAAGAAGCAGATAAAGATATACAAAAAAACAAAGGGTCGTAATGGTGTTAGAAGACTCAATATTAAGGTATACTGACTGACACATGTGTAAAGACAGAAAGAAACATACAATGGTCAGTTATCTGCCATGCTCCAAAATTAAAGAGATAAAGTAAAATTTGGATGGTATATTGGAGAGAATGGAGATGCAAACTGTGTCCAACACATTGGAACAAATGATATAAGGAAGAGAACACCTGTAGAAACCCAAAGTTACTTTGAATCTGTAGGCACCAGGTTAAAAGGAAAAGGATGTAAAGTGATCATTTCTGAAAGTCTTCTTGAGAAAAAGAAATAGATCTAGTTAAAACAGTTAAATAGTATGCTAAGAAAATGGAGTGCAGGAGAAGATTTTTGCTTTCAAAGAAACTGGGACAGATTTTAAAGAGATGCCAAATTATATGGGTTGGATTGATTGCATTTAAACAGAGAAGGGTCTCATGTACTTACACAAAAATTGACTACAATACAAGGGAAGCTTTAAACTAAACATAAGGAGGCATGAGTCTAGTGCACTTACCCGGTCAACAAAAACCAAATAAATAAATAAATAAATGAGGTGGAGATACTGAGACAAGAAAGAAGACTGATGGAAAGAGCAGAAAGTTGAAGAACATTAACAATCAGTAGTGTCAGTGGCTCAGTAGGTAGCACACTCGCCTCTGAGGCCGAGAGATCAGAGGGCTGTGCGTTCAGTTCTCACATCTGGCACTTGGGTTAATATCCCAGTACTGACACTGTAGTGCAGCATGAGAGGGGTGTTGTACTGCTGAGGTGCCATCTTTTGGATGGGATGTTAAACCGAGGTCCCATCTGCCTGGATTGGTGGTAGTTCAGGTGGATGTTAAAGATCCCATGGCACTTCTCGAAAAGAGTAGGGGAATTTCCCCGGTGTCCTGGCCAAATTTCCCTCATTCACTAAAAATACCACCAACAGCCTAATCTGGTTCAAGGTCAGTTGGCATTCATCTGTATCCCCCTCCCCTGGGTCGTGCCTGAAAATAGGCAGGATTTGTCTAGTGCACTTACCTGGTCAACAAAAACTAAATTAAAAATAAAAATGAAATATTATTGTTAAATACCATTAGCATGGCATGGGTAATACAAGCATTTGTCAATGATGAAAGTTGATTGTGTTGGTCCGTTGAGCTCGCTCACTGCCCCTCTGTCTCTTGCTCATTCTGTTTCTCCTGGTGCTGTAGGCTGCTGTTTTGTACTGGGCTGCTGCTTGCGTTGGTGCTCTTTTCTGTCCACAAAGAAATCCACAGCTGTCCCAACAGAGCTCAGCTGAGGAGGCTCGCTCAATCTCTCTCTCTCGCTCATTCTCTTTCTCCTGGTGCTGCAAGCTGCCCTTTTGTACTGGGCTCCTGCCTCTATTGGTAGCTTTTCCTGCCCACAAAGAAATCTGCAGTAGTCCCGACACAGATCCGTTGAGCTTGCTTACTCCCTGTCTGTCACTCGTTTGTTCCATTTCTCCCACAGCGGCAGGCTGCCCTTTTGTACTGGGCTCCTGCCTGTATTGCGGCTTTTTCTGCCCACAAAGAAATCTGCAGCAGTCCTGACACTGGTCCGTTGAGCTTGCTCGCTCCCCCTCTTTCACTCACTCGTTCTACTTCTCCCGGTGCTGCAGGCTGCTGTGTTGTAGAGGGCTCCTGCCTGCGTTGTCACCTTTTCCTGCCTTCAAAGAAATCTGCAGCAGTCATGATAGTGCTCTGTTGAGCTCACTCACTTCCCCTCTCTAACTCGCTCATTCTATTTCTCCCGCCGTTGCAAGCTGCCCTTTTGCACTGGGCCCCTGGGTGCATTGCTGCCTTTTTCTGCCCACAAAGAAATCTGCAGCAGTCCCAACAGAGCTCCATTGAGCTCACTCACTCCCCCTCCCTCACTCACTCTGTGTCTCCCGCTGCTGCAGGCTTTCCTTTTGTACTGGGCTCCTGCCTGTATTAGAGGCTTTTTCTGCCCAAAAAGAAATCTGCAGCAGTCCCACAGCTCCGTTGAGCTCACTTACTCCCCCTCTCTCACTCGCACATTCCGTTTCTGCTGGTGCTGCTGGTTGGTCTGTTGTACTGGGCTCCTGCCTGCGTTTCTGCCTTTTTCTGCCACAAAGAAATCTGCTGCAGTCATGATACAGCTCCGTTGAGGTCATTCAATCCCTCTGTCTCACTAGCTCATTCTATTTCTCCTGGTGCTGCAGGCTGCCCTTTTGTACTGGGCTCCTGCCTCTGTTGGCACCTTTTTCTGCCCACAAAGAAATCTGCAGCAGTCTCAACACAGCTCCATTGAGCTCACTTTCTCCCCCTCTCTCACTCACTCACTCATTCCATTTCTGTTGGCAATGCAGGCTGGCCTTTTGTACTGGGTTCCTGCCTGCATTGTCACCTTTTACTGTCCACAAAGAAATCTGCAGCAGTCGTGATAGAGGACCGTTGAGCTCGCTCCATCTCCCTCTCTCACTCGCTCGTTGTGTTTCTCCCGGCACTGCAGGCTGCCCTTTTGTACTAGGCTGCTGCCTGCGTTAGTGTCTTTTCCTGCCCACAAAGAAATCTACATCAGTCCCGACAGAGTTCAGTTGAGCTCAGTCACTCCCTCCCCCCTACTCACTCGATCCTAATCTGTCCCAAACACTGATTTCCGACAGCGACTGCGGTATTCTGCACCAGAAGAGTGAAAACACATTTTGGACAGGATGTGAAAAATGATAACTGTACTATTCATAAGGAGGTGTGGAAAAATGCCAGTGTTGAAAATGTGGCGTGAAAATATTAGTAATTTGCGAAGTTACAAGTGTGCGTGGAAACTGGACAATGCACGGTCGTAACACAGTCATTTTATGGAGTTTCATCACAAAATTTTCAACATAGGCATTTTAGGACCTCTGCTCATGAACGGTGTCAGTGTGATTTTCTGAATGTGTTCTGGACACTAATGTCCCACAGCGACCATGCTATTGTTCGCTGGAAAAGCGAAAACACATTTCGGCCAGGATGTGAAAAATTACTGCTGCACTATTCATAAGGAGGTGTGGAAAAATGGCAATGTTGCAAATCTAGAGTGAAAATATTGCAAAGTTGCAAAGGTACGAGCGTGCATGGAAACTGCACAACGCACAATCGTAGCACACTCATTTTATGGACTTTCGTCACCAAATTTTCAACATAGGCATTTTAGGACCTCTGCTAATGAACAGTGTCACTGTCATTTTCATAATGTCCCAAACATGGATTTCCCACAACAACCACGCTATTCTGCACCGGAACTGTGAAAACACATTTCGGCCAGGATGTGAAAATGACAGCTGTACTGTTCATAAGGAGGTGCAGAACAATGGCAATGTTGAAAATCTGGAGTGAAAATAGTATAAATTTGTGAACTTACGAGCGTGCGTGCAAATTGCGCAACACACACTTGTAAAACAGTCACTTTTTGGATTTTTTCCACTAAATTTGCAACATATACTTTTTGAGAGTCCACCTCATGAACACTGGCACTGTTGTTTCATTAATCAGTCCCGAAAGGTGATTTCTTGTAGTGACTGTGAAATCACCTTTTGGGGCTGATTAACGCCATGACAGTGTCAGAATTCACGAGGAGGGGTCCCAAAAGCCCAATGTTGAAAATGTGATGCCAATATTCCCCAAAATGGCTGAGATATGCATCAAAGCTGGAAAAACCCTATTTATTCCATTATACAGCTTACTGGCATTTCCTCAGTTCTCAGTCAGCTTTGAAGAGTGCAGACGTGTTCCTGGTCCCCCAAAGATTGTCACACCACACTCCAGAAGTAAGTATGGGGTGAGGGGAGTGTGGGGAGGAAGGGTGCACAGTGGGTGGGTGTGGGTTGTGGGGGGGGGAGGGAGACCGCAAGGGGCTGTTTTCTTTTTTGACAGGGTAAAAAGAAAAAAAACTTGTTGGACCATTTTTTTTTAACAGGGGCATGTGGCACCTGGGGAGGACTCCCAGCATACCAGTGGACTCTCTTTTTTGGGGGGCAACTGTTGCCAACGGGGGATTGGGCACCCCCATCAGCACACAACAAAAGGGTGGTTTACATCATGCCGGCAGGGATTGGGCACCCCGTCGGCACACAACAAAAGGGGGGGTTACATCATACTGACAGGGATTGGGCACCCTGTCGGCACACAACAAAAGTATGGGGGTGTTACATAATGCCAATGGGGAGTGGGCTTCCCCATCTGCAACATCACTCTGGCACTGAAGACAGCGGGGATTGGGGCTACCGTTGGCAAACAAACACGGTGGGGGGGCACATGCTGCCAAGGTGGATTGGGCACCCCCTCGGTGGGGTGGTGCTTAATATTGTTTGTGAACACGTGGCAAGCAGCCACCATGTTCACAAACAATATTACTGTACCAACATTCCTCTCTGCAATGACGGGTCGCTCCCTCATTTCAGCGAATGGCTGACGCTGCAATGACGAGGTGACCCCTGATTGCAGCGGCTGAAACGTTTCAAGGTGGTGCAATGCTGGCTGAACTAGTGTCAGTAGCAGTGTGCCATGGCATTGGGGAATGTGGGTCAAGCCTTTAAAGGCTGTGGGGGCATTGGCCACAACAGTGCCGTGCCTCCACAACCTGCTTCTGGCAACCTGCCACAATATAATTCTTGTGCAGGTGATGAAGATAATCACTGGAGCCACTGCACATATAATAGATAAGATTGGACAGACTGGATGAGCCTGTAGGCCTTTTTCTGTTTTCATGTTCTCTGTCTCTTATGTTTTCTGTGGGGAAGGAGGACTGACCATACCAGGGCTGCTCCCCTCCTCTGGTGAAGGAGGGATTTAGGCCCCTCTACACCACTGCCACCTGGGTAACCATGGGTGGTGGTCCAGCTGAAGCAGGCACAGATGATTTGATGCCAGCAGTGCCAGAGCATGATGCATGCCATGTGTGTGTATATACTCACTGATGCATAGCACACAGAAGTGCAAGGGGAGAAACTAAGAGCAAAAGTCCCAAGGCTGTGAGCAGCAGGATCCTGGCTGCCTTTGAGCCCTGACTATTCTTACTTTCCATGGGCTTCTCACAATTAACAGATCAGATGGGGGGGTCCTGTCCCATCCCAAAAGAAGCACATCTTAGTTGCAGGATCTACATAAATGACCCCATGGAGACCTGGTAAGTGCAGCAGAAGGGGTGTAATGGGGAAGTAGGGTCATCACACAGAGAAAGGCTATGCTGGAGAAAATGGTAAACAATAATAAAAAACATTTAACAAAAACATTTCTGGTTGTTCCAATAAAAACAGAAAGTACTCATCATTATTATCTGTGCATGGATCCTGGTTAAAAAAAAGTATTAATATTTTTCTGCCACTGTTTATCAACTTTCCTTGTGAACCTGCACTAATGTCTGGGAAGTCAGTGTGCTGCTGCCTGAGTGGTAATGGTGACAATCTTTCAACACACACACACACACACACACACACACACACACACACACACACACACACACACACACACACACACACACACACACACACACACACACACACACACACACACACACATACACACACACACACACACATACACACACATACACACACACATACACACACACACACACACACACACACACACACACACACACACACACACACACACACACACACACACACACATACACACACACACACACACACACACACACACACACACACACACACACACACATACACACACACACACACACACACACACACACACACACACACACACACATACACACACACACATACACACACACACACACACACACACACACACACCACACACACACACACACACACACACACCACACACACACACACACACACACACACACACACACACACACACACACACACACACACACACACACACACACACACAACACACACACACATACACACACACACATACACACACACACACACACACCACACACACATACACACACACAGCACACACCATGCACACACACACACACACACACACACACACACACACACTCACACACACTACCCCCACAGATGTTGATAGTATAGTAGCTAATTAGGCTGCCTCACATATATTTATTTATGACTTTGATAACTGGGTGAGTGCACTGATCCCAGGGACAATTTTATTATATATATATATTAGCTAGTCTGACATTCTTTTGAAAGTAATAGCAAAGCCAGCCACTGCACAGTAATCACAAATTCTAACAAACTGTGCTTTTATTTGGGGCAGGTTCAGGGTATGGCGAAAGTTGAGAATTCTGCTTTCATGGTGCTTATGCAAAACTGTTTAAATTTCGTGAAATTTTCTGAACTTCCACCTTTAGCAAAATTAGTCTTCCAAATGGGTTCAGTGAATTTTCATCATGTTCTGTGGAATTTGCTAGCTGAATTGTGAAATAATACACATGAACTGCAGAATGAATTCCATTCCACAGTTTAATACATTAATCCACAATGCATGTAATTATTCTGCAGGTCAGTGAACACTTCTGCCAGTTTAGTACATTTATCCACAATTCATACATTCATTCTGCACTTTGGATTAATGTATTAAACTGCAGAAAACATTCCGCTGAACTGACCACTGACAGTGATCAGTTCAGCTGAATTTATTTCTAATGTTCTAATGCTCAATACATAAATCCGCACTTCATAAATTCATACTGCCATTCTAAGTCAGAATTCCTGTGAAAGCTGCCAAAGTGCATTCCAAAATTTCCTGAAAGTGAAATTCCGACTTTTGCCAAAATTCCACTGGCAGACATTTAATTTCACAGAGCCCTAGTTCAGAGCCACAAAGATGAACAATTTTGCTGTTTCAAAGCACAGTATTTGGGGGCCTGATGTAGAGAAGGCTCAGAATCTGGGGCTGAAGACTAAGCGACTGAGAAAAGAAGCTGATGGAGTGGCAGCCAATGTCTTCACTAGAATCCATGCAGGGCATCTGGAAGGGCCTCAAGGAATTAGCAGAAGCAGAAAGGGATGTGCCACAGCCATTTCAGACTGTGACACTACTAGATGTCAGGGGGAGGGACAGAGGCTGAATATTACAGCTCAGCAGCAAAGCTATGATGCAATACTGTCTTCATGGCAAGACTAGAGCAAGCTTTCATTTTATCTATTGTTTTGACTGGTCGGGGTACACAGAACTAAGGCTAGTTTCCTGATGTGACCAAGAAAAGGGGCTTTACAAGGTTGAAGAATGCAGCAAACAATAATGTTGTGAATATAATGCAAAATAAAGAAAATGGGTACAAACTACACAGTCTGCCAAAAATTACAAATGTAATAGGTGATGCTAGCCCTGAGGGGAGAAGTGGTTGCACTTCCACCCCCCATGCTTGTGACCTGGGTTTGAGAATGAACAGGGTCTTTTGGTGGGCCAGTAGGGTGAGGGAGGCTCAAGTGACCAATGGCAGCTCTACTTCCTCTGGGAGGGGAAACACCAGTTCCCCTCTGCAGAGACTGACACCTGGAGGACTGCAACAGGAGTGCACACAGAAGGGCAGAGCTGGAGCATGATGTGCTGCTGCACATGCCCTTGTGCTCCAGCTCAGGGGAGAAAAGTCAGGATGAAAATTCTGGGCTGCTAGTCAGCCCGGTGGTGCTGAGGGTTGAGGCGCCTGATGCCACACCTCGCGCCACGCCAGCGACCCGGGTTTGGAAACAAGCCTGGGCTGCCGGGGATTGGCAGGGGGGAGAGACAGGATCAAACATCCAGAGGACTGTACTCCTCTCTCAGGGGGAGTTCCAGGCATCTGCCTGGCACTGCAGCAGCCTCCAGGGTGACTGGAGGCACTGCAATGCCTAGGGCACAGCAAAGAGGGATGCAGAGCTGCAGCAGATGTGCCTGGTGTCATTGCACATCCAGACTCTGCCAGGGGGGTAGGAGGGAGGGGACATAACCAAGGAAAATCCCCACTCCCGGGGATAGGCGACTGTACCACCATCTCAGCCACAGTCCACTGGCTGGACTTACTCAACTCCTGGCCCGAGCCCAGCCTGGCCCAAACTCTAGATAGAGTGCCCTGGGCAGATAGGATGGCCCCTCCTCGGGTGGCTCAGAGCCAAGGGGATAGGTAAGGCAAGGCAAGGCAGGACAAAATTTATTTAAAAAATGCCCAATCCCAGAGGCTCTGGGTGCTGCACAAAATCAATAAATACAACATCAAAAGATACAGAATGCATCATAGGTTTAAAAACATAAAAAAGATTATAACCCAAGATATTATTATGTGTGGTTCTTAGCTCAGTGCTTATGTAACATGAATAGTAGAATGAAGTAGATGGTTGTTGGATACAGAGACCAGCATTAAGAGGACAATGTTTATTAGACAGTAGAATAGAATGTTTGAGCTTAGGTACTTGGATGCTTGAATTGAGTTGTTGATAATATTTGATGGTTTTGGCCTTTCTCTGTATCCCACCTGTAGGAAGGAAGCTTGGTTTAGAATTATGAAAGCCCAAAAAGAAAATATATCAACGATTGTTGAAAGATTAATATACAAGTTAGCCAGCCTGGGAGTGGGTCCCAAGATGACATCCTGGGTAAAGAATTGGCTGGAGAATAGGACACAGAGAGTAATAGTAAATGGAGTCCACTCAGAAGAAAGGAGGGTTACTAGTGGGGTACCGCAGGGTTCAGTATTAGGACCGGTCCTCTTCAATGTCTTTATAAGCGACATTGCAGAGGGACTGGAAGGAAAAGTATGTCTCTTTGCAGATGACACAAAGATCTGCAACAGAGTTGATGCACAGGGTGGGGTGGAAAGGATGAGAAGGGACTTGACAAGGTTAGAGGAATGGTCAAATGTATGGCAGCTTAGATTCAAAGCTAAGAAGTGTAAGGTAATGCACCTGGGAAACAAAAACCCAGGGGAAGAGTACACAATGGGGGGTGAAATACTAACAACAACAAAAATGGAAAGGGACCTGGGGGTACTCATATCGGATGACCTAAAGGTGGGCAAGCAATGTGAGAGGGCAGCAAGGAGGGCTGGGGGATACTGGGATGCATAGGGAGAGGCATCACCAGTAGAAAACAGGAAGTTATTATCCCTCTGTACAGACAGCTGGTGAAACCCCATCTGGAGTACTGTGTGCAGTTCTGGAGACTCAATCTCTGCAAAGACATAGACAGGATGGAAGCTGTCCAGAGGAGGGCAACTAAAATGGTGCAGGGTCTGCACCAGAAGACATATGAAGAGAGATGAAAGGAGCTTAATATGTATAGCCTCGAGGAAAGGAGGGAGATGGGGGACATGATAGAAATGTTCAAGTACCTCAAGGGAATCAACAAAGTCCAAGAGGGTAGCATCTTTCAAAAAGAGGTGTGCAAGAACATGAGGCACAATTTGAAGATGGGGAGGCAGCTCAGAGGTAATTTAAAGAATTTTTTCACAGAGAGGGTTGTGGATGCATGGAACAGCCTTCCGGAGGAGGTTGTGGAGTCAAAATCAGTGATGGAATTCAAGCATGCATGGGACAGTCATAAGGCCATTCTAGGGGGTAGGAAGAAGTAGGCTGCTGGTTAACTAGGATCTGCAGCTTATCCAGTAGGTAGGGAAATGGGCAGACTGGGTGGGCCAAGCAGTCCTTATCTGCCATCAAATTCTATGTTTCTATTGTTCTGAATGCTGAAGCAGTCGTGCATGACAACACCTAATAATGATAGGAACAGACGATCACCTCCTCCAACTCCGGAGAGTGTGACCAGTAGCACTCAGGAGAGGAAAACCCCCCTTCGGAGGAAACCTCTGAGGACCCATGGCTACTGACCTGCCCGTCCTTCTGGGCATACTAAAGGAGAGAGAGCCTAATTAAACTAAATTAATCAGCTAATGTCTGAATTCTAATTTGTAGAATTCAATCAAGAAATGGGGTTTTAAGAAACTGAATTGTAAATGTCCACTGAAGTAATTTCCTCCTAATAAAGTCCGAGTCTGAGAATCAATGTATAATTCAAATGATGGAGAGTGGATATGTGAAGAACTTCTTCCAGACTTCAGTTGATAGAGGGCATAATTCAGGAAATGTATTATGGTGGAGATGAAGTTGATGACTGACGAATTCAATACAGGAGACCAGATGCAGATAGTTGCATCCAAACTTGACATCAATGAGGCAGGATGAATAGAAATAGCATGACTTCCGGAGTTTAATAGAGGGCTTGTAAAGTATGTGTAATGAGAGAAGGCTTGAAGCCAGTCTACCGACTGATGAATCCAGGTCTGAAAAAGTGAAGTATAGCCTTAGGAATTGATATGAATGCAACGGCTGTAGAGCTGAGCTGGAATAGCAAGCTATAGAGGATAATCGGAGCTACTGGTGCGAGGTATGAAGCATCCAAATCGAATATGATGAGACCAAAAATGAAGCAAGCAGTTGAACTGCTAATCCGAAGTGAGAGGTAGTAGGAGCAGGGATTGTACCTCTGAGGCAGATGAGAAGAACAGGAAGTGACAATCAGCTCCTGAAACAACGCAGCTGAACTGATAGCTGGTGAGGTTGGAGAGAGAGTTGGCTGATGCCAGGTATGGGAAATGCAGACAGACTCATGGAAGTCTGCTGGTAGAATAGAGTGTGGCAGTTAGTCCCTCGACGAGAAGCACAGGTTTCCCGGCAGCTAGAGAGGTAAGGCAAGAGGCAACTAGCTCCAGACAACAGAAAATGCAGCCAGACCTAGGAGGTCAGCCAGTAGGAACAGAGCATAGTATACAGCCTCCAGGAGACGTATCTTGAGTCAGCATAGAGCAGAGCAGTACAGCATTTGGAAGGAAGACGTAGAGAATGGAATGGCACTGAGGACTGACATATCCATTAGATCAAGAATGGCAGGATCGCATTGACGAGACCGAGGCAGATGGCAACTGGACAAGGAATAGCATTTGAAACTGTAGGTATGCAAAGTCTGAGGTAGCAATAATGTGACGAAACCTGGCTAGTCAAGCATAAGAGTCCAGGATGGAGATAACTGAAGAGGCTGAGTCAAATGGAGTAGCGATGCCACAAGGTCCAAAGCGGTGGAGCACAAACAGGATAAGGTCTTCATGAGAGGTACAATGAAGTGTCCTGGAAAGGGTGAAGCAGCAGCAATTCCACATGGCTGAAGCAGCAGGGGAAGCATCCAAGAATAGAGGAGGAATGAATAAACGGCCAGATGTAAATCCAGAATAAAGGAGCTTCCTGTAGGTGACATGGTAACAGTTAGTCATACAGTAGAATGTGTGAATCTCCAGGCTCCGAGCAAGGTGAGGTAGAAGAGCAGAAGAAGGAAACCCCCCAGCCCGATGGGTGAAGGCAGGCAGAAGAAGCAGACGAGTAGGAAAACCTCCCAGCCCGATGAGCGAAGGCAGGTCATAGAAGCAGGCAATCGCGGAACATATAGGAACAGAGGACCTCCGGCCCGTAGGACACAGGCCTGATGAATGTGATAGCTGAAGATCAAACTGTATGTAGTGCAGAAAGTCATGTTCTGGTAGATGGTATCCCAGCAAATAATGAAACATATGTTAGATGCATGCCAGCTCGGAGGAGCGTAGTAGAGTATAATGGCAGGTTAGACGTGAGGACCTCCAAGTCCTAGGAGGGTGAATCATATAGGATGATCAAGTAAGGTAAAGAAGTGAACCTGGACATCCATTGGAGTAGCAAGCATGCTACATGATGCAGATGTAGGAGCATGGATGCCGGGCAAAGCGTACAAAGAATAGAAGATTGAGTGCGGTGGTTCGAAGAGCTATGAGTAAGCCCATGGTCATGCTGAAATGGCGAAATGAGCAGGGAGTACTGATGCCATGCAAGACTGGTACAGAACGAATGCAGCAGAATCCTGGAGGCTGAAGCTGTGGGATGGCAGTAGGCATAAAGCGATGGTTTGCGCAGGCAAGAAGCAATGGTTGCTTAAGCAAGTGTATACGTCATGCAGGTCAAGAAGCAGTAGGAAATAGTGTACTTGCATGGAGGCCATGAGAACGCAGGATGGCATAGGTAGGAGCGGATAAATGCAGGAACAAGTAATCAGGGACTAATTAATATGCAGAACATGAAAGCAGCTAAGACACAGGTGAGTGCAGGGCGATATTGGAAAGCGCCAACTGCCACTTGGAGGCTGTAAAAGGCAACGCAGACAACACAGTTCCATCTTAAATAAACAGATCCAGTACTGAGTGCTAGTAACAGATGGAAGGATTCCAATGAGGTATAATGTGAGAAGTAGCACAATAAGTGCTGTAATGCAGAAGACCACTCAGAGGCCAAAACTGGTAGTGCAATTGAACAGCGCCCCATGCCTAAAAGCAAACTCCGTAGCACAAGCGCATACCTCTCAACTATCCCTGACATTCAGGAACGCCCTTGATTTTGGCTCAGAATTTTTCTCTGTCTGTCATAAAATTTGTGTTTGTAACTAAATAGAGGGACTTGTAAGCATAAAATAATGGCAAACATGAAATTTACAGACTTATTCTGCATCAGAAATGCATCTCACACTAATCCCCTTATTCTAGCAGCTTCCTGAGTAAATAATCCCAATTTTTTAAAATGTGTCCCTGATTGTGGGTCTTAGTCCTCAAGATTTGTAAGCCTTGTCCCCGATGTATTAGGCAAGAGGTGGAGAGGTACGCACAAGTGATTTGATAGATAAACAATAGTAATAACGAAATGCTACATCTGCATGAATGCTAAATGAAAAAGCTGCATAAGCGTTGGTGAGTGCTTATGTTGATAAGCCATTCTGCGTACCAAGAACTGCTGGTCCACGTGGACAGACTGAAGGGCAGATGTTAGAAGCAGCTACTGCTGGAAGAGGAATAGCTTGCTTAGGTGAGCTAAGTCACATAGTCCTGAAGTAAAGTACCTGCAGATCTCTAGCACTCCAAAAGTACATTACATAGATACATAGATACATAGACAGTGTCGGCAGATAAGGGCCTATGGCCCACCCAGTCTGCCCATTTGAGCTTGTAAGTTCAGTTTGTTTTCCTAGAAGTCTGTTGCCCCTTACCCCTGACCTCCAGAATTCCTTTATGTCTATCCCATGCATTCTTAAATCCCGTGATTGTTTCAGCCCCCACCACTTCCTCTGGCAGGGTGTTCCACTTGTCCACCACCCGTTCTGTGAAGAAATTCTTTCTCACGTTTCCTCTGAATCGTCCTCCCTCCAACTTCATCCCATGCCCTCTGGTCCTAGAACATCTTTTTCGCTTAAAAATAGTGTTTTCCTGTACCCTGTTCCCCCCTGTAAGATCTTGTATGTCTCTATCATATCCCCTCTCTCCCTCCTCTCCTCCAGGGAGTACATGTTCAGTTCCTTCAACCTGTCTTCATAGGACTTGTGATGCAATCCACGCACCATCTTTGTTGCTCTCCTCTGAACCTTCTCTACCCTGTCTATGTCCCACGTAGGTAGGTCTCCAGAACTGTACACTGTACTCCAGGTGGGGCCTCACTAGTGTCTTGTATAGCGGAATTATGACCTCTCCTTTTCCTGCTGGTGATGCCCTGCCTATCACATCCCAGCATCCTATTTGCTTTACCTGCTGCCTTGTCACACTGTTTCCCTACCTTGAGGTCATCAGAGATGATAACCCCAAGATCCCTTTCCTGCTTGGTGCATGCTATGTCCTCACCCCCAACTGATATATTGTGCCAGGGTTTTTGTGCCCCATATGCATTATCTTGCACTTCTTTGCATTGAATTTCAACTGCCAAACCCCTGACCATTCTTCAAGTTTCTGCAGGTCGCTTCTCATTCTGACTACACCCTCTAGTGTGTCTACTCTGTTACAGAGCTTTGTGTCATCAGCGAACAGTGAAATTCTACCTTCTAGGTCCTGCGCAATGTCACTGATGAAGATGTTGAATAGGACCGGTCCCAGCACTGATCCCTGTGGTACCCCACTGGTCACTCTTCCCTCTGTGGAGTGACAGCCATTTACCACCACCCTCTGTGACTTGCCACCCAGCCAGTTACCTACCCACCACACTACTGTCCTGCCCACACCCATATTCCTCAGCATTCCATCTCAGCAAGCTGCCCTTAAAGTACAGACATCCTAGGGCCACACTAATAAGGTATGCAGAGGAGCAGAGAGTCAAATGGGCAGCCAAAAGGAATAGGGAAGGAGATAGCAAACAATCCAGGGAAGTGGAAGCAATGGCAAGGCAGGTCACCTAGGTCCAAATGAACAAGGTAGGTATGCCCCGAAAGGCATTAAGCAATGAAGGTGAGTCAGCATCAGCACTTGATTAACAGACTGTGGATCTGCAGGGATGCTTCTAATGCTGACAAATGGCAGAGCAGGGCCAGCTCAGTGCATGCCTCAGGTAGGAGGTAGATCCAAAATGAAGAAAACCGGAGCTCCCCGCAGCCAGTAGAGAGGCATGGCATCCTAGTGCGGTCTTCTGCGAACGGAATGCAGCTTGAAGTAGAGGCAGCTAGGAGAAGTGACAAAAAACGGTAGCAAGGTAAGGAGCAAACAAACGACGATGAACTAAGCGGCGACAAGGGGCGGACGTTGCAAGACAAACAACGAGGAGAGGCAGCAGAAGAGTAAGTGTAGCAGAGGCAAATGAGCAGAGGATGGGGGGGAGGAGTAAAAGCATGGCAACAGAACCCCTCCAAGAGACGCAAGAAACAAACAACAAAGGGCAACAGGCAGGAGGGGAGTAAACGGAAAAGAGATGGAGCAACAGAGAACAAGCAGGATGGGGGGAGGGCAAACAGCAGCAGCAACCACACCCCAGAGTATGCCAGCGAGTGTGACTCGCTCTAAGCAGAGCGGAAGTCAGCTCCATTAGTTAAATAGGCTGAGGGGGAGGAGCTCTTCCCCCACATAATCCCGGCTACTCCCTGAAATTATAATAGTCTGCTAAAATGCATAATTCAACCCTGAAAATCCCCACTCCCGGGGATAGGTGATGGCACTACCCTCTCAGCCACATTCCACTAACTGGACTCACTCAGCTCCTGGCCCGAGCCCAGCCTGGCCTGAATTCTAGGTAGAGTGCCCTGGGCAGACAGTGTGGCCCCACCTCAGGTGGCTCAGATCCAAGGGGATAGGCAAGGCAGGACAAAATTTATTTAAAAAACACCCAATCCCAGAGGCTCTGGGTGCCGCACAAAATCAATAAATACAACATCAAAAGATACAGAAAACATCATAGGTTTAAAAACATAAAAAAGATTATAACGCAAGATATTATTATAGTAGTCTGCTAAAATGCATAATTCAACCCCAAAACGCTTGGGAAAATAGGAAAGCCTTCAGATGAACCTTAAAAATATCTACAGTAGGGGTTCTCCTGATCCCAGATGGCAATGAGTTCCAGAGAACAGGGGCTGCAACACTAAAAGATCTGTCACCAGCGGATCTTAACCTTGTTCTCAGAATCGCCATGGAGCCCCTGCTGGATATGCGGCGGGGGCGGGCAGAGAGAGCAGGTGCAAGAAGGTCTAACAGATAACCAGGGCCCTGCCCATGTAGGGCCCTATAGGTGAGAAGACCCACCTTTAAGAGTATCATCCATCTCACCGGCAGCCAGTGCGATTCACGCAACACCGGTGTGATGTGGCAAGATTTTTGCTGCCCTGTAAGTAACCAGGCAACTGCGTTTTGCACCAGCTGCAGCCTATGGAGAGATCCTCCAGTGACCCCGAAGTAGAGTGCATTGCAGTACTCAAGCCTAGAATAACCAAGCTGTTGCCAGGAGAAGAGGAGTTTCAGGCCCAGAGGTAGAGCTGAGGGCAAGTGGATGCCTGAGAGAGTTCCCCGGGACCGAAGTGGAGCCAGAAAAAGAATTGAAAATAAAATTAAAAATTCAAGGCTGCTACATGCCATCACTCCCTACAGGCTCTCACATGACTGACAAGGCTAGTCATCGACCAAGATAGGGGTCCTGTAGAAATGGTGAATAACTGTTGAGTTGTGGAGAAGGCTGATGATGGGGTGGGGGTGCTGTTGGGCAGACCTGGCTGATAGGAGGATACTGATAGCAAAAAAAAAGTAATAGGTGATAATTTATGCAAATTGTAATTACATTTGGAGGGGTGCAGATATAATCAGGAATTAAGTATAAGCCAACTATAATCAGGCATGGCAACATGTCCTGAAGTAGACCTAAGATGTTTGGATAAATGCAGGAGCAGAGTTGCAAGAGGTATATATACAAGAGCAGCTTAAGACAGCAGAGAGGACAAGGGATGCATAGGGAGTGGGGATACTATTCCAGGGAGGTGGAAGGGAGACAGAAAAGGTGAAATAGCCAGTAGAGGATTGTGAGCAAGACACTTGAAGTGCTCCTGAGTCAAAGAAGAGGTGGAAGCAGGAGGACTGAGTGGAAGGGCTGAGAATCAAGGAGAAATACCACAGGGAGAACAGTGCAAGTCAGTATTTAGCCAGTTAAGAAGAGCAGTTATAGAAACAACAGGCCCCAAGCCAGAGAGAGAGCGAGCGAGAGAGAGTGTGAAGTTACGATATAGGGAACAATGATGAGTAAGGGGTTGGGCATTTAAGATAAAATCACAGAAGATGTGGAAAAGGGGGGGTCCAGTCTGATAACGGTGGCTTTGGATGAACCACTGTACACTACATCTATGTATTCAGAAAATTTCCTGGTGGCCTGGGAGTGAAATGTAGGATTTCTTGTAGCACACCTAACATGGGGCAGAGTTTTTTTATGCAAGGATTTGATGTGGTGGGAGAAGCTGAGGTGTTGATTAAGTTACACTGCAATTTGCTTAAAGTGGGGTACTATTTGATGTGGGGTGCTGCTGTCAAACTAGTGGGAATGAGCAAGACAAGGTCACCACAGCATGAGAAGGGGGGCAGGGGTGCTTCATGGGTGAGCAGCCCTGTGGAATTTTGTAACAAGTTACAAAACAAAACATGACAAGTACCACATTGTAAATAATGCAACAATAAAACAGAGTATGAAGAAGAGGAAGAAAACAGCTTACTTAATAATGTTGCTTAGGAGGTTACATACTGTATGTAAAATGGAGCCAGGAGAGGGCCCAGAATAAACAGCGCTGCAATGCAAGGTGTACAGTATCTTACTTGACAGTGCACATCGCATATTTGTGTACTCATTTATAAGGTAACACTATAAAAGGCTCGCCCATAGAAACATAGAAACATAGAATTTGATGGCAGATAAGTATCGCTTGGCCCACCCAGTCTGTCCATTTCCCTACCTGATGGATAAGTTGCAGATCCTAGTTAACCAGCAGCCTACTTCTTCCTACCCCAACCCCCTAGAATTGCCTTATGACTGTCCCATGCATGCTTGAATTCCACCACTGTTTTGACTCCACAACCTCCTCTGGAAGGCCGTTCCATACATCCACAACCCTCTCTGTGAAAAAATACTTCCTTAAATTACCTCTGAGCCGCCCCCTTCTATCTTCAAATTGTGCCCCCTTGTTCTTGCACACCTCTTTTTGTGAAAAATGCTACCATCTTGGACTTTGTTGATTCCCTTGAGGTACTTGAAAGTTTCTATCATGTCTCCCCTCTCCCTCCTTTCCTCGAGGCTATACATATTAAGCTCCTTAAGTCTCTCTTCATATGTTTTCCAATGCAGACCCTGCACCATTTTAGTTGCCCTCTGGACAGCTTCCATCCTGTCTATGTCTTTGCGGAGATTGGGTCTCCAGAACTGGACGCAGTACTCCAGATGTGGTCTCACCAGCTGTCTGTACAGAGGGATAATAACTTCTTGTTTTCTACTGGTGATGCCTCTCCCTATGCATCTCAGTATTCCCCCAGCCCTCCTTGCTGCCCTCTCACATTGCTTGCCCACCTTTAGGTCATCTGATATGACTACCCCCAGGTCCCTTTCCATTTTTGTTGTTGTTAGTATCTCACCCCCCATTGTGTACTCTTCCCCTGGGTTTTTGTTTCCCAGGTGCATTACCTTGCACTTCTTAGCTTTGAATCTAACTGCCATACATTTGACCATTCCTCTAACCTTGCCAAGTCCCTTCTCATCCTTTCCACCCTTTGTGCATCAACTCTGTTGCAGATCTTTGTGTCATCTGCAAAGAGACATACTTTTCCTTCCAGTCCTCTGCAATGTCGCCTATAAAGACATTGAAGAGGACCGTCCTAATACTGAACTCCCCATGTAATTCCACTACTAACTCCCTTTTTTCAGAGTGGAATCCACTTACTATTACTCTCTGTGTCCTATTCTCCAGCCAATTCTTTACCCAGGCTGTCATCTTGGGACCCACTCCCAGGCTGGCTAACTTGTATATTAATCTTTTGTGTGGGACTGTGTCAAATGCCTTGCTAAAGTCTGGGTAGGCCATGTCCACAGCCCCTCCCTGATCAACTACTTTGGTCACCCAGTCAAAGAAATCTATCACATTTGTCTGGCATGACCTTCCCGCTGTGAATCCATGCTGCCTTGGGTCCTGTGCCCCTGTAACCTCTAGATACTCAACAATTCTTTCCTTCAGGAGTGATTCCATCATTTTCCCTACCACTGAGGTTAAACTAACAGGTCTGTAGTTTCCTGCTTCTGCCTTGCTCCCACTTTTGTGAAGGGGAATCACATCTGCCCTCCTCCAGTCCTCAGGTACCACCCCATTCTCCCATGATTTGTTAAAGAGAGTAGTCAGTGGTGTCACTAGTTCTACCCTTAGTTCTTTTAGAATTCTGGGATGAATCCCATCAGGCCCCATTGCTTTGTCCACCTTCAGTTTTAAGAGCTCTTTCAGAACCCTTTCTTTCTGTAAATGGGCTGGTATCCACTTCTGTATCCAGTGTTTCTACTGTTTGTTTTAGGTACCTCCTCTTTCTTTGTAAATACTGAGCAAAAATATTTGTTTAGTATCTCTGCCTTTTCACAGTCACCCTCTGCCCACCCTCCCTCCCTTTATTAAGCCTCACTATCCCTCCCTTGGTCTCCTTCGCTCTCTGATGTACCTATAAAAGGTTTATCCCCTTCTTAACTGATTTGACTATCTTTTCCTTGGTTTGGGCCTTTGCTGTTCTGACTGCCTTTCCAGCTTCCTTTTGCTTTAACTGATACAGTTCTCTGTCCTGTTCCTTCTGTGATTCCTTGTACTTCCTGAATGCTTTCTTTTTCTCTTGAACCTTCACTGCCACTTCCTTTGAGAACCATAGTGGTTTCTTACCTCGTTTCATTTTGTTTATTTGCTTTACACAAAGGCTTGTTACCTCTGTGATGGCAGTTTTTATTATTCCCCATTGTTCTTCCACCCCTCCTTCCTGCCCATTTGCCCACATCTGTTATACAAGCTAGCATTTAAATGTGAAGTAAGCAGTGTACTTACTAGACCTGTAAGGGTACAGGGTAGCATAATCAGGGAGGCAGTATAGCACAGTGGTCTAAGGCTCTAAGCTGCAAATCTGGTGACATCCAGCAGACCAGACCTGGGTTTGAATCCCACAGCTTCCACTTGCATACTGTGTGACCCTGAGCAAGTCACTTGTGCTCCCAGGTCGCTCCTGTAAAAAAGCTTTCAGCTTAGTGTGCTATATCTGGTTAAACAAAAAAATCATTGATTTATAGTATCATCCACCAAATGAAGTACTCACTCCTATTACAGTGCCTGATAGTGATGTCCTGCAGGATCTTGCAGCTCCACATGGCAAAACACCAATTTGTCATGTGGGAAACTATGACATCTTCATAAATACACATATTTTGTACAGGTGTGTTAGTACCTGTATGATAAAGTTTAGTTTATGTTTATGTCAGAAATGATGTTTAAAATTAAGACCCTTTTTTAGTTTTTGGTAGGCAAAAAGCATGTCTTAATTTTCGTATTTTTCAGGGTGTTGTGCACACTATGGGCAGGATTCACAAAGAAAGCCACAAATCCCACAGCTGCAGGAAAAAGGCCTGCAGCACTGTGGAAACACAGTTGCGTGATATTCATAAAGAAATTTTGAGCTGGTGCGGCATTCTATAAAATCCCTGCAGCTGTGGAAATTGAGCAGCTGGGGAAATTGAGCAAGTGCTGAAAGTCTGCAATTGCGGATCCACAGCTGCAGAAATAGCTTAGGAGGCACAGCAACAGTGAACCTAGTTAGCTAGAGCAGCAGACTTTAACACTGCTGCCTTAGCATGAAGCTGAAAGCACTCACAAAGAGACCAGCAACCAGTGCATCAACTGGGACCACAGCAGCACCACGGGTACCAACAATACCATGGCACCACAGTGGCTGACTGCCACTGCTGGTCCTCCCTCCCTGGGGTGTTCCTGTTGCCTGCAGTGGTAGCATTCACTGGCTCTGGGTTGTAGTATGCTGGTTCTACTGCCTGTGGGGCTCTGTCATGGGCTGCATTGGGTCTGTTGGTTGTTGCTTGTTGCCATATCATGGCAATGTGTGCTGTTGTTGCTGTAACATCAGCCACTGCTGTACTCACTGGGATGCTATTACCTGTGCCTCACCTCCACCTTAATTGATTCCAAATGTTGTGGCACTACTGCAGTTTGCTGAGGGAGAGTTACACCTCATTCCACTGTGTGTAACATTTTTTCCGCAACTGCGGAAAAAAACTTGTTGTGAATAGCCTTTCAGGGGATGTGCCTTACTTTTCTCACACCTTTTTTCCCTCAGGGACTTCTGTAGCTGCACTTTTTTCCCACATTCCGTAGTGTTTTTTTCCCGCAGCTGCGGAGGGTTTTGTGAACAGCACTCAGCACAAATTCTCCTTTGTTTCCATAGCTACGGCAGTTTTGTGGACTTAGAAAGGTTTTGCACCTTCAGAAAACTTTGCGAATCCAGCCCTTTATCTCTGCAAGTAAACCAATTTAAACTTTGGCAGGTTTACATAATCTGCAACAAATGGTGTAAATACAGCATTTATGTCCCTAGGTCCCAAGATGGCCAAGTGATAAGTGGCTAAAAATCAAGGTTTAACATCGAAGTGCCTAGTCAACCTTAACTATACTGGTGATATCACGCCACTGTACCACATAAGGCCCACACATAGCAAGGAACGACTCCCTTCTGCTTCTCACAGGGCAAAAAGGGCCCTGCATGAAGCAAGTTATTATTCTATTTTCTCAAAAAGTAAGGAAAAATATTTCAAAAACTATATTGCTGCATAAGAGTATGCATTTGTTTATTTCACTGTAGCAAGCCTGCTCAACTGCCTGATGCAATATACATTGCAAGATCTTTGCTCTAGGTTTTTGGACTATGTATTATGAATGTTTTTGGACCATGTATTATGAATGTTTTTGGACCATGTATTATGAATGTTTTTGGACTATGAATTATGAATGTATTCCTCCCTTCCCCAGCCTCAGGACATATCTAGAATCAAGCAGTAGTCTGCTCAGCATGCTTTCCTGATTAAACCTTTAAATAAATAAATAAAGATAAGGTTAAAAAGCACACACACAGAAGGAAAAGTGATGTTAAGGTTTTTCAAACCTAGCACCCAGATCCTACACTCATGCCCACTAGCCAAGATACAGGTTTGGGGCCATGCCCCATAAATCTGCTGCTTCAAGCTAAAGGTCTGCTTCTCTGTGCAAAGAAAGTTATAACTGATCTCACACTTCATGCTCAGCAATATTTTGAGTGATCCTGTGAGCTCCATGTAAAGCGACAGACTTGGGGTACAGTTTTGGATATGCAGCTTGAAGCAGCAGACCCATGGAGCATGACCCCTACCTGTAGCTTGGCCTTGGGTTACGAAGACAGGGACAGGGAGTGAGGGATGGATGTTAGGATTTAAAAAATGCTAATGACACATTTCCTTCCTTTTGTGGCATTGTAACCCAACAGATGCATGAACTTTGTTTTCACAATGACTATATACAGAGAATATCTGATACGGAAGCGTCAGTTTTGATGAAATATCATCAGCAAGGGGTCCCTAGGTAATAGGTTTAAATGCTTCATTGGTAAGCATTTAAACTAGCCAAAGTGGGGAGGCACTGGAAAGGAGCAGGGAAATCCTAGCCCTCCCCCCCAAAAATGTCATGGTAGTAAGTGCAGTAAACACCAACATAGAGAAGTTGATAGGGAGAAGGGCAGGGGTAAATGGAGAAAGTGACAAAGGCAATAAGGACAGGGATGGGGCAAACAGGAGTAAGGCCATCAGGAAATGGAGGGTAATGAGTACCAGTGCTCATAGTCTGGGCAACAAGTTCCCTGAACTGGTGGCCTTGTTGGAAGAGGGATGCCTGGATATTGTAGCAGTCACAGAAACATGGTACACAGAGAACCATGACTGGGATGTTAACATACCAGGTTACATAACCTACAGGAGAAACAGGGAGGAGAGGGGAGAAGAGGGGGAGGAGTAGCTCTTTATGTAAAGGAAGGGATAAAAGCAACTGAACAAAAGAGTAAACAGAAGAGGAGGCACTGTGGGTCACCTAAGAGACTGGAAATGGCCCCACAATCTGCACAGGGGTTGTATACAGACCCCTATGTCAGGGGGAGGGAATGGATAAGGATATGACAGAAGGCATCCTTTGGATGGCAGAGAAAGGGGAGATACTGTTGATGGGAGACCTGAATATGCCAGATGTTGACTGGAGCACATTTGCTGCAGCCACATCCAAGAGCAGGGCCATTCTCGATGCCCTACAGGTGGCATGCCTCAGACAGCTAATTTTGGAACCCATTCATGACGGAGCAATCTTAGACCTTGTACTCTCAAATGGGGACAGTGAGAGGATCTCAGATCTAGAAATGGGTTGCCATCTGGGAACAAGTGACCATCATTCATTGTGGTTCACGATAAACTCAGCAACAGAGTCAAGCCATACAAAACTGAGGGTACTGGACTTCAAGAGGGCTGACTTTGGCAAGATGGGAGAGTGCCTTTGAAAAGCACTAGCAAACAGGCTAGAAGGAGGGGCAGAGCAACAATGGGGAAACATCAAAACTGTCATCACAGAGGCAACAAACCTTTTTGTGAAGCAAATAAACAAATCAAAATGAAAGAAAAAGCCACTATGGTTCTCAAAAGAGATGGAGGGGAAAGTTAGGGAGAAAAAGATAGCATTCAGGAAGTATAAGGAAACACAGAAGGAGCAGGACAGACAGCTGTACCAGTTAAGGCAGAAGGAAGCAGGGAGGAAAGTCAGAATAGCAAAGGCCCAAACTGAGGAAAAGATTGCCAACTTGATTAAGAAGGGGGATAAAACCTTTTATAGGTATATCAGGGAGAGTAGAAAGACAAAGGGAGGGATAGTGAGGCTGAATAGAATGGACAGTGGGTGGGCAGAGAGGGACAGTGAAAAAGCAGGGATACTGAATGAATATTTCTGTTCAATATTCACATATTAACAGAAGCACTCTTGATAAGGGTGTCGATCCCAGTCCCTTCACAGAAGAAAGGGTTCTGAAAGAACTCCTAAAACTGAAGGTGGATAAAGCAATGAGGCTTGATGGCATTCACCCCAGAATTCTAAAAGAATTAAGGGGAGAACTAGTGAAACCACAGACTACCCTTTTTAACAAACCATGGGAGGATGGAGTGGTATCTGAGGACTGGAGGAAGGCAGATGTGATTCCCCTTCACAAAAGTGGGACTAAGACAGAGGCAGGAAACTACAGACCTGTCAGTTTGACCTCTGTGATAGGGAAAGTGATGGAATCACTTCTGAAGGAAAGAATTGTTGAGTACCTAGAGGTCAGTGGGGCACAGGACCCAAGGCAGCATGGATTCACAGCAGGAAGGTCATGTCAGACAAATCTAATTGATTTCTTTGACTGGGTGACCAAAGTAGTAGACCAGGGAGGTGCTGTGGACATGGCCTACCTAGACTTTAGCAAGGCATTTGACACAGTCCGGACACAAAAGATTAATTGTCAAATTAACCAGCCTGGGAGTGGGTTCCAGGGTGGTAGCCTGGGTAAAACATTGGCTGGACAAGAGGACACGGAAGGTAATTGTAAATTGGACCCCGGAGCTGCCGTTGGCAGTCAGAATCGTGAGCCAAAATTGACAACAGTTGCAGTTAGTTGTAATTGCCATGAATAGCAGTCACAATTCACAGCAGTTGTATTTCCTTAAAGTTGACGACTTGCCTCATGATTCTCCATTTTAAAATGCTTGCATGCACTGAAGAGTCATCTTGGTCATTTCATTAAAAAAAAATAGTGTGGGGTCAGGGTGGATGTTTTTAACTTCTCGTTTCCTTGTTGCTAACCATCCTCCAATGAGAGAGAGAGAGAGTAATGAGAGGGAGGAGCTGTGCACACACTCCAAATTGCTGCACGGGGCAGGAGAGAGTAGTGAGTTGGGAAGCAGGTGGCAGGAGTGTTAGTCGAAGTGCGCGAGCAGGCGGTAAAGTGAAAGGAAGGGGAAGCAACAGGCAGGTCTGCAGCAGGAGTCTGTAGGAGTGTAGGGTCTGGATTCTCTTTCTCTCTCTCTCTCTCTGCCCACAACCAGCATGACTGAGACAGACTAGTGATGTGTGTGAAGAGGTGCGGTGGAGGCACCAGACCGGTGGGTTGCGCCACGGCATGTGTGGGCGATTGAAGTTGTCGTTCGGGTCACTCCATCTCAGGAGGACTGGGTCCTCCAGCCTGACCAGGAGGAGATTTGAGAAGGAGCAAGGAGAATGAAGTGCCTGCTTGGGAGAAGAACCACACCAAGAGATAGGTAGCGCGTGACCAAGTAACTTAGTCCAGTTGCTGTAGTGTTTTTTTGAGGAGGAGACTAGTGACTGGGCTGGGAGAGACTAGAGAGAGAGAGAGTGAGAGAGAGAGATACTCAGTGAGTGGCAACTGCCTGGTGAGAGGGTGAGCCACATGCAGACAGCAGCAGTATTAGTAGTATTGGGCTGAGGGTGGGCCGCATCAGACAGGAGCAGACAGATAGCATAGCAGCACTGCAGCAGAGGTGGGGTTTACATTGTGTGGTGCTGCAGTGTCAGGCCCAGTGGTCAGTGTGTTGGGGCCTGCTGCAAGAGGGCCTCAGGGTCAGGGAGAGGGTTCCCTGAGCAAGTGTGCCACAAGCAGGTGCAGGCTAGCTAGTTTGCCTTTGCTAGCAGCTCATCGATCGATCAATCGATCAAACAAGGAGGGAGGACTCGGTCAGTGGAGAGAGACAAGACAGACCACAATGGTGCAGGCCCAAAGGTGACCATGCTTGCTGCAGCTAGACTACAGTAGACCCTAACTAGGCCATGCGGCATGCCCGGAATGGATCCCGTGCACTGTGGAGTGTGGATGAGAGTGAAGGAGGACGAGGTCAGTCGGTCAGGTCAGTTGATGCTGCCTGAGCCTCATAGAGAGCACTTAGGACTCAGAGGAGTGAGAAGAAAAAACAGAGACACAGAGAAGACTTGAGTCGAGAGATGAGAGCTCAGCTGAAGCCAACATACTCAAGCTGCTTGCCTTATTTTATGTGGAGAGACAACTGGTAAGTGTCACTATCTCAAAAAATGTGAATTAAATGTTCTAGTATTCAGTTAGCAAGGTCAGTGCTGCTATTGCTATAAGTAAGGGATTAATGGGAATACATTTTTTTGTGGAGTTTCTGACTTGAGGTTTTTGGAATTGGATGGTGGAATGGAGAAGAAAATAAACACACCACATAATGACTGCAAGGGTTTTTGTATTGTAAGAAGAATTTTCTTGTGAGCTAATATTATTTTAGACTTGCTAAATAATGTGGTTGTTGAGCAGACAAGACAGACCATTTGGCCTATTCTGCTGACTTTTAGTAAGTTAGTATGTTAGTATGAATAACCCCAAATTTATTGGGGTTTATTATAGATGCAGTGAATGAACTGTACTGCTCAGATATAAAATTAGGATTGAATGCTTGCTTGCAATATAATCTGTACAATGTAGCACCAAGAGTGTGCATATCCCATTGCCACAGCCAAGCCCAGCCCATGTCTGGGACAAGAAGTAAATTTCATTGGAGGTCAGCCTTATCAAAACAGAGGTAATTTCATTGTATTATAATTATTAGGGGCAAGTGAATAATCTGCTATAGTCATCATGGCTGGGCAAGTGATAAACGTTCTGATTTGAACACCCATGTGTAGTAGCACAGAGAAGTATTTAGAGCTGCTGGCACTATGTCAAAATGAACAGAAATCTTTCTTTGCCAGTTTTTAATATAACTAAGCCAAAAGGCATGATACTGTGAGGTTTGTTTTCCTGGAATAATGTTCCACTTTGGTGTGTTGTGAGACGTGAGGTGCATGCAAGTGCCTTTAACCACCTAAGAAGTGAGGTTATCCAGCTTTATGCACACCATTGAGTGCCTTATTGCGATTATAAAATGGATCCAGTCGAATTAAAAAAAAATAAAAATAGAAATAGGCAGGATTTTCAAAGACTACATAAAACATTGTTTAACTAGCATTGCATTGTTTAATGGAGCTGTCAGTATAGCCTAGAGGTTAGAGTAATGAGCTGTGAATGAGCTTGGTACATCTAGCAGACAGATCTAGGTTTGATTCCCATTCTCTCCAGTTGCATACTGTTGTGACTCTGAACAAGTCACTTAACCTCACCGGTGGACCCTGAAAAGAAGCATGTGGGCCTTACCCAGTTATCAAAAATTAAAAAAATGTCAGTGGTTAGGGCATGTGTCTGTGACAACATGCTTTTTGAGTGTCAGTTCAACAGTAATTATTTGTATCCTGTCTTGTATATTTTTTGTTGGTGTGTGTGTGTGTGTGTGTGTGTGTTTTTTCATTAGCCCAGTAAGTACCACTAGGTGTTATTCATATAATTATATATACATCTTTTATGACTTTCCTGTTGCATTTGAGAGACTGTTTATGATAAAAAATCTGAGCTTTAAACAGCAGCACATCAACTTGGGATACAATGCACACTGGCTTGTTATACTAACATACTAAAATGCCAGCAGAGTAGGCCTTATTGTCTTTTGTGTCTGCCTGATAGTCGGCTCCCATAATGGGTGCCAATTCTGCTGTCCCCCCCCAAACCCCCTTTGGTTTCTCTATCCCTGTTCCAAGATATTCCCCCCATATTGGATTTCCTCAGTGTCACCCTCCCCCTATACCTGTCCCAGACCCTCTTGAACACCTCCACAGCATCTGCCTCCACAAGCCTCTTGGACAGCACATTCCATGGTTCCACCACCCTCTCAGTGAAGTAACACCTCCTCTCACCACTGAGACTCCCTCCCTCCCTCCTTCTAGCTTCCATCCATGTCCTATGGTTGCCCCCACTTTCCTTTGGAACACCCCATCTGAGCCTTCCTTATTAATCTCCTTTATGTACATGAAGACCTCTATCCTGTCCCCCTGTCCCTCCTCTCCCCCCAGAGTGTACATGTTGAGCTTTGATCTGCTTTCTGCCAAAAGGAACACTACTGAACTTTGGCAGTCACAGCAGATAATGAGTTTATTTTATTCAGCCATTTATACAAGCCAAGAGAAGAGGATTGGACTTTTCCTTATTGGCTTGGTGGACCACGTGAAACAGCTCTGCCTTAATTGAAGTAGAATAGCCTAAAGGGGAACAGTTAGTAAAGCCTCACACCCAAGTGTGAGGATGATCACAATTTGCACTTGGTGTACACAAACATTTTTTAATTACTGCTTACTGCACGATAGTAGAATACCCTAGAGGCTAATTTATTTGACATTGACTTGTAAGATGCAGTTTCAAGTAACCACACGTATCAGAATCCCTGATGATCACATCCGAGAACTGCTGAGATGGGAAATAAATTCTTCAGTTGCCTGCACCCTGCAGTATACATGTGAATAATTTTGTAAGCTAAAATCAGGCTTTTCTGGTACTGCTCTGCTCATGGTGCTTAGTACAGTCCTCTCTGACTTCACTGTACCTAGCCCAAGCCCCACAAGAACAGCTGTCCAGCAAATTGTAGATTTCAGCTTATAAAACACTCTGACACTCACTGCAGACTGGCTATTACAGGCAGTTGAATTTCTCAGCTCTGCAGTTCTCTCTGAAGTCAGCATCATGGGATTTTGGGATGTCTGGTTACATGAAATGGCATCTTACAAGTCAATGACATTACTTAGCCTGATTTATTTATTACACTGCAGCGATCGGTAAGTAAATAATGTGTTGCTGCACACAAAGGCCTAATTAGGATTAGCCTCAGACTTGGGTGTCAGTCAGTCAGGCTTTCAGATTATTATTATGTCAGATTATTATTGCTGACAGTTCCCCTTTAATACATAATGTGAACCTATTTCTTGCAGGTTTATATAATCGTAGGTACGTGCTGTTGCTCGTAGTGGGACTTCACTGTATTCTTAATGGGACACTGGGATTGGATGGAACCTTTCATTAGTATGTCTGTATACGTATTGCTGAATTGCTGGTGATTGCTTTATATATTGTTGTCCCTAAAAGCCTGCCTTTTATGTCAATATCTATGTATTATGCAACATATGTCAAATAATGAATTAAAGTATGACAAACTACAACATAATGAAAGTCAACGATGGTGAAAGTCTAAAAAATTGGTTGGATTTTCTTTAGTTAGTTGAAGTCAGAAATTTCAAACTAGTTGAAACAAGCATTTGTCAATGCCGAATGTTGATTGCATTGGTGTGTTGAGCTCGCTCACTGCCCCTCTGTCACTCGCTCAGTGTTTCTCCTGGTGCTGCAGGCTGCTGTTTTGTGCTGGGCTCCTGCCTGCATTGGCACCTTGTTCTGCCCATTAATAAATCCACAGCTGTCCCGACAAAGCTGCGTTGAAGTGGCTCACTCCCCCCCTCTCTCACTCACTCATTCTGATTCTACTGGCACTGCAGGCTGTCCTTTCATACTGGGCTCCTGCCTCTGTTGGTGGCTTTTTCTGCCAACAAAGAAATCTGCAGCAGTCCCAACACAGGTCTGTTGAGCCTGCTGAGTCCCCCTCTCTCTCACTCACTCGTTCCGTTTCTGCCGGCACTGCAGGCTGCCATTTAGTACTGGGCTCCTGCCTGTGTTGGCACCTTTTTCTGCCCACATAGAAATCCACAGCTGTCCCGACAGAGCTCCGTTGAGGGCGCTCAATCCCCCTGTGTCACTTACTTATTCTGTTTCTCCTGGCACTGCAGCCTGCCCTTTTGTAATGGGCTCCTGGCTCTGTTGGTGCCTTTTTCTGCCCACAAAGAAATCTGTAGCAGTCCCAACAATGCTCCGTTGCGCTCACTCAGACCCCTTCTCTCACTTGCTCATTCTGTTTCTGGTGAAATTGCAAGCTGTCCTTTTCTATTGGGCTCCTGCCTGAGTTGCGGCCATTTGCAGCAGTTACAGTACAGCTCCATTGAGCTCTCTCACTCCTCCTCTCTCACTCACGTATTCTGGTTTTCCTGCCACTGCAGGCTGCCATGTTGTACTGTGCCCCTGCATGCATTGCTGCCTTTTTCTGCCCACAAACAAATCTGCAGCAGTCCCAACATAGCTCCGTTTAGCTCACTCAGTCCCCCTCCCTCACTCACTCATTCTGTCTCCTGCCGCTGCTGGCGGCCCTTTAGTACTGGGCTCCTGCCTGCATTGGTGGCTTGTTCTGGCCAGAAAGAAATCTGCAGCAGTCCTGACACAGCTCCATTGAGCTCGCTCACTCCCTCTGTCTCACTCACTCATTCTGTTTCTGCCTGCACTGCAAGTTGGCCTTTTGTACTGGGCTTCTGCCTGTGTTGCTGCATTTTCTGCCCACAAAGAAATCTGCAGCAATCACAATAGAGCTCCATGAGCTTACTCACTACCGCTCTGTCACTCACTCATTCTGTTTCTCTTGGTGCTGCAGGCTGCTCTTGTGTACGGGGCTGCTGGCTGCGTTGGCACCTTTGTCTGTCCACAAATAAATTCGCAGCTGTACTGACAAAGCTCCATTGAGGTTGCTCAGTCTCCCTCTGTCACATGATCATTCTATTTGTCATGGCGCTGCAAGTGGCCTTTTTGAACGGGGCTCCTGCCTGCATTGGCGCCTTTTTCTGCCAACAAAGAAATCCACAGCAGTCCTGATAAAGCTCCATTGAGCTCACTCAGTCCCCCTGTCTCACTCACTCGTACTGTTTTTCCCACTGCTGCAGGCTGGCCTTTTCTACTGGGCCCCTGCCTGCATTGATGCCTTTTTCTGCCCAAAAAGAAATCTGCAGCAGTCCTGACAGTGCTCTGGTGAGTTTGCTCACTCCCCCTCCCTCACTCACTCTCTCGTTCCATTTCTCCCAGTGCTGCAGGCTGCCCTTTTGTACTGGTCTCATGCGTTGGGGCCTTTTTCTGCCCACAAACAAATCTGGAGCAGTCCTGACAGAGCTCAGTTGAGCTTGGTCACTCTCCCCTCTCACTTTTTCCATCTTAATCTATCCCAAACACTGATGTCCCACAGCGACCATGCTATTCTCCGTCAGGAGTGCAAAAACATATTTTAGCCAGGATGTGAAAAATGACAGCAGTACTGTTCATAAGGTGGTGTAAAAGAATGCCACTGTTGAAAATGTGGCGTGAAAATATTACAAATTTGCGAAGTTACAAGGGTGCGTGGAAACAGTTGAATGCATGCTTTTAACACAGTCATGTTATGGAGTTTTGACACCAAATTTCCAACATAGTGATTTTAGGACCTCTGCTTATGAACAGTGCCACTGTCATTTTCTTAATCTGACCTGATTTCCCACAGTAACCACGTTATTCTGTGCCACAACTGTGAAACCACATTTCACTCAGGATGTGAAAAATGACAGCTGCACTGCTCATAAGGAGGTGTGAAAAATTGCCATTGTTGAAAATGTGGTATGACAATATTACGAATCTGCAAAGTTTCAAGGGTGTGTGGAAAGTGTGCAATGCACACTTGTAACACAGTCATTTGATGGGCTATCATCACCAGATTTTCAACAAAGGCATTTTAGGACCACTGCTCATGAACAGTATCACTGTCATTTTATTACTCTGTCCCAGTGATTTCCCACAGCGATCGCTCTGTTCTGCGCTGGAACTGCGAAAACACATTTCAGCCAGGATGGGAAAAATGACAGCTGCACTGTTCATAAGTAGGTGTGGGAAAATGGCAATGTTGAAAATCTGGAGTGAAAATATTATACATTCGCAAAGTTACAAGCGTGCGTTGAAACTGCGCAACGCACGCTCGTAACACAGTCATTTTATGGAGTATCATTACCAAATTTTCAACATAGTCATTTCAGGACCTCTACTCTTGAACAGTGTCACTGTCATTTTCTTAACCTGTCCTGAACACTGATTTCCAACAGCGACTGCGCTATTCTGCACCGGAAGTGCAAAAACACATTTCTGCCAGGATGTAAACAATGACAGCTGTACTGTTCACAAGGAGGTGTGACAAAATGCCAGTGTTGACAATCTGGCATCAAAATATTGCAAATTCAAGAAGTTATGAGCTTGCATAGCAACTGTGCAGCGCACGCTTGTAAAACAGTAATTTTGGGAATTTTTCTCACCAAATTTGCAACATAGTCTTTTTGAGAGCCCACCTCATGAACACTGGCACTGTTGTTTCATTAGTTGGCTCCCAAAGGTGATTCCACGCAGTGACCACAAAATCACCTTTCAGGGCCAGTTAACGGCATGACAGTTGAAGCATTCATGAGGAGGGGTCCCAAAAACCCCGGGCCAGATATTCAAAAGGGTTGCGCCATGCGCAACAGGGTTGCACATGCTCAAGTCCTACATTGCGCCATTCTGCGATATTCAGCAGGAGGCAGTTGCGCAACTGAAAACAGGCTGAGTAACAGCGCAATGCAAATGAATGCATGCTCAACAGGAGGGGGAGGAACCATGCATAAACTGCACATCCCGATATTCAGCCGGGCTGTGCAGAGTTGTGCAAGCGCAACCCCAACCTGAGCCTGCAGGACCTTGAGCCAAAAAAGCTTAAGTAGAGGCCACCCACAGGTGAGCTGCTGTATTGCAGGCGCTAACAGCAGCTGCCACGTAACTGGCCCTAACTCAATGCCTGTGCCCCAGCCAATCGCGGGCATAGTATACTCCCCACCAGCCCGATCGCGGGCATCAATGTGGCCCCCCTCCGTTCACATCCCGGTGGTCCAGTGGACTGAAATGCCCGATCGCGGGCAGAAAGTAAAATGAACCAACCGCCCCAACATCTCCCTAATGCCGATTGCGGGCAGAATGTAAATAGACCCCGAACATCTCCCTGGTGGTCAGTGGACCGTAATGCCGATCACGGACAGAATGTAAATGACCCCCCAAACATCTCCCTGGTGGCTAGTGTCCCCCACCCACCCACCCATGAGCCCCACCACCGCTCCCCGGCGGCAGTGAGCGCAGCATCCACCGCCTGCCGCCCCGCCTCCCGCCGACTGATTGACGGACGGTAGGGCCTGCCGCCCGTGGTGCAGGCAGGCCAATGGGCGTGCAGCTATACCGTACCATGACAGTCAGATTTGTGAATGATTCATTCACAAATCTGGACTATCATCTTCTGATATGACTACATGCTTGATGGTTCTTGCTCTGCACCAATGGGTGCAGCCCTGCCAGCAGTCGGTCGGCGGGCTTGAAGCGGCTGGCCAATGGCCGCCGTAACTACGGCAAAATAATGTGATGGTGAGTGAAATGAAGATGAGGACACTGTACCGAAAGTGAAAGTTCATTACTCTGCCAGCGATCGAGCATGAGGAGATGTTCAGAAGGTGATTCATTCTACTCTGCCAGCGATCAGCAATATAGTCCACTGGACCACCAGGGAGATGTACGGGAGGAGGTGAGGAGCCACATTGCTGCCCGCGATCGGGCTGCAGGGTGCGTCGGTCCCCGACGGCTGCTGCCTGGCAGGACGGCCAGGCGCAAGTCCTCAGGGATTGGCGCACCTATATGCTAATGGCATGCAAATGAGGCCATAATCAGATGCAAATGGCCCCCCCGTGCCTTGCATGAATTATAGCCCCATTTGCATGTCACCTTTTGAATATCGTGATTTTGCGCATGGCGCAATGGTACTTGGCCACCGCAAGTTGAATGCTCCACTCTGACAACTTGTGGTGGCGCAAGTTTCACTGCGCCATGCACAGTGGCTGTGGCTGGGGGGTGATATTCAAAGGAGTTGCTCAATAGCGCAGCTCCTTTGAATATCGCCTGGGCCACACCCCTGCGCAACTATTTTGTGCAGCTCAAGGGCTTGCGCCTCAGAATGGCGCAGTTTGAATATCCAGCCCCCAATGTTTTAAAATTTGGTGAAAAAAATTCCCAGACTGCCTGAGATATGCAGCAAAGTTGAAAAAACCCTATTTACTCCATTATACAGCTTACCAGCATTTCCTCAGTTCGTGGTCAGCTTTGAAGAGTGCATACATGTTTCTGGTCAACCGAAGATCGTTGCGCCGGACTCCGGATGTAAGTATGGAGGGAGGCAGGGTGCACAGTGGGTGGGTGAGAGTTGCAGGAGGGGTATCTGGGAGGCCGTGAGGGACTGTTTTTTCTTTAGAGGTAAAAAAAAAAGACAATGTGGGATGGTTTTTACCTTCACCAAGGCATTTGGCGTGCTGGGGTGGGATCCCATCATGCCACTGGAGTCTCGCTTTTGGGGGGGCACTGTAGCCGATGGGGGATTGGGCACCCCCGTCAGCAAACAACAAAAGGGGGGATTCCTTTCTGCCAATGGTGATTGGGCACCCCGTCTGCAAATAACAAAGAGGGGGAATCCTTTCTGCCGATGGGGATTGGGCACCCCATTAGCAAATAACAAAGGGGGGATAATTCCTTTTGCCGATGGGGATTAAGCACCCCGTCGGCAGACACTGAAAGGGGGGGCACATTATGCTGATGGGAAGTGGGCTCCCCCATCGGCAGATAAACATTGTTGGGGGGGTTATATTTAGGGTTTCTGGTTTTAGGTTATAACCGATAAACACCGATAAAACACCACAGTGGTGAAAATCAGGAAATCAATTATAACCAAAAAACACTGAATTTATTTGTGGCCCCACTCTTCCAGCTGACTAACTGTGAGCTGGATATGTGGATGGATCATGTTTTTTCATGTTACACCTTTCACTTATATGGTGGAACGGAACTCTAATACTGTGCTGCTCCTAGCTTTCCATCACCATCTACATATTTATATATGTATAGTTCTACAGTTATGGTGCACTATTTGGCAAAACTAATGCAATATTAATATGGTGCAGTATCTATGGTGCTAACACACAATAGTCATGGTACACAGTCTGAAAAAGTGTAATATCTATTTTTTAACTTGAGTGAATAAACACTGATTTATAAATATTTTTGTTGTCTGAGAAATTGATTACACTGAAAATAGCAGACTTTTGGTACTTTTGAAAGGGGGAGAATAATGCCCAAAATAAACACCCTTTTCTACAAAAAATAAACACCTAAAGCTGGGAACCCTAGTTATATTGTTTGTGAAGATCCTGCCCTGCAATGACGGGTCACTCCCTCATTGCAGCGGATGCCTTATGCTGCAATGACGAGGCGGCCCCTGATTGCAGCGACTGATTCGTCACAAGTTGCTGCAAATGTTCAAAACTTGTGTCACCAGCAGCCTGCAACAGCATTGGGGAAAGCAGGACAAGCCTTTGCAGGCTGTCGGGGCACTGGCCACAACAGTGCCGTGTCTCCACAGCCTGCTTCTCAGCAAGCTGTGCCAATATGTTTCTTGTGCTGCGTGCAATCAACATAAAAATCAGTCAGAATGTGTGGTAAGTCAGTCAGTCATAATTGGTTTTTCAACTGACTCCGGGGTCTATTGTAAATGGAGTCCATTCTGAAGAAAGAGGGGTTACTAGTGGGGTACCGCAGGATTCAGTACTGGGTCCAGTCCTTTTTAATGTCTTTATAAGTGACATTGCAGAGGGACTGGAAGGAAAAGTATGCCTCTTTCCAGATGACACAAAGATCTGCAACAGGGTTGATACACAAGGAGGTGTGGAAAGGATGAGAAGGGACTTGGCAAGATTGGAGGAATGGTCAGAAGTATGGCAGCTTGAATTCAATACTAAGACGTGCAAAATAATGTACCTGGGAAACAAAAACCCAGGGAAAGATTACACAATGGGGGGGAGGTAGTAACAACAACAAAAATGGAAAGGGACCTGGGGCTAATCATATCAGATGACCTTCAGGTTAGCAAGCAATGTGAGAAGGCAGTAGGGAGGGTTGGTGGTATACTGGGATGTATAGGGAGAGGCATCACCAGCAGAAAACAGCAAGTTGTTATCCCTTTGTACAGACAGTTGGTGAGACCCCATCTGGAGTACTGTGTCCAGTTCTGGAGACCCCCATCTCCGCAAGGACATAGACAGCATAGAGGCAGTCCAGAGGAGGGCAACTAAAATGGTGCAGGGTCTGCAAGAGAAGCCATACGAGGAGAGACTAAAGGAGCTTAATATGTATATCCTTGAGGAAAGGAGGGAGGGGGGGACATGATAGAAACTTTTAAGTACCTCAGTGGAATCAACGAAGTCCAAGAGGGTAGCATCTTTCAGAAAAAGACATGTGCAAGAACAAGGGGACACAATTTAAAGGGGGGGGGCAATTCAGGGGCAAAGTGGGGAAGTATTTATTCACAAAGGAGGTGGTGGACATGTGGAACAGCCTTCCTGAGGAGGTTGTGGGGTCTAAAACTGAGGGAGAATTCAAGAATACATGGGACAAACAAAAGGCAATACTTATGAGGGGGGGTAAGAAGAAATAGGCTGTTGGTTAACTAGGATCTGCACTTATCCTGTAGGTAGGGAAATGGGCAGACTAGGTGGGACAAGCGGCCCTTACCTGCCATCAAAGTCTATGTTTTTATGTTTCTAAACAAGTCATTAAGTCATGAACCCAAAAGGCTAGTGGATTTTACAAGCTTGGTTGACCACGAGATATTGATATGTCAAGAATATCTGGGACTTACTGTACAATTAGATGTTTTATATACTACATAAGGTTGGTCTGTTTGGCTTTATGACAACAGGGTGCTAGTTTTGCTTTAAGAAAATACAGTCTGGTATGGTCTGCATAGTTTTGGCCCCTTCACATTTCTGTGGTGTACTTCCTACATAAGGAGGTGTGTCTCCAGCATTTCTCCCTTTAGTTCTTTTTAAGGACTGCAGCATGCAAGGAGCAAGTACAAAGTTTGGCAAAGGATCCAGGACACCTTTCATTCCACAGTTTAACTTTGATTCCCATGTGTGGCTGTTAGTTTGGCAAGGGATATGGAGACAGCAGTAAAAGGGGGGGGCAGAGTTTGTTGTTCAGGGATGCATTCTTTTACACAGTTTAACTTTTATTTCATCTGTGGCTGTTAGTTTGACAAGTGATATGGAGGCAGCAGTAAAAGGAGTGCTGTATTTGTTGCTCAGGGATGCATTTTCTATGCAATTTAACTTTGATGGCCATGGTATCCCCTTCCCAAATAACACTACACACACAACCCTTGTTTGGGTGCTCAGTTGGCATACAGTACTTTTATTAACAATTTTGTTACACTCTTGATACACTTTATTTACACCACCAATACTGTTATTACGTATCCAACATTTCCATCATGTGACTGTTTCTTGATACCCTGCGTTTCTTAACACCATTCTGGACTCAGATGCATATGCAATGCCCAGCCTTAGCTCTCTGAGTGCAAACACACAAGGTGCCAACACAGCTAGGTGCACTCCTAGCCTATGTCCAGTTTTTCAATCCCAGTGCCCACTGGACCCCCTGTATCCTTTTATTGTGCCTCTTTTCTCTCCCCCTACCTCATCCCCCTTTTCTATTCCTTCAATTAGCCCATCTCCAGCTATTGCAATGAAAGACAGACTACCCCCCCATTTGCCCTCCATATTCCCACTCTTCTGAAGCCCCTTTCAACTGCAAATTAAACAGATCTAGTCCTACTTCTGTCAGGTGCACCCTATCCTGCTGGCATAACCCCACACACTTGTAAGAGATGTCCGGGTGCATAATGTTTATGCCCCCTAGCTCACTAACCATCACTGCCACTTTCTTGTTCAGACTTTTTCTAGCCCTTTCCGCAGCTTTTTTATCCCTTGCCTGCCACCGTATCCTTCTTGGAACTATTTCCAACCATCCTATTGCCACCTCTGGCCACCACCTCATAATTTTTTTCAAAAGATGCTTTTATTTCTAAGATAATGTTCACCCATGTGTGCTCCCCAAAATAATTTCCCCCCAAAAGTAATACCAACCAGTCCAGTTCAGAAAACTTCAATTGCAACTAATACAATAACGGCAACAGCTGGGACCACTGTATGCCCCACATTCCTTTCCAATGCACTTTTGTTGCCCTTACAGCCATTCACAGTTGTCTCCTCTGGGCCTCACCACTGGTCCTCTTTCTGCCCAATAAATGGAGGAGTGGCTGCAAATCCATACACTCCTCCTGTGATCAGAATCTGGGGGAGGGAGACAAAAAAAAATTATCCGTTACTTTCCCAGTTCTCTGACTTATGTTTTATAACTATTCGACTTCTATCTTCCCACCTTCTTTATTTCCATGGTGGACCCCACTTTTGCAGCCTCCTCAGAGGATGCCCTTATTCTGAATGAATGGGATAAAAATCTAGAAGCATTGTCCCCCACAAATTCCAACCCCGTCTTCAACACCGCTGCTGTCTGGCAGTAGGTATCTGGGTCCCTGTTGCCATGTATAAACAAACTTCCCCTGTTGCTGGTCTAATGGCCCTATATTCTCTCATTGCTTGCACTGGGAATATTTACCCAGCTACTCAACTCCCTAGCACCACCTTCACTCCTTGCCCCACCTGATCCGTCCTTTACCTGCTTGCTCTATCCTGTCCTCCAACCACTGTACTTCTTCCCAACATAGCCCACCTCCTCTTGTCCTCTTGCTCTGGGACATGACCTCACTCACTTGGAATGCACCATGAAACATCTCCAAAAAGACTGCTGCAAAAAAGTTCTCCACATAATGACAGTGGCAGATACTACCCAATACTCCCAATAATTTGCCCAACTGCCCCCATCGCTAGGGACTTGATCCTCTCCAACTGAAGATGAGAAAGGCTGTCAGCCATCAAGTTCTTAACCCCTTCAATGTGTTTAGCTTGAAAAGACAAGTTCAAACTCAACCCTTGTAACACCCATTACTGCAGTACCCTCATAACTGTCTATGCTGTGGCTGTCTGTCTGTTTAATACTTCCACCACTGCCTTGTTGTCACACTCAAACAGTACCCTTTGATTCCTGAGGTGTCCCCCCCAAATTACCACTACTACCCAGATCAGAGAGCTCTCCAAGATTAACTCAGATTAACTCAGATTATCCAGACAAAGTAGGTTTAGGAGTCCATTTAATTTTCTCCCACACATAATGGGCATATTATTAGATACGTTTTCCCAAGAAAAATATCTAACCTATTTTTAACAGTTTCTGAAGATGTGGCATTAGCTACATTGCTATGTAATCTATTCCTTATTCTTGCTGTTCTAACAGTAAACAAATTAAAAACTTTGACTGTATTTTCTCTTAGGATCAACAGTTTGTTATGGGATCTAAGTGTGTTTGGTCTGGGATTAAACTTTAAACCACACTGTCCCATAAACTTGTGGTTTTGTAGGATTTTGAACATAATAACAAATCCCTCTCACTCATCTCATTCCCAATGTAAATAGATTTAAGTTGCTGATTCTATCATTATAAACCATGATATCAAGGCCCTAGATTCATTTAGTAACTCTTATCTGTGTTTTCTCAAGTAAATCAATATTGTACCTATGATATGGGTTCCAAATCGGTGCGCCAAAATCTAAATGTGGTATAATATAAGTCTTATATAATTTCATTGTGCACTCTCTATTTCTTGTAATAAAGGTTTTTTAATTGATTGAATTAAGCAGTTTGCTGTTTTTGTAACATGTCTGCAATGGTCCACAGAGGAAAGTTCATTGTTTATAAAAGTACCTAAGTCCTTATCTCGATTAGCGGATCTCAGGACTTGGCCCCCTAATTCATTTGAGAAATTAAGATTTTTGTGCCCAAAATGTAGAACAGCACATGTAGCAGGATTAAAACTCATTCTGTTTTGTAATTCCCAATTTTCAGTTTTTTGCAGGTCTTCTTTCAATGTTAAATATTTTTCACAAGTTATCTATTTCACCCCCTAGTTTAGTATCATCTGCAAATTTGGATATAATATTCTTATTTCCATTACCCATATCACTGACAAAGAGTTTGAATAATACTGGTCTAAGCATGGACCCCTGAGGACCTCCATTGCTAATGTCCTTTTCATCACATGTCATTCCATTTACTCTGACCTACTGAGTACTATTAGTTAACTGATTATCAATCCATCTGACTATGTATGTATTAAGGCTCAATCTTACCAATGTATTTATTAATAGATCATGAGATACTGTATCAAAGGCCTTACCTATATCCAGCAAGATGATGTCAACTGACTGTCCCTTATCCATACAGTCACTAACAAAATTGTAAAAAGATATTAAATTTGTGATACAGTATGCACCGCTTGTACCAGACTACTTTGGAAAATGCATAGCTGTCCGATAGAAGCAGCGTCCAGTTCATCGTTAGTACCAAAATAAAGAAAAAAAACACGCATCATACATTGAACAAGAACTACTGTACAGGACAAATGAAACAGACATAAAACAGTGACTACAGAGGTGACAACAGCTCTTTCAGTGATTGTTTGTGTCACCCTGTGACCAGATGTTGATTAAAAAATGGTCAAACTTTATTTAAACTTTCTTTTTAAAAAATGAGTGGCTACTGTACCCGCCACGGCACCTTCACCACAATCATTGCTGATCTCCTTCATGGGTACCGCAGGGCTCAGTATGACTGATGAAGTCCATGATGGCAGTCTGCTTTTTTTTCATGGTGGTGTAGTGCACCCAAGACTTTTCTGTTTGCGCTAGCAGTCTCCAGTTCGGTCTAACATCTGTGCTTTGCTCAGCTGCTCACCGCAGCATTAGCAAAGCATTTATGTCCGATGGAGTGATACGAGCCTTCTCCTCCTCTTGCAAAACCTCTTGTGAATGCTCTTCCTCCATGGCATTGTCTTCATCCACTTCCTGGTTCCCAGCCAATCCTGCTATTGCATCTTCAATGTCATCCTGCGGATCAATCAGATCAGGATTCATCATCTCAAGGTGGCAAATGATGCCTGTTTCCTCTTCTTCAATATCCTCCTCAGTCACCACACCGATAGCTGGGTCATTTGTGAATCCTCCTTTTCGGAAGCAGTTCTGTATGGCTTCAACAGAGACTTTGTTCCATGCCCAATGCTTGAGTCTCACCACATCAAGCAGATTGATCTGCCTGACACAGGTAGATGCAGTGATCTCTTCACTGTGATCTAGGATCTCAAGCAGTCTCTCCCTCATGAGCCTTACATAATGTCTTTTAAATAAGTAGATGATTTCCTGATCTAAAGGCTGCATTATGCATGTGGTGTTTGGGGGTAAAAACACCAGCTTAATGTTTCGTAAACCACTGACATTTGGACGCACTGTGCAGTTGTCTAGAACCAGTGTGATTTTTCTCTGCCCGAGCCTGCGGTCCCAGTCTCGCAACCATGCCTCAGAAATGTCCCCAGTCATCCAGGCTGTTTGTTGTTTCTATACAGCACTGGCAGATTACAGACACCATGAAAGCAGCATGGTTGTACTGATTTACCAATCACCATTAATGTTTTTTTGTCAGATCCTGACATGTTGCATGTTGTGAGAACTGTCACACACTCCTTTACCTTCTTAAGCCCATTGGGATTCTCACTTTTAAAAGCTAATGTCCCATACCCCACACATCTGAAATAAAGCCCCGTTTCATCTGTATTATAGATGTTGTCTGGGGCAAATCCACTTACATTAGGCAATTGAGGCAGAACATCCTTTAACCAAGTGTCTGCTGCCATGGATTCTGCGTTCAATTTTTCACCATGGATTTTCTTAACTCCTATGTTGTGCCACTGTTTCCAGCAGCTTAGCCAACCATCTGTTGCCTTGAAATCAGTTTTTCCAAGAGCTTCAGCAAGTTTGTCTGCCTTTTGTATCAAAAGATGGCCGCTAATTAAGGCTTCTCTACCCCGGGCATTGGTAAACTACCGGAGTAATGCATCCTCAACATCATTATCTTTACCCTCCCACTTCCTCTTCCTCTTCCTCTTCCTCTCTGGGTTCTGATTAGAATGCCAGTCGGATAGAAGAGCATCTCTGTTTTTTAGTAAGTCACTTAATGTTTACTTAGGGATGCTGAAATGTGAGCTCAGATCCCGCATGCTCAATTTCGGCATCTTATCAATTTCCTGTACGATCTCTACTTTGCGAGCAAGCATTAAGCAGGTTTGCTTCCCTGGACTTGAAGCACTCACAGCCATTGTGGGCAAAGACATGATCACAGAGCAGGGTAGTACAGTATCCAGCAGCAGGGTGACATGGATTGTGAATAGTGACTCACAAAGCTCACCTCGCATTTATGAGGAGGTGGTAATTGACTGATTGGATGATTGAGTAAGTGATTAAAGGTGATTAAATATGCTAAGAAGGTGGCTGATTGTAACCACAAGTGCAACTGATACGGACGGTATGTGCAGAGTGCAAGGTCCATCTTAAGTGCCAGTAAATGAATAGGACAGAATACAGAATGGCATTTGGTAGAAGTAAATCGTCTAGTAGAACCAAATGTCTGTTTCATCCATGTATGGTACATTTGGCACATACTGTACATCACTGTCCCTTGCAAAACCCATGCTGGGTTTGATCTTTCAGGCCCAGGCTACTAATCTCCTCTTCAAGTTATTTTTTAATTAATCTGTCCATCAATTTACAACATACAGAGATTAAATTTATAGGCCTATAATTAGAGAATCTTTACAACCACTTTTTATGTTGGCTCACGCTTGTGCAGCCAACATATTGCAGTAGTAGCAGATTTGGAAGAGCGGTCACTGTGGGCGACTGCAGGGCACACATCAGTAGGTGCATCCCTCATTACCCAATGAGGCAGCTGCAGGCACTGACACCAACAGCTTGTAACATGGCCACCAGATCAAAGAAAATGTCTGCTGTAATGAGAGCCAAGCTCATCATTCAGCAACACCTTCCGAAGTGCCTTTGCAAGTGAAGCAAACACGGTGACAGTGACTGCTGCCACCACCTGCCATAATGCAGAAGTTTTGGGGGGGTCCCAATTCCCCTGTCGGCATGCCCTAACCCATTTTATGTGCTGACAGGGGAACCCACTCCCAGTCAGCATACTGCCCCCCTATTTGTTGGGAGCTGAGGGGGTGCCCAATCCCCCTCAGCACTTGCCCCCCCCCTCAGTATGTGCTGGTGGGGGTGCCCAATTCCCCATTGGCTAGCCCCCCACAAACACTCAGGTGGCATGCTGGGAGCCCACCCCAGCATGCCAAATGCCCCAGTAAACTAAAAACTGTCCCTCAACTTTTTTTTTAAACCTGTAAAAGTCCACCCTCCTTTCAGTATGTGCCAGCAGGGGTGCCCAATCCCCCATTAGCTAGCCCCCTCCAAACAGTCAGGTGGCACACTGGGAGCCTACCCCAGCATGGCAAATGCCTCTGCAAAAAACAAAATGTCCCACAATGTTTTTTTTAAACCTGTAAAAGAAGAAAACGGTCCCTCGCAATCTGTCCTGCTCCCTCCCCAGCCCGCACCCACCCTCTGTGCACCCTGCCTCCTCACTCCCACCTTCACCCTATACTTACCTCTGGAGTCTGGTGCAACGATCTTCGGTGGACCAGGAACTTGTCTCCACTCTTCAAAGCCAACCGCGAACTGAAGAAATGCCACTAAGCTGTATAATTGTATAAATAGGGTTTTTTTCAATGTTGGTGGATATCTCTGGCATTTTAAGGAATTCTGGCACCAAATTTTCAACATGGGGTTATTGGGGCTCCTCCTCATGACTTCAGCCACTGTCATGGCATTATTTGGCCCTGAAAGTTGATTTTGCAGTCACTGCATGGAATCACCTTTCAGGACCGAGTAATGAAATGACAGTGCTACTGTTCATCAAGTGGTCTCTCAAAAAGTCTATGTTGCAAATTTGGTGAAAAAAATCCAAAAAAATGACTATTTTACAAGCGTGCGTTGCGCAGTTTCCACACACGCTAGTAACTTTGCAAATTTGTAATATTTTCACTCCAGAATTTCAACATTGCCATTTTTCCACACCTCCTTATCAACAGTACAGCTGTCATTTTACATATCCTGGCCAGAATGTGTTTTCACACTTCCAGGGCAGAATAGCATGGTCACTGTACAAAATCAGTTTTTGGGACAGTTTGACAAAATGATAGTGACACTCTTCATGAGCAGAGGTCATGCATATGCATATGTTGAAAATTTGGTGATGAAAGTCCACAAAATGACTGTGTTACAAGCATGCATTGCACATTTTGTCAGTGTCAGTGTCTCAGTAGGTAGCACACTCGCCTCTGAGGCTGGGAGATCAGAGGGCTGTGGGTTCAGTTCCCACATCTGGCACTTGGGTTAATATCCCAGTACTGACACTGTAATGCAGCATGAGAGGGGTGCTGCATTTCTGAGGTGCCGTCTTTCAGATGAGACGTTAAACCGAGGTCCCATCTGCCTGGATTGGTGGTAGTTCAGGTGGATGTTAAAGATCCCATGACACTTATCGAAAAAGAGTAGGGGAATTTCCCCGGTGTCCTGGCCAAATTTCTCTCATTCACTAAAAATACCACCAACAGCTTAATCTGGTTCAAGGTCAGTTGGCATTCATCTGTATCCCTTCCCCTGGGTCGTGCCTGAAAATAGGCAGGATTTGTCTAGTGCACTTACCCGGTCAACAAAAGCTAAATAAATAAAAATAAATAACATTTTCCATGCATCCTTGTAACTTCGCAAATGTGCAATATTTTCAAGCCAGATTTTCAACATTGGCATTTTTCACACCTCCTTATGAACAGTACAGCTGCCATTTTTCACATCCTGCCCAAAATGTGTTTTTGCAGCTGTGACACACAATGGCCGGTCGCTGTGTGAAATCAACTTTTGGGACAGATTAACAAAATCACAGTGCCACTGTTCATGAGGGGAGGTCCCAAAATGCATATGTTGAAAATGTGTCTCTTCAGGGTGGGGGTGAGGTTGGCATCAGTTCAATACTTCACTGCCATTCCTATTATGCTTCTCTAACTTCTGCACTACTAATGCCAATACCAGTGAGACAACATCTGGCAGTGACAAATGCTTGTTTTATATAGGAATGACTAACACTTTCTTCAAGTCAGATGGAGCATAACCTGTCTCCATAGATGTAATAAAGAGCATGGTTAGTGGGCATGCCAATACTGGGGCCTGCTCTTATAAGAACATTGAATTAAAATTGCCTGGACCAGGGGAAGAATTGCTTTTAAGATTTAATAATTCAATTAAAACATCTTTCTCCTGAAATTGGACAAGGGGGACTCCATCTAAAGAAAATGCTAGTCTTGCAGTAGGGAAGTACGAAGACACACGAAGAGAGAGACTAAAGGAGTTTAATATGTATTCCCTCAAGGAAAGAAGGAAGGGGGGGGACATGATAGAAACTTTCAAGTACCTCAAGGGAATCAACAAAGTAAAAGAGGGTAGTATCTTTCAGAAAAAGAAATGTGCAAGAACATGGGTTCACAATTTGAAGATAGAGGCGGGATGGCTCAGAGGTAATGTGAGGAAGTATTTTTTCATGGATAGGGTTGTGGACGCATGGAACAGCCTTCCTGAGGAAGCCGTGGAGTCAAGAACAGTGGAGGAATTCAATAATGCATGGGACAGACATAAGGCAGTTTTAATGGGGGGTAGGAAGAAGTAGGCTGTTGGTTAACTAGGATCAGCAGCTTATCCATCAAGTAGGAAAATGGGCAGACTAGGTGGGCTAAACAGTCCTTATCTGCCGTCAGATTCTATATTTCTATGTTTGTATTAAATACAGATACAAAGTAATTATTACAACATTGGGCCAATGCTTAATTATCAGAGATAATCTCTCCTTTATTGATGGCAGTAATGTTGTTGTAAGATTGTTTATTGTTGTTAATATAAGAAAAAAAGCCCTTGGTATCTTTAGCAAATGATAACCTAAATTCAAATTTCAGTTTCTCTTTCCTTATTAGTTTTTTTTAATTTAGATTCTTCATGTCTACAAATCTACTTATGGGCTCTGGATGGCTGGAATTTTATTTATTTTCAAGGCTCAGTTTTTTCAACGAATTTGGTTTTTGCCTGACTTATTAAACCATAGGGGGAGAATTCTTTTTTCATTATATTTTTCACACACACTGGTACATAAAGAGGCACAGCTTCATGAATTATAGAATTAATTTTATGACATGTTTGTTCAGTATCTAGCTTATTAAGTAGTTGATCCCAAGGAACCTCTCCTAACTCTTTTTTAATTCAGGCCAGTCCACTTTATTATAATTTGGAACCTTGAAAGAGTTAGTAATTTTAGATTTGCTGATATTGCCAATATATTCATTAAGAAATGCGCAAGAGATGCATATCAGGGCACACTGCTCCACACCCAAGGGAGTTCCATATGGGGGCCACATTAACGATCACCGGCCCCACCCAGCTCCCCTATGTGGCCCTGCTCCCCCAGTGTGTAGGTCCACAGGTGGCAGGCAGGTGTGCAGTGCGGATCGAGGCAGGCAGCCAATCGGCTGCCCAGGCAGAGACCCTCAGTGGATCCCTTACACACCTCTGGCACCATGTTGCCAGCTGGCATGCAGTGTACTGACCGAGCTGTGAAGGTGATCCTCCCCATCCACCTGACCCTAACCACTTGAAGTGTCCCGATGGCAAGGACTGCATTGTTGGGGGAGCCGTTGCCCCCCCACTGTGCCTGCTGCATCTGGAGATAGCCTCCCAGGGGGGTGCGTAGCCAGCCCCGGTGGTTTATGGCTGCCTCCCAGATACAGATCTGGAAACTCCCGGGCACAGCACTCTGTGGGGTTGTGCATGCTGTGGAGTGCTGGCATAGGGACTGGGTGAGTGGGGGGGTGCATCTTTTTTATGCATGCAGTGGAGGGAGTGCAGTGGGAGTGGGTGGCTGTGCTTTGACTACGTGCCCAGCTTACATGGTGCTTAGCCACCCCAGCTGTTCAAAAATAGGCACCATTAAGAGTACATTCTGTCAAATCATGGTCGCTTATGCCTAGATGGGAGATAACTCTTGAATTTTTAACTATAGATGTATTATTAGATATTGTTAAATCTGACATACTAGCATTTCTAGTGAATTCTTGTGTAAGTTGCTTTTATCTTCAACTTACTAAGGTGTCCAATAAATCCTTTTCAAATTTGTTTTGACCCTTTAACAAGTTACAGTTCATCTTAGGGCATTAAAATCACCTATAACAAGTATGTCCTCTTTGCTGGAAGCTAATTCAATTTCATGCAGAAAGGCATTATTATATCTCTTATCACTAGATGGTGGTCTATAACATACACCTACAATCAGTTTTGGTAAATGAGGACCATACTGTCCCATGTCAATCACTTCTGTGTCCATTCTTATTGCCATTTTTTTAATATCTATTCCCCCCAAGGTATGTCCCATCCCTTATACTCCTTCTGTATCAGTATAGAGCTTAAGATCCGTGTTAAATAACCAATCATTTTGCCAAAATGTGACCCCATTGTATTGTCACAGAAATGTTTTCCTGTACTTCCAGGTCTTGCCTCACTTCTTTTGATATGACTACCAGTGGTGGGGCTGCCTCACCTTCTTTACTGCCTGAGCCAGCCTGCGGGTGTATGCCATGGATGCAAAATTAAGTTGCCTCAACGGCTGCTGCACCACCATCGGCACCACATGCCTACCCTTTATCGTCTCTGTCAACTCCCATAGCTTCTGCACCTTACTTGTGGGTAACCTGAATGCTCCTTTCTCTACGTCCACTTCTAACTCCAGAAATTCAATTTCTGGGCCAAGCCCTCCATCTTTCCTTCTACCAATGGGATGCCTGTCTTGTCACACATTTCCCGGAAACCTCATAGCATGTCAATGTTCCCCTTTTCCCCTTGTCCTATGAGCAGAAAATCATCCAGATAGTGCACAACCATCCTATCCCATACTGTTCCCTGAATGCCCATTGTACCATGTGCAGAACATTTCAAAAGTGGTGTACCCCATCAAACATCCCATTAGCAAAGCTTTGCCAAAATAGTAAACTCATAAAATTTAGATCCAAAAAGCTCCCCATCCTCTGCCCTCAGCAGGCATGCCACCCGAATGCTGCCTCTATATCCATTTTTGCAAGCCATGCTCTTCCACTGCACCAAATCATCTCCACCAACTGATCTAGTGTTGAATAGGACACTGCCCTTTGCTCATCCCCAATAAAATCATTGATGGACTCCCCTTCCAGATAGGACGAGTGATGAATTAGTTGGAATTCCCCAGGTTGCTTCTTTGTTACCAGCCCCAGTGGCGATACACTAAGTCTTTTGAAAGAGGCCTCCCTGAATGGGCCTACCACCTTGCCTGTCACCATTTCCTTCTGAATCTTCTCCTGCACCACCGCTTACTTGCCCTTTGTGGACCCCAGGTACAGTGCCCACATCACTAACCTTTGTCCCTCATATTCTAGATTAAACCCCTTTGTGAACCCCTCATAAGGTATCTCCTCCCCTCTTGTCTGGGTATCCTTTTATCCACAACTTCAGTAGTTCCTTATTAGCTGGTGTCCTGGTCATCCCAGACCCCACCCCATCCTTCTGTCCCCTGCTTTTCATCTTCCTCCATTTCTTGATCCAAATCCCCTCCTCCGCTAAACCCCCTTACCATACCCCTCTGTCCCATCACTTCCCCTCGTACCTCATACCCTCCTGAAAGGGCTGCTCCCAAAAGTTTGCCCCCAAATCTGTCCCTCCACTCCTGCATCACGAGATGGGGTGTGGCCCTGCACATTTAGAACATGCATGCTTAAATCTGCAGTTCATCCAGGAGCACTGGGCCCTATTATATCCCCAGAATAATTTCTGCTGGTTCCCTGCTTCATTTTCACCCCTTTCTCCCCCCCCCCTTCTCCTATCATCTGCACCATCATCGTCTTAAACCAGATATCCGGGTGCCTAGTATCCCACTATATGTCTCCATGGGATGTCATCCTCTATCGGAACTTCTCATTGTATTGCAACCACCTGTATCCACCCTGCATCTGATATGCATTGCGTTATTGATCTTTTCCCAAGATTTTCCCATCCTTGTAGAACTAGGTCTCAGAGTAGATTTTCTTTTAAAATCCCATTTTGGAAAAAAAACACTTAGCCATAGGTCACGTCTTCATCAAGCACCACTTTTCTATAATAGTGTTCCAGCTGACTCTGCTGGTTGTAAGACTGTTCGCTGCTATAGAACTCACCTTAAACGGTTGCTATTTAACAAATTTGAATGCACTTGTTGACCACAAATCATAATTTAATTGCCATATCTCAATGTCAGTTGTTTTTTGTAATTGTATAAGTTATTTAACCTGTCTTGTTTATGTCTTTTTGTATCATTGTAACTTGTCATCTGTGAAAACGAGCAATTTTTTCTCATCAGATTTACAAGTATAAAAAAAATGAAAAATTAAATGAAATACTATCAGTGAATATGCCAATAGTGGAATGGCCAGCTCCGGCTGTTTCTGTAGCATGATGGTGTTAAAATATGTGAAACCTGTAAGCCATGCCTCCATGGTCTTTCCTTTAAAAGTCTTATCCTCCTGTGTCCTCCCCAACATTGCTAGCACTAATGTCATTTCTGTCTTCCCTATCCAGTCCTTCTCTTCCTACTTCTTGACTGCCTCCTTGTCCCCTAATGCTAAAATGTCTATATACTCCCTCTTACATATCTTCCCCTTTAATGCCAGGGACGTATGATCCCCTACCATGATCCCCAGTGCTCCATCTTCCTCCACCATCCATTGCCCATCTGTTCTTATGCCACCATCCTGCCATTTCTCCTGTTGCTCCTTCTCTTTTCCTTTAAGTTCTTATACTAGCTTCTCCAGTTCTCCTAAACCATCCTCTCCAATGGCTCTAATAATTTTCTCCACATACTCCTTCAGACTTCTCTCTAATGTAAGGTCAACCAAATCATCATTATTCTAATCCCTGGTTGCTCCCTTAGCTCCTTGTCCAGATGGTCATTTAGCCCCCTTGTCAGTGTCCCTTGCTGGAACCTTCATCTTCTTGATTGGCTTCTTCCTTAGCTCCTCCTTACCTTTAGCTGCTTCTGACATAGCTGGGACCTTCTCCATAATTCCCACAGTCTCCTGCACCTAATCCTCCTTAGGACCTACTTGTGGTCCTCCCATGCTCTTCCCATTCTTCTTGTTTGGTGCCATGCCTGCCAAACTCCAAAAGAAGAGACATACTTTAGCATAAGCCATTCCCCCTACCCCAGTGCCTAGTATATGTGAACTTATCTTCTATATCTGTATCTTTTCTCTCCTTCTTTTTTTGTTGTCCCTGCCATTTAAGGTTAATGGAGGGGGCATACTCAAATAGTAGTCTATAAACAGAGTAACAGGGTTTTATCCCCCACTGGAATTCAGGTTGTGTCCATTTGATCCTTTAAATACTTTCATTTATTGTGTGACCTACATATATTCTACTATAACTTGAGGCTAAATACATCCTTTGTAACTAAACCATGTGCTGATCCGTATCATCATCAAGTTGAGCAAATCTTGAAATATGTGTTCACATATGATTTCCTGTATTATAATGCCACAATGCCCAGTTCTAATGTTATACAGGTGTCATTAATTGGGATGAAGGTTGATATCAATAGATTAGATGATACTAAGAAAACGATCCTCTCCCTGCTGTGACTTCCCACTAACATTTTCCCCAACCTTCATTTTGTTACTAGTGTCCACTCTGGGAGCTACTGTACTTTATTTGGGTTTGTAACCAGTTACAAAATTCTTTTTTTCTGCCCCTTTGCTCCATTTTACCCTCTTGTCTGCTGGAAAAAAAACACTCGTCCTCACTTTCAAGTCTTATCCCCTCCCGTTGCCATGTAGCACGAGACGCTCAACCCCTTCTTGACCACTGCATGGTCAAGGGTTACAAAATGGCTGCTCCTTTAAAATGGTGACTGCATCCAGCTTTTTTAAGCCTACATACTGGCTGGCAGCTGTGACCAAAATGGCAACCACCTGTAGTAGGCATGCACAGTTTGCCACAACTTTTCACTGCCACAGCTGATTTTCACTCAAACATTTAGTGGCCTTGTGTAAAGAAAAAGGACCCACTACTCATGGTCCAGGTCACCATTATGATTCACCCATAGCCTCACTTCCTTTGCAGCCCACTACTAAATTCCCCTGTGGCACCCTGCTGCTCAACTGCTCAACTTCTCAGCCTGTTTTTTTTTTTTTTTCTTATTGCTGTATCCTGTACATCAGGACCTCACCTTTTAAAGCAAAGAACCTACATTTCAATAAACCAGCACAGGGGAGGGAGGCAGTACTACAGACACTAAAGAGCTTGTTCACGGATGGAACTGCCAGCAGCCCAGTGCAAATTCAGGTGCAGTAAAACCTTACTCAATGAAATCTCCAAAATCCCTTAATGGGGCAGTGCGATGTCAGTGTAGAGCAATCCCCATTTCAAACTAAAGATGTCAAAGCCATTCCGAACCTGACTACCTCCTGATACCCACATAGTTCAAATCTCATTTGCAGCATACCATTGACATGACCTGCATCCCCATAACCAGGCCTCTATCTATCTATCTATCTATCTATCTATCTATCTATCTATCTATCTATCTGTCTATTCCCTTGTCCTGCATTGCCTCCAAAACCACATTCTTTGTTGTTTATTCATTTACATTTATTTTTTTAAACTGGTTTAACAGCATATCAGCCCCTGAGATACTGCATTGCCCACATATTCATTTCTTAACGTTATCCAGTACTGCCTTGAACTTAACATTTTACCTTAATCTCCTAAATACAAAGTATACCAAATTATCCTGAAATAAACTCTGGTCAGAGCCACTACAGCTGGCATTGCATTAACTTTATAAGAGTGTTTCAAGGGTTAAGTGTAAAGATGAATTGCTGTAGCCAGCTCTGTGTGTACATTTCATTTTTCATAAAGTTAGATTATTTATCTGGTTGATCTTGTGTTTCCTATGTGTTTAAAAAGTGAGTGGAGTGTGCATCTTGTACTGCATAGGGAAGGAGAGGGAGCTCCACACCAAGGCCTTCAAGTAATGGTAAAAGGAATGGTGCAGAGAGGAGAGGTATGTCTACATGTGGGACTGTGGTCCAAACTGGAAGGATATGAGCCTATACTCCAACCAGGAGATAACCATAGTCCTCAGTGGATGGTTTAATTACTACTTTGATGAATATTTAAAGTAATCAAGAAGGGTGATGAAAGAAATACAGGAGGCAGAAAGTGGCCCATCAAAGGCTGAGATACAGAGTCGGGAGATCACAAGGGGAGAGAGTCCCCAGCCGGGATGCAAGTTATTCAAGGAAGCAGGGGTTTAGCAAAGGAGAAAGGAGAGGAAGGGAGAACCATTGGAAAAAGGAGACAGCAACAAGAAAAGAGACAACAAAATATGGAAGACCATGTGAGCCAGTGCTAGAGTCTGGGAAATGAGATCCCAGATACAGAGGCCATCATAGTGAATGCAGACCTGAATACTGTGGCCATTATCAAATCACAATGTACTGACAACTATATCTGGGACATGGTCATAGCAGGCTACACAATGTTCAGAAGAGACAAGTTAGGGAAGAAGTGTAGGGGGGTGCTTTATGTGAAGGAAAATATAAAAGTGATGGAGGTACAGGGAATTCAGGGAGGGCCAAGGAGATGTGGGTCACTCTTGAGTAGAGAAACAGCCACTATTTGGAGAGAAGTGCTCTATAGGCCTCCAACACAGGGGAGGACTTAAACAAAGAAATGTTAGATGTCTACACACCCAGATGTAATTTATGCACACCAACACACTGTCCCAATGCAGGTGGGCAAAAGAATGGATAAAAACTTCACAAAACTTCACTTGTTTGACTGGTTCTGTTTCCTGTAGCAAACTGCATTCATAATACACCAATGCAAAATGCAGCACTATATGAATCTCCACCATTATTGTATGCTGAATTTGTACAGGGCGGTTGTTTCAGTGAGGCTGTGGAAATGGATAAAGCTTGTCTTGGTGTCAATTGGGTTGAAGGTGTCTGACACCTTGCAGGTGTTGTAGCCTCTTGAAATAAAATGTGATGTCATACTTAAATCAATGCTAACTGGGTTCGAATCTAAACTCGCATCCAACAAAATCTGTGGGAATGTGGGTTGCAGATCTAGTCTCACTGAGGTGCCAAGAGGTACAGATAGAATGGAAGCCATAGTAGAGAGGTAGATGGATATGGGATATAAGAAAATGGATGAGGGGGTGTTGTGATTGTGTAGGGATGGGCAGAATGTAAGAGGATGGGAATGGTGTGGGATAGGTAGGAGAAAGGTGAGGTATCAAGGTTTGGTCATTTAGGTCCAGATTAGGATGTATAGCTATGGCTGTGATGACGTGACAGCATTTGATCTTTTTTGGGAGGTGCTGGGGGAGGAAAGGGAGAAGGAAACTCGGGCTAATGGTTGTTGAGTGGGGGAACTTAATTAATCTGTTGGATGTGGAATTGGGGCTTGTACCATGGTGGGAGCAAGCTGATTAAATGCGGTTGGGGAACTTCACTCCCTCTATTTTTTTTTTCTTCCCACTCAGCTGGCATGCCCCCTTTCCCCTCGTGGCTCTCCAACCCCATCACTAGCCATTGCTGGGACCTACCTGTGGTTACCGTCGACACTCCCTTTATTTAACGCTGTCAGGTCAGCTGTCAAAATGTGCTGTGAGACAGAGATAGATCAGATATGTTGTGATTAGTTCAGTGGGAGCAAAGCTTCTCTTTCTTTTTTGGCCAGTTCTGTCACAGGTTGAAGCATATCAATCGATATAAAAAATAGCAATTGAATTCAGATTTGAAAATTTAAAAGCTGATTTGCTCTCTGTTCTCCTGCCACTTTACTGTGTTCACTGCACTGAATATCTGGCTGAACATTCAAAGAGCTTGACGAATACTCTGCAGTTTTGCCAGTATTGCCACTGCATTTTGCAAGTTGACATGCAGTTACAATGACTATAACCCACTGAATAAAATTAATCTGTTGTGCAAAAACCTGGAGAATTTGACTTCCTGACAGCTGCTGAACTACATTGTTACACAGTAGTTCAATACTCCAGTCCTAACCATCCGAGGTGAACTGGTCCACCAGAATACCTGGAAATTTCAAGGTGGGCCCCCCCCCCATCTGCTTGGTACCTGACCACCTTAAAATTTGGCAAATCTTTGTATGTATCATCTTTTTTCTAATTAAATAGGGAATCTAGGGAGCAATTGGTAAATGTAAAATGCAAACACAGAGCTACTGCAACACACTAAAGTGGAATACAGAGATGAGTGTGTCACCCTGGGCCCTCCCCTACTGGTATTCCAGATGGGCCCCCGTATTCACTTTCAAGGTGGGCACTTGTACCCCAGTCCCACCCTGACAACCATTGTGGCCAGGGGTTGAGAAGGTGTAGATAGTTTGCTCTTAACTTACTTCCCTCTCTTTGATGAACATAAAAATATTATAGCCAGAATCTGCTGCTGGGACCATTTCTTAAGTATCGAGAAAGAAATGATATGACACGTTGTATGTATATCTTTTGTTTAGTAGTTGTTGCACAAGCGGATCCTCACTCTCTGCTAGGTGTTGTAGGCCAGATCCCCAGCTCATTTCCACTGACCCTGACCTTACATCTGGTGGTGGGATAGGGAGGAGAAATCTCCCAGCAGTCACTCCATCAGAAGAGGGTGGGCAGTGGGGTCCAGCCAGGTCACCAGCATATCAAAACTTCCACAGTATTGGGGCAGAACTGGGTCACAGTAAAAACAAGGCATTCAGCACACTGTCTCCAACAAATGAGAAGTAAAAATATTAGACAAATACTATGACTTCGTGATGACTAGTACCTGAAAAATGAAGTAATGGTAATGAGAGAGGGCTTCATTCTCGATTGCACAGCAATCACCTAGTTTGTTTTAGTAGATTACATTTTATTTCTTTTTACTGAAGTAATGTGACAGTCATGTATCACTAGCTCCACTAATAAGTATCCTTTACTTCTGGCTTGTAGTAGTGCATGCTGAATGCCTTGTTTATTCCACATTTCAACATGACACTGTCTTTCTATGTTGTTTTTAAAATCATGATGTCTGTACACTAATTTTCAGTATTGCTATGTTTCTGTAGTGGTTTACTTTCAAAGTGTAGCCTCTTGCATCTAGATAAACTGAGTATACAACTACTGGTATTTTATCCGCTAGCAGGATGTGTGTGTGTGTGTGTGTGTGTGTGTGACTGGAAAAATACACCAACACCTGAATCAATGTCTAATTGGAGCTGTAGCTGATTTTGTAAGAAAATGAGTCAGAACAACTTTTTTTCTGATCATAAATAGAAACAACAATCATGAGGCAACTGTCTTTTAAGAATATACAGGGGTTTCAAGTTACTTTCAAGCTCCATATCCCCCCCCCACACACACATCCACTGTTTGCTAGGCAGCAATCTAAATGCTAGTAATAGCTTACTCATTTTGTCTAGATGTAAGAGTCTGCAGTTTTGAAAGCAAAACACTAGAAACATAGTGCTTTAGTTTCTCTTAGTACTGTGCAATAGTCTACAGAAACCATGACTTGTGTTAGACAGTGGACCCCCCCAGCGAGGCCCCTTTATACTCCCCTTAGACTAACTGTCCCCACCTGCCAGAAAAGAAGTAAAAAACAGGCCATGCCCACCTCTGAGAGATGGACCCCATCCCCCCATACAAATCTGGTTTGTCAAAATTGATTCCTTTATGGGAGATGTAGCTTCCCCCTATCACCCCCATAAACCCCACTACTCTCCGGTTAATCCTCTTACGGGCCCTCTCAATTGCCTCAATGTGGACTGTGTGCCACCACACCCATTGTGACATAATCTCTGACCAGACTATTGCCTCCCCTGGCCACCATGATTTTATGGCCCTTAGGCCAGTCTTAATTGCTTGTAATAAAATTCCCCAAGGCATCCTTCCCAGGTCATTTCCCCCAAGGTGGATCACTGAGATATCTGGTTTTCCCTAAACCAATACTAGCTCCTCCATCAGCAGAAGCAACTGGGCCCAATGCATTCCCCAGACCTTTTTCCAGTGAACCTGTGGGTTTCTTAGTCCTGTAAGGTATTCCCTGCCCTGCTGGCCAGCTGCTGAGTGCCTCTCCACCCAGTATATGTACGAGTGCCCTACAATCAACATGGACCTTCTCCTTCTTCAACCTGCTGACACAAAGAAACACAAGGAACACAGTTAATTCAAGTTCTGATGTACTGTTTGTAACAGGCAGATCGCCATCTGCCAAGCTCTTTGATTTCTTCTTCCAACCTCCCCTCCTGGGTAAAGGTGGCAGCCGCCCCAATCCTAAATGAATGAGTGGCAAATTGAGCCAGGTCATGACCTTTGAATGCCAACAGCTTTTTCAAGACTCCCCCACCTGGTAGCAAGTCACCAGCCCGCTGTCCTCATGTCAGAACCACAGGCCCGTACCTGAGGGGTGAATGGCCTGGTATTTCTCCATCACCTGGACAGCACACCCTTGGTCCCTCCAGACTCGTTTGATCTGCATGTGAGCCCCCCCACACCAATTGGTTGGTTTTCGAATGCCGTAACTAAATTCCCAAACCCTCTCCATTAAACTGAACCTCTCCCAGCTGCAGGCCTCCCCCAGTATCCCTTTTGTTCCTCTGCATCACTTCCCCTACCCAGAAGGCCCCTTTGTACACAAGGGTAAAGACAGCCCAGAACAGGCGGGACTTATTTGCCGAAGTGCAGATTTTGTCCAATGCCCTCAGGACAGATGTTAAGATGTCTGGTGTGATGGGCCTCCTGGAGTCTGACTGCAGGGCCCACCCCCTTCTGCCAGTCTAACAGCATGAGCCGCACCTCCTGCTGGTGGTCAGCTCAGGCCAACCTCTGGTACTGCAGGTCCACCAATACCGGCTAACTGTACTGCCATAGTTGAAGGTGCCCCCCCCCCCATTTTTCCCATCTCTCCACCATGAATCTTATTACCTGTTCTTCGGTGACAGGCAGACTTACCACCAAGCCCTGCTGTGGCTAAAACCCCTGGAAGGCTTCCCATGCCACTTCATAGGCCTTCAGAGTATTGGCTGACCATGAGCTCTGGTACAACATTTGGGCTCTTGCCACTCAATCTCCCATAGTTGTCCTGGCATTGCTGTTCTCACGGCCGCTGCCTGAGGGGCCAGCCTCCTGAACCTGCCCAACTGCAAATTGGAAAAGCTGTCAGCAGTCTCATTTTGGACACCTTCCACATGCCTAACTCTAAACCTGAGGTTGAAGTGTAGTCCCAGCAGCACCAACTGTCTCAATACCAGGGTTACCGTGTCCATGGATCCCTTCCATCTATTGATAACCTCCACCACCCCCTTATTGTTGCACCACAATTCAACCTTCTTGTTCAAAAACTCCTTGCCCCACACTGTTAGTGCTATCAAAATCAGGAACATTTCTAACAGAGTGATATCAATCAGCAGACCCTTCTGTCCCCAGCTGTCTGGTCAAGCTTTGGAAATCCATCTGCCCTTGAAGTATGCCCCATGCCCTGAGCCCCTGATGTATCCGTTTATAATTGTAAGGCATTGCGGTCAACCCATTCTTGCTGCCAAAAAGTCACCTCATTATAATCAGTTAGGAGGACTTCCCATACCACCAGGTCATCTTTAACCCCTTTTGTGATGTCCACCCAATGGTGCAGCCTCTTAACCCTCCCTGTAACCTGCCCCAGCTGCTTTGTAAAAGCCCTGCCCAGGCCAATTGTCTTACAGTCAAAATTCAGGCAACCCAGCAACTGCTGCACAACTACCAATGATACTATCCTTCTCCCCAACACCTGACCTATTAGCTCCCTAAGCCAAAGGACTTTGCCTTGCAGCAGCCTGAAACATTCTCCCACTGTGTCTATTTCAATCCCCCAACATTCTAGTACTCTGGCCAACCCTTTCGTCTTATCCCCTGCTAAAGCAATTCCGATCGTCTTGCACAGGAGTTGAAAATCCTGTAACATCCCTTCCACCTCCTTTTTCATTTCCCCAATCAACAAAAAAATCATCCAAATAATGTATTGCCCTTCTGTGCCCATACCTGTGCCCAAATACCCATTGTACCCACGTGCTAAAGGCCTCAAATGTGGAGCGTGGTACTGAGCACCACATCGGCATAGCCTTATCAAAATAAATCCCTTCACTGAATTGAAACCCCAGCACATCCCAGTCCTCTAGGCAATAGACTAAAGGTGGACTCGATGTTCATCTTAGCTAGCCATGGTCCTTCTAGTCCCTTAATGAGCAGCACTGCTGTATCCAAGGATGCATAGGGCACAGCACTGTGTTCGTCAGCTATGCCATTATTCACTGATGAGCCCTCTGGATAGGACAGATGGTGAATCAAGTGGAATTCCCCTGGCTGTATTTGGGGACTATGCCTAAAGGGGAGAAGTGAAAGTCTTCACAAGGTGGACTGGTGAAAGGTCCTTTCACCGTGCCCATGCTTTTTTCCTTAATGATCTTTTTGTGCACCACCTCTTCCTTCCCTCTGACGGATGCCAAGTTCTTCTCTGTTGTCTTTCTCCTAACTCCCATGAATGCTAACATAAAACCTTTTGGGAAACCCTCTGTCAGCATTGCTCCCTGCTGTTGACCCAGGTATCCAGTTATCCAGGACTCCACCATCTCAGTGCTGATGGGAGTACTGGCCAACTGGAAACCCCATCTCAGGGCCCCTATCCCCTGTCTCTCAACTCCACCCATAGTTGAAATTGCAGCCACTTCTATTCCCTGACACCTCTACCCCTACCCCCATCCACTGTTGTATCCCCCTCCTCTCTTGTGCCCCTCAAAAGGGCTGCTCCTGACCTGTTGCTGCCGCAAAGCACTCATTGTTCCCCTTGCACTTAACTACTGGATGCTGCCCACTACATTTTGAGCACAAGTGTTTAAACTTGCAATTGGTCCAAGTGCACAATGCTCTGTTATATGCTCAGCAAGATTTGGCCCCTGCCAGGGGAACCATCTTCCTGGCTCCCTCTGTCACCCCCCAGCATGATTGGACAAGGTTCTGACTCATAATTCAAAGTGTGTGCAGTTCCACCACAGGTCTCTTCTCACCACCATCCATTGCCGGAAAACCTCGTCATATTCCAACCACCCGTAACCCTTCTGGGCGTTGTAAGCGTCCCTATTAATGGCCATGTAGGTCAATAAAGAAATGGCCAGCTCAGGTTGTTTCTCCAATAAAATGGCACTATAGATCAAGAGAGCCACCTGCCATGTGTCTAAGTTCTTCTCTTTGTAATTGGCGTCCTCCTCTTTATGATGCACGACTGCTAATGCAACTGCCATTTCTGACTTACCTACTGTCTCCTTTTTGTTCATACTTCTTGGCCATCTTTTTGTCTAAGAGGCTGAATATGTCCACATACTCTCCCTTCCATATCGTTTCTTTAATGGATGCTGGTACATGGTCTCTCAAGGAGAAACCCGGTGGACCGTTGTATAACTTTCTTCCCCCACTCACGCCCCCCCGCCCCCCTTTCTTCCTTTATCCTTCTTAAATTCATGCAACATCCTCTCCTGTGTATCCACGCCTTTGTCCCCCCATCTCAGACAACAGCCCTTTCATATATTATTTTAGGCTACCTGCTCTTGAGTCTGGATCCAATGGTTCTGGTGCAGGGTCAGGCAGAGGGGCTGGTTCCGGGGCTGGTGCTGGCATCCTTGGCCATTTTCCACCTGCTCCTCTGCCCCAGGGTCCTGCTGGCTGCTTTCTTTTTCTTTCTGCTGCTTCCTCTTTCTCTCTCCTCTGAACCCTCTCAATAAACTCTGACATCTTGCCCATCAGCGCTGCAGCTTCTGTTCTCAGCTGAGGAAATGGACACTGTGGCAGATTGCTTCCTGGGTGCCATTCCTGAAAGAGATGCTATCAAGAAAAGAGGGATGAGGAAACATGGTCTGATCAGCACTTTTAATTCCTCCCTTTCACCTCATGCTGTGAGGTGCTCCACCAACCTAGGCCTTGTGACCATGCTGGAAGAACCTGCTGGCCACCCTGGCACCCTTTGTTCTGGGTCTGGAGGGTGTCCCCTACGTCCATATGTTCACCACGTACTGCAGGAAAATGCAGTATCGATGGACCCCATCCTTCGTTTCTTAACAGCACTGGACCAAACGTGCCCCCCAACACAAATAACTGCCACATCAGTGGCTCCCCCCAGCATCCCCCACTCTGTTCCCCTGTGCTCCAATTTTCAGTTGCCACAATGGGACCTGTTCAAGGCACATAGCCAAAATGTGACCTACCACTTGGCCACCTGGGCATTGCTCCCCATTGTTCTCCCTCCCCCTGGGGCATTGTGCCACTTGTTGAATCCCCCAGTTGCCTGAGCTGGTGTCAGCCGAGGCCTCCCCTGCACCACCCAGCCAAGGTCTGCAATGCTCATGATGATGATGTCTGTATGCAGGAACACTTTGCCCCTGCCCCAGCAATCCTGCCCTAGTTCTCCTCCCCTCCCTTTAAAAACAGACTTCTTGTTCTCTGTTGGCGTCCGTGCCTGTCAGCTAGCTTGGAAAGGTGTGAATGTAAGGTCCTGCTTATGGACCTGAAATGACACCTTCAAAACTGGGCCCCCACTATACTATCCCCATACTTGGATCCCTCCCCCTTTTTTGAGCGCTTGTGCTCCCTGTTTTTTTTTTTTATGTCTTTCATGGGTAATTAACATGGCCTGTTGGTTATAAATGCTCAATGTCCTTTAGATCTATCTGGTATAAACTCTATTGCTGTGCAGGGTGTGTCTGTCCTCTTACCAATTGTCTCTGCACCTGAAAAACACCCATATACTGCTACCTTACATCATTGCGTGGCCACAGTCCCACTGTTCTGGCCTACCATGCAGTTCCTCTCCTGTAACCAGCAAGAAATATCCTCAGAGTCTGGGTGCCATGTGCTGTCTGCAGAAATTAGCTCAGCTGTGGTGACAGACTCCCCAACCCCGGTGCTCCATGTCTAATGTTGCTGACCATGTGGCGGTGATGTCAGATGCCACCACCGTGCGGCCAGTGGCCCATGCACTGGGCCCATGCCTCTGTCTCTGTGTGGTCACTCCCTTAGTGGCCCAATGAACTTTCAGTTTGTAACTCCCAGGCCCTCCCCCTGTTGCAGTCTTGTCCCTTTTTGCAATTTTGGCCAGATATTTGTCGCTGGACTCCCCCAGCCCAGCTGATGCGCTACTCCTTATCATTCAGCGCTCCAGCCTTTTTGATGCACCCCGAGATTGGGAGTGAAGCACAGCCAGCAATAACCTCAATAAACTTCCTGTACCTCTTAACCTTTGCCTTTGCCTGTACCACAAAATGCCTGTGTCTGGCGGCCTCCGGAGCTAAAAACCCTGTGGAGTCTGCTACTTCCACCTTAATCAACCCTGAAGACAGGCACAGGAAAAAATGCATAGCCAAAGGAAACAACGTTTTTAAAACTGCCAGGACTGCTGCTACAAAATGCCAGCAAAACTCCACAGCCAAGGGATCAATTCAAATGAGTGTAAACGCCCAAAAAGCAAACACAGTATTCCCAAATTGTCTTATGAAGCAGCAGCATTTTTCTCTTACATATTATTTTGTTATCTTGTAATACCACTGCCTGATCTTGGAAACAACATAGGGCTTATTGCCTCTTTGCCATCTGGCTAGCAGGCCCCAAATCCCAACCAAATGCAAAGTAATACAGAAACCAGTAAATTATTTGATAATAAGAGTAATTGAACAACAGGAGGGACCCCACTTTAGCCCCACAAATGTAATTTCCAGAAATATTATTCCCATTAAGACACACAAAGCAATAAGAGAAACTCCTTCCAGGCCTAGGACAAGTAGGCCCAGAGTTGCAGTACTTTCCACAATGGTGTAAATGCCTCAGCAAACTTGCCAAATGCTTTGCTGAGATACAAATTGAACATCCCAGCAGAAAACCCTCATCCCTGGGTTTATAAACCCCCAAAGGACCCCAGGCAAGGACCCCTCCAGGCCATGCACCGTCCAATCCTGTGGCCCCACAGGTGAACACATCACCCCCCTGCACCTGCCAATCATGATCTCACCTGTCCCCTCCTCTTCTTCTACCTGTCTGTCAGCTCTGACCTCACCCAGCTCCACCTCCCTCAAATTGTCAACCTTCCTTCCCTTCCCCCTCCCTCTCTCCCTGTTCTTTCTGCTCCTAGCTCTCCCCCTCCGCCATTCCTTCAGGGCTGCCAGCAGACAATTCTGGTTGTCTTTTATTAGCAACCCTATTTATAACCAATGCTTTGTTGCACTGCAGTTAATGCTAAGGTGGGATTTGAGCAAATTGCATGAACTATTAGCATAAAAAGTGTCAACTTTGTTTTAGTGAAGTGCACTTTGAAGTGTGCTGTATATCTGTTTTGGGGGTGAGTGTCTTATTGTGCTTTTTGCTGGACCTTACCTTTAGTTGCTCAGCAAGTTGCATTTAATTTGTTACAGAAGTAGTTATTAGTAATCATTGAAATCTGACAAAGCAATCATTCAAGCACACATACTGATACATCTGTGGAATACAGAGTTGAGCATGGGGCTAAAGATTAGCTGCCTCCCCTTTATCTATGAACAGTAATGGGCAGCCAGCTATGGTCACATGTTATGTTAATTAGTGTCCAGCTGGGGCTAGGGAAGGGCAAATTCCTTTGTCCTCTGGTCAGTCTAGGATGTTCCCTGTGCTGATGAGATGTGCGTTCCTAAGCTCCTAAATAAACCTTATTTTGTTCATTATTTTATGCATCTGACTCAGTTCATTTGGGACCTAGTGACTCCTGCAGCAGAATCACCAGATGGGAAAGCAGAATACCAGAATGTAAGCGGCCCTAGTGGCAGATCAAATACTGAAATGCCACACATGGTGGAGAATACAGCTCTTCCTTTTCTGCCCAGACCCCCATCTTGCTTGCTCTGCATCTTGGATACCCCAAAGTCATCACCCAACTGTGCCTGAACTGTATGCATGCTCAGAAAGAATAAACTTGGCAGCAGAAAGGAAAATTAAAACTGAACTGTTCTCTGTTAAAGTAAGCCTCCTGCATTCTGCCTCAACATATATAAGTCTCCTTGCATATAAATGTGCTCCAAATTAGGACGCTGTCTGCGCAACTAAGGTACAAAATTATTTTTTGGCTCCACCATCCCCATGGAGCTGCATGCTACAAACCTTGACAGGTTTCTGCAAACTCCATGTCTAGAAAGCCAGCAAACTATAAAACCAGCAAAGCAGCAACAGCATTTTAAAGTATTTCTCCTAATGCCGTCTCTGGATTGCAGCTCCAGGAAATGCAAATTCCATACTAACCCTGCTAACTAGCAACCTGCAGCCCTTCTCTAACATTGTAGGCTATGAGAAAAAAAAATGTGTGTGGCATATTACAAGCGTGCTAACTAAATGAACTGTAAATTACAATCATGCTAGCCTGAGCACCACGGGCTGGGGACTGCCTGTTCATTAACTCTTAAACCAGAGATATATGGCTTTCTGTTAATTTAAGTTGAAATGCCTTCCAATACACAGACATATGTTTTGCCAGTTCTGCGTGAAGAAAGTATTTGAGGCTTCTAAATCTTGAAGAGAGAAATAAATCTCTCAACACAAATACTTTGGATAGCCTGGGTGGGAGACGCTCAGCCAAACCAAAGCCTGCCATTTATCTTTTGAGCAGACTGCAGAGTGGCCATCTTGCATGCTTTCATTTGCCCTGATATAAGCCACTGCCTACAACTACAAAACAGGAAGCACCCATCCCCCCTGTTGGCAGCCATACAGGGAATGTCAAATTAGCCAAGAAGCCTATATTACAGGTCCAGTGGCCATCTTTGTGAGGGGCATCAGATTGTCCAAAAATGACCTCACTCCATGGGACATAATGGCGGCCATGGTTTTGAGGGGCACCCATTGAAATGAATGGACACTGCAACAAATAACTGCATCTTGCAAAAGAAAAGCTTATTTCAATAACAGACAACACCAAACTAGAGTGGCAGTTGTTTATTGAGATGTCCATTGATGAAAATTGCTTACATATAAATGTACTTGTCTACAAAAAAAAGGTTTTATTCTCTCAATGAATCATTTCTTCCAAGGCATCTCCTCCTCTCCATGACAACTACTCCTACGCATCCCTATGACCTTCAATCAGGGCCATGCAGCCCTTCTCCAACCATGTCTTCTGAGGACACCAACACCCCAAGCACTACCAGCTCTGGGGCTCCACCTTCACCTACCTCAAGAGCATGGAGTCTCAAGATTGAAACTATGCTGCATGACATCCGGTCATCCATTCCATCCCAAGGGACGCCCACTATACAGGCCATCCAGGATGACCTTGCCTACCTTAAAGCTATTTCCACAAACTCAACGGTCCACTCCAGCTTACAGCCAGTATCATTCTCAGCACTACCTCATGAAGATGCTGTCGCCTGACTCGTGCAAATTCAGGCTTGGATCTCCTTCAATGGTTGGACTGATCTCTTGTGAATTTCCAGCGCTATTTGCTTGCTCCTGAGAGGGATGGCCATATCGTGATTCAATGCCCTTCCAGACCAGATGAGAGGAAACAATGTTACCCTGTATTCCACCTTCAAGGACTATTTCTTACAAGCTCATCCACCCTGGTTGTTAGAAAAGCAACTATGGGAGTGCACTATGCAACCCTCTGAATCAGTGGAAGCATTTATAGTGGACATTGAATCACGGTGCAAACATCTACAAAAATCAGAAAAAGACCAGATTACGGCATTTGTCTGGGGCCTGCCTCCACAATTTCATGCCTACGTTATCCAAAAAAAGCCAACCACCTGGCGAGACATGATCCAAACTGCCCATTTAGCCCAATAGTCTATTTCCATGCTTCAGCCTACCACCGTTCGGGACCCATAGTCCTCACAGTTGGCTGCACTTGCTACTTGTGTCTAACAGCAACAATAAATGATTGACCAGCTCATTTCAACTGTCAACAGCATACACTTCCCCACTGCAGCTCCCACTGCAACTCCTGTTACTGCCCGACAGTCACCTCGACAGTGACCTGAGCCACCTCCATCTTCACAGGAGCCAGTGACCTGTCAGTGGTGCGCGTTTGAGGGTCACACTGCTGCAGTCTGCTACAAACTGCAAAACTTTCATAGGATTCAAGACAGCTACAGGCATCTGACACAGCGCAATCAGCAATATGCTAGCAACTGTTCACAGGACCTGGGGAAATGAGAGCCGCCCAACAAACTAGGGGCTCTTGTTGGGCAGGAAAATGAAGCAACTGACTGCCCCAATGACTTGCATAACACAAACAAACAGCATCCTCTAGCTGCTAAGTCAGGCACAATCTCGCCTAAAAGAGCCAAAGTTCCTGTCATCAGATTGCCCCCCTTTCAAACTACATCCCTGTCACTATTGGCAATTGGTTCACACATGCCTTGGTCAATTCTGGAGCAGAAATCTCTGTGATCCACAGCAGTATCCTAGACAATCCAGCTATTCACCATGTACCTACTGTTGCTCCGGCCAACCTAAAATACATCATCACTGCAAGCACTGCTACAGTACCTATCACCAGCGTGGTCCATCTCAGGTTCCACTTCGGCTCACAGCAAGCTACGGTTCAATTCTACTTAGTGCCTGAACTTCAAACAGACGTGATCCTTGGCCTGGACTTTCTCAAGGTGCACAAAGCCACACTGGACTTTGCCTCAAACAACCTGTCACTAGATTCCCGGAGACAACTCGCAGCTACAGACTCAGTCACTGTACCTCCTAAGTCAGAGATGGTTTTGATTGCCAAGATTCGAGGTGACCCTCTTCCCCAAGGTGTCATTGGCATCATCACAGGATCCCCAGCTTTGCACTCCTCAGGTCTCCTTCCAGGGAACACCCTGTCTGCTGTGCATAGTGGTTCACTACTCCAAAAGTGCTGCAACTACATGGATGAACCAGTGGTCATCTCCAAGGGTGCCAGTATTGGGATGTTTGTTTGTCAGTCTTCAGGGGATCAGCTTCAGCTTCTACCCGAGCCTCAGCCTGGCTCCATTAACAGTCGTCCTGTCAGTACCATCATAACCACCCCCACTTCACAAGAAATGCACATGCACTTCAGCCAGCATCTCTCTGCTTCAAAGATCCCAGCCTGTCCCACAGAGAAACAGCAACTTCTGGAGTTCCTGGAAACCTACTCAGATGTCTTTGTCAGCCCTGATAATAAGCTTGGATGCTGTGATACCCTACAACACACCATTGAGTTGCAGCCCAACCAAAAGTCATTTCATCAGCTAGCCTACAAAGTGGGACACAAACAAAAGCTAATCATAGAAACATAGAAACATAGATTTTGACAACAGATAAGGACTGCTTGGCCCACCTAGTCTGCTCATTTCCCTACCTACAGGATAAGCTGCAGATCCTATTTAACCAACAGCCTATTTCTTCCTACCCGCCACAAAAATCTCCTTATGTCTGTCCCATGCATTCTTGAATTCTCCCACAGTTTTAGACCCCACAACCTCCTCAGGAAGGCTGTTCCATGCATCCACCACCCTATCTGTGAAAAAATGCTTCCTTACATTGCCTGTGAGCAGTCCCCCCCATTTTCAAATTGTGTCCCCTTGTTCTTGCACATATCTTTTTCTGAAAGATGCTACCCTCTTGGACTTTGTCGATTCCACTGAGATACCTAAATGTTTCTATCATGTCCCCCCTCTCCCTCCTTTCCTCAAGGGTATACATATTAAGCTCCTTTAGCCTCTCCTTGTATAGCTTCTCTTGCAGACCCTGCACCATTGTAGTTGCCCTCCTCTGAACTGCCTCCATCCTGTCTATGTCCTTGCGGCGATGGGGTCTCCAGAACTGGATGCAGTACTCCAGATGGGGTCTTATCAACTGTCTGTACAGGGGGATAACAATTTCCTGTTTTCTGCTAGTGAAGCATCTCCCTATACATCCCAGTATCCCCCCAGCCCTCCCTACCACTTTCTCACATTGCTTGCCAACTTTAAGGTAATCTGATATGATTACCCCCAGGTCCCTTTCCATTTTTGTTGTTGTTACTACCTCCCCCTCATTATGTAATCTTCCCCTGGGTTTTTGTTTCCCAGGTGCATTACTTTGCCCTTCTTTGCATTGAATCCAAGCTGTCATACTTCTGACCATTCCTCCAACCTTGCCAAGTCACTTCTCATCCTTTCCATGCCTCCTTGTGTATAAACCCTGTTGCAGATCTTTGTGTCATCTGCAAAGAGGCATACTTTTCATTCCAGTCCCTCTGCAATGTCACTTATAAAGACATTAAAAAGGACTGGACCCAGTACTGAACCCTGTGGTACCCCACTAGTAACCCCTCTTTCTTCAGAGTGGACTCCATTTACAATTACCTTCCGTGTCCTGTTGTTCAGCCAATGTTTTACCCAGGCTATCATCCTGGGAGCCACTCCAAGGCTGGTTAATTTGACTACTAATCTTTTGTGTGGGACTGTGTCAAATGCCTTGCTAAAGTCTAGGTAGGCCATGTCCACAGCCCTCCCTGGTCTACTACTTTGGTCATCCAGTCAAAGAAATCAATTAGATTTGTCTGACATGACCTTCCCGCTGTGAGCCCATGCTGCCTTGGGTCCTATGCCCCACTGGCCTCTAGGTACTCAACAATTCTTTACTTCAGAAGTGATTCCATCACTTTCCCTACCACTGAGGTCAAACTGAGAGGTCTGCAGTTTCCTGCCTCTGTCTTGCTCCCACTTTTGTGAAGGGGAATCACATCAGCCTTCTTCTAGTCCTCAGCTACCACACCATCCTCCCATGATTTGTTATAAAGGGTAGTCAGTGATGTCACTAGTTCTCTGCTTAATTCTTTTAGAATTCTGGGGTGAATTCCAACTGGCCCCATTGCTTTGTCCACCTTCAGTTTTAGGAGTTCTTTCAGAACCCTTTCTTCTGTGAAAGGACTGGGATTGACCCCCCCTCTCCAGAGTGCTTCTGTTAATTGGATTAGGCACCTCCTCCACTTCCTGTTTGGTGAATACTGAACAGAAGTATTCATTCAGTATCCCTGCTTTTTCACTGTCACTCTCTGCCCACCCACCATCCATTCTATTCAGCCTCACTATCCCTCCCTTTGTTTTTCTACGCTCCATGATATACCTATAAAAGATTTTATCCTCCTTCTTAACCGAGTTGGCTCTCTTTTCTTAAGTTTTTGCCTATGCTATTCTGACTACCATCCCTGCTTCCTTCTGCCTTAACTGGTACAGTTTTCTGTCCTGCTCCTTCTGTGTTTCCTTATACTTCCTAAATGCTATATTTTTCTCCCTAACCTTTACTGCCACTTCTTTTGAGAACCATAGTGGCTTTTTCTTTAGTTTTGATTTGTTCATTTGCCTTGCACAAAGACTTGTTGCCTCTATGATGGCAGTTTTGATATTTCCGCATTGTTGCTCCACCCCTTCATCTAGTCTGTTTGCTAGTGCTTTTCTAAGTCACTCTCCCATCTTGCCAAAGTAAGCCCTCTTGAAGTCCAGAACCCTCACTTTTGTGTGGCTTGACTCTGTAGCTGAGTTTGTCATGAATCACACTGTTTGGTGGTCACTTGTTCCCAAATGGCTATCCATTTCTAGATCTGAGATCCTCTCACTATCCCCATTTGAGAGCACGAGGTCTAAGATTGCTCCCTCATGAGTAGGTTCCAAAACTAGCTGTCTGAGGCATGCCACCTGAAGAGCATCAAGAATGGCCCTGCTTTTGGATGTGGCTGCAGCAAAGGTGCTTCAGTTAACATCTGGCATATTAAGGTCCACCATCAACAGTATCTCCCCTATCTCTGCCATCCTAAGTATGCCTTCTATTATATCCTTGTCTATTCCCTCCCCCTGACATGGGGGTCTGTATACAACCCCTGTGTGGATTGTGATGCCATTTCCAGTCTCTAAGGTGACCCACAGTGCCTCCTCTCCTCCCTGTTTACTCTTTTGTTCAGTTGCTTTTATCCCTTCCCTTACATAAAGAGCTACTCCCCCCTTCTGCCCTCCCTGTCTCTCCTGTAGGTTGTGTACCCTGGTATGTTAACATCCCAGTCATGGTTCTCAGTGTACCATGTTTCTGTGACTGCTACAATATCCAGGCATCCCTCTTCCATCAAGGCCACCAGTTCAGGGGAGCTTGTTGCCCAGACTATGGGCGTTGGTACTCATTACCCTCCATTTCTTGAAAGCCTTACCTCTCTTTGACCCATCCCTGCTCTTATTGCATTTGTCACTTTCTTCATTTACCCCAGCGCTTCTCCCTATTGACATCTCTATGTTGTTGTCTACCTCACTTAGTACCCTGATTTTTGGGGGGGCTAGGATTTCCCTGCTGCTTTCCAGTGCCTCCCCCTTGGCTAGTCTAAATGCTTGCCAGTGAAGTATTTAAACCTATCACCTAGGATCCTGGTTCCCCTCCTGGACAGATGCAGACCATCATGCCAGTATAGCCCTGCATCCATCCAGGTGGACCCCCAGTCTCCAATGAAGCATAATCCCTGAGCTCTGCACCATTTTTTCAACCACTGATTGAATCCCATGGTGTGGAGCACCCTAGCCTCATCCATGCCGTAGACAGGCAGCCCCTCCAAGAAGGTTACCATGTGTGCTACTTGTCTAAGGCCCCTCCCTAATTCCACAAACTCTTCCTGCACTTCTCTAATCCCTTTCTTAGCCAGGTCATTTGTCCATAGATGGACAATGACATCCAGCTCCCTCCCCTGTGTAGCTGCTTTGGCAATCCTGAGGCTTCGCTCCCTGTCCCTCCAAGCCATGGCACCAGGCAGGTACGTTACCTCCCTCTCCCCTTCCTCACCCAGTTCTACCTTCCTAACAATGGAGTCCCCCACCAGAAGTTGTTTTCTTCCCCTGTGGGGGTCCATGCCACCCTCCTGTGGGTCTCATTTGTGGAGGTTCCCAGCATCCTCCTTGGTCTCTACTGTGGGTGCCTCCATAGAGGAGCCACACTTTTCCAGAATGGCATAGATATTGTGGAGAGATACAACTGAAGGGATGCACCTCTGTTCCACCACCCTCACCCTCCCTGAGCCCACTGTGGTCCAACCGCTCCTCTTTCTTGGCAACCTCTGAGGCAACAGCAGTGACTCTGGTGGTCCCAGGGTGGGAGAGGAGGTCCCACAAATCCTGGCCAACTCAGCCTGGAGATGAGCAATCTCCTCCCTCAGCCCAGAGAGGTGCCTGCAGATGGGACAACACTGCATCCTCCAGAATGTCTTCCGGAAGACTACTGCTCCACAACCTCTGCACTGCACCACTCCCATCATGTTTTTTTTCGGGCCCCCCTGACTGTTATTTGGAATACTTACTCTTTCCTGTTTGTTTATTTTCTTTTTTTCTTCCCCTACTTACTTACTGCCTCTGTGCCCTTTTAGCTCCTGATCTTCCTGTTCTAAGACAAGAAGTTCCTATATTTCTCAGTAGTCTCCTTACTTGCTCAGAGTCAGACCTCCAGCAGCTGGGGGGGGGGGCAGAGAGCTACTCTTGCCCTTCTACGATGGTGAGTCTTTGGTGGCTCTGAGATCACTTACTTCCTGCTCCCAAACAGGAAGTTTCTGTTGTCAGTTAAATCCTGTTCCTATACAAGTAGAACTGGTTTAGGGTGTGGGGGTGGAGGGGATGGTGGAAGGGCAATATAGTCCCAGTAGATATGTTTTAGTTATACAAGTAGCTCCTTCCTCCTGGTGTTCTCTCTGTTCTCTGGCAGTAGCTATCTAGGGCAGTGCTTAAATCTAGTTTTAACCTGGCTCCTTCTAGCTAAGCCACTCCCCCTACTTTGCAAATATTTCTACACTCAGTTAATTTCACAGATAACAATTCCCTTCTGACATCTGTAGCAAGCACCTACTGTAGATAAGTACAAAGATAACAGATAACAATTTACTTCAATTACCTCTGACTCTAACTCTTTTTTTACCCTAAATTGAAGGTGCCAGTACAAAATTTCTAGTTGTTAGTCCCAGTAGAGAAGTTTTAGTTACTGTTCTCTGGCAGAAGCTATCTAGGGCAGTGCTTAAATCTGGTTTTAACCTGGCTCCTTCTAGCTAAGCCACTCCCCCTACTTTGCAAATCTTTCTATACTTAGTTAATTTCACAGATAACAATTCCCTTTTGACACCTGTGACACACACCTAGATAAGTGCACGGATAACACAGATAACAGATGACAATTTACTTCAACTACCTCTGACAAACACATTAACTCTTTTTTACCCTAAATTGAAGGTCCCAGTACAAAATTTCTATTTCTTAGTCCCTGTAGAGAAGTTTTAGCTATACCAGTAGCACTTTCCTCCTGGTGTTCTGTCTGTTCTCTGGCAGAAGCTATCTAAGGCAGTGCTTAAATCTGGTTTTAACCTGGCTCCTTCTAGCTAAGCCACTCCCCCTACTTTGCAAATCTTTCTACACTTAGTTTATTTCACAGATAGCAATTCCCTTCTGACACCTGTGACAAGCACCTAGATAAGTACACAGATAACATAGATAACAGATAAAAATTTACTTCAACTACCTCTGACAAATGCACTAACTCTTTTTTTTTACCCTAAATTGAAGGTCCCAGTACAAGATTTCTAGTTCTTAGTCCCTGTAGAGAAGTTTTAGTTCCTCCTGGTGTTCTGTCTGTTCTCTGGCAGAAGCTATCTAGGGCAGTGCTTAAATCTGGTTTTAACCTGGTTCCTTCTAGCTAAGCCACTCCTCCTACTTTGCAAACATTTCTACACTTAGTTAATTTCACAGATAACTTCTATTCTTAGTCCCTGTAGAGAAGTTTTAGTTATACCAGTAGCTCCTTCCTCCTGGTGTTCTGTCTGTTCTCTCCTAGAGAACTTAATCATGGATATGCTCAAACAGGACATTATTGAAGAATTCACCAGTCCCTGGGGTTCACCTTGCTTGCTGGTAGTCAAGAAGGACAAAGGGTATCAGTTTGTGGTGGATTACAAAAAGCTCAATGCCCTTACAGTACAGGATGCCCATCCCTTACCCACCACAGAGGATGCCTAAGGGAGCCTTTTTGTGGCCAGCCCAGCCTACTTCACCACTCTTGATCTCCAGAGTGGATTCTACCAAGTTACTATTGATCCAGCTGCATGTCCATACACAGTCTGGTGCTGCCACTTTGGGCTTTTCCAGTTCAAATGTCTGCCTATGGAACTTTGGAACAGCCCAGCCACCTTTCAATGCATCATGGAGGCTGTGTTGCATGGACTGTCTTGACAATCTTACCTAGCGTATCTTGAAAATGTTATTGTCTTCAGTGGAACTTTCCAAGAACACCTCCAGCATCTCAAAGAGGTGTTCAAACATCTCAGGCAAGCCAACCTCAAACTCCATCCAGAGAAATGTTGCCTCGCTCAGCACCAAATCCATTATCTGGGACATGAGGTCAGTTCGCATGGCATCTTGCCAGACCAGATAAGTTTTCTGCAGTAAAAGAATATCCAGAACCCACAAACCTCAAAGACCGTAGAGCTTTCCTAGGTTTGTCTGGCTACTACAGAAAATTCATTTGCAACTATGCTAGCATTGCAGCTTCCTTGTACGCTCTCACAAAAATGGAATCCAACTACATATGGACTTCTGATTGCAAATAGGCCTTTGAAACCCTGAAAGACAAACTTATTTCTTCCGCAGTATTGGCCTATCCCCACTTTGACCAGCCATTCAGGTGTTACACAGATGCTAGCTCCTTTGCAGTGGGATCTGTGCTGTGCCAGATCCATGATGGAACAGAACAAGTTGTTTCCTATGCAGGGCACTCTCTTTCTTCAGCTGAGCAAAACTACAGCATCACAGAAAAAGAATGTCTAGCCATGGTCTTTGCTGTAAAAAAGTTTGACTACTACCTTTGCTACTCCTCCTTCACAGCCATCATGGATCACTCAGCCCTCAGATGGTTGTTCGAAATGAAGGAACCAGTATGAAAGTTTGCCCTATGGGTTGCCATACTGCAAGGCTACAATTCTGAAATCCAATACAGACCAGGTCAAGTTCACTGTAATGCTGATGCTGTAAGCCAGAGACGGTATCCCTCTGTAGCAACCTTTCCTGATGAAGAAGCCTGCCTATAAGCTCTCCCCTTCTGCACCACAGATGAGCTCCCTGTGGACACTCCTACAGCACCTCAAGTCACTTTACTGCTCCCAAATGCTTCTATAGAGAAAAGTACCAATCCTCAACTACTGAAAGCAACTGAAGAGCTTCTTACAACCTCCAGCATCATTATCTCCCTGGCCACGATTAAACTTCAACAAAGAACTGATCCTCAGTTTACAGACATCATCACTTATTTTGAGTCTGGAACTTTACCACAACAAAAGAAACAGTGCCAGGATGTACAATTCTTTGTGTCACAGTATTGTCTCAATGACGGAGTGCTTTTTCACATTTGTACCATGGAGGGCAAGGGCCATCGCACAGACAGAACTCGTGTACAGTTAGTTGTGCCAGCCTCGCTAGTCTCTGAACTTCTTCAATCCACTCATGCCTCTCCACTTTGTGGAGATCATATGGGTATTCACAGAACTCTCGAAAAGACAAGGCTCCACTTCTTCTGGCCTCACATGAACAAGGACATTGTCCATTTTGTAAAATCCTGCCAGCCCTGTTCCCAAAGAAAGCCTCCCAGCAAACAAGGCACACATCATTCCAATGTCTGTAGCAACAGAACCTTTCTAAAGAGTCAGCACAGATATTCTTGGGCCCCTGCCTACCTGTCCTGACTCCGGCTGCAAGTACATTCTTGTCTTTGTGGACTATGTAACTAAATACTTGGAACTGATCCCATTAAAGGACATTAAAGCTGCTACAGTTGCAAGTGCCTTCCTCAATACAATCATTTGCCATCACGGTACCCCAGCGTACCTACATTCAGACAGAGTCACTAACTACCTCTCATCTATTGTGTGAGAAACCTGCAAACTTCTAGACATCAGAAAGACTCATACAACCAGTTACCATCCACAGTGCAATGGACAAAGTGAGAGAATGATGTCAACCATTCTTAACACACTATCCAAGTACCTGGATGAGACTCACAGCACTTGGAATGGTTTTGTTCCCTTCATTCAGTTTGCATACAACTCCAGCCCTTGTGTCAACAACACAGAGTACACCCCATTTTTCCTAGTCCATGGACATCACCCAAGAACACCTCTGGACAAAGATCTCTCATTATTAGAGGTCCCAAAGTCAGCTTCCTCCTTCATCATCCCAATGCTGGAACAGCTTGAACTTGCAAGACAGGTTGCTATTCACAGCCTGGGGTGGAGAAAAATGGCAATGCAAAGAATGTCTGCAGCCAAGTGTCATGATCCTGTATTTTCTGTGAGGGACATTGTATATTTGTATCGACCTGTCCTTGTTCCAGGTACCACCAGAAAACCGCTTTGCCCCAGGACTGGGCCATTTTACATTGTGGAAAAGCTTCCCCCAGTTCATGTTCACTTGCTCCTAAAGTCAGATGGAAAGCTGGTACACAATACAATTCACATTAACAGGTTGAAGCATGGGTACTTGCATGATTCTGTCCCTGATGATCCCAGTCTGCCAAGTAATGAAGCTTCTATGGAACCTGCAGTCCTTTCAGAAATTGAACTTCCTGCCGACAACTTGACAACAGGTCCACCAGCACCTCATGGTAGTGACATTTATCTGCCTGATCCCGTTCTTCCTACCCAACCAGATGAACTTTCTGCAACTGCTCAGCCTCTTGTGTCTTCTCAGGACTCTCTCATACCCCAAACAGTGTATCAGATCAAGAAGATTCTGCACAAAAAGTACATCAATGGATCTTGGTCATACCGTGTTAAATGGTGTGGGTATAACAGTGCTCACAACTCATGGGTCCCTTTTCTGACTTTACCACATCCTGTCAAGAATTAGTTCAAGCCACCCACTCAGCAATCCCAACTGGCCGTAAAAGTCACAGAATCCAGTGAACTTATTATTTGGACTCAGTGCAGTGATTCTGTAAATTCTTTGTCTTAATCTGCAAATTGATTCTCAATTCCTGTATGATCTTAATTTTTTTCTCTTTTAAATGTTAGCATTTTCAATCAATCAACTAATCAATTTTCTTCTAGTAATGTCTTCACAATACTGTTAAATGTTATCTGACTGTTACTAAGGTTTTGCTATGTTCTATTGTTGTTCATGCATAATGATGTCTTTACTTGTTCGAGTGGTACTCACATTTACAATACCCAGGGTGATGTGGAGTACAGAGTGGAGCATGGGGCTAAAGATTAGCTGCCACCCCTTTAACTAGGAACAGTAATGGGCAGCCAGCTATGGTCACATGTTATGCTAATTAGTGTCCAGCTGGGGCTAGGGAAGAGCACATTCCTTTGTCCTGTGGTCAGTCTAGGATGTTCCCTGTGCTGATGAGATGTGCATTCCTAAGCTCCTAAATAAACCTTATCTTGTTCATTATTTTATGCATCTGACTCAGTTTGTTCGGTACCTAGTGACTCCTGCAGTAGAAGCACCAGATGGGAAAGCAGAATGCCAGGATGTAAGCGGTCCTAGTGGCAGAGCAAATACCAAAATGCCACACATCTATGGTATATAACTTTGTAATAAAGTCCCAACATTTAAATTCTTTTTTACATTTTTTCAAGGTGTAATAAATTGTTTGCATGTAATTTTTGTAAGTTTCTTAGTCATTTGTATATGTGCACTAACTCATTTGCATTACCACCTCAAATGGTCAAGAAGTTATCAAACCCACCACCACCAACAACCCTTCAGCCACCAACTGGACATCAAAATAAATATATACACAAGAAAACAGGAGACTAAACACTGTGAAGCAGAAGTCAGAGGATTACAACTAATTTTCAATGGGGTCCTTGCATTTACCAATTGTAATAGCTTTTGGTAAGTATTAACAAGTAAACAGACTTCTTGGGGTCATACAGAATATGTGGCTTTAGTAGGATTTGAACCCTAGTCTACCTACTCTGAAGAATCTGCACCAACCATGATGGCTAAGTGCTGAGAATCAGTGAACAGGTAGCTCTTGCAGGGTTCAGCAGGCAGTGTAAACAGACATGGGGAATATAACACCTTACCTGCCTGTCATGTTGCTCCAGCAGGAACTGAAGTATGTAGAATCTGTTCATTTTTACAAAGCTGATGAGACCATGGATGGGACTAAATGTACTCTGCTAATTCTCAGTCCTTCCATCCCTGAGGATGACTGTCAACAGGTGAAACATGCTGTGATTTATTAAAAAAACAGAAAGAAATGTGTTTCCACCTGGCATGTTGAACCCTGTAAGAATTACCTCACCATACTGAATCTCAGAAAGTGATACAATAGAGCCCTGGCAAAGTGTTGCAGTTTGTTATAACTTTCAGCAGCAGCTTTGTAAACAAATAAATAGAAACAATAACACAAGAAAGATAACATCATTTACACATTATGGCTATTGAATGAGAAGTGCCTTGCATCAAGGACATTTTTTCTTGAGTAGGAAACAAAATGAATCACACAGAATACCTTTGTTCCTTTTACTGTGAATCAGTGGCAATAATTTAATGATTGTAGAAAACATTTTTATTTATTTGTTTATTTGAGATGCCTGAGCTGGGAGTAGAGATGCAGCGAATTTAAATTCCACCAGTGAAGTGAACGCAACGTAGGCACTTCGGATTGCCACTCCGCTACGCGGAGTCAGCAATGCAAAGTGCTTACTCCACCTTGTCATTACCACTTCATACTAAGGCGGAATGGCAATGCGAAGTAAGACGAAGTCATTGTTTTTAATGGACTTCACATTCCTCATTATGATTCTAAGTGACCCACTTGGTGTTTCAGATTTGGCAGCCCCCCATGTGGCTTACAGTACTGTAAGTTGCATGCTCTTTAGCTAGGTAGGAAGAAAGTGAGTCATATAAGCAGACACTTGTACTTTCTCCTGTGTAGATGGAGAGAGAGTAGTGTGTTTGGTGACTGCTGATACTTTGAGATCAGAGAGGAGAAGATTTAAACTTTAATTTAGATCCAACAGCTTTTTTAAAAGCTACATTTTTTGTCTTTTCTTTACTCTTTTTTACTTAATTTGCTCTTTCTGCAAATTTTATTTTTCTTACAGGCTTAAAATACATCCAAATAACTATTAAAAAAAATTAATGTTGTGATTCGTGAGGTGATCATAAATCGTGATTTGTGACTGCATTTGTGACCGTGGTGATGACGAATTGCGAATGCCTATGGCTGCACTTCCCCGGGCCCCCCCCCGATGAGGTATGACACAAAATTCCCTAACTTAAAAACACTCATTAATGAGTATAATGAAGGAGTGGTGAAGCCTGGAGAGATACTATAAAGCAGGCTTGCAATACATCCAAGTAACTACTAAAAAAGATTAATGTTGTGATTCATGACGTGATCGTAAATCGTGATTTGTGACTGCATTTGTGACTGTCCGTGATGATGAAGAATGTGATTTGTATGACAAATGACTCGTGATAATGGTCCTGACTTAAAAATGCATATTAATGAGTGCAATGTTCATGCAGAATTATGCACCACACCTATCCAGTACTCTGAAGGGAAGCCAACAAAACAACTGTGACTTAAGTTAGAGATGGAGATTAGGCCCTAAAGAGATACAAATGCACAGACAGATTAAGATTGCGTTGCACACTGAAGAGATGCAGATGCAAAGGCACAACATCTAACCAATGCTCACCATCAGAAATTCAAAAATCTGGAAAATAATTCCTTTTCCGGTTGGGGCAGGCCGTGAGGGGGCAGCTTATTGCACTGCTGTAGTAGCAGCCACTAGTACTAGTACTAATAAAGATACCACAAAGAAGTACAAAAATTACACAGCTGCAGTGGATAGCATAGCAGGTTCACATTGCTGAAATTATGTGGCACAATAAAAGGTGTCTGATTTGATGACACGTGTCACACGCATACACACGCACACACTAAGTAATGTGTAGCAAATTGAAAACTTCAGTAATATAACCACATATTTTAAACAAACTAAAATTATGCACTGCGGCATCACAACAATCAGCAAAAAAATGGCAAGAATTATTGAAAATATTACTGTGTGTACATTAACACAGTTATAAAAAAAAAAACAGAAAGCTCTGACTTTTTCTCCAAGTTAATCTACCTACATCACAGATGCGCCCCTCCCCAAAGCACACTTCCACTGTCACTCAGTACACAGACTGAATATTGTACATTAACATTCAAAATCCACATAAACAATAAACGCTCGATGATGTAAGCACAGGGGGGTTTCCTATAATCGATGAACTAAAGTTTCAGCAAAACAAATGACCCCAAAAGGCTTTTTTAACAGCTTTTAGAAGGTTTGAATCACTGAGCTCTCAGAGCAGATTCTCTCTTGCAGCTTCATACACACACTACCCCAAACTGAGGCTGTGCAGAACAATCTAGAGCCCATGTGACCTGAAATCCAATGAATCACTGCAAAATTCACCTTTGCAGCTTAAAAACAAGGCGAAGTGAGGTGAAGTACATTGTTTTCAATGTACTTCACCTTAAGAATTGGTGAAGTAGTGGTTTGGGGAGGCGGAGTAATGCAAAGTCATTGTTTTCAATGGACTTTGCGTTACCCATTATAACGTGAAGTACTCTGCTTCGCATTGCGGAGCACTCTGTGAATCCACCTTCACTTTGCGGATCACTTCATCGAGCAAATTGGGGCCACTTCACCCACTATTAGCTGAGAGGTGAAGGGTCTTACTTTATTAAAACAAAAAGGAAAAACTTTACTGCCAGGACTGTAGGCACCTAAAACTAGGGTTTGGGGTATGGGGGTGACTAATATTTCAGTTTCAGTTATTATGTTATGTAGTTTTCACCCCTGTTTTAACAAAACAGTTACATTTTAGTTGCTTTTTTTTGTTTGTGTTGATGAGTTAAAATTAAACATATTATTTTACATCAGAAAGATGGTTCCCTTAAAGTTTTTTATATGGGATTGGTGTATGTCATCTGCAGTTATATTCATCATTTCTTGCCCACAGTAACTCCAGAGTCTGAAATACAAGTTGTATAATACTTTTTTTCCATTCAAAACCCTGCAGTTTTAGCCATTAAATAATACTGAAGTATATCGGAACGGAAATATGCACCATATTTATTTTGCACCACAGTAGGTGTACAGTGTATTAACCTTTGCTCTTGTTTTTTCCCCCAAGCTGCAGGAGCTGCAAATATCAGTGAAATTATTTTCCTTAATCAGAACTACATTTAAAGTAGTCAGTAAATGGCTAGTTATAGCTCTGTGCTTGCTGCTGCTTTTGGGTCTGTTGAAAAACGTTTCATTCTGTCACTAGGTAGTTAAATGTTGCCTGTTGCATTCATGTTGTCAGGACAAGTGAATAAAAAGTGTAGCAATTATAATCGTGAAACAATGCTGCTTTACTTCACCTTTTAGTGCATTTGTTGGTCTCCTGATAAACTGCTAGGATAAAGGTTTTGATTTCTGTATTCTCTGCAACCCCTGTAGCCCCTGTAACCCCATCCCATTCTTAGATCTACACTCTGGGAATGCAGTTTGATGACATATTGAGTTACGGTCATGAGATCACTCTATAACCTCTGTATTCTGTGGTAGTATGGAATCTGCCAGGTAGAATAAACACGTGGGACTCAGCTTAACTTCAGAATAGGCTGGTTTAATTTTGTAATGAGGAAAGAAATAAAGCACTGAATAGTAAAAACAAGGCAGTGCACATTATCAATCCCTAATGTGCTGCAATAAGAAACCAAAATGACTCAAGGTGGATATAATAAGTATGTAGAGGCTGGATATTACAGTTTCATTTAATATATAATAAATGTGCAGAAACTAGCCAGCACAATATCTTTTTGCCATATAAAGTCAGATGCCTGTGGTAGCATAAGTGCACATTTAAAATAATCATCATTGTTGAAATACTGCGATGTAGCACTATGTTTCATTACCAGACATACATTAAAGGGTATGTTTTAGTGTTATAGTATGCAGTTTGTGATAGCAACCAGTGTTGTCCTGAGTCAGCTGAGTGCAGAGTGGTTGCATGCGACACACAGGTTGATGCATAGTGTACAGACATTGCTGTGATGTTTGGTTGCACTTATCCATCATTGAATATGTGCACATGTAAACTATGGGGCCATTCTTCTTCAAATAAAATGCTATGTATTGCCACAGTGACAAAGAAAGAGTGCCCATATCTGAGAAGCACTGGAGGGAAATGCCATCCAAGCAAAAACATCAATAAGCCAGGTTTTTTTTCCTTCTCCCCTCCAAGAGAAAATTGTTTGGTTAAATTCCATCTCCTTTCCTTGGGGTATGATGCAGGACAAGCCTGTCAGCACCCCTTTGAATGAAATACATTCCTAAATTGCAGCCTCTTGCAGGACAGCTAATTACTACACTGTAACAGGAGGCTGCTCCAGTCTTGGAGCTGTCAAATAAAGAGTTAATACTGGCTGATCACTCTCCTGCTAAGCTTTAAAGCCAAAATAAACTAAAACCAAGGAGTTGAAAAGTAGCACTGCTGCAAGAGGGAGGGAAGGAAGTAAGAAAGAGAGAGAGAGACAGAGAAAGAGAGAGACATAAGAAAAATACAACACAGTCTCTCTCTCACTTTCTCTCTCTCTCCCCCCTCAGTGTTTTTATTTATTTATTTATTGAAAAGTTTCACCAGTAAAAGGCACACTGAGCAGTAAAGCTGCTTGTCTCCTGGTGTGTCCTGGGGGAAGGGGAATAGGAGGGATCAAAAATAGTAGATACAATACAGAGTAGCTGACAATTGCAATAACAGATCTGGTAACAATTTAAGGGTAAGAGTGCAATGACAACAAGAAGATTTTAGAGTTTACATTAAATACCAAGTACTGATAATTGCCAACAGATTACAGAGTAGTAAGACAATTGTAATAGCAGATTTGTCTAACAAAGTAAGGGTAAAGGAGGACACTAGAGCAATAATTGCAGACAAGTTGGAGTGCCAGAATAAGGAGAGGAGCACAGTAGTATTTAAGTACATAGCCAGGAGTCAGTAGAGAGGACAGAGTCTGAACAGAAGATGGGGGGACTATAGGAAGGGAGGAGGATAGAAGAAAATTAGAAGCAGGAACAATTTGGAGAAAAGTAGTTGGGCAGGGAGGAAGAGAGGGAGTGGCGGCTGAAGGAAAGCCTAATTTGAGGGGGCATTGGGTTCCAGAGTATAGGGAACTGGTACAAGATGGCTGTTTGGCCTGCTGAAGTCAAGCGATGATGTACGGTCAGGGTGCAAGTGTCCTGAGAGCTGAGAGAGCAGGAGGTAGGAGGGGTACTGATTGAGGTGGATAGATAGGGTCAGAGAGAGACAAACCAGTATTTGGACACAAATTTGGTGATGTGGGATAGGCAATGGTTGTCAAGAGAAGGAAAGGCTAGTGAGTGGTATAAGGTACAGCAGTGCAGGTGGAGGGGAGAGTCCAAGGCAAAGCAGCAGTAGGAGTTAAAGAGGGTGTACAACCCGGACAGGGATATCTTGGGAGTGGCACCGTAGACTACATCACAGTAGTCAAAAATCTGCAAGATCATTTTCTGAACAAGTTCATTCCTTACCAGAAAGGATAGACAACTTCAGTTTCTGTACAGGGCACCTAGCTAGGGGCACATTTTTTTCAGGATGGCATACACGTGAAGAGAAAAATGTAGGTGTTGGTCAAGCCAGACACCAAGGTACCGAAAGGAGGAGGAGTCCTTTAGTGTAGTCCCATCTAGGGTGTGGAAACGGGGTAAAGATGGGAGTCTAGAGAGTCTCTGCCTAGTGCTGAAGGTCATGGAGACAGTCTTCTTGGCATTTAAGAAGAGCTGATGAGAGGTAAGCCAGTGTTGAACTTTATCAAAGTCAGCTTGGTGTCTGGTAGCAACATCAGCAAATGACTGGCCTGAGGTAAACAGCACTGTGTCATTGGCATACATGTGGATAGAGGATGTGGTGCATACCAAAGGGAGGTTATTTAGGAAGATAGAGAAAAGAACGTGTCTTAACACTGAGCCTTGTGGTACTCCAATATTAATAGGGAGAGGTGGGGAAATGTCAGTGATTTTGACTGACTGAGACCTACCAGACAGGTTAGCACTGAACCATTTTATGGTGGAATTCAATAGGCCTGCCACAGTAAGGTTGTCAAGAAGGAGAGAGTGAGAGACTGTGTCAAAGAAATTATCAAGGTCAACAAAGATAGCAGAGGTGATTAGGCCATGGTCCATCCCTGAGAACATGGGGGTGCCTGAGCAGGGAGGTGGTGGTTGAACGATCCTTCCTAAATCCAGATTGATAAGGTGTGAACAAGGATGATTCTGATAGATAGGCAGTAAGTGGAGAGAGAGGACCAAGTGCTCCTGTAATTTAGCCAAGCATGGGAGGAGAGAAATAGGACAATAGTTAGCAGGAGAAGTGAGGTCTCCACCCTTAGATAGGGAAAGGACAATAGCATATTTCCAGGCAGCTGGTAGAGAGGCAGTAGAAAAAGATAAGTTTAGTAGATCTGTTAGTGGGGAGGAAATTGATGGAGCAGATCAGAATAATATTTCAGTATCAAGCCCATCTGGAGAGCTACCTTTAGAAGGGTTGATTGCTTGGAGAGCTGCTAAGGTGTCAACAAGGGAGACTTGTGAGAAGGAGAAGGAGTCATGTTTAGCAGTAACTCTGTTAGGGGTGGATTGGGGAGGGAAGGGGAGGAGAGAGAGAGAGGAGGGGGATGGTAGAAGTGCAGGAGGTGAAATAGGTGTTAAATTCAGAGGCTACAATTGTGGGGTTGGATATTAAGGAGCCGTAAGACTGAAGTAGAGGAATGGAAGGAGTAGCAGAGGGAGAATAAGGCATGGATGATTTTCCAGAATTTCAAGGGTTTGTTTATGTTAGTCTGGAAAGTATATAGAATTTGATGGCAGATAAGGACTGCTTGGCCCACCTAGTCTGCCCATTTTCCTACCTAACAGATAAGCTGCAGATCCTGGTTAACCAACAGCTTACTTCCTCCTTCCCCCTACTAGGACTGCCTTATGCCTGTCCCATGCATTCTTGAAGTCTCCCACTGTTCTTGACTCCATGACCCCCTCAGAGAGGCTGTTCAATGCATCCACAACCCTCTCAGTGAAAAAATACTTCCTCACATTACCTCTGAGCCATCCCCCCTCTATCTTCAAATTGTGCCCCCTTGTTCTTCCACATCTCTTTTTCTGGAAGATGCTACCCTCTTGGACTTTGTTAATTCCCTTGAGGTACTTGAAAGTTTCTATCATGTCCCCTTTCTCCCTTCTTACCTTAAGGGTATACATATTAAGCTCCTTTAGTCTTTCTTTGCATGCCTTCCGGTGCAGACCCTGCACCATTTTGGTTGCCCTCCTCTGGACAGCCTCCACTCTGTCTATGTCTTTGCGGAGATGGGGTCTCCAGAACTGCACATAGTACTCCAGATGGGGTCTCACCAACTGTCTGTACAGAGGGATAATAACTTCCTGTTTTCTACTATTAATGCCTCTTCCTATGCATCTCAGTATCCCCCCAGCCTTCCTTACTGCCTTCTCACATTGCTTGCCCACCTTTAGGTCATCTGATATAATTACCCCCAGGTCCCTTTCTATTTTTACTGTTGTCAGTATCTCACCCACATTGTGTACGCTTCCCTGGGTTTTGTTTCCATGTGCATTATCTTGCACTTCTTTGCATTGAATCTGAGCTGCCATACATTTGACCATTCCTCCAACCTTGCCAAGTCCCTTCTCATCCTTTCCACTCCATCTTGTGTATCAACCCTGTTGCAGATCTTTGTGTCATCTGCAAAGAGACATACTTTTCCTTCCAGTTCCTCTGCAATGTCACTTATAAAGACATTAAAAAGGACCGGTCCAAGTACAGAACCCTGTGGTACCCCACTAGTAACCCTCCTTTCTTCACTGTATACTCCATTTACTACTACCCTTTGTGTCCTGTTGTCTAGCCAATTTTTTATCCAGGCTACCACCTTGGGACCCACTCCAAGGCTGGCTGTCTTGTGTATTAATCTTTGTGTGGGACTGTATCAAATGCCTTGCTAAAATCTAGGTAGGCCATGTCCACAGCCCCTCCCTGGTCTACTACTTTGGTCACCCAGTCAAAGAAATCTATTAGATTCATCTGACATGACCTTCCCATCATGAATCCATGCTGCCTTGGGTCCTGTGCCCTACTGGCCTCTAGGTACTCAACAATTCTTTCCTTCAGAAGTGTTTCCATCATTTTCCCTACCACTTAGGTCAAACTAACTGGTCTGTAGTTTCCTGCCTCTGTCCTGCTCCCACTTTTGTGAAGAGGAATCACATCTGCTCTCCTCCAGTCCTCAGGTACCACCCCATCCTCCGATGATTTGTTAAAGAGAGTAGTCAGCGGTGTCACTAGTTCTACCCTTGGTTCTTTTAGAATTCTTGGGCGAATCCCATCGGGCCCCATTGCTTTGTCCACCTTCAATTTTGTTAGTTCTTTCAGAACCCTTTCTTCTATAAATAGACTGGTATTGACCCCCGTCTTCAGAGTGTTTCTCTTGTTTAGTTTAGGTAACTCCCCCTTCCTTTGTGAATACTGAGCAGAAATAGTTGTTCAGTATCCCTGCTTTTTCACTGTCACCCTCTACCCACATTCCCTCCCTTTTATTAAGCTTCAGTATTCCTCCTTTGGTCTTTCTTCACTCCCTAATGTACCTATAAAAGGTCTTATCCCCCTTCTTAACGGAATTGGCTATCCTTTCCTCGGTTTGGGCCTTTGCTATTCTGACTGCCTTCCCAGCCTCTTTCTGCTTTAACTGATAAAGTTCTCTGTCCTGCTCCTTCTGTGTTTCCTTATATTTCCTGAATGCTGTCATTTTCTCCTTAATCTTCCCTGCCACCTCTTTTGAGAACCATAGCGTTTTTTTCCTTTGTTGTGTTTTATTGATTTGCTTTACACAAAGGCTTGTTGCCTCTGTGATGGCTGTTTTGATCACTCATAGAAACATAGAAACATAGAATTTGACGGCAGATAAGGACCGCTTGGCCCACCCAGTCTGCCCATTTCCCTACCTACTGGATAAGCTGCAGATCCTAGTTAACCAGCAGCCTACTTCTTCTTACCCCCACCCCAGAATTGCCTTATGACTGTCCCATGCATGCTTGAATTCCACCACTGATATTGACTCCACAACCTCCTCCGGAAGGCCGTTCCATGCATCCACAACCCTCTCTGTGAAAAAATACTTCCTTAAATTACCTCTGAGCCACCCCCATCTTCAAATTGTGCCCTTTTGTTCTTGCACACCTCTTTTTTTGAAAGATGCTACCCTCTTGGACTTTGTTGATTCCCTTGAGGTACTTGAAAGTTTCTATCATGTCCCGCCTCTCCCTCCTTTCCTTGAGGCTATACATATTAAGCTCCTTTAGTCGCCTTCATATGTCTTCCGTGCAGACCCTGCACTTTTAGTTGCCCTCCTCTGGACAGCTCTATCCTGTTCATGTCTTGCGGAGATTGGGTCTCCAGAACTGCACACAGTACTCCAGATGGGGTCTCACCAGCTGTCTGTACAGAGGGATAATAACTTTGTTTCTACTGGTGATGCCTCTCCCTATGCATCCCAGTATCCCCCCAGCCCTCCTTGCTGCCCTCTCACATTGCTTGCCCACCTTTAGGTCATCTGATATGACTACCCCCAGGTCCCTTTCCATTTTTGTTGTTGTTAGTATCTCACCCCCCATTGTGTACTCTTTCCCTGGGTTTTTGTTTCCCAGGTGCATTACCTTGCACTTCTTAGCATTAAATCTAAGCTGCCATACATTTGACCATTCCTCTAATCTTGCCAAGTCTCTTCTCATCCTTTCCACCCCACCCTGTGCATCAACTCTGTTGCAGATCTTAGTGTCATCTGCAAAGAGACATACTTTTCCTTCCAGTCCTTCCACAATGTCGCTTATAAAGACATTGAAGAAGACCGGTCCTAATACTGAACCCTGCGATACCCCACTAGTAACCCTCCTTTCTTCTGAGTGGACTCCATTTACTATTACCTCTGTGTCCCATTCTCCAGCCAATTCTTTACCCAGGCTGTCATCTTGGGACTCACTCCCAGGCTGGCTAACTTGTATATTAATCTTTTGTGTGGGACTGTGTCAAATGCCTTGCTAAAGTCTAGGTAGGCCATGTCCACAGCCCCTTCCTGATCTACTACTTTGGTCACCCAGTCAAAGAAATCTATCAGATTTGTCTGGCATGATCTTCCCGCTGTGAATCCATGCTGCCTAGGGTCCTGTGCCCTCTGGCCTCTAGATACTCAACAATTCTTTCCTTCAGAAGTGATTCCATCATTTTCCCTATCACTGAGGTTAAACTAACAGGTCTGTAGTTTCCTGCTTCTGCCTTGCTCCCACTTTTGTGAAGGGGAATCACATCTGCCCTCCTCCAGTCCTCGGAAACCACCCCATCCTCCCATGATTTGTTAAAAAGGGTAGTCAATGGTGTCACTAGTTCTACCCTTAGCTCTTTTAGACTTCTGGGATGAACTCCATCAGGCCCCATTGCTTTGTTCACCTTCAGTTTTAAGAGTTCTTTCAGAACCCTTTCTTCTGTAAATGGGCTGGTATCAACTTTGGTATCCAGAGTGTTACTACTGTTTGTTTAATGTACTTCCCCCTCTTCATTTGTAAATACTGAGCAAAAATATTTGTTTAGTATCTCTGCCTTTTCACAGTCTCCCTCTGCCCACCCTCCTCCCCTTTATTAAGCCTCACTATCCTCCTTGGTCTTCCTTTGCTCCTGATGTACCTATAAAGGTTTTATCCTTCTTAACTGAGTTGGCTATCTTTTCCTCGGTTTGGGCCTTTGCTGTTCTGACTACCTTCCCAGCCTCCTCTTGCTTTAACTGATACAGTTCTCTGTCCTGCTCCTTCTGCGATTCCTTGTACTTCTTGAATGCTGTCTTTTTCTCTTGAACCGTCACTGCCACTTCCTTTGAGAACCATAGTGGTTTTTTACATCATCTTGTTTTGTTTATTTGCCTCACACAAAGGCTTGTTACCTCTGTGATGGCAGTTTTTATTATTCCCCATTGTTCTTCCTCCCCTCCCTCCTTCCTGCCCACTTTGAGAACCATAGTGGTTTCTTTTTTTTTTGTAATTAAAGTTTTATTACTGACCATAGTGGTTTCTTACATCGTCTTGTTTTGTTTATTTGCTTCACACAAAGGCTCGTTACCTCTGTGATGGCAGTTTTTATTATTCCCCATTGTTCCTCCAACCCTCTTTCTTGCCTGTTTGCTAGTGCTTTTCTGAGGCATTCTCTCATTTTGCCAGAGTCAGCACTCCTAAAGTCCAGTACTCTTACTTTTGTATGGCTTGATTGTATAGCTGTGTTTATCGTGAACCACACTGTTTGGTGGTCACTTGTTCCCAGATGGCTACCCACTTCTAAATCTGAGATTCTTTCTCCATCCCCGTTTGAGAGTTCCAGGTCTAAGATTGCTCCCTCCCGAGTGGGTTCCAATACTAGCTGTCTGAGGCATGCCCCCTGTAGGGCATCAAGAATGACCCTGCTCTTGGATGTGCCTGCAGCAAAGGTGCTCCAGTTAACATCTGACATATTCAGGTCCCCCATCAACAATATCTCCCCTTTTTCTGCTATTCTAAGAAAGCCTTCTATCATTTCCTTGTCCATTCTCTCCCCCTGAGATGGGGGTCTGTATACAACCCCCATGCAGATTGTGGTGCCATTTCCTGTCTCCAGGGTGACCCAAAGTGCCTCACCTGCTCCCTGTTTACTCTTTAGTTCTGTTGCTTTGATCCCTTCCTTTACATAGAGAGCTACTCCGCCTCCTCTTTTATCCTCCCTGCCCCTCCTGTAGATTGTGTATCCTGGTATGTTGACATCCCAGCCATGGTTCTCTGTGTACCATGTTTCTGTGACTGCCACAATATCCAGGCAACCCTCTTCCATCAAGGCCACTAGTTCAGGGAGCTTGTTACACAGACTACAGGCATTGGTACTCATCACCTTCCACTTTTTGATAGCCTTACCCTTTTTAGCCCAATTTCTGTCCTTACTGCCTTTGCCTTTTTTTACATTTAAATCTGTTCTGCTCCCTAATAACTTCTGGTGTTTACCTCACTAATCACCATGTTTTGTGGGGGGGAGGCTCAGATTTTCCTGCTCTTTTTCAGTGCCTCCCCCTTTGGCTAGTTTAAATGCTTGCCAATGAAGCTTTTAAACCTCTCGCCTAGGATCCTGGTTCCCCTCCTGGACAGATGCAGACCATCGCACCAGTATAGGTCTGCATCCCTCCAGGTGGCTCCCCAGTCCCCAAAGAAGCCAAAACTCTGAGCTCCACACCAGTTTTTCAACCACTCATTGAATTCCATGGTGAGAAGTGCCCTAGCATCTCCCTTGCCATAGACAGGCAGCACCTCCGAGAAGGTTACCGTATGTGCTACTTGTCTAAGGCCCCTTCCCAACTCTACAAAGTCCTCTTGCACTGCTCTGATCCCATTCCTAGCCAGGTCATTTGTCCCTAGGTGGACAATGACATCCAGCTCCCTCCCTCATGCAGCTCCTCCCACGATCCTGAGGATTCGCTTCCTGTCCCTCCAAGCCATGGCACCAGGAAGGCACCTTACCTCCCTCTCCCCTTCCTCCCCCATTTCTACCCCCTAATGATTGAGTCCCCACCAGGAGTTGTTTCCTCCTGTGGGGTCCCATGCCACCCTCCTGTGGGTCTCCTTTGTGAAGGTTCCCAGCATCCTCCTTGGTCTCCACTGCAGGTGCCTCCATAGAGGAACCACTATCCACCAGAAGAGCGAATGAATTGTGGAAAGGTACAGCTGGAGGGATGCAACTTTGTTCCACCACCGTCTCCCTCCTTGAGCCCACCCTAGTCCAGCCTCTCCTCTTTCTTGGCAACCTCTGAGGTAGTGGCATTGGCCCTGGTGGTCCCTGGGTGAGGGAGGAGGTTTCACGAATCCTAGCCAGGTCAGCCTGGAGACAGGCAACCTCCTCTCTCATACCAGAGAGGTGCCTGCAAATAGGGCAGCATCGCAGCCTCCAGAATGTCTCCCAGAACACTGCCACCCCACAGCCATTGCACTGCACCACTCCTATCATGTCTTAATTTGTGTCCTTTCTACTGTTTCTCTGGATGCTTATTCTCTCCTCTCCTTACAACTCACACCCTTCCTGTTCTGGGACAGCAACTTCCTATCTTCTTCAGTAGCCTCCTTCTTCCTTGCTCAATATCAGACCATCAGCAGCTGGGGGGGAAAGTGAGCAACTCTTTTCCTTTAGGGTTGACAAAACCAATGTTTCTCTAGCTGTGGAGATAGGTGACGAATCAATGTAGGCAATGTAAAATAAGAGGGGGGATAGGCTGAGGGATTTGTATGATCTGGTTTGCAAGATTTTGTGAGGGGCATTTGATCTATGAATTTTACGGACTATGTAAACCATGTGATGGTCACTTAAGGCATCTGGAAGGAGGCCAGACTTAATAACCCTGTGTAAGTGTGATGTGAGGGCCCAGTCAATAAGTGAGTGGTTTTGTGTTTTATGATTTAACTGAGTTGGCTTCTGTATCAATTGGGAAAGGTTCAGAGCAGCTATATTATTATAGATTTTTTTTTAGAGAGGACAGCCAGTTCTGATTGAAATACCCTATGATATAGAGTTTGTGTAATAAAGTGTGCAAGGTAATAGTTTTTACTAGCTCCATGGTAGTGGCAGTGTTTAGAACTGGTCAGCAGTATACCCCTTCCATGAAGATGGGTACTGAGAAAGGGAGTGAGAATCTAATGATAAGCATCTCATAAGCCGAAGGAAGGGAGGCCGATAGTACAGTAGTATATTGGATAGAGGTGAAGATGTACATTGCTATACCACCCCCTCTCCCATCATGGTCTTGTCTGGTTAGGGCATAACCAGGAATAGAAATAGACGAGTCAGGAATTTTGGCATTTAGCCATGACTCTGACTGTATTAGTGCATCAGGAGTAAGTGAAGCCATTAGTGGTGACAATAAGTCAATTTTAGGGAGGATGCTTCTTATATTAAGATGGCAGATTTTAAGACCACAAGACAGGGCTGTCGGTATGTGAGAAGGAGGGCCAGGGTTGAAGTTTATGTCGGCAGTGGTTAGTAATAGAAGTGTAATAATAAGATAGTGAAACTTGAAGCTCCTATACCAAGAATGAACTGTTAGGGAGCATGATTTAGCAGGGTAAGAGTGAGGGGATGAGGCATAGTTTTTGAATATTCTAAGTAAAGCACTGGCACAAGGCACAGGGAGGAGCAAGGAGCAGGGTAGAAGTGAGAAGTGGGACCATGCTAAATAGAATGGTGTAGAGGTAGAAGCATGAGTGAATAAAGCAATGAATAGTTGAAAGAGGTATGAAGGGGTTAATGAGGTGGGTGAGTGACCGGGCTGGGCAGTGGAGGAGGACTGATGACAGCAGGAATAAATAATAGGAGAGAGCAAGTCTGGGATAACATCATGATGGAAAGTAGTAAAATACAGATTATGCTATGATCAGGGAAATGATCTACACTGTGTCTGCCCTGTCCTCCTGTGTGGCAGGTCCTTTTTATTAAATGAAAACAAATAGCCCCACTTGATGAAGCAGCTTGTTTCTGCTGGGCAGAAGTGTGGTGTAGGGACATTCCAGACTATTTCAATGAGCATAGTGACTGCACAAAATCTCCAAATTCATCTAGTCTATTAGGAATCTGAAGAGATCCCTTTTTCTACTGTCATACCAAGGCGTCTGCAAGGTTCTGCCCACTGCAGCCATAAAAAGTAATATTCAACCAAATGTGCTGGATGCTGCTCAAATTTCTATCTAGCAAAATAAGTGAGATCCTACTCTCCCTTCCCCTTTTATACCCCCTCCTTGTTGGCTGTTCCCTTTGATCTCCCCCACCAATCCTTGTCCTAGCTTCCCAACTCCACCCTGTTTTGTGTCCTCTTTCTTCCCAGAACCTTTATCTCCCTCCTTCCCTTGTCCTTCCTCCCGGAGTCCCCAGTCCCCCAGCCCCTTCCTCCCCTACCTCCCCCTTTTTCTATTGTCTCCACACTTGCATCCGCCCTTCCTTTTTGGTCAGGAAACCCCTGACATTAAGGGGCTGCCATTTAAGCTGGCAATTGGCACGTGATATAGAGGCAGCAGTAAAAGGGGTTGGGGGCTCAGCCTGTTGCTCAGGGAAACTTTTTTACACAGTTTAGCTATTATTTCCATGTCTGGCTGTCAGTTTGGCAAGTGATATGAAGGCAGCAGTAAAAGGGACAACTATTTGTTGTTTGGGGACACCTTTTCACAGTTTAATTTTGATTTACCTGTGCAGCTCTTAGTTTGGCAAGTGATATAGAGGCAGCAGCAAAGGAGAGGGGCTATGTCTGTTTATGGACCCTGTTTTACACAGCTTAACTTTGATTTACATGTGTAGTTGTTAGACAAGAGATATGGAGGCTGCAATAAAAGGGGCGGGGGCTCAATTTGTTGCTCAGGGATACTTTGTTAAACAGTTTGACTTTGATTTCCATATGTGGCTGTTAGTTTGGAAAATTATATTGAGGCAGTGCTAAAAGGGGGACTCAGTTTGTTGCTCAGAAGCACAATTCATACACAGTATAACTTTGATTTCCTGGTGATTCATTGTTATATTTGGAATGTGTTATTTGGGTGTAATTAGATTAGTTAAAATGATTAGGGTATTGTAGCTAGGAGGTTATTACAAATGTTAATAGTTTTGTAATGTGTGGATTGTAACACAAGTTAATAGTTCTGCAATGATATAGCTTTTGTCCACACTTGCATTAGAGAGTTAATGATGTATTCATTACAGTGTAATTGATTGCTGTAATTACTTGATATTACTGTAATGATGTCAGATATGGGGAATATCAGATGATTTTTATAATGGGAAAATTCCCAACCAAGATATGCAGAGGTTATCTGTGTGATACATGTTTTTTATCTCTACAGGTATTGTTTGAAGTTGGGTAATATCACAAGTGGCATAAGCCATGAGTGATGTGTCTGAGGGCAAATTGCATGCGTATAGATTAGTCATGTATCACACAAGATCACCTCTGCTTATTTCATTTATGCAACAGGCCTTTTCCTTGTGTGGTTTTAGTTTTATATATTTTATGTGCTCATAGTATTTTTTAGTGAAGTGAAGTTGTGTGGCTGCATGGTCTTCCACACCAGCTATAGCTGTCATTATGGATACCAACTGGATGCCACATCAGTATATCAGTGCCACTGGTACTTGTTGAGCAAGTGGCTTTTCTGAAAAACTGAGGGCAAGATGACACCACCTCTTAGTGAGAAAACAAGTAGACACGAATTTCATATTTTATTATTGCAGTGAGTAATCATGATCACAAATAAATATTAATGATGTGCTCTAAGGAGAATAGAAACATAAAAACATAGAATTTGATGGCAGATAAGGACCACTTGGCACACCCAGTCTGCCCAATTCCCTACCTGATGGATAAGCTGCAGATTCTAGTTAATGAACAGCTTACTTCCTCCTACCCCCCACTAGAATTGCCTTATGCCTGTCCCATGCATTCTTTAATTCTCCCACTGTTCCTGACTCCACAACCCTATCTGGGAAAAAATACTTTCTAACATTACCCCTGAGCCGTCCCCATCTATCTTCAAATTGTGCCCCCTTGTTCTTACACATCTCTTCTTCTGAAAGATACTACCCTCTTGTACTTTGTTAATTCCCTTGAGATACTTTAAAGTTTCTATCATGTCCCCCCTCTCCCTCCTTCCCTCAAGGGTATACATATTAAGCTGCTTTAGTCTCTCCTCGTATGTCTTCTAGTGCAGTGCAGACCTTGCACCATTTTGGTTGCCCTCCTCTGAACAGCCTCCACTCTGTCTATGTCTTTGCGGAGATGGGGTCTCCAGAATTGCACGCAGTACTCCAGATGGGGTCTCATTAACTATCTGTACAGAGGGATAACAACTTCCTGTTTTCTACTGTTGATGCCTCTCCTTATGCATCTCAGTATAACCCTAGCCCTCCTTATTGTCTTCTCACATTGTTTGCCCACATTTAGGTCATCTAATATAATTACTCATAGGTCTCTTGATTTTTGTTGTTGTTATTAACTCACCCCCCATTGTGTACTCTTACCCTGGGTTTTTGTATCCAAGATGCATTACCTTGCACTTATTTGCACTGAATCTGAGCTGCCACATATTTGACCATTCCTCCAACCTTGCCAAGCCCCTTTTCATTCTTTCCACCCCACCTTGTGTATCAACCCTGTTGCAGATCTTTGTGTCATCTGCAAAGAGACATACCTTTCCTTCCAGGTGCTCTCCAATGTCACTTATAAAGATATTAAAGAGGACTGTTCCCAGTGCCGAACCCTGTGGTACCCCACTAGTTACCCTCCTTTCTTCACTGTGGACTCAGTTTACTATTACCCTTTGTGTCCTGTTGTCCAGACAGTTTTTTATCCAGGCTACCACCTTGGGACCCACTCCAAGGCTGGCTAACTTGTATATTAATCTTTTGTGTGAGACTGTGTCAAATGCCTTGCTGAAATCTAGGTAGGCCATATCCACATGCCCTCCCTGGTTTACTACTTTGGTCACCTAGTCAAAGAAATCTATTAGATTCATCTGACATGACCTTCCTGATGTGAAACCATGCTGCCTAGGGTCCTGTGCCCCACTGGCCTCTAGGTACTCAACAATTCTTTTCTTCAGAAGTGATTCCATCATTTTCCCTACCACTGAAGTCAAATTAACTGGTCTGTAGTTTTCTGCCTCTGCCCTGCTTCCACTTTTGTGAAGTGGAATCACATTTGCCCTCCTCCAGTCCTCAGGTACCACTCCATCCTCCCATAATTTGTTAAAGAGAGTAGTCAGTGGTGTTACTAGTTCTACCCTTAGTTCTTTTAGTATTCTTGGGTGAATCCCATCAGGCCCCATTGCTTTGTCTACTCTCAATTTCAAGAGTTCTTTCAAAACCCTTTCTTCTGTGAATGGACTGGTATTGACCCCCCATTCAGAGTTTCTCCCTTGTTTGGTTTAGGTACCTCCCTCTCCTTATCCGTTGTGAATACTGAGCAGAAGTATTCGTTCAGTATCCCTGCTTTTTCACTGTCACACTCTGTCCACATTCGCTCCTCTTTATTAAGTCTCTGTATCACTCCATTGGTCTTTCTTCACTCCCTAATGTACCTATAAAAGGTTTTATCCCCCCTTCTTAACAGAGTTGGCTCTTTTCCTCAGTTTGCGCCTTTGCTATTCTGACTGCCTTCCCTGCCTCCTTCTGTTTTAACTGATAAAGTTCTCTGTCTTGCTCCTCCTTATATTTCCTGAATGCTATCCTTTTCTCCTTAACCATCCCTGCCACCTCTTTTGAGAACCATAGTGTTTTTTTTCCTTTGTTTTGTTTTATTGATTTGCTTCACACAAAGGCTTGTTGCCTCTGTGATGGCTGTTTTGATTATTCTTCATTGTTCCCCAACCCTTCCTTCTTGCCCATTTGCTAATGCTTTTATGATGTACTCTCTCATTTTCCCAAAGTCAGCCTTCCTAAAGTCCAATACTCTTGTTATTGTATGGCTTGACTCTATGGCTGTGTTTATCGTGAACCACACTGTTTGGTGGGCACTTGTTCCCAGATGGCTACCCACTACTAAATCTGAGATCCTTTCTCCTTCTCCATTTGAGAGTACCAGGTCTAATGTTTTAAGTGGAGGTTTACTTTAATTTTTTACGGGTTCAGCAGTTTTTGCTATGTGGGTGCTGGACAGCTGGGAGAATGAGTATATTGGCAGGGGACTGAAAGTGAATGTAGTTGGAAGAAAAAAGCTTTTGAGATTTCTGGAAGAATTTTTTTTTTATTTTGGGGGTTTGGCATTATCTTTTAGGTGGAGGGTACAAGCACTAGGTTTGGAGCTGAGCAGAGTGACCACAGTGAGAGCTAGCATGAGCATGATGGTTTGCAGTTTGGGACCCAGAATAAAAAAATGGATGAAGAGTGCTGCTGTTTACCTCAGAAGTGGAGAGACTGGTACTGGAAAAGCTGACCTGATGAATTCACTGAAAAGTGGAAATACGAAGGTACTATCATTTACTTGCAAGAAAAAAAAAGTTTATTATTTCGGCTGCGACAAACAAATATTTAGTGCTTTGTGGAGAAAAGGGTGGTGGGAAGTACAAAAAGAGTACAAATGTCTGCAGAGTGTGCTAGGGAAGTTTGTGAGCTGGGAGGCCTCTGAAGGAAGTAGTTCTGGCAGATGAGGGGGCCAGCTATGACAAGGTAATTTTATGTATACATCAGTGCTAACACACTTATTATATGTATAAATAAGTAGTCTTTAATTTATACATATAGTTGCTCTGATAAAAGGATTTATTAGCAGCCTTTTGTGTCCATGCCTATATATACAGTGAAGTCCACCAGGATGAAGTGCTGTGTCACAGGTTTCCTGCATGACAAAAGGGGTTACTCCCATTGAAATTCCATTGTTTGCTGCAGTAAGTGTATTTTCATTTCAAAAAACATTGTTAATGAACTAGTTAGGGTTGAATCAACAAAAGTAGGGAAAAGTGCTTTTAAGATTTCCAACCCCATCACCCCACCCCCACCATGCACACACCAACAAGCCTCGGGGGTACCTTGGGGTCATCAGCCCTAATGCATACCCCATTCCATAAGTAAATAAGATGAGATGGGTACAGTATTGCAGAACAGAGTGAGCACTAGGGCTAATGACCCAATGGCACCCCCCGATGCCTGTTGGTGTGTACGGGTTGGGGGTGGGGTGTTAGAGTTGGAAACCTTAACAGCACATTTCCCTACTTTTGTTGCTTCAGCCATAACTAGTGCATTGAAGTTTTTTGCAATGAATTTCATTACTTTTTGAGGTAGTATCATCATATCTTCATTTGCTTGTGGGAGTGCAGGGCCATGCAGAATTGTGTATTCATGTGAAATTGTGTATCCATGTGAAAAGTAGGAACAGTGACCTCTTGTGGAGAGTTAAGGGAGTAGTTGTGGGGAGGTGGGCAATAAAGCACAAAAGGAGGAGAGGATAGGATGAAATTAGATGCAAGGGAAACAGGTAATCAGAGTTAGCCCAGGGAAAGGTGTCACGGATTATAGAAATGAACGTGTTGCTCAGCAAGAGGTTCAAATCCCACTGCTGGGAGAGCTTTTCAAGATACAAATATGTTTTAGTTAGTGATTTTAATTTGGGTTAAAAGGTTATATTTAGGAAAGGATATATGGAAATTAGATGCAAGGGGAGCAGGAGTGAAGAGTTGGCAAAAAGGAAAGGGGCACGGCTGCTGGCACAGTGCTTTCTATGTAAAAAGGTACAAAGTGAATAACTTAAATTTCTTGAAAACCTTGCTCTGTGATCTACCTTGGGGGAGAGTGGGTGATTCCGCAGCAACCATGCATGCCAAAAACCTTCTATAAAAAGGTTTCTAAGGTAGAATACTATATTTAGAGATGGTATATACTTCCGGCAGTGAAACCTCTACAGCGACATACTTCACTGCTGACTACAGCACCAAGTCACTGTAGGGGATGTGCCCAGGACTCAGCAACACTCTCCCCCATCTTGCACCCCTTCCCTGAACCAACTCTGACCTGCAGTTGGTATCGATAAGTACGGGGGGGTGTGGGCAGCAGAGCCCCCTGCCTGGAGGGGTTTGGGGGCAAAGTCCCCTGAAGAAAACAATGGACCATGCTGTGCACAGCTCCCTGCTGACTGCAATTCTCAGTTGATAGGGAGCCTGGTGCTGTGACGCCAGTCGATGAGTTAGTTGTCAACTCAGTGTTGTAGAGCCCTTAGAGATACAATCTGAAAGTTGAAAACAGAAAGAGCCTGGTTTTCACTCAACCTTTACTTTTTCTTTTTTGTCTAAGCTCTAGTAATCTACTTACTTTTTACACAATCTGAGTCGTTAATGTCTTTAAAGCATCACTTGTAGCTAGATTTTATATCAGTTTGTCACTAGTTCGGTGAGAAGGCTTTGGTTTTGAATTCTTCTACGACCAAAGCCATGTTGTTCGGGATCCCATTTAATTTACAGAACAATGCTAGCTTACTTGTTTATGATGTTCATTGGAATTCTCTTGAGCAAATGTATGAATTTTAATATTTATGGGCCTTGTTGGACCCTGGTCTATCTTCCAAGCTCAAATTAGAACAGTCTTTTGTAACATAAATCAAAAACTGGGTGTAATCTATAAATTGAAACAATACTTCACTCTTGAGATCAGAAAGGCCATTGTCATTGGGGTACGTTTACCACATTTAGATTATGCAGTGAGTCTCTACTATAAATTGTCAGCTAGGGAAACTCAGACCCTATCAGTTGCATATAATAACATATGTCGTTTTCCCTGAACACACTATTGTTTGTTATACTCTTCCCTTAACTGGTTACCACCTAACACCTACTCTATGTATTTTGTTTATTGTTTAATTTTTAAATCCCTATTGGAGACTGATACGTTTTCCCTAATTGAATTGCTAAGGGTTCAATGTCCAACACTGAATCTTAGCTCTTTTAAGGGAACACTTCTCCTTAACAAATCTTGTTCCACTAAAGTTGGCTCAAGATCCTTTTCTGTGGTTGCTCCATTTCAATGGAACAGTTTGCCTGAGGACCTTGGAACTGTTTGTATGCTTGCAAGTTTTGAAAGAAAGTTGAAAATATGGCTGCTTGTTTCACATGAATGTAAATGTTCTTAATTATTTGCTGTTTTTCCTTGTGTATTTATGTTTTGTACTTGTGTTGTTATTCGTGTTCAGGTTGGAACTGAAAATGGGCTTGTCCCAGTGGTCTTATCTGATTAACAAAATAAAACAAACTAATCTTCTTGTGTTTGGTAAAACCAAAGTGGACAAAAGCATCAAATATCATTTGTAATTTCTTGCTATCTCAAGTCTGTACAGTTTAATAGCAGCAATACTGGGAAATATAAATGATAGTATTTTAGTACCATACTGCCTGCAGCAATATTGGGCACCTAACAGAATATCCTGGCAGTGCCTAAGAAAGTGCAAGCAGTCTAAACCTGAACATTATTTAAGCAATAGTGTTTTTCTATTCCTACTGAGTTTTGATTAAAACTGTCTATAGTTTAAAATTCTTAATATATTTTATGAGTGTAACTAAAGTTAAATTATTTATACATTTTTAATAAATGACCACTTGAAGTTTAATTGTGATATTAATTTTGGTAATGAGGTTTGTAGTTGATCTAGTTGATTTATTATCGACTTAGTACCATGTTTAATCAATAAATCATTCGTTTAAAACTAGATTTCTTGCAGAGCCAGTTGTTTCTGTTGTGTGAGTAAGAATAGGTTGGTTAATTTCATAAGTTATGTATATAAATTAATTGGTTATTATATTGACTTGAAATGAATTCCAAGTAAATTAATCAAATGCAAGAGCTTTAACCTATTTAATGGTATTTTTCAGTAGTAATCTAATTCTTTTCTGGTTTACCTTAGTTTTTAGTGTACCAATTAAGTAAGACTGCCCAGATGGTTGAGCACCAGCCTCCAGTGACTTTTCCACTTAATTTCAATGCTTTCCTCCAGAGGTCTCTAAAACAGAGAAGAAACATTGGAACAAAAGAACAAAATTAAAAAAAAGAAAACTCAAGTATTCTAAGTAAGTACAAAGGAAGAGAAGAAGGGAGGAAGAAAGGATGAAAGCTGAAAGTAGTAACTTTGTGAGACTTAACTCTCATTTTCTGGTCTAAGTATACATTTATATACTTATATCATGAAATGTTTTATATTAAGACAGTTTTATAGCTTGAATTGTTGAAAGAAGTGTGATTGTATTTTTATTTGTTCAAGACTAGGGTAGCAAGATCAGATGAAACACTTCTAATAATGGAATGCAAAAGTAACTTTTAACAAAAAAGAAAAACAAAATGGTCCTTGGATGCCAGTTTACTAAAAATACCAAGAAATGTTCAGAAACAACAGCAAAAAAAAAAGGTATAAAAGAGTCTGTTAGGGGGTGTAACCCTGGTCAGGTTCTTGGCAATAATTAGAGATGTAAAAGAATCACAAACAAGTTGCATATTAGTAATAAATATGTTTATTACTATAAAAGGATATCACAGTTGCCCTAAGCAGTTCTTACCATAAGATACTGGGAGCCAGAGCTTAGCGTTCTCCTGTATCCCATGGAATGAAGAAGGTCTCTGAGGAGAAAATGTCACACATTACATTATATACTATGATAATTACCATGACTATGAAAAGATAGAAACATTCTAAGTTACAGTGAGTGAGCCCTATTGGCTAAAAGTAAGGTGGCTCCACAGTGTAGATAACATTATACAGTTTTGCTAATATCAGCTATCTCTTGAGAACAACAAAGGAAACATGAGATAAGCAAAACACAGGATGTAGTGTAATTATACATAAATCCAAAGTGTGGTGGTGCAGACTACAAAATATCAGAAGCTAGCAAAGACATACTACTACAGTTCATACTACTATGGTCAGTTGAAGAGCAAGGAGGCTGAAACCCATATCACTCTTATACTAAGCCAAAGAATAGTAGGAAAGATCATAACCTGTATTTATTAAATTATCTAATCGGGACTTAAAAATGCCTCTAGTCTCACCTATAACAACATTTAGGGGTAGTCTATTCCAAGGTCCAATAGTTCTAAGGGTGAACAAGTATTTACAGTTAATGTAGTTAAATGATTTACCTACTAATTCTAATGGGTGACCTCTGATGTCATGAAAATAATTTTTAAAGTCCAACCCTAATTTACACACAAGGTAATGGTCCTGGTTTATGTCATAAAGAAACATAAGGTCACCTCTGAGGCGACAAATGGAGAGGAACATCAGATTTAGGGATTTCAATCTATTTTCATATGACACTGTTTTAAGCCTTGAAATGTGTTTTGTAAATTTCCTTTTAATTTTTTTAAGTGAGTAGCTATCTAAATTTTTATATGGGCACCAAAGCTGGGAGACGTATTCCAAGTGTGGCCTTGCATATGCCCTAAACAAGGACATCAACACCTCAGGATCCCTAGATCTAATATTCCTTAAAATAGGCCAGACAACTCTCGTTAGTTTTATTAAGAACACCTTGCAGATGTTTATTATGAGACATGTTGTCTGAGATACTTATAACCAAGTCCTCTTCATTAGAGTTTTTTTGAGTATTGAACCAGCCAGTGTGTATGCATTGTTTGGATTTTTAGATCCTAAATACATTACCTTACATTTTGAAGTGTTTAATTTCATTCCCATGTAATTGCCAAGGAAGTGATGATATCCAAGTCATGCTGTATATTTATAGCTTGTGATGAATTTTCACAAGGACCCCCAATTTTGACATCATCTGCATATTTTGTGGTGATGGAGAGATAATCATTTGTTAAGTCAGATATAGAAGCTTGAAAGAGACAGGGGTCCAGGACTGATCCCTACGGCACCCCACTAGATACTCTATCCTTATTAGACTTGGACCCACTGATAACTATCTATTGGGACTGATCTTGCAGCCAGTTATTTATCCAACTGATAATAAAACTATTGATGTTAAGTTTACATAGTTTACTGATCTAAGCCCAATGCAGCATAACATTGAATGCCTTGCTGATATCAATAAATATGATGTCACAAGGCATTCTACTGTCAAGGAAGGTACTGATATTTTCATAGAAACATAATACATTAGTCTGGCAGCTTCTACCACCTTTAAAGCCATATTGCTCTGGGTCATGGTTATTGAGGGTAGGAATGATAACATCCTTGATAAGGCTGTCAGGGAGCCTACATACATAAAAGGTCATGCTTATGGGCCTGTAGTCCTCCCAGTTATTTTTTGGGCCCTTCTTATAAATTGGTACTACATTTGCCTCTTTCCATTCATTTGGAACATAATTTTCAACTACAAATTGATCAAAAATTATTTTTAAAGGATAGGCAAAAATGTCTGGCAATAAGAATACAAGATAACCTGCTATCTTATTTGAACCTGGACAGTATTTACACTTTAAAGTTAACAACTTTTTTTCAACATTTTCTACAGGGAAACAAATATGTGGGTCATTATTTTGCATAGTAGGACATGGTGTATTTTTGATATTATGTGAAACAATATTACAGAATTCTTTATTAAATAAATCTGCCATGGTTTTAGAGTCATGAATGAGCTTACAATTGTCAAGTAGGAGGCCAACTTGACATACAGTTTTTTTTCAGAGGATTAATGTATGAATAAAAATGTTTACTGTTGTTCTTTTTTTTTTTCATTACTGGCTAGATTATATTCCCATCTTGTTTTTGCCTTTTTAATCATGGATTTACATTTTATTTGAACTTTTTTATAAGAATACCAATTTGACATACTGTAGTTTTATTTTTAATGTAGCAGTTATATTTTTTACCTTTTAACCTAATAAGTTTTCTTATGGAGTGGTTCATCCATTTCGCTGCTTGCTTAGGATTTGAGTATTTTTGTTTAGATGGGATGAATGAAGCCCTTACATAACAAATTATATGTTCAAATGTAGCCCAACTTTGTTCAGAGGTTAAATTTGATAAAGTAGTGTCCCAATTGATTTTACTTATAATATTTTTTATATTGCAGTTAGATCAGCTCTGTATTATAAATATATGATAGTGGAGTTGGAATTATATACATAATCTTTAAGAATGGTGAATGTAATGGTGCTGTGATCACTATTACCAACTGGGTCACTAATTTTAACATTATTAATAACCAGCTCATCATGACAGATGAAAAGGCCCAAGATATTATCTCCCCTAGTGGGCGGTCAATGTATACTGCTTGAGATTTGATTCAAAACAAGTGGTCAGAAGTGTGTTTCCTTTACTGCTAATAACAGTGAGGTTGTGCCAATTTATTTCTCCAAGGTTAAAATCACCAGTGATTACAATATTACCTAGTGAGCTGGCTTGTTCTGTTTCATAAAGTATACCCTCTAATGTATCTGCAGTAGAATTAGGGGGACAATAACAAGACCCTAGTATAAGAAAATAATTTGGAAAAGAAAATATTTTGACCCAAATAGTTCCATTTGTTTATTGTGACTTTTTATACAGCTGGTGATATCAACTGAATTTATTTGATTATTAATGAATAGAGCAACCCAATTACCTTTCCTATTCTCCCTATTTAATCTGTAGATGAATGTCTTGGATTATTATGTACAGTTTCCATGCATAGAGAAAGTAAAGTGTATTACAATTACTATGTATCCTGACACCTACTCTTATATGGTGGGTGTCTGTGCCCTATGTATTAGTACAGCATGTGTATACTATGTGTAATATAAAGTTTATCTAAGGTGTTCATTAGGAAAGCCAATTGGGGTGTAGGGGCCTCGCATAACAATCCCCCCTTGTTGCCTTACTGAAAAGGCAACAACACTATGGTAAAGTGGTGAAAACAAACTGTCATTTACAGATCCGACATGCAAGCCTTGTAAAGGAATTTAAGCTGCTCTTGGTGTTGTTTGAGTGACACCTTAGGCAGCAAAGCATTATTATCAAAGTAAAAATCAAAAATCCCTGTATGATAACTCAACCTTTAAAAGTAATTTCAAACCAAGTATTAGTGAGTGTATCATTTAGATCACCATCATTGATAAGTGCATGAATTGCATTACTAGCAGTGGTAAGGCTGTTGCTGATGTGGATGAGGTGTGTGTGTCTTTCCTGTCTAAAAGTGATCTAAATGTCAGAGTCAAAGGGTCAATGTACACATTGAAATATGGGAGCTATTGAGATAGAAGCAAATATTCAGGGTCACTATCAATAACATCAGGTTCAACGATGTGAACAGAAGTAATCACTGTGTGTCTTATGACAGTAGTCTGATGAGGGACAAAACAAAAGTTAGGTTGTTGTACTTTACAAACCTTGTTACCACAGGAGAAAGATTTATGATTAGTTACAATGCAGTACTGTTCATCAGAATTATGTCAGTTTAACAGTTGACAACCTCCATTTTTGCAGTTGGACTGGGGAGGTGTAAGATTGATTCAATAGTCTTTCAGTCACCCTATGAACCTCCTCCTGATACACCTTGTAGAGTTCTTCATTATTCGTCATTGATAGTGGTGCTGATCTTTTTTCAGGAGTTTCTGTATCATTAGTAATAATGTCCTGGTCCAGAGTATAGGACCAATCAATGCTGTCCAGGGAGTAGCCACAGACAGGGTTTTATAACATCAAAAATGTCACAACAACACAAATAATGATAGCCCTTCCTGGCCCAGCAATCCATGTGTGGTGAGACCCATGCATCCAGGGTCAGGTGGTAGACAAGGAGAGGAGGCAGATTGATGTATTCTCTGTAGATGTTGCCTTCAAGGTGCCCAATGGAGTTAACTGTAGCAAGTTTATCAAATATAGCTGTATTTGGATCAAAATATGGTAATGAGACAGGACAGTAAAGGTAACAAACATAGTATCTAGAATAGTACATTTCTTAGCAGTAAAGCAGGGACCTTTATTAGGATGCCTGGTGACAAAACCTTTGTTTCTAGCAGTAGAGACTGGTATGGAGATAGACTGAGACATACACATTGCAATGCATGAAGAGGTTTTACAGTGGGGGCAATACCATTTAGAAATTCGTGTATCATGAATGACATCTAGAATGCCTCCAGATTCCAGATCACATAAGAGGTTATTGACGGTGGTTTTGACATAAGAGCCATAAGCAGAGCAGAGGAGTTCCCTGGCAATATATTGCTTGTCTGCCTCCTTGTTGTTCTGTGAGATGAGTTGATTTAATTTATCGTTAGTGTCAGTAAAACTTTTAGCAATTTCTTTCATGTTAAATAATGTGTACATTTCTTCCTAAGGCCATTCACACCATGTAATAATGGGGGTATGATGTCATTAATCATACCTATTTGGAATTTACATGAGTGATCATTGATAGTAGCAATGCCTGCCCTGTTCCAGATAGACATAGTGCTACCAAAGATGCCCATAAGGGTGCCTGTCACACCAGTGATGTCAGCGGTTTCGCATTTCTTTCTAGAAGAATGAGATTTCTTTTTAGAATGATTTGGTCTAGATCTAAGTAAACCTAGATGTTCTACAGTATTGACACCAGCTACAGGGTCTTGTGTGTGTGTCTGGTAGGCTGCCAGAAAATCTAATAACATAGTACTGAAAAATGTTGAAGTGTTAGTAGCAAAACACATACCAAATTCTGCCATATTCCAATGTATAAGATTAAAGAGTACAGGAACATGCATACATTGCAAATTGTTAATAAGGGTACCAGCTGTTAAACTGGCTGTTAGACCACTAAGCGGATGAGGTTCCCATGGGGGTCATTCAAATAGTTCTGCTTCTGTTGGAAGAATAACAGCTAGATACATGGTGACTGAGGTCATAGAATTAAGTGCACAGTATTGCTTTGCAGAGTCTTTGGAGAACCGCTCACAATAGGCAGGGTCAATTAGAGCAGTAAGGTTTGTATAAATCTGAATGTCGATGATTGGTTTGTTGAATAGACAATGTACCATTTGGGACAATTTTGGCATTTGGGCAACCATGGAAGGTTCCTTTGGACAGGCAGCCACTGGGAGAGTGTGTCCATTAAAATCTGTTTGCCATTCAATTTGTAGGGTTGATTTGTCAGGAGCTACCACTGAGGAGGTGAGGTAGATGTCTTTACCTTCCTGGACAGTAATCAATTTGTTTGGAACTATGATTGATACTCCTTCTAGGGTAGCAGCAGGAGGGTGGTCTAGATGTGGAAGGATGTAATATACCTTGCCTTGGATGCAGAGGATAGCTCCAAAGATGAGGTTTAACAGTTGCAATATAGCCATCTTGCAAAGATACTTGTAAGGAAAAAGAAAAGGTCAATTGGTACAATTCTGCCCAATGGGGTTAGGAAAAGTAATTGTACTCCTTTATATAGCTTGAGTTGGTTTGCATGTAACCATTTGTCAGTTAGTTTCTTTTTTTTTTGCAGAAGTCTAACTTGATAGACTGTGGGACTGAGTTTGTTGACAATGGGGTATGGTTCTTCCCATTTACTGGAAATGGCACGTGTAAGGTGAGCAAATCTGAGTACCACTACCTGATCTCCAGCTTGCCAATCCACTTCTTGTGCATGTTTATCAAACTGGATTTTGGATTGTTGTTGGGCCTTGCCCATAGGATGAGCAGTATACGGATGGGTTTTAACAGTGTCTACTTTCAGTTTGTCCACATACTTGTTTACAGACACTCTGTCTGTAGTGGGGGTGTTCAGGTCAAACAACAGATGCCCAGGTAATCTCGCAGTTCTACCGATCATCACCTCGAAAAGTGTTAGCTGGGTGGTGGTTTAAGGAGTGTTCCAGATTGCCATAGGGAGTAAAGGCAGCAAGGAATTCCAATCCTTAGGATTGTCCTCAATGAATTTGGAAAGCATTTGCTTAGTCCATCTGTCGGCTGTTTCTACTTTACCTGAAGGTTGGGGGTGGTAAGGTATGTGGAACATCTGGTGTACCCCTAGAAGTTCAAGGGCTTCTTTCATTAACTCACCTGTAGTGCTAGTTCCTTTGTCAGAGTCCACCTTCAAAGGTAGGCTCCACCTGGAGATAATCTGTTCCAATGGGGTTTTTGCAGTAGCTTTTGCAGTGCATGTCTTAGTGGGAAAAGCTTCAATCCACTTAGAGAAGAGATTAGAAACAACAAGTGCATACTCATTGTTCCTGCTGGTATTGGTCAAGGGACCAATAAAGTCAATCTGTATAGCATGCCAAGGGCCAGAATGTCATTGTGGCAGTAACTTGGTGTTACGTTGGATTGGTATTGGGTTGTTCTAAGCACAAATCAGACAGTTGTCAATGTAGTGTCAGATGTCCTTGGTGATGCCAGGCCACCAACCAACAGTTTTGAGTCTTTTGAGTGTATTTTCTACTCCCTGATGTCCACCAGTAGGGATGCCATGTACCTGGTGGAGAAATTCAGATCTCAGTGCTTGAGGGACTACCCACAGTTTGCAGGGTGAGTCCTCTGGTTGATACCAGATCAGTTTGTCATCTTATGGCAAGTGTAACTTACTGGTGTGTCTCTTGTTTGGACTGTGGGTAGGTAAGTCTTGTTCAATTCCTTTGTCAAGAAGATGGAACACATCTTTGAGTTGGGGGTCTTCATGTGTGAAGCTGACAGATCTAATGGATCATATTGGTCAGGTTTCTTCCTGATAGCTACCACTTGGACAACTGCTATGGTATCTGGGTGGTCCATCATCCATGTGTCCCCCCCCGAGCACCCTCTTTCATGACAGTATCTGCTTTATCATTGAAGGAATGATATGGGTCTAATTTAGAGTGTGCTTTAACCTTGCGAATGTAAAGCTTGAGCTGAAAGCTCTGAGCCAGCTTGTGAATATTAATCACAAGTGCTTTATATTTCATTGGGGTGCCATCAGAAGAGGCAAAGGAGTTCTTCTGCCAGAAGGGCAGAAATTCTGTTAGTGAGCAGCAGACCCAGTTAGAGTCTTCAAAGATGTTGGTGTCCTTGGTACCATGCTGTATGTACTTGAGGACACAGTCCACAGCTGCCAGTTCTGTATACTGTAATGATGCTACACTGCAATGTTTGGATATCCCAACAGTGTTGCCATTGGGGTGTACAATGTGCACTCCAAGTCCCACTACCTGTTCTCCTTGGTAGTATGAGGCTGAGCCGTATGAAAAGACATGACACAGGGAAATGTCCTTGAGAAACTTGGAAGTGGCAGGGAGAAATGGGCCTGGATCAGGAAAGTCAGGTGGTTGCAGTGTACAGTCATGTGGTTTTCCTTGGTAAAGGAACCCATATGCCAGAATGGATGTCATCTTGGCATGGTGGACCTGTATGTCACAGTCCTGGAGAAGAAGTGACCAGTGAGTCAGTCTGATGTTGGATACTGATCCATCCTTCACTCTGTCTGATAGAAAGAAAGTTTTGTGGGTGTGGTTTGTGTTGATAATGATATGTGAGTACCCGATGATATACAAGAAATCTTTGACAGACCAGTAGGTTGACAGAAGGTTCCTTTCACAAAGGCTGTAGTTCTGTCCCACTGGTGACAACACTGGAGATGCATATGCAGCAGACCTCAATGTACCATTGACTTTCTAAACAAGGACTGCAGATGTGGCAATGTCTGAGGTGGCTGATTCCAGATGGAAGGGCAATGCTGGATTTGGGTTCACTAAGGCTGGAGCAGAGGACAAGGCCTGTTTTAGTGATGTCATAGCCTGAGTGTGGATAAGTTCAGGGGACATCCTTTTTCAGAAGTTCATACAGAGGAGTGGCCTGCTGGACAAAGTCACAAATAAAATTTCTGGAATAGTTGACCATTCCCAGGAAACATCAGAGTGTTGCCACACTGGTGGGGAGTGTCAAATCTTATAGGACTTGAATCTTTTTCCAGGCCAGGCTTCTGTATTTGTCTGTTATGCACAGGCCAAGGAAGAAAACTTCTGTTTGGCAAAATGTTGTCTTTACAGGGTTGCATTTGAGGCCTGCCCTCTGTAGGAGGATCAGTAGTTCATCCAAGCAGTCAAAGTGTTGTTTTTTTTGTGGCTGTTTCCAGCAATAAGTTGTCCACATACTACAAGATACATCGAGGGGCAGATAAACCCTCCAGGGCATCCATCATGTGTAAATGGAAGAGGGAGGGACTACTATGAAACCCCTGGGGTAAACAGGTTCATTTGTATTGTCTTCATTCAAAGGTGAAGACACATTGGTATTGGCTCTTGAGTGCCAATGGCAGTGACCATAAATCATTGGAGATGTCAAGGGTGCTAAACCACTGATTTTTAGGGCTCAGCCATTTGAACATGTCAGGTGCTGATGCTACTGTAGGTGAGCAGCTAGGAGTGACTTGATTAAGTCTCCTATAATCAATAGTGAGTCTTCAAGTTCCTGTGGGTTTCTTGACAGGCCAGATAGGTGAATTGACAGTAGACACACAAGTCCTGATCACACCTTGTTTGAGAAGTGACTGAACAGTTTCTCTGAGAGGTAGCAAGGCCTCAGCAAGAAAAGGATATTGTCTTTGCCTTTCATGGTCTGGGCCTGGAATCTCAATAACAGTGTGCATTTTACCACAATTGTGTTTGTTTGTGGCAAATGTGTCCAGATGTTTCTGCACGATGGGAATAAGTCTGCTGAAGAACTAATGGTTTTGGAATTGAGCTGTGATATCATATTCCTTATCATTAGTGATCATGGCTTCAACCACGTGTGAATCCAAAATCATGACAGTATGGTATCATCCTCTGATTTGGATCAATAGCATATTAGCCAGGTCCACCACACAGCAAGTGTGGTGCAAGAAAATCAATTCCCATGATACTGGGGTGGTCCTTCAGTACCATGAGCTGGAAGGTATGATAGGCCTTCATGTTACCAATGGTCTTTGTTAAAACCACTGAATGATATGCAGATAGCTTTGTGTCATCAATGCTAGAAGTATTGTTCCACCATCTGGTAGACTAAGGAGAGTTTTCTGGGTCATTGTCATGTAATACAAACACGGCCATGCCTGTATCTAATAGCATTGTTAGTGGGCAGCCCACGACCACGGCCTTGGTGCAAGGCCTTCTGTTTGTATCCAATGCCAGCTTGTTCACAATACTGACTGGGGCCTGTAGCTGTCAATCCATAGTGCCAACAGCAGAGTGCTCCTGTAAAACAAGTTGGGCCTGATCTTGTTGGACCTCACCCCTGCACTGGATGGCTCCTATGTAAGGAGTAGCTTCCAGGTTTGGGCCTACCATGGCATGGTGCACTGTTGTTCCAGAATCCCCATGGCCTGTTGAGGCCTGCTGTCCTGGGTCTATAGCTGCAAGGGCCAGCGTCGGGACTGCATCTGTTACAGAATGGATCGGTCCAAAGGAGGTATCATAGATTTTTGTTCTCCTTTAATCTGACGATAAGCTAAGCATTTCAAATTTGAAGTGGACCTTTTCCAAATGACAACTGAGGTTGGCCATGGGTATCATACAGCCTATGCTGTCAGCGATCTGCTGAACAGAGTGCTCCATTTGTAGGGGATTGGTAGGACAGTCTGGGGAAGGGAGGCTATCTAGTGCACTGTGAATAGCGGCCTTCACTGCAGCGTCGGCCACAGTCAGGACCACAGATTCCTCAGTAGCACTCTCCTTAAAGGGTACCCGAACAAGCAGTTTTTAAAACTGCAAACTCCAAAATCTGACTTCATAGCAAGGAAAAAGTAAAGGCTGCCATTTACATTTATGCTAAAACTGCATTTGTGTAAATAACAATAATACAGTCTCGTAGCTTTTGAAAAATGTAAACATCAGCCTTTCACTTTCAAAAAACAGCCTTGGTTTCTCCCTAAGATGTCTGCCAAGTGTGTTAAGTGATGAATCATGAAGACATCATCAGAGCCAAAGACAGAGCTCCACATATATTTCTATAGTGCTAACTTGTTCTTCTTTCCTTCTTTATTTTGAATTGTTGCACCAGAATGATCAGCACCATGTATTAACTCATGGATTATTTTGATCAGTACACGTTAGGCTATGATTTTGTTCATTTTGTTTACTTTAACTTGCGGAAAATGTTTTGCAGTCCAGCTGACTTTTTCTTTGGCGAACTACATTACAGTACAACACTTCAAATACCTGATGATCTAGTGGTTATGTGATGCACTGAATTTTATTTTTTGTTAACCAGGAGAGACAAACTAAGCTGAAAGCTTGTTTACAGATGTGGCCTGGGAGTACAAGGAAGTTTAGTGACTTGCTCAGGGTCACACACCGAAGTACCGGTCTTGTTCGGTTCCAAAGCTCATGATCGCTTGTTAATTCACAAATAAGGCTTTCTTTTTCCATGTGAACCCCCTGCACCCAGCCTGCCTTCTGTTGAACACCCCACCATCCATACCCTGTCCTTAGTACTGCCTGGGGCCGCATTTGAGTTTGCAATTTCATGAAGTGAATTATTACACCTCAGATTATAATCTTGTACCTCAGAGAGTTGTGCACACCTATACTGATATGCATCATCAGCTGACACTGTTAAACAATGCCTCCCAAATCACTCTCCAGTCCACTTTCTCAATGTTTGACTTCTGCTCCCACAGTAAACATTGAGTGGATCATCACCCTTGTGCACACTGAAGGTAGTATGTACAGTTCCCTGTTGTGTTTTTTTCCCACATCATTAACCAATAACTAGGTCTTCCTGGAGGGCCAAGCAATAAGCATCCTGACCCACTAGAAAAAACTGCTGTTCATGACCTCATAAGGGCTGCACTTACAATGGATAACAATATTATTAGCTGGAGAGGCATACTAATACCTCAAGTGAATCCACCTGACTTTCAATGTCAGTCTACCCCTTTACCAGTGATCTGCAGAACCCTGCATCACAATTCCTAGCAATTCTTCTTCAGTACTTTTCTGTGCTCTACATCACAATGCAGGTTGACTGGCTAACACCCTTCCAAATCTTGAATGAGCTACACACAACTCACTCACTACTGTCCTAATAAACTTCAACATCCCCCCCCCACCAAAGGGTAATCTCCCTACACTGAATTCAAGTAACAGTTTAGGTGCGGCCCTGCCATCTCTGAGTATTTGTCATCGCTAGCTACTATCATCTACAGTCAGGTAGTGATCACGATGCTGGCAGCCCCACATTTCAAAGCTCACAGTGATCTGCTCAGTGTCCTCCTTCATGTCTTCAACTAACCTGAATATAGCTTTACCCTGCTGGAATGGCCTCTTCAGTCCCTCTCTGCATTCATTCTACTCACCTGCTCCCCACACCAAAAACTGGTGAGTTCACTACCCTTCCACATCATGAATGTGTTTAGTACAGTCTCCTGTGTTATATTTACATATAAATAATAAACATGATCTTCCGGTAAGCCAGGTTAATAGCAGCATGGCACAAGTGGAAAAATAGGCTTTCCTATCAAAATAAGATCTAAGCCACCTATGATTAGGCACTATTATATGATGTGCATAATGATGTGCACACCCATCATTTAATAGTGCCTAATCAAAGGTAGCCTAGATCTTTTAAGTATAGGAAAGACCATCATTCCCCTTGTTCCCTGCTGCTATGAGTCTGACTTACTGGAAAGATATGTTTATATTTGATATGTCAGAATACAACGGGGACTGTACTACTTGCATTCATGATGCAGAAGGGAGATCAGCTCACCAGTTTTTGGTGTGAGGAGAAATAGTGAAGAATGACTACCAGAGGGGGACTGAGAAGGCCATTCTTGCAAGGTACTGCTATATTCAGGGAAGGGGGAAGGCAAAAGGAGAGAAATATGAACAGATTACTGTGAGAAATAAGATGTGAGGTTGCCAGTACCTTGATCACTACCTGACCCTGTTATCCTGGCCAACACTCCCCTTCCCATAAAACCAGTTCATGCCAATTATCCAAGGCTGTGTGTAGATATTAATGTATGAAATGGCTGCCACTACACGTTCAGTCACTTCACTACCAGTCTAGTATTGCTTATAAAGCACTGTGGGATACAGTGTGTATGAAAACCACTATACAAATGCTGATTCTTCTTTTTCCTATAATTATTATTATTTCCCATAGAAAAAGAAGACAAGTCAAGCATATATTTGAGTTTCGAGAAAGTATGAACTCTAACATTGGACTGCACAAGAACTTTACTACAAAAAAGTATTGGCTGTAGGGGGTGGTGAAGGGTGTGGCTGCAACCCCCCCCCCCACATAGTAATGTACTTGCTTGCTGCTGCTGCATTTCAGTTTGTTGAACAAGTCTGATTTATTGATTGCATAAATGTTTACATTCAAACTATGGATTACATTTGTAGGCTCCATCAAAAACGTACTAGAAAAGAATAATAGCAGAAAATATGAAGGTTTAATAAACATTTTAAAAAGTACATATTAAGCATGCACACCACCCCAGCAAACCCATTATAGCATCCTGGATCCAACATTACCACTAGACCACCAGGTTATTCAAGATTTGTACTGCACTGTGGTTTGCCACAGAGAAAGTTGGTTGGATTAAAACACATTTTTAGCATGTTAAAGTAAACAAAATGAACAGAACCATAGCCTAACGTGTGCATTGTACAACATAATGCACATGGTTTTGATCATTTGGGTGAAACAATTCTATACAAAGGGAAAAAAGAACAAGTTAGCACTATGCAGAGCCATATATATCTCTCTGACTTTGGCTCCAATGATGTCATCACATAACACATATAGCAGCCATTTTAGGAAGCAGGTAAGACAGCTTTTTTGAAATTGGAAGGCTGATTTTACAATTTTCAAATGCACTGGAACAACATTTAGATAAATTATGTAAATGTAGTTTTAGCATTAACGAATACAGCAGCATTTCCTTTAGTCACCTACAGAGTCAGATTTTTGAATAGTTTGTTGATAAAATGTTGTTTAAGTATCCTTTAAGCATTTGTTTTATCTATCTACAGAGGGTTTGTTTGCTTCTCACATGTAAATCTGAGTCGCGTAAAGGGTTTTCAATAATTTTCTCAATTTCTTCCCTGTCATCCACTGAAATAATAGTGACTGGGGCAGTCGTTGATAGGTCTTGAGATGGTAGTGGTAGGCCTAAGCCTCCCCACTATCATGGGGGTCACCATGTTGGCAGTGCACAGGATAGTTGCATCATGTTCATAACATAGGGATGTGCTGTCATAGAGAGAGGACCCACCATCTTGTGAATAGCAGGGTGGGGTTACTGGACCATAGTAGGGGTGTGACTGGGCATTGAATTGGGATATGTCATTATCCAACTTATCCTCCCCAGATTACTTGAGGTCAATGGGGGGAGCATAGCCACCCACAGCTTAACGTGACTAGTCAGAACCTCTCACTGACTGTGCAGTTTTGCCATCTTGTCTTTACAACTTTCATGACTAACTTTTGCAATGTTCTGTTCTGCACCTTTCGTAACCTGTTTCTGAATACTCTATAGTCTATGCTCAATTCACAGTTGTCCCAATATTCCCTGTCCAGTTCATTACATACCTGATTCAAGTCATCTTGGAGTCCATCCAAGTCCCCTCAAAGTTGATCGCTAGTTTTACTTAAAAAATCATTCATTTGTAACACCTGTCTGTCATCCTGCTTCAAACTTTCATATTCATCTCTCTACATACATATTTCTTGCTGATTATCAACAGAATATTGAATAATAGTCTGTTTTTCTTTTCGCTAGGACTGAAGTTCAGTCTCTAGTTCCTGTGCTTTTCTCAAACTTTCAGTAGTCTGCAATCCCATCTCTTTCTTAAGGGACAAGAATTGCAGTTTGAGGGAATGAAACTTCGATTTGGAGGCTTCTAAATCAGCGTAGAGAGCCATGGCTAACAGCCCTTTACCCTCACACTTTTTGGCTGTTTGTCTCATCTCTGTGTACTGGGTTGAAATCCCCAGAAGGGGGTTGTCAGATTGACTTGCATCAAGCGTGCAGTCAGTCCATCTTTCATGGGAGGCAAGGAAGTTAGAGACATAGAGTCTCAAGTCTGCGCATATGTTTGATGTTGTGGTCATTGTAATACCAGTATAAATCAATGGGGAAGCTCACAATCAGAACCAGTAAGAGGCTGCCTTGTCATGTATCAATCCACAACAGGCAAAACCAGCAGACAGGTGAGCTACTGTACTCACCTAATCATGTAATTCCAAACTGCTGTTGGGTGCAGTGAGCCAGCATCAACTGCGCCCAATAAGTAGCCAGACTTTGCAAGTTGCTACAGAGGTAAAAATAATGGGGAAGGTGATGTAGTCTGCACACCTATTGTTCCCATAGGAAATGGAATGTTTTCAGTCAACAAGTGAAACTTTGCACCATCTGAATCACCTGTATGCAGTCACCAACTTTTAAGGGGGTGTAACCCTGATTAGGTTCTTGGCAATAATTAGAGATGCAAAAGAATCACAGACATTTGCATAACAGTAATAAATGTGTTTATTACTATAAAAGGATATCTCAGTTGCCCTAAGCAGTTCTTACCATAAGACACTGGGAGCCAGAGTATAGCGCTCCCCTGTACCCCAAGGAGTGAAGAAAGTATCCTAGGAGAAAACGTCACACATTACATTATATACTATGATAATTACCATGACTATGAAAAAATAGAAACATTCTAAGTTACAGTAAGTGAGCCCTGTTGGCTAAAAGTAAGGTGGCTCCACAGTGTAGATAACATTATACAGTTTTGCTAAGTCAGCTATCTCTTGGGAACAATAATGATATACATGAGATGAACAAAACACAGGATGTAGTGTAATTATACATAAATCCAAAGTGTGGTGGTGCAGACTACAAAATATGAGAAGATAACAAAGACATGAATGTCTTAGATTACTATGTGCAGTTTCCATGCATAGAGAAAGTAAAGTGTATTACAATTACTATATCCTGGCACCTACAGTATTGTTATATGGTGGGTGTCTGTGCCATATGTATTAGCATATAATGTGTTTATTAGTGTAATATAAGGTTTGTCTAAGGTGTACATTAGGAAAGCCAGTTGGGGTGTAGGGACCTTGCATAACAAGTCCAAAAGTAAAATGACTCCATTCAACCCTGACTTTATAGGTAAAGTAACTTCTACCACAGAAGGTAACAGATGTTATGCACTACCATCTGAAATCTTGGGTAATGGTCCCACTTATCAGTTGAACTAATTAATCAAAAATTCTGCTGCAGATTATAAAGATGAGACCTTAAAAACAAGTTGCTGATGAAACTTTGACAAGAAAGTATTTTTAAATAACTCAGTATCTACTTCTAATATAAAGAATAATGGATGGGTAGATGGCTATAACGAGGATTTTACACCACCCCTGAGGGGTGGGATGCCACATAAACCCCCAGAGAGCAAAGCTCAAGGGGTTTATTAAGGCATCCAACTCCAAGGGTGTATGTAACATTTGAGTTTTACACACCTACCCATCCTTTATTTTGTATAATTGCTGGGGATCATTTTTTCACCACAGCAATTATACAAAATAAAATGGATTTCTCTACAAGTCCAGCTGCAGACTGCTGGGGCTTCAGTGCTGTCCATAGCAGCTCCTAAACTCAAACAGTGTTTAGTTTTATTTTTCTTCTTCACTCCGATAACAAAGGTTTGCTGTGCCCATTGATATTTTTGTTTTTTTTTAAAAAAAGAATGTACCGCTGAATTCTTCTGCCAGGAAAGTTTGCAGTGCTGAGGTATGGCAGGGAACAGTGCAAAGAAAAGGAAGATCGCATTTGTCACATACACTAAACTAGGAAAACCAGGTGCATGTTCGTCATCATAACCAATTGGTTATAAGGATGGAATTATAATCTGATTTTCCAAAGGGAGAAAATGCTTCCCAGTTATTATAAAATTACTATTGATGGAGGAAATGTATAGATCCTCCCTAATGTTTCTAGTATACAAAGATTTTTAAGACAGAATATAAACAGCCCATGTAATATTCTGCTTTTAAAAATAATGACATAGTAGAAGTTGTTAACAACTTGGGCAGCACTATATTAGTGGTCTGAAATAACTCTTAAGCAAAAAGGAGTAGACATCTCAAACATAGGCAGATCCCCAGGCCACAAGCCAAAAGAATGTATCCCAAGTTCAAGAACATTTGCCTTTTTCTCCTGAAATAATGGATACTGCAGTACATATCTTCTCCAACATTTTCATGGGAACTATCCCCGAGAGGGATGGGAGCACTGAAAATGGATACACGGGTCTGTCTTGGAGCTCACCCAATAGAATCAAGCAAATTTCCAAGAGGTTCAGCTCTTTCTAAAGAATTACTTTGTTTCATTACTGATCCCTATAATGCTAATTTAGTATTTTTATACTCATTGTGGGTACTGAAGGAGGAAATGTTTGGCCTAAGGTCCAACATCATGGGAAGCCAATTTAAGATTAAATGGTTACTGGAGGAGTACCTCAAACAAAATTACAGCACTGATGAAAATGATTCATTTATTGTAAAAAAATGCTGACTTCAATCAATCAACCAGAGAAATAACAAAGGAAATACATTTATACAAACCAATTTACCAGTTCCTTTAATGAGGGATCTAATCATTGAAATACCAGACTCACCAATTAAAAAAGGGAAAAAGAAAAAACCCTACAGTGTAACAACAGTGCAGTGGTAGGAAAACAATTAAAGCTAGCAAAATATGGTGGTCAAGTGTTGTCACTGAGCTAGAAGCAGCACGGTTTCACAGCTCTGTCCCACACTATGTTAAATTTAATAACTCCTTACCCTTCCATGGATCTTTTTATCATTCCCTCAGCTTCTTTGAAGTTTAGATGGCTGCTAAGTCAGATATGGATAATCCAGTGCCCTGGCCAAGAACAAATATAAACTTTCTGCATCACCTCCAGCAGCCGACGATGAACCAGGGACTAGTCCTGAAATGCAAGTGGAGCATGAGTCAGATTCTAGTCTAGTGGTGCAGGAGCTAGGAGAAATTAAAGCTTTTATGGGCAGCATTCAGAATGACTTAAGTCATATTACAGTACCACTAAAGGTTGTTCGTGTGTCAGTGGAGGCTTTGGGGCATGACATGGAACATGCCAAATTGCAGATAAGCCCGGTGGAGGACTGGGCCTGCCCAGCAGAGTGCAGGCTGGGCCTAACTGAGAAAGAAATCAGGATGATTTGGGACAAGATTGATAACTTGGAATCCTGACATAGCTACAGCAGTGTGCAGCTATTTGGGTTGCCAGAATGGTCTGAGGGATCTGATATTATTTCCTATCTGCACACTAAGCTGCCAGAATGGCAATGTTGGAGCCCCAGAGTAAAAGTGGAGATTGAACGGGCTCATAGGGTCCCAACTGAGCATCCTCCCCTGGACAGAACATCCCATCCATGACCAGTTGTTTTCAAATTACTCCATTATCCAGACTGGGAAAAGATCATCAGAGAGGCTCAGGCACAGAAAGAGATCCGTTGCAATGGGGTCTGACTCTTTCTTTGTCAGAACTTCCCCAAGTGAGTATCTAACTGGAGGAAAGCTTTGGATAAGACCAGGGATTTGGCAAGAGTACAAGGACTTAAATGTTTTCTACTTCCACCAGCAACTCTCAAAATATTGATCCACAACAGGGCTGAATTGTTCTACATACCATCAGAAACCTAGCAATTTCTTACAGAGAGGAATTGAGTGGTGGGTGCAAGAAGGAGCATCAAGAGTCTCTTGGAGAGACCAGATCTCCCCCCATCCACAGCGAGTGAAGGAAAGATTAGCCTGAACCCAGCATACAGAAGAAGCAACTCCAAAGAACCCAATTTCATCAGATCCCCCTAGAGTGATCAGACAAAGACTCAAAGAATTGAATTATAGATGATGGCTGAAGGCACTTGTTCTTCCGATATATGGAACAGTTTACCTTAGCTAATCTGAGGTGAAGGGATGGCTTATATTACCCATGAGCTGGAGATAATTCGTTTTCTATTCCTTTGTGATTTTTCTGTGGGTTCTCTATGGGAGGTCTCTGCAAGTTTTCAGACACTTTCCTAAAAGGACCTTGTTAATGGGGGTGGGGTCCCATTCACTGTGTATACTTGGCTTCTTCATCTGATTGGACTGTAAAATAAGTGAAGAATATATAGAGGCTGGATGCATAGGGTGGGGGACCGAACATTTTTTGCTATCTCATTACAAACATTTTCAATTGTCTATTCTCTCCATATTGTCTAAATAGGGTGTGAATGATTTTTCTGGGTGGTGGGGGAATTGATTGTGGGTGGGATGATGGTGATTGGCACTTTCTTAGTAGAATTCATTCAGATTATGGTACATATCATCATTTGCACTGGTTCTATAGTTCAGATGCTACAGTTCATAGGGTAATTCACTGGGGATTTAATATTTTCTGAAGGTGGATGGAGGGTTGTATTGTTCATGATCTGCAATGGATTTATTTCTGCATTGTATGCGATCTATGAATCGGGTCCTTGTACGATGGACTTTGTATCACTTTGATCCTAATGAAGATCCTTTTAAGGGGAGGTCTACTGCCTAATTGGTAAAAGTCATTTTTCTGTTTCATTAGGCTTTATAACACTCAAAATGGGCATGTATGCAGGGGAGGCATATACCACATGTTATTTCTCTTTGAATGTTCTGAACTACTTGTATTATTCTTTATAAAATACTACATGGTCTACAAATAGTTGTTATTGGCTGTTGGGAGGGAGAGGGAGGGAGGTGGGCACTCTGGAAGGGACCTGTAACTTTTGTGGTACTATTTATTTTGCATGAGGTGCAATTTGCCTTGCACAAAGACTTTTTTGAATTAATAGAAGAGTACTTGGGATGGTGGGTAAGGGTTTTATGGGCTCCCAGAAGAGCAGGCTTGATTATGGGCACCTCAAGATAGCTACTAGATAAGGGAGGGGAATCTGACTATGGTTTATGTGGATAATTAAGATGGGATAGAGGGCATGACCCCCTGAGTACCTGGATTAGATCACCAATATGTATGTGCTTCTTTTTTTTCATAATAATTTTTTATTGAATTTTGTTTAAGTAACAGCAATAAAAAATAAAATAAATAAGTAAATTGCAATACATTATACATAATAGTAAACGTCAGCATATTCCAACAATATTTAGAAGTAGTGGTAAAAACAATTAAACAGTGAACAATCCATTAAATAGGGAAAAGTAAAATGTCAGATTCTTATTGTAGATAAGTCTGCACTTAATACTTTAGCTAAAAGGATACATTAACAGTAATTTGATTTCTAAAAACTGTAGTGACTATGGTTAACATTAATTGATATACAAAATTGCTAATACATTTACTAATAACAACTTCACTTCAATGGGTTTAAACCTTTTTAGTACTTTCAAGTGATGTTCTGCTATATAAAGAGGCCCCATACACTTGCAAAAGCATCTAATCTGTCCAATAGCATATATGATATTCTCTCATTATTTGCAGTACAACTCATTCAATTATACAATTCAACTAATGAAGGAGGTTTAGAGTCTTTGCAGTATTTAAGTATTAGGCATTTCACACATACAGATGCAACAGAAAGCCATAATCTTTGTTGATAGGTGAGCGTAGTGTTATCTGGGAAGATCCCAAAGATGTAAATAAGTGGTGAAGGAGGCACATTGACTGATACTGTTGAATTACAAATTTTTTGTATATCTTCCTAGAATGTAGTCGGCACTGGGTAATACCACATCATATGTGAGACATTAGCATTTGCATCTTGACATCTCCAACAATCAGCATTAGGGAGCAAACCCAATTCATTCATCCTCATGGGGGACATATAAAACTGATGAATTATTTTATATTGAATAAGCTTACCTGGGGTATCTCTATTCCCAGGGTTAGTGTCTCCAAATATTTAGGGATTTCTAATACCGTGGCAAGAATGGACCCCATTCTTTAGCCAGGGCATATTCAAAACTCAAGAAATTAGTACTGTATTAATCCTTGATGTTTGCTGAGAGTGCTTTTCTCAGCATACGCAACATCCCCAAAATGGCTTCCTTTTGAAGCTCATAAGGTGTCACAAGTATTGGTAGCATATTTAAATGTGCCTGAAAGTTCATTTTGATTAGTCCCATTACTCCAAGCACTACTGGAACAATTTGTGTGTCCTTATTTCACATCAGTTTGGTTTCTGACTACATATCTTGGTATTTCATGATTTTGTGTCTCTCTGTACGCAGCACACTGTAGTCACTAGGGGTGGCTATTTCAATCAGTAATGCTACCTTTGTTCTCTTTTCTTGTATTACAATATCGGGTTTTCTGGCTTCCACTTTCTTACTTACTATTCCCATAGTAAGTGTGTTCCTATGTTTCATTCTAATCCTGATCTGATATTGGAGCACCCAATTCATTTTCCCACTTCTGTCTGGTTGAGGAAGTCAGAGATGGAGATGTAAGAGAGTTTGCTAAGATTTTCTAGACAAAACTAGCTCCCGTTTCTAGTGACCTTACTTTCAACAATTGATCCTATTCCTGACTACAGGGAAGGGAGAAGTCTGGTAGGAGAATGTTCTCTTTTAGTAATTTTCGAAGTTGAAGATAATAGTGGAAATGAAACCAGGGTAAATGGTATTGTTCCCTTAATTTCTGAAAAGGACACTAATGTGAGAGTATCCTTGGAGATAATGTCACTGATTCTATTAATACCTGCTTGTGACCATGTTTTATTAAATAATCAAAGCCCCTTCTTAGTGATTAGAGGGCTGGACCAAAGAAGCATATGTTTTAAGGGAAGATGAGCAGGGTTAACTGCATTATTTTTTTTTTTTTTACTTTGAAGGATACTCCTAAGCATAGGTTGTCTGTTAATTTTTTTGAAGATGACAAATAAATAAAGTCAGTCAACTGATTAGGTTTAATTAAGTTTCTTTCCATCTGATACCAGAGAGAAATAAAGGGTGAGCTGTCTGGTGTAGACTGCATACGAGCAGATATCTGTTTTAACATGAAAGCCCATTGGTACCATTCACAATGAGGGAATGCCAATCCTCCTAACTCGTGTGGTGCTCTAATTTTATTTATGCTTAATCTTGGTCATTTATTTTCCCAAAGAAAATTCCTAAATAATGATCTAATCTAACCCTAATATTTTTTCTAATAAGGATCGGTATATTTTGGAAAAGGTAAAATATTTTAGGGGCAATGATCATTTTGATTGAGTTAACTTTACCCCAAAGCTATACATTGAGATCACCCCAGTGTTTAAGATCCGAGTCTATATTTTGTAGTAATGGCAAGTAGTTAATATTAAGTAACGAGTTCAGATTAGTAGAGATTTGGAGACCTACGTATGTTAGTTGATCTTTCACCCAAAGATTATCAAATATTTCTGGAATATTTTGTAAAATAAAAGGTGTAATGTTAGGGCCCAATGCTTGAGCTTTAGTCCAATTAACCTGTATAGTACAAGTCACATTAAACTGTTCCACCAATGAGTTGGTTAATCATTGATTTTCACAGGGGACAATACATTAGCAACTCATACTTTATTATTTTTCAATTCTTAACCAACTCAAGAGCAATCTTTATAAAATGCTTTTGCAACTCATTTGGAATGCATTTATAGTCCAGTCACAGTGCAATGCAAATCTGAATTTTAACTTATAAGAAACTGTTTTTGCAGAGCTGTGTGCTGGATCCAGCAACACTTATGCAACTCAGTCAGAAATGCTACAGCAACTCATTGAAGGAACAGTTTATTGCGACTTGCACTGTAGTCCCAAAATGTTACCAAACTGAGAAAGTAATTGTTTGAGTATTCCATAGGACTGAACCAGTTTAGAAAGAGTCAGGAATAGATCATCTGCAAATGCAAATGTTTTATTTTGTATGGAGCCAACTAAAATTCTCAAAATACCTGGATGAGTAGCAATGCTTCTAATTAGTGGTTCAAAAGCAAGGATAAATAAATATAGGGATAATGGGCAACCTTGTCTGGTGCTGCATTCTAATTGCATGGGCTGGGAAACTAATCCATTTGTCAAAAAAATGTGCAGATGATCTTTTATATAGAAGAGATACCCAGTTACTAAAATTGTCTCCACATTCAAAATAATTGAGGACCATAAACATATATTTCCAAGATAATGAGTCAAAACCGTTAAATAAGTCTAATGACAGTACTAAGTAGGGTTCTTCTATCTTATTAGCATGCTATATTGTATGTAAAAGTCTCCGCACACAATCAGCCCCTGGCCTTCCCTGAACAAATCCTACTTGTTTTTTACCAATAGCTTCATGTATAATATTCTGTACTCTAATAGCTAATATTTTATCAACATTTTTATAATCAGTCTCATCAGGGAGATGGGACGATAGCTGGCACAGGATAAGGGGTCCTTATTTTTTCATGGATTAATGTAACCAGAGCTGGAGTGAGTGTGGGTGGAAGGACATCATTATCCCAGGATTTCTTATACTTGTTAAGCAGGGGCATTGAGATTGTGGCATTTAACAGTTTAAAGAATTCTCCTGGAACTTCTTCTAGTCTTGGAGTTTTCCCAATAGGTAGCATGTCAATGACTAGCAGAACCTCATTAATGATTAATTCTTTATTAAGGTTCTCTCTGCGAGCCTGGGGTATTTTGGTCAATTCAATACTATTGAGAAAGGTATTTATTTGCTGTGGATCTACAGCTTTATTTTTATTTATTTATTTATTTAGTTTTTGTTAACCGGGTCAGTGCACTAGCCAGCAAGTGACTATTTTCAGGCACGACCCGGGAGGTACAATTACAATACAAGTAGAACAGTGCAGGTTATACAAACAGGTACATTGAAACAAGCATACAATTTTGATAAGAAAGCAGAGGCTACTGGAGGAAGGACAGATTTTGGATTGGGTATGGGGAAGCTGGTGGGGGGGAATGTGGGCTGGGAAGGTTAGGTGCATAGCTCAAGTAGATGGGAGGTGGTGGGGCTGGAAGACAAGGTAAGAGAACTCCTCCAAATGGGTTGGCTGCAAATCTAAGGAGAGTGTACAGGGGCAGGCAGGAGAGGAAAGGTAGAGTGGGACAGCAAAAGGATTACGGCTTTAACGGTGATAGGCAGAAGTATGTAACTGGGCTCATGGAACTGATTCCCGGTAAGGATGTGCAGCCGGGGGGGGGGGTGACAGGGGTAGAAGAGGTAAAGAACTGGTCAGCGATTGGTAGGAAAGGAAAGCATATAGACCATAGGTAACGTAGAACAGGGAAGGGTTAGGGTAGTGTTACACAGGGGGCAGTGCTGAGAATGGCAACAGTAGGCATGAGTACGGCTGTTTTAGGGGGAAAAACATGGGACAGAGATCAGACTCACGGGAACCTTGTGATGGGATGAGCGGCAGGAGACAGTTGCCCGGCTGATGGGTGCCCTAAACTGGTCAGGGGTTGGAAACTGGATGAGAAAGGGATTCAAGAAATAGACAGGTTTAATAAACAGGCATGGTGACCCACGGGGAGGGGGGAGAGGTAGAAACTGGCGTCGAGGAAAGGAAAGGAACAGGGTAGCGTGGAAAATACTGCTTTAGCGGTGAAAAGCTGTAGTCGGCGTCCAGGCTTGTGAAACCGTAAGCTGGCAGGGCAAGAAGGGGGACTCAGTCACAGGGGGGAGAGTTACGGCAACATACGGCTTTAGCAAGAAAAGGTGTGGTAGCGACCCAGAGCTGCGGAACTGGATGCCAGCAAGGAATACTAGGGGTCATCGTTGTGCGGAGGGGGGGAGGAAGATGAGGAGAGTCCAGTACCAGATTACAATAAGTACATCATAAGAGTTAGTGCAAAAACAGTAGGATGGGAAAGCAGGTTCAAACAATAGTAAGGTATTGACAATTTTATACACAATGTCAGTAGCAATAAGGTGACTTGAGACATTTGTAATACACATGAGACAATAAGTAAAAATGTCAAATGTCATAACACTAGGTTAGAGAAGGTAACATGACTAGGCATTTATAAGACAGTATAGCCATATAAGTTTCTTTGTAAACATAATATAAAGTGAAAGCAGTCCAAAAATAACCGGTTTGCAAAGCATCAAAAATAGGGGAAAGGTAGACAAATGGACATATACAAGGGAAAGGGAGGTGGACTTAGATAGGGGGAGGGGGAGGTCCAAGAGGAAGGATTTAGGTAGGATCAAAACAGGTACATTGGTCCATAGAAGTAAGGTGATTCCGTAGTCTTCGCTTGAAAGCAAGGTGTGAGGAAGCACGTCTAAGGTCCATAGGTAGTGAGTTCCATAATTGGGGGCAGCATGCCAAAATGCACCAGAGCCCTTGGAAGTGTGGCAGAGGGGAACAGTTAGTAAAGACTTTTCAGACGATCTCAGCTCACGCGAAGGGATAGTAGGCTGGAGCAGTTCAGATAGTGTAGCAGGTCCCATCACTCTACTTATGGAGTCTGAGGGGCAGCAGAGGTAGTACTGTCTGGTGGAGGAGGGGGAAAGCCAGCCTAGGTCTTTATAAAGTTGGCAGTGATGTTTAAGGCGAGGTGCCATTGATGCATATCGGTAAACATTATTATAGGTGGTATCCCATTTTTGTAGTGCAGTTTTATTTGCCATGGTTAGGATGGGAGCGCAGTAGGACAGAGTTGGCAGGAGGATTCCCCTGGCAATGGCAAGCTTGGCAGTGGGTGTGAGCATGTAGTTAGTCCTGTAGGCAGCCCCCAGTTTGCAATTGACCATTTTGCAGGTTTCTTGGATGTGCTGGTTCAGGTCAAGGGCTTGGTCAAGCAGTATGCCCAGATAGCGGAACGTGCTTACAGTCTCGAGAGGGGCTCCATTTAGGTCAAGTATATTCAGTGGAGATGAGCAGGTTCTAAGTTTATGGGTTGATCCCAGGAGCATGGCTTTTGTTTTGCTCGCATTAAGTATGAGGTGATGAATGTTTAGCCAGTGTTGAGCCGAGTGGAAGGCAGATGTCAGAGTGGCATTGAGGTGGTTAATACAGCCTGAACGAGCATAGATAACTAGGTCGTCCACATAGAGTAGTGAGGCACCCAATGTTATACTGCTGGGCAGATGTATTTATGAACAGTGAAAAGGAGAGGGCCTAGTATTGAGCCCTGCAGTACTCCAATGTTGATTGTGGTGCTGTCAGAGATAGCAGAGTTGAGTTTGACCGCTTGTGTCCTGTTTGTTAGGTAGCTTCTGAACCAGGTTGTTAAAGGGCATGAGAAGCCAAGATTTTTAAGGGTAGTAAGCAGAAGGGGGTGATCCATGAGGTCGAAAGCCTTGGTGAGGTCGATGAACACAGCCCCAGTTAGATGACCTTCATCCATGTTTGTAAGCATATCAGAGGTAAACTTCGCTAACGCTGTTGTGGTACTGTGATGTTTCCTGAAGCCATGTTGTGCAGAGTTACAGAGTGAGTTTGAGGAGTCGAGGAATTCGATGGCCTGGGTGGCTACTATTTTCTCAAGAATTTTGCTAAGGACTGAGAGAATGGCAATGGGTCTGTAGTTTGATATTTCATTTTTGTTCCCTTTTTTGAAAATGGGGGTGATTCTAGCTGCCTTCCATATCTCTGGGACTGTGCCAGTGGAGAGGGACAGTGTGTGAAAATCATGGCTAACGGATAGGAGATGAGATGGAAAGCAGCTTTCAGCAGTCATGGTTCCAGTATATCAGAGCCAGGGCTGGTGTTATCAGATATGACGTTTAGGAGTTTAAGAACTTGACTTCTAGTCACAGCCTTGAAATAAAAGGTTTTTGTTGCTGCTTGTTGAGGGCCACTTGTCGATGCATCAGTTTTCCCTTTGGTAGAGAGTGGCTGAGGGGCAGCAGGTGCAGTATTAAGTGTGGACGTACAGGAAGATAGGTCAGAGAACTGTTGATTGAAGGCATTGGCTATGGTAAAGGAGTCATTGCAGTGGATACCGTGAAGAATCATTTCCGAGGGGGTGACAGATTGCGGGGTGCCAAGGAAGGTTTTGATGTGACTCCAGAATTTATGTGAATCTTTAGAGGATCTGGTTAATAGACTCTGGCAGTATTTGCTTTTTGCAAGCCTAATTTGTTTTTTGCAGTCACTTCTATGCTGTTTGTAGATAATATGATCCCTGGGTAGGCCAGTAGTCTTGTATTGTTTCCAGAGCTTGTCCCGGGTTTTGAGTTTGCGGAGTAGTTCTTTATCTAGCCATCTTGTTTTTGGCCCCCTGACCCTTCTCTTTATTTTCGGTAAATGCCGCCTTTGTACTTCAAACCTGGTCAGGAACACGTCCAGGGCGACCTCAGCACTAGTTGCAAGGAAGATTTCAGACCAGTCCATGTTGGCAATGTCAAGAAGAAAGGCTTGTAGATCCAGTTTTGCAAAGTTAGTGAAGGTGACCAGGCGAAATCGAGGAGCAGGTGGCAGACAGGAGCGCCAGTGGCAGACCGTGGGCGAGTGGTCCGTTAGAGAGTCAGCCAGGATGGTTACTTTGGTTATGTGGTCCAGTCTATTTGTGAGGATCCAGTCTAATAGTGTTCCTGATTGGGAGTTAGTCATTCTCGTGTTCTCAGTTATTAACTGGTGGAAGTTGTGCCTTTGAACTAGTGATGCCAGTGTATTATGATTTGGTCCCAGCCAGTTCAGATTGACATCACCTAGCAGGATGGTCTCATTCATGTTCACAAATTGTGATGCATGCTGAAGTAGTTTCTGGAGACTTTCCAGTCTACCAGTGGGTGGATTGTATAGACATAGGATGTGCAGGTACTTCGCTCCTAGGGCCTGTGTTGCACGCTGTGATTCACAGCGCATCTGGGGACCAGGGCTGGGGGCAGCTTTTAGCATAAGGTGACTTTTGTAGTAGATGGCGACACCCCCACCCTGCTTAGAACCAGTTCTGTCCTGATGGATGATAGCATATCCAGGCAGGGTACAATGTGCATCCAGGATGCTAGGTTTTAGCCATGTTTCAGTGAGGCATAAGATGTCAGGATTAACCAATTGTGTCCAGGCCTCAAGCTCAGTTAAGTGACCTAGGAGACTTCTGATATTCATGTGAGCAATTACAAGGCCTTTATTTGGTTTGGCTATGGGTGTTAACGGGGTGTTGCTTGGGTGCGGACCAGGGTTAGGTTCAACGTCACCAGCTAGCAAGAGTAGCCTTTGAGCTAGGAACTCAAGCAGCACCTTGAGGAGCATATTATGATTTTTATGTTTTTTCCTATGCTGTGAGTAGAACATAAGTCATAGGTATGTACATCCTTTTTTTTGGAAAACGTAGTGAAAAACAGGTATAGGGAGGTGGTATGAGAGGAGCAGGTTAGGGAAACTAAAGTCACTAGTTAACAGTACATTTAGCTTCTCATCAAGGGGCAGAGACAGAGAGATGCTGTTAAGTCCAAGCAGGAGAGACAGGCAGAGAGAAAGAGTTAGTCCTATACGACTGATGGTCAAATACGAGGGCATCTTGTGGAGGAGGAGCATGGTGCTTAAGTTCAAGGAAAAGAGCAGAGTATTGGAAGGAGCAGTGCAGAGAGGGGTAGGTAGAGAGAGAGAGAGAGAGAGAGAGGTTGGCATGCGTCTAATTGAAATTTCTCATAGGACTGGGGTAGAATTGGGAGTGAGCGTATTCAGCAGAGGTGGATGAAGTCGTAGGGACGGTGCAGAAAGGCGGACTTAGTTAGGGCAGGGGGCTGAGCAGTTACCTAGTAGAGATAGGAAGCTAATCACACAAGAGGGGACTAACGCCCCTAGTGGTAGTAGAGTATAAGGAGCCAATGGAAAGTGGACACTTAGTCATATGACCAACGGGAGCCTATATAGCTAAAGGGTCGACCAGGGTGGGTGAGGTGGGGCGGGGGGGAGCCGGCACGGCGCCTGTGGGACGAGTATTCACAGAGGGAGCTGTATCACTTACCTGCAGAGGTGGCGTTCACAGTCCCGGGGGACATTCAGGCATTCAGGCATTCAAACAATCACAAATTAAGGTGAAAACAGCTGCTTTCTGTGCAGGATGGAAGCAGCTATAGTCCCCAACTCCAACAGGACAGAGCCGGCGGGAGGGAAATCGATAGAACGTACCTTACGGTGTATGCGCCTTTGGCGGTACAAGGTACCAGGGAGCGGCCAAGCTCCTGGTTCCCTTCCTCGGCGAGCATGCGGTGGTGCAGCCCCTGGCAACAGGCGTTCTGGCAGAGCATGGCTTTTCTTCACTGGGGGACGCTGAGCAAGCGGGGACCCCAGAGGATTTCTTGGTTCGGTGTCGGGTCCTTGGTCCTGGGAGGAGTGGGTCCGAAGCCCCAGCGGGCTTGGAGAACTATTTATTTGAGAAAGAAATTCCTTAAAGGCTTCATTAATCTCTATTTTTCCTAAGTACTGTTCCTGTTGCTTGTTGGATGCCTGGGATTATGTTCAGATCTCGTATGTATGTGCTTCTGATACCCATATTCTCTTTTCTGTATAGTTTATGGAAGTGTGGGGTGGGTTCTTACTGTTTTCCTTCTTTAGTATTTGTCTGCTGATGTGCAGTTTATTGGTTGGGGTCCTGCTACTGCTGGGGATTTGACGGAAAAGGGGGTGGGATCCTGATGAGATATACCTGTAGCCATGACATCATATAAAGTGATATCCTGGAATGTGTGGGGTATGAATGGGCCAGTTGAGCATAAGCATGTGTTCATTCATATAAGGAAATTGGAGAGGTGTTAACATGCATTTTTGCAGGAGAGACATCTGCCCTCCAAGGAAGTGAAGTGTCTCAGGCCTAGTTGGAAAGGGCAGGTGTACGCAGCCTCTTGCACGCACTTCTAAACATGGGGGGGTGATGATACTAATCACTCAGGGGCTGAATTGGGTCACCAAACAGGTGGCAAAGGATCCTCAAGGTCGATGGCTTTTGGTTTCTGGTAACTTGCACGGCCATCTGTGTACTTTAGTTTTCAGTATATGGCCCTGATACAGATGGAGCACCGTTTTTTCATAAATTTTCTCAGGTGCTCCACGACAAGGCTGAGGGTACCTTGATAATAGGACAGGACATGAATGAAGTCCTGGAGCCTATCTGCAACTGCAGTGGCAATCCTTCCAGGCTGGCCATGCTGGGATCCAAGACTTTATCCTACTGATGGGAGGACTATGGGTTATGGGATATCTGGAGTATTTGCAACCCCAATGTCAGGGACTATTTGTATTATTCGACGGTGCAGCAGACATATATTCATGTTGATTTACTTTTGGCATCCCGGGTTTTAATGAGGCAATCCCTTTATGTTGCCATAGAACCCATACTTATTTCTTATCACTCCCCTATCCCTTGGACATTTATGAGTGATCGGGGGGTGACAAAATGACACATTGAAAATGTAATACTAGTTTTCTCTTGAACAGTTCCTTTCAGGAATGGCTACAGAGGGAGGTTCAGTAGTATTTGGGGGAGAATCATATGGCACTATAGCCCCCCCAGTGGGTCTGGGAGGGTCTCAAGGTCTATATCTGGGTTAGGGTGATTTTGTGTTCCTCAACACATAAAAAAGAATGCCAGGCAAAATTTAGGGCATTAGCGACACAGTTAGGTGTTTTGGAGAAGCAACAAAAGGCAAGATCTTCGGATTCTTCCTTGATAAAGTGTATATGGGATTGAAGGTTCCAGATCAACTTGTTGAATACCCAGCAAGAGGAGCTGTGCTTGTCCAGAACAAGACAAGCCTATTGGGGGGGGGGGTGAAAAGGCAGGCCAATTATTAGCATATAGGCTTAAGATGCTGGAGAATTCTAGGATAATTCTGAGGATCAGAAAGGATGAGGGCCTGGTGTTGTACCTGGAGGGGATCAGTTTGGCCTTTTATGACTATTACTGCCAGTTGTATTCCTCTAGAAGGAGACTGGATGGGGTTGCAACAGATATAAAAACATTTTAAAATTCCTTGTCACTTCCCAGTCTCTCTGAAGACCAGCTGAAAGGGTTGGATACACCATTATATCTGGGGAAAACAAAACCACTATGGGACCATTGCAGAGGGTAAAGAGTTCGGGTCCAGATGGATTCCCCCTTAAATTTTATAGTGTGGTGGGGGGCAATATCTGCCCATTGCTTTCTAAGGTCACAGACCCAAAAAGAATAAGGACCCTTATCAATGTGCTGATTATCACCCAGTTTCTCACCTCAATGTGGACTACAAGCTGCAGGCAAAGGTTCTTGCTAACTGGGTGGCCATGGTTTTGCCCACCTTCATGCATCCTGATCAAGTGGGATTCTTTGGGTGGAGAGATGGGTGGATCACATTTACTACTTGGACAACCTTTCCTGTATCTCACTCTGCACTCCTGGAACAATGGTGGTGGTTGCCCTTGATACAGAAAAGGCATTTGATTCAGTTGAATGACCTTATTTATTAGCAATCTTGGGGAAATTTGGCTTTGGCCCTCAGCTTATCCAGTGGGTTGGAGTAATATACTCCTACCCTCGGGCATCCGTTTTGACTAATGGCAGCATATCCCTGACCTTTCAGCTGGGAAGGGAACAAATCCAAGATGTCCCCTTTCTATAGCCATCTTCTTGCTTACTATTGAGCTGTTGTCCCAGAAAATCAGAGAATCTCCAGATATTGAGGATAATCAAATGAGTTCCCAAACTTATAAAACTATGTTGTTTGCCGATGATGTCTTACTGATGCTGAGGAATACTGAAAGCTTTCTGCCTAGCCTGATTCAATTACTTAATTGTTTTTTCTTCCCTTTCAGAGTTGTGAAACAATTGGAGTAAAACTGAGGTTCTCCCAATGGGCACTGGAGGGGTGGCCACACGTTTACCTGTACCCGACTTATGTTGGGCTACTGGTTCAATAAGCTATTTAGGAATATTCATCTCCCCCCATTTGTCAGAATGACCATCCCTGAATCTCTCCCCATATTAAATAAGTTAAAGGGAGATGTGACTAGATGGAAACATCTTCATTTATCTTTTTGGGTAAGATAAAGTGATTTGAATGATCTTCTTACCTAAGATTTTGTATGTCATAAAATACCTCCCACTTAAGACTTAGAAAACTGGTGGTGACAGTTTCATTTAGATTTACTTAACCTCCTTTCATTGGGATCGACAGAAATCCAGGCTTTCTATGGCAAGACTAATGGCACCATATAAAAAGGGGGGCTTTGCTTTGCCTTGGCTCCAGGAATACTATATAGGAACAAGGCTTTGTCACATTTGCTTTTGGCTTCATTTGAAGCAATGGGAGTATGCCATTCATTGTTTGGTTTTGAAGAGAGACTGGGGTTCTAAATGTCCCCATGAGTGCATTTTATGGGACCCTTTCCTTCCCCTCACTTACCCACCCAAGAGTAGGTGTCTTTTGTATGTAAGTTAGCTAGGAAACATCTAGGACCTGGATGAAAAGCATCATTGTTTCTTTGGTCTTTATGGCACAATTCTCTCTGGCCATGGGGGGGTGCCCCAATTTCATGGTCATTATGGGCTAAAGGGGGTATCATGAGGATAAAAGACATTTTTTTTCTGTTACATTGGGATGTTTTAAATCATTTCAGGAGCTTAAGCATCAGTTCTCCCTCCACTTGACTCATCATTGGAGGTATCTCCAATTACAACTTTAATATGTTCCAGATTTGAGGGGGATCTCTGACAATGCCACCATTGGGCCTATGGGATAAGGTTTTGGGAAGGTAGACATGACTCAGGGTTCCTCTACTCCCCCAAATTAGGGACTATTTATAGAGTATTACAAAAGAATACTGCTCTGGACATCAGCAAGTTACAACAGAGGTGGGAATCTATGTTGGGTTACTCACTCAAGGAGGATAAGTGGGAAACTATATGGGCTAATGCTTATTGCATATGCAAAGATACAGCTGGTTGACTGATGCAATTGGAAACATTATTATTGTGGAATAGAACCCCTGCTTTCTTATTTTGTATGAACCTAGTTCTCCATCCTAGGTGCTGATGTTGTGACAGAAATAGGGGCACACTGGTTTATATTCTGTGGGTTTGCCCCCAAACAGTATTATGGTGGAAAAGTGTGGTACACATTATATAATAAATGTTTTGATACCGCTTTGAAGTAGATGCTTCACTTATGGTACTGGAGAACACTCTAAAGTTTCAGCATACTAATTCTTACCAATGTATCTTGTTCATGACAGCTATAACAGAGGCCAAGCATATTTTGTTACATCATTGGTGCTCAGTAGAAGTTCCCACTCAAGATAAATGGATAGATAGCATGCTTAAGGTGGCAGGGTTTGAATGGATGTCATACATTGCCATTGGTAAATATGAAAAATGTGCTCATGTCTGGCAGCTCTTTTTGTACTATCTTGGAATCCCTATACCAAGGGGGCTGCTGTGACTTATCCCCTGTACAGGACCAGGACCAGTTTGCACACATTGAAGCCAATAAAGTGTATTTTCTGAGGCCCTAGATAAGGCCTAAGTTGGTTATCAGGACTCCTCCTTCTATTTTTGGAATCCCTAAGGGTCTGTTTTTTTGACATTGGATTATAAATTTCATTACCCCAGCAGTGGCAGGACCTATTTCTAGTGGTTTTTGATTATGATCAACATAAATCCACTCGGCTGATTCTGATAACAGTACAGCAGACTTATAGTTAGCAGCTGAACTTATTCTTACTTTTCTTGGTGTTGTTAACTACGATATAATTACTGGTGACCCCTTTTATCAACCAGTGCATGAGGCCTCCAAAATGCCATAATAACCTGAAAGCTGGTTATTATAATGTTTTCCCAAGACTTAGCTTCCAAAGACTGTCACTTATCTCAATTGCACCACCTTATTGGCATAAATCAATGTGTGGGCAGGCCAAGTATGTCAACAAATGTGATGGCAGTGTCTCATACTAACATACTAAAATGCCAGCAGAATAGGCCTAATGGTCTTTCGTGTCTGCTCGTTTGGTCAGCCCCCACCCTGGGTGCTGACCTTGCTGTCCCCCTCGCCTTCTCTGGCTTCTCCCTTCCCAGTTCCGGATATTCTTGTTGCATTGGATTTTGCTTCCTGAACCCTTCCCCTGTACCTGTACCACCCCCTCTTGAACCCCTCCACTGTCTCTGCCTCCACCAGCCCCCTAGGTAGTGCATTCCATGGCTCTACCACCCTCTCAGTGAAGTAGCACCTACTGAGGACCTGACTTCTAATGAAGGTTACCCTCTCACCTCAGGTAACCTTTTAATTTTGTTAATGGCATTTATCTGGTTGATCCTGCCTTAACATTTAAAAAAATTTATTTGGTTGATGGTGATGTTGCCATGGTTAGGATGGGAAGTGAGGAGACGAGCGCTACTACTCTACAATGGCCATGGCTCACTGAGCACAGCTCCACATTGAAACTTTTTGCTCCACACAGAAAATTAAAACAAAAAAGGGAGACACAAAGGGAGCTTGTGCATGTGTGTGTGTGTGTGTGTGTGTGTGTGTGTGTGTGTGTGTGTGTGTGTATGTGAGACTGATTAGCAGGAATGACAATGAATGACACTGACTGTTTGGGGAAATGCACTAGCAATTACTAAAAATAAAGGCTAGGTAGGTGTGTGTTCGTGATGCTTTTTTACACACCCTCAGTGAGTGATGAGCTCATAAACCTCTCCAACTACTCTCTCAAGGTTTATGGCTCATCACTCACCTTGGGTGTGTAAAAAAACATTATAACACACACTTCCCTAGCCATTATTCACTATTTCATATGCGTGGGTACTCCAAGATTGTATCTCCAAGGAGCAGGCTACACTCCTGCTAGGTGATCATGTGGGTGTTGTCATTGTTATGCCTAAATTTTGTATTTTACTGTTGCTTAAAATTTAATAAAATATGAATAAAAAAGCTAGCAAAATACAAGACAGGGATTTGATTGAATGCTATTGTATGGGACGGTCGCACTTAGCTGAGCTCAGCGGTCCCCTCTTCTAATCACAAGTTAAACATGAAATTTGCCAAAGTATTCATTATTTAAAGTGGGCCAGATATTCAAACTGTGCTATTTTGTGGAGCAAGCCCTTGCGCTGCACAAAATAGTTGCGCAGGGGTGTGGCGAGAGCGATATTCAAAGGAGTTGCACCCTTGAGCAACTCCTTTGAATATCACCCCCAGCCACAGCCACTGTGCATGGCACAGTGGAACTTGCACCACCGCAAGTGGTCAGAGTGGTGCAGTCAACTTGCGGTGGCGCAAGTACCATTGCGCCATGTGCAAATTTCTGATATTCAAAAGGTGACATGCAAATGGGGTCATAATTCATGCAAGGCACAGGGGGGTCATTTGCATCTGATTATGGCCCCATTTGCATGCCATTAGCATGCAGGTGTGCCGATCCTCGAAGACTTGCGCCTGGCGCCCTGCCAGGCAGCAGCCATTGGAGACCGACGCCCCCTGCAGCCTGATCATGGGCAAAAGAGTAAAACATCCCCAACCCCCTCACCAGCCCGATCGCTGGCAGCAATGTGTTTCCCCCCAACACATCCCTGGTGGTCCAGTGGACCACTAAGCCTGTTCATGGGCAGCAAATGTATAAACCCCCCCGAATATATCCCTGGTGATCCAGTGGACCGATAAGCCCGATCGTGGGCTGGAGTAGTTTAAACACACCCCCCTCCTCCCGAATATATCCCTAGTGGTCCAGTGGACTGATAAGCCCGATTACGGGCTGGAGTAGTTTAAACACCCCTCCTCCTCCTGAATATATCACTGGTCGTCCAGTGGACCGATAAGCCTGATCGTGGGCTTGAGTAGTTTAAACACCCCCCTGAACATATCCCTGGTGACCTAGTCCTCCACCCCACCGACCAAAAGCGCCACCACCCCACTCCCCCTTGCAGCCAGCTGCAGGCAGCATCCCACCCACCTGCTGCCCCACCGCCTGCTGACTGACTGGCTGGTAGGCTGCACGCCCATTGGTGCAGAGCAAAAGCCAATGGGCATGCAGCCCATACCGTACAAGACAGTCCAGTTTTGTGAATGAACATTCATTCACCATGTGTTGGGGAGGGAAACACATTGCTGCCGGCGATCGGGCCGGTGGGGGGGTGGGGAGGATGTTTTACTCTTTTGCCTGTGATTGGGCTGTGGGGGGGGCACAGGGAGTGGGTTGAGGGCCAGCCACAGGTGGCAGCTGCTGTGTGGTGCCCTGCAATGTGGCAGCTCTCCTGTGGGTGGCCCTCGACTTGATCCTTTTTTTTTGGCTCAAAGTTGTGCAGGGACAGGTTGGGGGTTGCGTCTGCACAACTCTGCACAGCCCGGCTGAATATCGGGCTGTGCAGTTTATGCATGGTTCCTCCCCCTCCAGTTCAGCATGCATTCATTTGCATTGCACTGTTGATCAGCATGTTTTCAGTGGCGCAACAGCCTCCTGCTGAATATCACAGAATGGAGCAATTTCAGACTTGCGCAGGTGCAACCCTATTGCGCATGGCGCAACCCTTTTGCATATCTGGCCCAGCGAGTTTTCTTTTTCTCTTTTTTTAACAAATAGTTAATTTTAGTTTGCTTTATCTTTGTTGTTATTTCAACTGATGGTGGCGCTGTGAATCTGGACCTTACATACGTGACGACTGATGGGACGCCCAATCAACAAGTAATTATACATCAAGATATTGCTAAAAATAGAAGAAAGGAGAGGGTAAAAAAGCTTTATTCATTAAGGGGAAAACATGAGAAGTACCTCAGTTTCAACTTATTACATGAACAGCTGTCAGTTTCAAATTACCACTCAAACAGTTGTCAAACCTCTTACACCAGTGCTAATATATGAGGGAGCTAAAACTAATTTTTCTACTGCTTTTACTAAACATCTTAAAAAACATGGAATATAGTGCTGAAGTAATGGAAACGTAGAGCTCTACAAGCGTACAACCTGGCCCTTCCACAAATAATAGCAAATTTCACCAAAAAAACTCCTAAGTGCCTGTTCACTGAAGTAAGTGCTGACAATGCTGACAATTTGGTAGCAGCTGATCTAGCCTCACAACCATTTACTGTCTTACATTTTGATCTATTAATGTCCAAAATGGATGCTATTAATATAACTATTCTCGACATGTCTGATAACATCAAACAACTTTGAAAATACACTGATAACCACTTTACAAGAATAACTGATGCTGAGGCTAGAATTAGCAGCATAGAAGACATGGTAGATAAGGACATAAGAGAAAGTATATTTATGAATAAGAGAATAACCAAGCTCGAAGCAAAAGCTGAATACTTAGAAAGCAAAAGTCGTAGAAATAACCTACGCATGTTTGGTTTAAAGAAATGCATGGAAGGCAGTGACATCCTCGCTTTTATTAATAAAGTGTTAATCTCAATAGCTGGGCCTCCCTCCAGTTGTGCCAGGTATGTCTTGGAAAGGGCACATGGATCTTTAAAACCTCATCCTGGTCCTAATGACAGACCCAGATCAATTGTCTTTAAATTCCTATACTTCCAACATAAAGTTTATGTTCCGAAAATGCTTCAAGACAATTTAACTTAGCCATTGACTTCAAAGGCTGTAAAATAAAAATCTTCAATGATCTGCCCCCCAAAGTCATTAAAAAGAGAGAGACACTTTTTTCCCCATCAAGAAACAGCTTAGAGGAGCCAACTTAAAGTACATTTTGTTTTATCCTACTTTGTTAAAAATCTGGTCTCCTAATGGGCATAAAGAAAATAGCAGTAATGAGGCTGCCAAAAGTAGGTCTGAAGAGAGATTTTCCAGTGCTATTCTCAGATTTCAAATTCTAAATGGACATTCACCTCCAAACTTCTAAATGCTAACTTAGGGCCTGACTACTCTAAAGTAATAACTCAGCATCTCTGAGTTGTTTACTTGCATGTTGCCATAGCCATGTTGTTTTACCCCTCTCTAAGCTGATATATTTTGGCAGGCAATGAAGTTCCACTAACCTACACATGCCTGCTGCTCTGAGCACCACCAAATTAATACCTATGTAATTTATTTTCCAAAAAAGGAAAAAAGCTCTGATCAGGAGTAATGTAAATTGCTTAAAACACTTGCCTCCATCTTGATTTCAGGATCTGGGTGAAAAATCAAAGGTTGATCATGTTTAACCTGGAAGGATAGTGTTTACAGTGAGGTAGTGGTGCTTTACTGATGTTGACTCGGACCCCTGATGGCAGGGACGGAGGTCTCTGGTGTCGGATTTTAAAAAAAGGAAATATACTCAGGAGCTCATTATTTTTATCCTGTCATGTCCTTGAGTTGGCTTATTACATAATCTCCTTCCCTGATATTGTTTCAGAGGTAAGTGTAAGATATGTGGTGAAGGGCTTGAAAAATACAGTAATATCTTTACTCCGCTGGGCTGAGCTTTGATTTGATGGTATTCTGTGTTGCAATGCGATGTGGGGATGATACTGACTGCCTGCTAGTTCATGTTGGCAAATGTTGAAGGGGAATGCATTTGGTTTGGCTGTAAGGTGATTTATTTGGCCTATGTAGTTCAGCTACTTTGGATGTAGGGGTGTCTTCATTATGTTCATTTGTCTTCTGGCAACTCTGAAAGGCAGATATCATCATATAGTAGTAACTTAGAGGTTTATAGATGCCACCGATGTTAACTCAAATTTGGAAAATCAGCATATTTTGTTTTCTATCATCAGTTATGTGTCAGTTGTGTTTGAATATAGCTCTTGAGACTTGGTCTTCAGTTCTAATCTTCAAGCTGTTCACTGATAGCGCACATGAGCGAACTCGCTAAGACTGATGGATGTAAAGTGACTGAACCTAATGTTCTGTTATACCTCTCTGTTCTGTGTATGCTGTTAAGACTCTTTAGCTGATGCAACTGCAAACTTTTTCTTTCTGTTTAAAATATTGTCCTATATAGTCGAACGATTTTAAGAAATATGTTTTTCCCTTTTAGCATTGCAGCCTTCTGTTTAAGTTCTAGTAGCAATGAACTGTGGCACAGAAAGAATGAAATGTCAAGCTTCAATGGAAACTGGTAATTTTTAATTTTTTCCAACAACTTATAGTGACTCTAAAATTGCTAAGCATATGAGAAGGAGGCTAATGTTCAAATCATTCAAAATATTACTATGTTGCTTTTCTTGCTTAACTATGGTTATTTTCTTACAAGTCATGAAAGTTGAGAGGTTTTCAATTAAAAAAATGTTTTTATATAGATAAGTGGTGCAGCAATTTGGGGGTGGGGGGTCCTATGCTATAGTTTGTGATGATTCCTGTTACCTCATTCAGGAATAAACTGAGGTGGGGTAGGGGGATCTGACGTACATTTCAATAAGGTCACTGTTACTAAAATCTCTTCTTTATTTCTAGCTCTCACTTTTTTTTCTTCTTTACTCTACCTTTCAATGTAGTGCACATGTTACAGATATACTTTAGCCAGTCATGCATTGTTTTTTTTTTTATATATTCTAGCTTGGACAGAGGTTGTAGTGATTATTATTTGACAGTTAATTATGATTAATACACAAGTCTTTAGCTTAATCTCATGGAACGTTAAAGGTCTTAACCACAAACTTAAAAGGTATTCGGTACTGAGACATCTTAAAAAATTTAATCCCCTCCTTTGTATTTATTCAAGAGTCCCATCTATGTGGTAATAATGTAGACCTGATGAGAAGATAATGGGTGGGTCAAGTTCTTTGGTGCAGGGTTTAATTCTAAGAAAGCAGGTGCCTTAATTCTACTCAGCGGGGGACTAAATTTTGTTGGTAACACTATTATGTCTGACCCAAATGAATATTTTATTGTTGTCAGTGGGAAATTATATGATGAAGACATAACTCTGGTAAATGTATATGGCCCAACCAATGCAACACATGACATTTTGTCTACTTTAAATACCAATTTACTTTCTTTTTTATGTAGCACTATCCTCATGGCAGGAGATATCAATAGCACTCTGGATTCTCTGCTTGATAGGTCTAATATTAGATATAGAGTTAACAAGGCTGATAGAGAATTAAAAAATGTATTGTCCTCCCTAAAGTTGCTAGATGCATGCAGAATGTTCCATCCAAAGGAGAAACAATATACCATTTGATCAGAGCATTGCAAATCTGGATTCAGAATTGACCAAATGTATGGCCCTGATAACTCTTTGGACAGAATGACCAGTACTAATACAATGGAACAAGTCATATCTGATCATGCCCCAGTTAAAACTATTTTTTTCTGAGTGTGTCCCAGCTGTAATGTTTAAGAGATGGAGGCTGAACAACTTCTTGTTAGAAGATGACAGTTTTCTTGACAAAGTCAAAGTATAAATAGCACATTTTTGGGATTGCACTAACCCAGCTGATACTTCATGGGCTAATACTTGGAACTGTTTCAAATGTTATTTGTGGGGATTTCTCATTAGCATCTTTTCAGCTATTAAAAAAAGAAGACAAGCAAATAAAGAACTGGTTTTGGAAAAGAGTAAAGTAATCAGAGCTAAATTAATAACCAAGGATTCACAAGTAAATTGGTCCCTTTGGTCTGCACTTAAAACGGAGTACTATGAGCTAATAAGGGGAGAAGCTGAGTACGCAATCAGAAGGTCAAAACTCAATTATATTGATTCAGGACCCAGAGTCACCAAAATACTAGCAATCAAACTGAAACAGAACACAGGTGGTGCTAGAATTAGTAAGATTAAAGGCACTGGAACTAACTCTCTTATAACAGGCAAAAGTAAAATTAATAACAAGTTTTGGAAGTTTTATACAGAACTATATTATACTGATGAAAACCCTTCACTGGAAGCTTTAATTAGTTTTTGTTCAGGTATTCCATTACCTAAGGTCTCAGAAAATTACAAAATAGAATTAGCCTAGCCCATTAATATTATTGAAATCCTCAACGCAATAAAATCACTTAAGAAAAATAAAGCCCCTGGCCCTGATGGATACTCAGCCAACTTCTATCACTGGCTTTCTGACAAGATAGCCCCTTTCTTATCTAAAGTATATAAAGAGGATTGGGATAGAGGGAATTTTCCCCCTAATATGATGAGAAGCTTGATTACTCTTATTCTGAAGCCTGGAAAGGATTTAGAGGAATGTAATAATTACAGACCAATATCTTTAATAAATACTGATGTAAAAATGTTGGCAACAAATCTAATACAGAGATTAGAACAAGTAATGCCAATCTTAGTCAATAATAGACAAACCAGTTCCATTAAAGGTAGACTAGCAGCTGATAATACCCCAAAAGTTTTTCATACCCAACAAGTGGCTAATAGGTCAAAGACTGATTCTAGTTTATTATCATTAGATGCAGAAAAGGCTTTTGATAAAGTCTTGTGGTCTCATATATTCAATACCTTGATTTTATTTGATTTCCCTGAAAACTTCATTAGATGGGTTATGGTATTATATGTGAACTTGTCAGCCTCTGTAATAACAGATGGGCTGATTTCTATTAATTTTTCACTCCTTAGAGGTACTAGGCAAGGCTGCCCTTTATCTCTGTTACTCTTTGATCTTACTATTGAACCTTTGGTAAGGAGACTAGCGCAAGACAAGGCCATAAAGGGTATCTTGCTACAAAATAAAAAATATTTGATCTCCTTATACGCAGATGATATTCTTCTCTCTGTACAAGATATTAAAAATTCCATCCTCAGGATCTTAGATATTCAGAGTGAGTTTGGGAAAATATCAGGATACACACTTAATAAGGAAAAATTGCTTTTTTACCTTTGAATAGTTATTGTAGTAAAACTGATATAACTAGCAAGCATATAAGATGGGAACGAGAAAGTATAGAGTATTTTGGCATCAAGCTCTGCAGAACTCCAGAAAAAATATTGCAATGAATCTTAAATCCCTTAAATTTAGTATTTTTAATTCCCTTGCTAAATTGAATTGTTTACCACTGGGATTTTGGAGCAGGATGGAGGCAGTTGAAATGAATATGCTACCAAAAGCCCTCTTCATGTTTCAAATGCTTCCTTTTTTTAATACCTAAAATGTGGTTTTCTACTTTACAAAGTAATATAAATATTTTTTAATGGAGTTATAAAAGAAACAGAATGACTCATATTAAATTGTCTAGGCTTAAGAATAATGGTGGCTTAAAGTTCCCAGACCTTTATCTATATTATCTTTCAAGTAGAGTATCTCAGTTAGTTAAATGGTTTACCTTGTCAAATAGTTTGGGTGAAATACCTAAGTGGTTAAATATGGAAAGAAGTATTACTAAAGCACAGGAAATGAATATTGCTTCTCTAATTTTTGCCAAACCTTCCCAGATTATTAGGAACAAGATTATATTGGATAACATTTAGACTTATTAAAATTAGTCAAAAGCTTTTGAAAATGGACATCAATTTCTCTGTTGTTCAATCCTTTATGAAGGAATTCTAACTTTATGTGCAACGGCAGGTCATTCAATTTTCAGGATTGGCAGTCAAAGGTAATTAACATGGTTAATAACATTCTAAAGAATGAAAGTTTTAAACTGTATTCAGAATTGTCTCAAACATATAATTTAAGCCTTCAGGAACAAACCAAATAGACTTCATTATCAGAAGCAATATTGTCTTTTTATAACTGTCTGCAAAAATCTGATACAAATGAGAATACCAAGGCCTTTCTAGCCTATTCTAGATTACGCCCATCTACCTGTAGTTTTACTTTCTATTCATTTTTTATAGAGGTGGTTAGGGGGATAGATAATGAGAATATCAGATGGTGGTCTTTTGCTTTAGGTATAGAGGTGGATCAATGGAATTGGGTGACAATTTGGAATGGCTTCTCAAGACCTTCAAAACTGTCAACATAAAGTTAGTTCAATTGAAGTCTCTACATGATTTGTATTATTCTCCCATGTATATGTATAAAATGAAATTGAGGACTAACTCCACATGTAACAAATATGGTGAAGAAGATGCCAATCTGATACACATGTTCTGGAAATGCAAACATACACAGATGCTTTGGAAGGAAGTGGCTTTTTTTTTTTAAAAGCATAACATGGCTTGAAAATAAGCTAAATATAGAAACTTGCCTTATAGGGCACTTTGACGAATTCTGTAATTGGTCTAGAGAACAAAACTTCATCATACTTCTCATTGCAGCTTCAGTTAAATATACCATACTTTCTAAATGGACAGAAGACAAGGTGCCTTCCATTGTTGAATGGAAGAATGAATGTCTAGAAATTCTTCACCTGAAGAGATTGGCTCATTTGATGTTAGGACATGGTCCATGCTTTATTGCTAAATGGAATACGATATACGAAATGTTTTCTAACATAACAACCCATTAACAGTTTAAACATCACAAATGCATTTTAGTCAGAACTGTGCATTACTTCTTCATAGTAAACTGGTTTCTTATACTTTTAGTGATTCTTCTATTCATCTCTAATATTAACTTTCACTACTTCTTTCTTTTCCTCCCTTTTCTGTTAATGATACTTGTTGCTAGGTTACCAGGAAGCAGGGGAACCACTGTTGATAGTCTCATTAGAAGGATAGTGGTCATAGAAAAGAACCTATAAGATGGATGTGGAGCATTTTATTTAAGGTAAGATACTTATGTACTACATTATCTCCCCCCTTTTTATTTCTAGGTTGAATTTGAACTTATCAGCTGTGTACATTATCAGCTATGTACATTCCTTCTATATTTACAGTAACAAGTTTATCTTAAAATCAACATTTAGATTTATCTGTTTGTATGTAATATATTCTCATTCATGATATATTAAAAGAAATTTGGAAAATTCTTCATATGGTAGATCACTATTGCAATGTTATACGTTACAACAACATATATGGAATGTTATGTATACTTATATTGCTTATTTCTTTACTCTAATAAAAATGTTAATTGAGAAAAAAATACAAGGCAGGAAAGAGACAAAAAGGGAAGATATAATGACTATTAAACTAGATTTTGCTTAGCATTACAAACCAAATTTAGCTGATGGAGAAACAGATATACTAAATAATAAATCAAATGAGATACAAAGTAAAAAAGGTGAACCACACTGAGTAGTTCATATTTGTTCACAAATATTAGGAAACTCTCTTATTATAGACCCAGATTCAAAACAACCAAATAATAGGCTTGATTTTCAAATGTGAAATTATGACACAAGATGCCTGCACCAAATGGGTATGACACAAGTTGCACCTTGCATTATATATTGTGGCAATTCCAATTTTGAAATGCCAACTGTGGCAAAATTGGGAAGTCATGCACTCAAACTGCCCTCTGCCACCCTTGTGGCTAAAGCACTCCTGCACCAGGTTGCAAGGGGGCTTGTGACATGACAGGCCTGCAATATCCCCTTTTTCAGGAATTTGCAAGCTCCACTGTGGATGAAGCAAGGGGTTCACATTAGACCAGGCAGGAGGTGGTCTAGTGCCCAGTGTCCCTGCTTGGCTGGGCAGCCAGTGAGGGGTGGGGACAGAAAGATGGGGAACAGAGGCTGCAGGGGTACTTATGGTGCCATAGGACATGAGGGGGTTCTGTGGCATGTATGTAGATCACAGAAGGCACCTGGCAGAGGTGCCATAGGGCTTATAACACAGCCAAGGGCATTGAGTTGGGGGTTGCCATCATGAGCCATTATTACTTGTTCCCAGGTGGAAGCAGCCCTGGCACCTGCCAAACAGGACTTTGGGTTCTGTGAGGCAGGTGCCAGAGCTGCTTCCACTTGGAGTCATATCACAGTAAGCTTACAAAGCCAACCCCCACCCAGTCCCCTCAGCTGTGTTATAAGCCCTAAGGCATCTCTGTCAGGTATCTCTTCTGTGCTTCATATACTTGCCTCCATACCCAACATGTGCCCTATTCATCCTCAGTACCCCTGCAGCCCTATTTATCCACCTTCCTCCTAGGATTCACCTCCCACCTTTGCAGGTCATCTAGACTTGCTTGGGGGGTGTTGCTGGATTCCTCTGTTAAACATCACAGGTGCACTCAATATTTGGCACAGCCCTGTGGCTGCAACAAATCCCAGGTCTTTGAAATAGGGATCCCTAATTTTACACAATTGGACACAAGGTCCCTGATGTACCCAGAGTTTGCTGCAGCCCTAGATCACTGCAAATTATGGTGATCAAAAGTCTCTGTGAAAATCAAGCCCTATATCTCTATAAATGAGAATAGTTCAGATGCTGTTTTAATTAGAATTAGGGAAATCCCTACAGATCTAAATGAAACACGGGAAGCATTGCAGGATATTTTTTTTTTCTTCACATGAATGAGGGAGGAAATTATATTCTTTGAAAAAGAGAAGAATTTCTTGAAAAATAAGAATGTTGCTGTTGTCTCTGAGCTGGGCCTGAATAGGCCTATACACCGTTGTTGTGTTCAAGGAAGACTAAAGGAACTGGTAAGTGATCAAATGTTTGAATCTGACCTGGGGCAAATGGAAGAGTGAGTAATCTATATCATGTTTGACACTGCAAACAGCATGGATACAAGCTGTTTTTAATGAAGTTGCTTCTCTCAGATACCACAAAGTAACTAGGGAGACTGTGGAGTTCTGTGGTGGTGGAGCCCAAGCTTGTTTGGGAGAAGACAGAGGGTTCTGTGGAGAATGTGAGAGGAGTGCAAAGGGGAGAGATTAATAAAGAAGAGAGAGTGTGTGACTGGGTGCTTTGAATTTTTGGGTCAAGTTCTCCTTCTGATATTGGCTACAGCATCAGTTACAGAGCTATGGGCCACTGAAACTGTTCCAGAAGAGATGTCCAGAGAGAATTTTGAAGGACAGAAGCCAAGGTACAAAAGTGTAGTGGTTTAAAGTCTGAGGAATTGAGAAAAAAATGGACTAGAACAGAACATTACTGGACCCAGTAGGGGAAAAATATCATCAATTTAATCATATCTAATATTCTTGAAGAAATTACAGTGGTGGAAACAACATCTCAGTTAGGTAATAGTGACCATTTATTTCTTTAGTTCACATTAGGGAAGGAAAATAACATCCAAGGCGTACAGCATATAGATACAACTATGTAAAAGGAAATTACAGTAGAATTGGAGAAATACTACAGGAGTTCAATTGGGTTTGCATGCTTGAAGGATTGATGCTAAATGAAAGCTGGGAATTCTTCAAATCAATAATTAAGAAACTAGAACATTTATATATCCCCCTTAAACATATACAAAATCATAAAGGAAAGATGCTACAATGGCTGACTAATAAAGTTAAAAAACAGATTAAGAGGAAAGAGAAAGCTTTCAGGAAATTAAAAAAAATCCAATACTGATATATGGAGTAGAAACTTGGGGATTATCAAAAAAGAATAATCTAAAAGAACTTGAAGTGGTTCAAAATAAATACTTGAAAAAACTTTTAAGACGGAGGAAACTCCAGAAATAAATGGAATACATGGTAGCAATATAGTACAGAAATTGCAAGAAATAAGAACTGGAATTATTTTTAATAATAAATTATTAATTAATATTACCTCTTTAATGAGTGCACAGATAAATAAAAGAGTTGGAAATGTTTTAATACAGGAAGAAGAAAAACAACAGGAGGGGAAACCACAAACTCCAGAAGACAAAAAGAGAGAAACTAATAAGGAAAATATTAGGAAAACAACAGAAGAAATTGGTAGGAAAGAATTAAAAGAAACAAATAAATTGGTACTGGATATTCAAAGTAGAAAAGATAAGGGAAAAGACAAACAGTCCTTAGGAAAAACATGGAAAAAGGGGTGGAGAATGAGTGGATGAAGAACAAGGAAAAGACAAACACCAAAGAAAACAGAAATATACAGCAAGAGACATCATAGAAAAGAAGGAAGAGAGAGAGAGAGAAGTGACTGAAAATATAATTTAAATAGAAGAAAATGGGATATTAAAAAAAACAGATTCATGAAGGAATACCCAGTAATTAGAGTGGAAAAGGATAAAAAGGTAAATGGAAAAGAGAATAGTGGCACAGAAGAGGAAAATATTGGAAAAGAAAAAGGTCTAACAAAAAAGGGAGAAATGTTACCTACCAACCAAAAAATGAAAATCTTATGACACGAAAACTGGCAGTATATAACATCTGTAAAGGGATAATGGGTAACAAGTTTACCTGAAATGAGATTGGCTCCACATATAGATATCATGGAGGTAAAGAAAAGTGCAGGATTTTTCTGGTATTAAAAATTAAAAATATCAGGAAAAAGTTATTAGAAGCAAAAGGACAGCTGAAAGAACTGGGCATAAATGTAGATGTGACAATTCCTATTGAGAGAACAGAGAAAAAAAGTGGTGCAGAAAGTTACACCCCCAAAGGGAAAGAAAACAAGACAAAGAAATCTGAGAATAAAATCCAGTAACAAATATTTAATTATGTGAAGCCTATTGAGAAAAAAAACATACGTTGCTGTCTGAGGAAGTATATGACAGAGTGATCAGTGGCAGACAACAGAGGGTACCAAGAATAAATAATAACACTATTCTGAAAGAGATTCAGAGATTAGAAGTAACAGATGAAATGGTAAACTTTTCAGAGATGGAGAAAATGAGTGAAAATGAGGAGGTAGTTTTATATGTCACCAGTGAAATAGGAGAGGAAATCTGACTACCAGAAATTGAAAATAAAGAAACAACAAAGCACCAGATAATATTACATTTTAATATAGCAGGTGCTTCATGTAACTTTAGACACAATGGTATTGTGACATTTATGCAAAAAGTGCATATAATTATGTTACAAGAAACATGGGTAAAAAAAATAGGGGATTGTTACTTCAGGAGCTATCAAGGGTGACATATTCAAGCAAATAAAACTTCTAAATTTGGCAGACCTTCAGGAGGAATCAGCACATTTGTTAAAATGAATACAAATCTGAACTGTAAATGTATACTGAGTGAAGTAAGATACTATATACAGGTATTGGAGATATCTGAGAAGGACAGAGTGAAATATTTGTTACTGAATGATGATTTTCCATCTGATACATCTGTGTCTTCTATTGTGGGTTGCACAAATACACTTGCAAGTATAGTAGAGAACATCCAGAATCAATACCCAGGTACTATGATCTTGATAGCAGGGGACTGTAATGCAAGAATAGGGAATGAACAAGGAGAAAAAGGAACAAGCTGGAACCTGGATGATGCATTTTCAATCCCAATTAGAGTTTCAATGGATAAAAAGAAGAATAAAGCAAGATAAATACTTACAAAAACATTAGGCAAGTTAAATGTACACTTCCTACATGGGAGATGCAGAGGAGACACGAATGGAAATTGCACATAAGTGCACATAAAGGGAATGAGTGTTTTAGATTATGGTATTGCGGATGTGTTTTCATATAAAAATGTACAAAAATTGGAAGTTATCAACAACTGGAAGAGTGACCATAGACCAATCCAGATATATCTGGATGGTAGTAGCTGTATACTTAAGGAAGATACAAAAAAAGAGAATGGCTAAACAATAATATGGAAATTGGAAAAAACAAACAAAAAAATTGAGAAAAGTAAGTTTATAACATCTATATAACTATATGCAAAATAAAGAGATTTTGAAAATTAAACAGAATTGCATGATGTAATTAGAGGAAAATTTAAAAGTTAAAGAATCAGAAAATAAAACAAAAGATGTATTTTTAGAATTTCAAGTAATTGAACAAAAAATAGTAAAAGAACTAGAAGGACAGCAAAATAAAAGTTTGAAGAGCAAGAATATCTATATAGCAGATTGGTTTGATGCAGCATGTCTAAAAAAATGAAATTATTTTGCAAGGTTAGTAGAAGAATTGTAAAATCTAATGCTGTGGTGAGCCATAAGGCATTAATACATATAAAGGTTGAATACACAAATTTGATAAAGACAAAGAAAAGAGATTATCAAAAAGACATTTGTGATAAACTTCAAATAGCTATTAGAGGGAAGGATGGTATCACTTTTTGGAGCCTAGTAGCTCAGGGTACAAACAATAGTAGATTTATTATACTTGCAGTAATCCCACTGGAAAAATGGATGAAACATTATGGAGGAATCTTTAACAAATGTAAGGGTAGCGCTTGGATAAAAGTAGACTATTTAAGGAAGGCATGAAAAAGATGAAAATAACTGGTTAGAGCTTACAAAAGAGGAAATAATAGATGCTAAAAAAGTGCAACAGAAAAATAAGGCAAAAGGGACTGATAACATTGGTGCAGAATTGTACCATGCAAATATTGAATGGTATGCTGAAATATGATTAGGTCTGTATAAAAACATAATAAAGTGTATGATACTTCCAAATAATTGGAATATCGTAATGATAGTTCCACTACATAAAAATGGGCATAGAGAGAACCCAGAAAATTATAGGCCTATCATTCTATTAAATATAAATCATTTTTTTCCAGATTAATATTAAAAAGATCCAGTTCTACATAGTGGATAACAAAATGCTATCAACAGTAAACGTGTTTTTTTTTTTATTCAGGGGAAGATCTATAATAGATCAAATCTTTATCCTACAATATGTTATTGAAAAATACATACAAAGCATTTATTGACATCAAGGATGCTTTTGATTCAGTTAACCATGAAATTCTGTGGTAAATCCTAATGGAGAACGGAATATATGAAAAGCTGCTGAATATTATTAAGCTGTTACATATGAACAATAAAATTGTGCTAAAGTATGATAAACAATTGAAAACAACAAAGACAATTGTAACAAGGGATAAAGAAGTGTGTCCCTATATTTCAGCCTAACCTCATTTGGTCTAAAATATTATGTGTCTGTGTAACAAATGTTGGCCTATATAATTGGATCATATAAAGCTTGTGAAGCCACAAGACAAACTAAACCACAAGTTGCAATATTAAAGTGCCTTTTGACATTTGTGCTGACCATGTAAGTAATAACAAACATTTGACCTACATAACTGCAAGACAGGAACACAAGATAGTGTCCAAATTACCCTTTTGACTATCTCTAGTGTTTGTCCTTATCAGGACAGGCCAAAATGCTTGTATGCACATTCCTAAGTCCAAACCTATTTCTGCCTCCTGGACTTTGGTAACTGGTAGTGACAACTGTTACTAGCCATATATAATAATAGAATGTACACTATCTATACTTGTGCTGACCAAGGATGAGCTCATACATATACCAAAGAAAAAGTATTACCTTACAAGTTGATGTTTGTGCTTGTTTTAAACCAATCATAGAAAACCATAGGAAATGATTATGCTGTCTTCCACTATATAAGCAAGCCAGCACACACTGTTATTTTGAAGAATGTACCACTTGTAATCTCTCACTGTGATTATTGTTATAATCATTAAATTCTTCCGCCATCAGTCTCGTCTCTGTTCGTCTCCTTTCTAAGTATCTGGAATTGATAATTTACTAACTGTAATTTTTCCACAACACTACAACAATAGTTGTAAATGTTGATGTAAAACAAGGATGTATCTTGGCACCAACATCATTTAACTTCTATATAGACAAATTGGTGGAAGAACTAAAAAAGGTGGAGACTTTAGCACCCAAAATAAATGTGATTCATATAAAATTACTATTATATGCAGATGATGTGATACTATTAGCTCAAACCCCTTAGGGTTCAAAAGGACAATTATAGCTATCTTCATAGACCTCACCAAAGCCTTTGATACAGTTAACCATGACCTCCTCCTGGCCCAGCAAGATGCTATGGGACTATCCCCAGATTCACTGTGCTGGTTTCGGAGCTACCTCACAGGGTGTGAACAATGGGTAAAAATATCTAATACCCTCTCGGACTCACAGCAAATGTCCACCGGTGTCCCCCAAGGATCTATATTAGGCCCACTTCTTTTCAGCCTTTTTCTTAATACTCTCCCATTAGCTTGCCAACACAAAATCCTCCTTTATGCAGGTGATGCGGTCATCTACACTAGTCATACTGATCCTGCCACCCTTGAACATAGACTTCAATATGACTATAACAATGTAGAGGCTTGGTTTGATCGAGCCAAATTGCTTGTCAACCATAAAAAAAACAAGACCATGTTTTTTGCCCCTGCCCATAATCGACATAAGACATCCACCATAAACATCCTAAGTAAACAAAACAAAGCCTTAGAAATGGCACAACGCTTCAAATACCTGGGTATCACCCTTGACAGATCCCTTTCATTCTCCTGGAGCAGCTGCAGAATAAGGGGTGCTAGTTACACATTCGAGCAGACTTGATAGACCTCTAGGCCTTTATGTGCTGCCAAATTTTGTGTGTTCATATGTTCCTCTCACGTTGACAATCTTGCCTCATCAGCTAACTGGAAGCTTGGTCTACTATACAAGCACCAAAGCTGCCTTACTGAAAAAGCTCTCCAGCTTGCCATCACCAGTTCAGTTTTCTTGACCATCGACTATGGTTTTCCCATTTACAGTGCGGCATCTGACAGCACCCTTAAGCGATTTGCCACTACGTTGAATAAAGCCTGCAAGCTAGCACTAGGGTCCCCTCGCCTCACCCACAGCTGTAATCTCTACCTGCAAACAGGTTGGTTAAACCTTTCTGAAAGGACCCATTACAAAGTATGTCTCCTCGACAAAAAAGCAACCCTTGGCCTACTACTGCCTGGCTGCAGTTCCCTCCTTCACCAAACTGAGCCAACTAGGGCCAGCAGGGCATCTAACAAGCTTTCAGTCAAGGTCCCCTTCCGAAAATCTACTCAAGGTCAGAGATCCTTTGAATACAGGGCCCCTCTCTGGCTTAGTGCACTTCCATCTGACCTTACTGCTATCAGCAAAATTGGCCTCTTCAAATCAGCACTCAAATCAGAGTTTACCAGCCAACAGACCTGCTGCTATGTCCCCAGATTCACTGCTACCTGTAAACTGAGTAAGAACACCCCCACCATTTGCACCTATCAGCTACCTACCCAGCACAGCTCCTACCTCCATTCCCATTTCCTCTCCCCATTCCCTGCCCCATTCCCTATTCTTGTTATCCTCATCCCACCCTAGCCTCCACTTTCTCACCCACCCTCTGCCTTAACATAACTAAAGCACTATGACAAAGTGACCCTGTGCCTGAGGTTACTACCATCCCTCCACCACTGCCTATATTTACCCCGCCCACTATTCCTGGCCTTAGTGCCACCCAAATAACCTACTTATACTACTTCTCTCCTATATTCTCTAATCTCATATGAAATGTACAGAAACTGCTATCACCTGTCCCTACTGTAGTTTAATTGCCATACAGCCCTCCTTGCCTAGTTTTTTCCAACAATTTTCTTGTATTGAATTGCATTGTACTGTGCTTATCTGTGCCTTTATGTCTGATGTGAAACCTTTGCAAATGAGCTTGTAGCTCAAAGGTTGTAATCCTAGATTTCAATAAATAAATAAATAAATAGCAACAGTAGACATTACTAAAGAAACTGGATATGACATTGAATCAAGAAAAAAAAAAGTGATGGTGTTTGGGCAAAAAACAACAACCAAAACAGAAAATGTGAAAATTAGAGATATGCAAATAGAAGAGGTAAAGAAATTGTGTTAACTTGGGGTCACAGTTACCCAAAATTTAAGATGGAAGAAACATAAAGAAAAAATATGTGAAAGACAAGAAAAAAATGCTGAATAGAATTAGCATTTTGCTCATACAGTAGCAGGGAACTCCATTACTGCACAATACAGGTGTTTAAGAGCCACAGTAGAATCATAAATGATATACGGAGTAGAAGTCTGGGGATTATCAAAGAAGAATCATCTAAAAGAACTTGAAGTGGTTCAAAATAAATATTTGAAAAACCTTTCATCTGCAGCAGGAGTTAGAATGGAAACTGGTACCCTATCAATATTTGTCAGGACAATTATTAAAGCAGTACTTTATTGGAAAAAATAATTACTGCACCAAGAGAACATGTAATACAAAATTGCTGGATTGATGCAAAACAATGTCGGGACAAGAATGAATTAACACGGTTTGGAATACTCAATCAAGAATTAAACAAAAATGGTTTAGAGTATAACTATATTCTTGGAGATACAGAAGGTGGGTTAAATCCAGTAAAATTTGTGGAAGAGGCAATACAGAGGATAGACAATATTGTTAAAATATGGATCATATTAAAGTAAAAGCTGCATAGGAAAATGATCACTTAAAGATTATAAAAAATGGACTTCAAAATAAAGAAGTATCTGTTAAAATGTGACCTGTTAAAACATAGGACAGCACTAGCAAGACTTAGATTTGGTATATTTACAGGATGGAGAAATTATTTTTATGGAAATGGTATGACTGTCTGTCCAGATTGCAATGAAGCAAGTATGACAAGTGCACACTTAATTTGTGAAGGTAACGTTTTTACAACAGAAAGAGAGTTATACTTTAACCAGCACTTTAGTAATCTTAAGGAGATGACTAAAAATGAGAAATTGACCACTGTTTTAAATAGCAAACAAAACAAATTGTTGCTGCTGCAAGTTTTGCACATAAAGTAGCAACAAAACTGAAATGGCATATATGAAATGTAATATTTAATGATTACCACTTAAAAGTATTAGTAGTATGGTTAAAGGTAGCAAGATATTTAAAAATGTAATGACTGAATGTTAGTATATTATTTGTAAAGTTTTTGTATGTGACAAACATTTTTTTATATACATAATTTTAATAATAAACCTAACTGACTGAACTATATTCTGTACCTGGTAACACGTAGGGATAATCACTTAGAAATTCAACTGTATCTTAGAACCTCAGAATGAACTCAAAAAATGGAGGGGAAAGACTAAGCTTAGCAGCTCTGTGAATAATTCAAATGAAACCTATACAACTACATTTTGCTACAAACATTTTGCAGGAGCAACCTGCCAGAACTAAAGTTATACTTCAGTTTGAAAACTGCATTTCAGTATATTGAATTTATTAGAGTGATAGTGAAAAAAGAATTAACACTTCATAAAAAGACATACTGTATGTGCTTACCTCTAACTTTTAAAGCTATAAGACCAGTGCACCACCAAGGCAAACAAAGCCATATAGTCATATTAGTGGTCAATGATAAATCTATTTTGAATGGATTTCTCTATAACAGGGCTTTTATTCTTATCTTGGTTTACAGTTAGAATGTTTAATAGTTAAACAATATAATGTGTTCCATTCCAGGGTATTTATAATCCTTTTAAAGTTTATAATAAAGTTGGTCCCACATAACCAGACATACAAATCAAAATGAGAAATCCAGAGGGATGACATTTCTGTATTCAATATTGTTTACAGCTTTTATTTCACTTTGCCAGATATCTTGAAATATCCAATGATTTGATATATAAAATGTATCTCTTCATCAGGGACTGACTGAAATTCATTTAGAAATAATTCATAATTACCATCCAAACATAATTGCTTCATACATAACATTCCAAGTAATAAAGGTTGTAACCTTGGAATGGATTAGACTCCATGGTACCTAAATTCATGCCTCAGGTATGAACTCATAATAAATTCTTGCAATGCTATATCAATTGTTCAAATGCCTGTTCAGAAATAAACAAATAACATGTAATATTACAAGTTTAAAATAACAGGTAAACATTCAAGAATATTTAAACTCTAAAAATGCTTGTAGGTGTCTCCATCAATGTAGTATACTCATTAAATGATTGAAAAAAACAATAGGATCTTTCCTTTTGCCAAAATCATTTACAAATGCTCATAAACTTGCTCCACCAAGTATTTTCCCAAATCTTTCAAACCTTTCAAATGTTTCAACAAATAATGTAACTAATTTACTAAATATAGAATATTTCACGGATAACCATACATAATAAGGCTGTGTTTCCATCGAGGGTTTGTGATGACATCATGAAGACTTCAAGAGCTTCGCTCTCAAGATCTTCATGATGTCATCACAAGCTCTCAATGGAAACACAGCCTTGCTATGTATGGTTTCCCATATACTGCTTTATATAGTATGTGGGAGTCACTGATTCACAAACAGAGACTGTTCAGATTCTTTTTCTAAATTTTAACTTATCTGTGTCCATTCTGACTTGTGTTCAATGCTCTAGCTGGCACAGGCACATCACAACACGACTGTGTCCCTTGTACTGCTTGTGTGTGTGGCCACAATGATAATTATTTTTAAAGAAAAAAAAAAAAAAACCCTAAGCCCCTTCAGTTTGGTAATGCAGAGCCATCTATGGCTGTTCGTGTCCAAACTGACTTGATCCACTATTCGTTGCTCACTAATTGCTGTCACTATTTCCCCCCAATGTTTCTTCTTTGTGGAGCATCTTCAGCTAACAAGGTAGCAAGCAAGACAGAAAAGTTGTTGTACTATTGATGTGATGACAGAACAATAGTACAACAACTTTTTTGAATGCTGAACTGTCCAACAACAAGCTTTCAAGAGCTGCAGAAATCAGTGCAGAATCGATGGCTCCCATATTCTATATATTGTTTACTTCTATATGGCATCCACAACTTGTTTGTTTCAACTGCTCTGTGTTTAATAAACATTTCTACTATTTCTACTCACTTACTTTCATCTTTCCAGCATTTTCACTCCTTAAAAAATTGCCTTGTCTGTTGCTCAATATTACCATTACTGTATTGGTGTTTTTTCATTCTTGCTCCTCTCACAGATCTACGTACTGTGGGCTGTGTAGTGGCATGAAAGAATGCTAACACAACAGTGGTGATACATGTCATTTAGAAATACCAGAACTCAACGTTTCACACCATAAGGTAATTGCACAAGTTTCTTTTTATAGCAGAGTAACAGGGATTTTGTAAGTTAACTGTAGAAGAGTAATGGGGTTTCTTTCTTTGCATTTTTAGCCATATGAAACATTTGGCGTAAAGAATATTGAGCAGCAGAGAAGTAGATTTTTAAAAAAAGAGTACAAACGCTGGAAAGATAACAAAATAAGTGAGTATAAATAGTAAATTGTTTCTTTAACACAGAGCAGTTAAAAAAACAAGTTGTGGATGCCATATAGAAGTAAATGATATTTAGTAAATCGGTGACATTATTTGTTTGAACCATTTGGAAATGTTTGAAAAATCAGACAAAATATTTGGTGGAGCAAGGTTATGAGCATTTGTAAATGATTTTAACTAAAGGAAAGATCCTATTGTTTTTTTCAATCATTTAGTGAATATAGTAAGTTGATGGAGATACCTACAAGCATTTGTTTAGAGAGTTTAAATATAAACTTGAATTTTACCTGTTATTTAAAACGTACAATATAATATGTTATTTGTTTACATCTGAAGAGGCATTTAAAAAAATGATATAATGATGCAAGAATTTATTATGGGAGCATAACTGAGGCAATAATTAAGGTACTATGGAATCTAATCAACTCCAAGTTTACAATTTGTATTACCTGAAATATTGGGCTGGATATTCAAACTGCACCATTCTGTAGCGCAAGCCCTTGCACTGCACAAAATAGTTGCACAGGGGTGTGGCCGGGGCGATATTCAACGGAGTTGCACTATTGAGCAACTCCTTTGAATATCACCCCCCGGCCATAGCCATTGTGCATGGTGCAGTGGAACTTGCACCACCGCAAGTGGTCAGAGTGGAGCATTCAAGTTGCGGTGGCACAAGTACCATTGCGCCATGCGCAAATTTCCCATATTCAAAAGGTGACATGCAAATGGAGCCATAATTCATGCAAGGCACGGGGGGGGCCATTTTCATCTTTTTATGGCCCCATTTGCATGCCACTAGCATGCAGGTGCACTGATCCCCGAGGACTTGTGCCTGGCACCCTGCCAGGCAGCAGCTGTCGGGGACCGATGCTCCCTGCAGCCCCATCGTGAGCAAAAGTGTAAAAATCCCCCTCCCCCTGACCGGCCCGATCGTGGGCATAAGGTTAAATAAACCCCAACCCCCCACTAGCCCGATCGTGGGCATAAGTATAAATAAACACCCCCACCAGCCCGATCGTGGGCATAAGTATAAAATAAACCCCACCACCCACTAGTCCGATCGCGGGCATAAGTATGAATAACCCCACCACCACCACCAGCCCAATTGTGGGCAAAAGTGTAAAAAAAACCCCACAACCCACTAGCCTGATCACGGGCATAAGTATGAATAACCCTCACCAGCCGACGTGGGCATAAGTGTAAATAAACGCCCCCACCAGCCCAATTGTGGGCAGTGCAAGTCAACCCCTCAGAACATCACCCCTGAGACCAGTGGACTCCAAAGTCCAATCAAGGGGGTGCAGCAGTTAATCCCTCTGCGATCATTTGCCCTGGTGATCTAGTGGCCTCACATTACCTACGAGCCTCACCACTGCCTTCTCCGCCAGCCGGTGAGGCAGCATCCTCATTCACCTGCCACCAGCTGCTCATCAATGACACGCCAGAGAGCTGCTCGCCATTTGTTGCATAAGAGCCAGTCGACATGCAGCCCATACGACAAGGCAGTCTCAGATATGGGAATGAATACATTCATTCATCTCTCGATATCTGACGATTGCCTCAGACGGTATGGCTGCATGCCCATTGGCTCTTGCTCTGCACACGAATTGCAGAGTTCTACCGGGCAGTAAGTCAGTGGATCGGCGGGCGGCAGGTGGTGGCATGCTGCCACCCGCTGCTGATGGGGGAGGGGTGGTGGGCTTCATGGATGGGTGGTGGGTGGGAGGCCTCTAGATCACCAGGGTAGGTGGTCCTTGGGGGTTTGAACAATTTGCAGCCCGCGATCGGGATTCGGAGGTCCACTGGACCACCAGGGATATGTTATGGAGGGGTTGGATTCTGGGCTGCCCGCGATCGGGCTGGTGGGGGGTTATTTTACACTTATGCCCGCGATCGGGCTGGTGGTGGTGGGGGTTTATTCCTACTTATGCCCACGATTGGGCTAGTGGGGGTGGGATTATTTAACCTTATGCCCGCCATCGGGCCAGTCGGGGGATTTTTACTTTTGCCCGTGGATCGGCCAGTCGGGGGAGGGGGTATTTACACTTCTGCCCGTGATCGCCAGTTGGGGGTGGGGTTGCTATATGCCCGCGATTGGGCTGTGGGGTGCAGGAGTGTTTTGAAGGCCACCAGGTGGCAGCTGCTGTGTTGTGCCCTGCAATGCGGCAGCTCACCTGTGGGTGGCCCTCGACTTACTCTTTTTTTGGCTCAAAGTTGTGCAGGCACAGGTTGGGGTTGCGCCAGACAACCCCTGCACAGCCCTGAATATCGGGCTGTGCAGTTTATGCATGGTTCCCTCCCTCCAGTTCAGCATGCCTCATTAGCATTGCACTGTTGCTCAGCTTGACTTGGGGGGCGCAACTGCCTCCTGCTGAATATGGCAGAATGGTGCAATTTCGGACTTGCGCAGGCGCAACCCTATTGCGCATGGTGCAACCCTTTTGAATATCCAGCCCAATGTGTATAAAGCAATAATGTTTTGATGGTAATTATGGATTATTTCTAAATGAATTATAGGCAGTGCCTAATGAAGAGATAACTGTTATATCTCAAAACGGATAATATTTCATGGATCTGGCAAAGTGAAAGAAGAGTGTGCACAACAGTGAAGACAGAAATCTGGCCCCCTTGGATTTTTTCTTTTGATTTAACATTTAAACAATATCCTGGATACATTACTTCTTCACCTGTCCTAACTAGGCAACAAGCCCTAGATAAGAGTTCATTATTTTCTTTTGTTTCCTGTGAAGGGGAAAAACAATTGACCAATAATTCAGCAGTAAGGAACATGAAGCCTTTTACTATATGGGAATTTATTGGAAAGCTAAAAAAGAAATATGATTTCTTAATGTGGACACTTCAAGGTAATGTCAAATTGTAGCATGCTGCTATTGTTTGGATTCAGAAAAATCCTGATACAGTAATCCTACTAGTTCTCAAATAAATATTTATTTCAAGAATGAGCAAATTACTAATAAAATCCTAAAGAAATCATAAGCCCTGGATTTGCTTGGACTGCATTTTATAGATATGAAATCTATTTTGGGAGGTTCCCTACAAAGAGGCAGCTAACAACACTTCAGAATAGCAAACAAACAGTTTTTGACCATTTAATACAAAACCCTCTACTGAATTGAAAAAGAAATGAAAAATGCTTTTGTGGAATATAGATGGTTTATCTTCAAAACTGGTTGATAGTAGCTGAATGGCTTTTGTTTTGTCCCATGATTTTATGCATCCAGTGTTCTCAGTGTTAGCAGACCCTCCAAAATTGCTAGGATATGATATCTTTACGATTAAAGCAAAATGGTCATCCAAACTGGTAGAAATAAAATGGGCTTGATCACAACTGTCAAACTTTCCTGAGATCTTGTTTCAACAATTTAAACAGCAAAACTTAATAATTTAGTAAGCATTAAATTATCAGGGAAGAAAATTAAAACAATTTTTATTTATTTTTTCTTTTTTTATTCATATTGTATTTTTCCTTCTTAGCCTGCCTCCATGAATCCATCCTCCTCCAGTCCCTGTGATTGTTTTACCCCTCAGCAACCCCTGAGCCCTGTATCCCCCAAGGATTACCCCCCATGGAGGGGTGGAAGGGGGGGAGGACCATCCTCCCCCGAGTACTTACAGTATCTGGAGTGGGCCCAGGAGTTCTTCGAGGCAGTGGCACTGCATGTTGGAGGGGCTTCATAGAGCCAGTAGCTGTTTTTTCCATATTTTCTTTTCCCCATCCCTCTCGGTCATGAATGTGTATGTGTGGATGTGCACATGTGTCATGATGCCATGTTCTCTCCTTTCCCTGCTGACCCCTGGTGGCCCATGTTAGTCCCCGAACATGTGTCACTAGTGTTGTACGAGGTGTGGTGTCCAGCACCTCAACCCCCAGCACCATCAGGCCAGCTCAAAACAATATTTATTAATGTGTATGTTCCCTAAATAAATACCATAAGCAATTTCTCAGAAATCTGTTCAAATATAAAACTGGCACTAAACAAAATAACAAGACAGCATTTAAATATCTTGTTAGCAGGGGATTTACATTCTAGTATATCATCACATCAACACAAATTAGTTAATTTATTCCTACTAGAAGATCTTCGTGAAATAAAAACTTTGAATCAAAATTTGAACCATGCCATAGGATCTTAGGATAAGACTAATGACTTAATAATGGGATCCTTGGATGGGAGCCTGTCTACCCTTGAGATCTCATGCTTAGAAATAGTGTACAAGAAACTAAAGAAAATGTCTTATGTTTCATTTAATGTTCCCATGTTGCCAAGAAGATGCTCAAGTCACTTTTTAAATCCTAAGGACATTTTTCCAACTTTTGAATTGGGGATTACAGACTATATTATGCTTTAAGAATTGTAGGTAACTAGACCCAAAAGTTACAGGGTTCTTTTTACATTTGGGATTACACTGAATTTATACCTGAGCTCCCTCCTGACTTACCCTATTACATACGAGTGAAATATTTATATGTGATTATTTCTTGTGAAAACATATTTTCTTATCTATTATATGAATTGTAAATTTACAGTAGCATATGTTTCTTATTCAGATGTTTTATAAATGGAATTGTCATGGTGTTTATCATGACTTTTTTAAATGTATCTATGTTTTTAATGCATTTTAGTTGAACAAATCTGTTAAATTTGACTTGATTTGAAAAAGTCCATCTGGCTGTGTAAATTTCTTTGGGCCCTGAAGAAAGGAAACGATTCATCAGGCTATGATGCACAGTGGCTGCTTTCAGCCCTGTGCCAAAGTGATAGTGTATGGCCATAGACATGAAGAGGACCTACCAGACCCTTTGCCAAGCTAATAGCTGATCTGGTTGCCAATAGAACATTCAGGGCCCATTCAGTCCCTGGGCCAAGGTAACAGTCTATCTGGCTGCATACACACAGGGCCAGTACTTTGCCTTGCACCAAGTTAACAGTCTGTCAGGCTGCAGATCACATAAGGTCTGATTTGGACCTTGTGCTAAGGTAACATTCCATCTGGCTTTAAACACACAGGGACCCCTTGACCTTGCACCAAGTTAGCAGTCTGCCTCTTTGCAGAAGCACAGGTTCCCCAGTCCTACACCATGGTAACAATCCAAATAGCTGTGACTGTGATGTCCATCTGGGCCCAGCCACATGGTTACAGTACATCTGGCTGTGGATACCCAATTTCCCATCCTTGCCCTGTCTCAATGTAGCAGTTCAACTGGCTGTAGACTCAAAGAAGCCCCTCAGGGCCCTGCCCAAGTTAATAGTTCATCTGGCTGCAGACATGAAGGGGCCCCTCAATTGTCTTCACCAAGGTAACAATCTGTCTGGCTGCAGATATGCTGGTGCCTCAGGCCCTACATCATGCCAACGACATATTCACCTGTGGACACAAAGGGACCCCTTCATGCTCAGTTCCAATGTAACAGTCCATCTGCCTGCAGCTGTGCAAGGAGCCCACTACACCAGTGTAACAGTCAGATAGACTCTTACTCTGGTGAAGTGGGGCCCATGTGCAGCTGCAGGCAGCTGGACTGTTATGTTGGAATACAGCAGGGAGGATTCCCTTTGTGTCCAAAGGTGAATGTGTTGTTGCCTTGGTGAAGGGCCCACTGTGACATCAGCACATCTTCAGGCAAACATGGGCCCTTCTGGCCCTGCTACAATTTACCAGTCCATCTGGCTAAGTATATGTAGGGACCTCTCTGTGCCCTGCACTAAGGAAACAGTCCATCAGGCTATAATGCACAGGGGCCCCTCTTGGCCCTTGTACAAAGTGATAGCGTATGGTCATGGATGTGAAGGGGAACCACCTGTCTTTGTGCCAAGCTAACAGTCCATCTGATTGCTAATACACAGTGGGCCCTCTGTGCCTTGTAACAGTTAATCTGGTTGCCATCATGCAGGGATCCATCAAATCCCTGGACCAAGTCTATCTGGCTGCATACACATGGAACCCTATTGCCCTGTCCAAAAGTAACAGTCAAGCAGGCTAAAAATCACACAGGGTCTATCTGGAATCTCTGCTAATGTAAAATTCTGACTGGTCATAAACACACAGGGCCCCCCTTGGTCCTGCATCAAGGTAACAGTCTCTCTCATTGCAGTAGCACAAGGCCAGCCTGGTCCTGCACTAAAGTAACATTATGTCTGGGTGCATACGCCACATGGCCTCTCCTTTCCCTGTCCCAAAGGAACAGTCCATTTTTTTATATTTTTTTTATTTTATTGAGATCTTGGATTACACCAGTAAGTGGATGCTCATTTAGAGGTTCCACGTCAGTTTACAAAAACAATGAAGTACAGCATTACAGAATTTCATTTGGTACAGACAGAGTTACAATAAGGTACACACAAAATTGTACAGCTTAGGCAGTTTGCCAGTGTCTGAAGTTAGCACACCCTACTGAGTTGCAAACATATAGAGGAACATAGGAGGAGCAGGCTTAGAGGGATGATGGGGGGAGTGGGAGTGGGAGTGGGAAGGGGTGTCATGCTTGGGAGGAGAAGAGGAGGCACTGGGTGTGAGGTAGGGTGGTGACCTGAAGTACTGAGGTTGGGATGTATCAACGTATAGTGTTGACATGAAGCAGCATGTAAGTAGGTGGTTGCAGTCAAAAGAGGGTGCTAATGGTAGCAGCCACAGCTGCTAGTTGTAATAAGGTGCTGCCAAACTTTGCATTTGAATGAGTCAATAGTTGCAGCACTGGTAATGTCAGGTGTTAAGGCATTGGTCCAGAGAGGGGTACGATAACAGAAAGCACATTGTGCCAAAGCAGTGTGACATCTAGGTACTTTGTTGATCTAAGTGGTGGAGTTTCTTGTGAGTTGGGTACTCAAGTACAGGGTTAGCAGGTTCTGGACCCCAGTAGGTAGTTGACTGAAAGAGCCATTCTTGGCAAGGAGGCAGGACTGGTATTTTATTCTATCCTTCAGTTGGAGCCATCCTGCTTGGGTGTAGAGATCATAAGTGTGCATGAGTCTTGCAGCACCTGTGAGAAGGTGGCACACCTTGTTTAGTACAATAGAGATTTGGTGCAGGGCTGTGTCAGTCGCTGATCCATAAATATCCAGGCTACAGTCAAAGAGGGAGACTACTGAACTGTTGATGGCCAGGTTCAGCGCTTCATATGTTAAACAGTACTTGTGATGATAAAGAATCCCTGTCCTTGTATTGATCACCCTAGCTGTACTGTCTATGTGTTGGAATTATGACAGTGTGAAGTCGATTGTGATGCCCAGGTACCTGAACTGCTGGACTTGCTTCAGAGCATCTCCTGTGTCATTCATGATTCCAAGGGAGAAGGCCTTGAACTTGCTTTGGGAGCTGGAGTACATCATTGTCTTTGTTTTTTTTGCAGTTCATGACAAGCCTGTTCTCCTTAAAACAACACAAACAAAACAGCTATAGCTGCTAGTGGAGTGCACTCAGTAAAATGAAGGACCAAAAAGCAAACTAGCACTGCTCCAAACTGTTAACAAATAAATGTCATATTAAAAAGCATTTGTCAATGCTGAATGTTGATTGCTTTGCTCCGTTGAGCTCACTCACTCCCCCTCTGTCACTCGCTCATTCTGTTTCTCTTGGCGCTGTAGGTTGTGCTTTTGTACTGGGTTCTTGCCTGTGTTGGCACCTTTGTCTGCCCACAAAGAAATCTGCAGCTGTCCCGACAGAGCTCCATTGAGGTCGCTCAGTATCCCTCTCTCACACACTCATTCTGTTTCTCCTGGCGCTGCAGGCTGCCCTTTTGTACTGGGCTCCTGCCTCTGTTGGCACTTTTTCTGCCCACAAAGAAATCTGCAGCAGTCCCAACAAAGCTCAGTTGAGCTTACTCACTCCCCCTCCCTCACCCACTCATTCTGTTTCTTCTGGTACTGCAGGCTGCCCTTTTGTACTGGGCTCATAAGTTGGGGCCTGTTTCTGCCCACAAAGAAATCCACAGCAGTCCCAACAGAGCTCAGTTGAGCTCGGTCACTCACCCCTCTCACTCGATCGATCTTAATCTGTCCCAAACACTGATTTCCCACAGTGACCATGCTATTCTGCGGCAGGAGTGCAAAAACATATTTAGGCCAAGATGTGAAAAATGACAGCTGCGCTGTTCTTAAGGAGGTGCGAAAAAATGCCAGTGTTGAAAACGTGGAGTGAAAATATTATAAATTTGTGAAGTTACAAGGGTGTGTGGAAACAGTTCAATGCACTCTTGTAACACAGTCATTTTATGGACTTTCGTCACCAAATTTTCAACATAGGGATTTTAGGACCTCTGGTCATGAACAGTGTCACTGTCATTTTCTTACTTTGTCCCGAACACTGATTTCCTACAGCGACCGTGCTATTCTGCCAGTATGTGAAAAATGACAGCTGTATTGTTCACAGTGAGGTGTGAACAAACGTCAGTGTTGAAACTCTGGCCTGAAAATATTGCAAATTCACAAAATTACGAGCATGCATACCAACTTCGCAATGCACGCTCATAAAACAGTCATTTATTGGATTTTTTCCACCAAATTTGCAACATAGGCTTTTTGAGAGCCCACCTCATGAACACTGGCACTGTCATTTCTCTACTCAGTCCCAAAAGGTGATTCTGTGCAGTGACCTTGGAATCATTTTTCAGGGCCGAATAACACCATGACAGTGGCAGAATTCATGAGGAGGGGTCCCAAAAACCCCATGTTGAAAATTTGGTGCCAAATTTCCAAAAAATACCTGAGATATGCACCAAAGTTGCAAGAAACCTATTTTATGTCATTATACAGCTTACCAGCATGTCTTCAGTTCACGGTCGACTTTGAAGAGTGCAGACGTGTTCCCGGTCCACCAAAGACCATCGCACTAGACTCCTCAGGTAAGTATAGGGTGAGGGTGTGTGTGGGGAGGCAGGGAGTGCAGAAGGTGGGTGCAGGTTGTGGGAGTGGGCAGGAAGACCACGAGGGACTGTTTAATTTTGACAGGTTAAAAAAAAAAAACATTGTAGGACTTTTTTTTTCACAGGGCCATTTGGCATGCTGGGGTGGGCTCCCAGCATGCCAACAGAGTGTTTTTTTTGGGGGGCGGCTCTAGCTGATGGGGGATTGGGCACCCCTGTCAGCACAAAAGGGGGGGCACAAGAGCCAAGGGGGATAGGGCATCCCCTCGGCACAACTGTACTACGTGTTGGGAGAATTATGCTGACGGGGAGTGGGCTCCCCATCGGCAAATGAAACTGGAAGGGAGGACATAATGCCGATGGGGAGTGGGCTGCCCCATCGGCAACATGAAAGTCAGGGCACGGAAGCTGACAGGGATTGGGTCCCCGTCGGCAAACAAACACAGTGGGGGACACATGCTGCCGAGGGGGATTGGGCAGCCCTCTGTAGTGGGGTAAGACATTGTTTCAGAACACGGAGGCTGCCCCCATGTTCACAAACAATATCACAGTAACAAGGTTCCGCCCAGCAATGACGGGTCACTCTCTCATTGCAGCAGAATGGCTTACACTGCAATGACAAGGCGGCCCCTGTTCACAGTGGCTGAAACCTTACAAGGTTGTGGCATGCTGGCTGAACTAGTGTCAGCAGCAGTGTGCCACCCCATTGAGAAAAGTGGGCCAAGCCTTCAAAGACTGTTAGGGCATTGGCCACAACAGTGCCGCTCCTCCACAACCTGCTTCTGCAGCAAGCTGCTGCAATATGTTTCTTGTGCATGCACAGAATCAACATAAAAATGGTAACATACCATTTCAATACATCTCAGGGGGATGACGCACTAGTTGCGAAACTGGTTGGGTTCTCTGTGTTGAGACCTATCTGTGGAGCTGTATTGAAATGGTATGTTGCTGTTTTAAATACAACATTTAATAAAGCTATTATTTGCTAACAGTTTGGAGCAGTGCTGGTTTGCTTTTTTGTGCTCCTTAAACCATTTTCAGCAGATGAAAACCCCCTTTAGAGATCTACTGCCATCTGTTCGGGCTGAAGATGTGCAAGGGCCACCTAGGGCCTGACCCAAGCTAATAGTCCATCTGGCTGCACACATGCATAGGCCGTTCTGGGCACTTTACCTAGGTAACAGTCACTGTGACTGCAGATGTGCAGAAGCCTCACTAGCCTCAGCACCAAGGTAAAAACACATCTGCCTGTGTATATTGAAGGACACCTCTGTGCCCCGCACCAAGGTAAAAGTCTGTCTGGCTACAGATATGGAGGCCCCCTTTCCCTGCACCAAGATAACAGCCCATATGGCTGTTTGTGAGTGATGTATCTTAAATGTTGTTTGTTGCTATTGTATAATGTAACATTTTATATTATGTGTCAGACATGGCTGAAAAAGGGCTGTGCCCAGTCCAACTCCTGGATAAAAAAACCAAAAACAAACAGACACACATGGACACCCAGAGCCCTACATCAATTTAACAATCCATATGGCTGCAGACAGGCAGGGGCCCCTAGGCCTGCACCAAGGTAACAGTCCATCTGGCTGCAAATATGCAGGGTTCACCCAGACCCTGTGCCAAAGAAACACTCTATCCAGCCTCCCCTCAGGCTCTGCATGAATGTAACAATCTTGTTGGCTGGGGATGGATCCTGGAGCCAAGGTAATAGTCCATCTGGTTGCAGATGCATGAGAGAGTGCTATGCCCTGCCCTAGGGTAACAATCCATCCAGCTGTGGATTCACAGGGGGCCCCTGGTCCTCCACCAAAGTAACTGTCTATCTGGCTGTAGAAGGGCAGGGGCTTTGGTGTTGCACTATGGTAACAGTCAGCCATTCTGCAGATCCACAGGAATCCAACTGGATCCTGTGCCTAGGTAACTGTCCATCTGGCTACAAACACACTGGTGTCCCTATGTGACCTCCCCCAAGGTAACAGTCCATCTGACTGTGGACAAGCAGGGGCCCATCTCAGCCATGACCCATGGAAACAATCCATCTGGAAATGGAGAGGCCCAACCTTTCCCTGTGTCATGGTGGCAGTCCTTCTGGCTGCCAATATGTAGGGGCCCTTCCAGTCCCTGCAGCAAGGTAACAGCCTATCTGGCTGCAGACATGCAGTGGTCCCTGCAGGCCCTGCACCAAGGTAAGAGTCTGGCAGGCTGCAGATCATAAAGGGGCCAATCCAGACCCTTAACCAGGGTAGCATTCCAACAAGCATCAGATGCACATGGTCCCCAGGCCAAAGTAACAGTCTGTCTGCAGCAGCACAGGAGCCCCAGGCACTTTGCCAAGGAAACAGCCCATCTGGCTTTGGATACAGAGGAAACCCTTCACCCTGTACCAAGCCAACAGTCTATCTGACTGCAGATATGAAGAGTCCCCTTGACCTGCTCCAAGATAACAGTCCATCTAGCTGCAGTCACACAGGTGCCTTCAGATCCTCACACCAATTTAACAATCCACCTAGCTGTAGACAGACAGGGGCCTCTGGTGCTGGCATCAAGGTAACAGTCTGTCTGGCTGTCTATATGTGGAGTCCACACAGACCCTGTGCCAAAGAAACACTCTGTTCAGCTATGGATGCACAGGGTCCTCTCAGGCCCTGCACAAATATAACAGATAACAGTCTGCCTGGCTGTGACTGGATCCTGAAGTCAAGTAAATTGTCTGTCCAGTTGCAGATGCATGGGGGCCTACCAGGCCCTGCCCCAAGGTAACAGTCCATAAAGCTGTAGAAGCACAGGGGAACCTGGTCCTGTGTCTAGGTAACAGTTCATCTGGCTGTGGATAGGCAGGGACTTTCACCTTGTACAAGACAACAGTCTGTGCAGGAACCCTCAGGCAATGCAGTACGATAACAGTCCATCTGTTGCAGATGTGCAGTAGCCCCCTTGGCCCTGCACCAAAGTAACTGTCTGTTTTACTGTGGCTATGCAGGGCTACCATGAGCCCTGCATCAAGGTGACAGTCTATCCAGTTGCAGGTGCATGGGTGTCCTCTTGGCCTAGCAACAATGAAACATTCCATTCAGTTGTGAATGCTCGGGGCCCCTGAGGCCCAGCACTAAGGTAACAGTCTGTCTGGTTGCATATGGACAGGGTCCCCCTGGGGCCCTAAACCAAGCTAATAGTCTGACTGCAGATGCAGAGGGGCCCAAAAGGCCCTTTGCCAGGGTAACAGTCCATCCAGTTGTGGATGAACAGGACCTTCTGACTCAGCACCAAGGAAACAATCTGTCCAGATAAGATGGCAGAGTTGCCAGAGGTTCTGCACCAAGGTAACAGTCTGTCTGGCTGCAGATGAACAGGGTCCCAAAGGGCCCATGTGCCAAAGTAACAGTCCATCCTGCTGTGGACCAACAAGGACCCTCTGACTCCGCACCAAGGTAGCTGTCCAGTTAAGGAGACAGAGGAGCCTGAGGCCCTACACCAAAGTAACAGTCTGTGGGCTCAGGATGTGCAATGGTCCCTTAGTCCTGCACCAAGGTAACAATCCATTAGGCTAGAGATGCACATGAACCTGTGCTGAGGTAGCAGGTCATTGAACTGTGGCCATGTAGAAACCCCCAAGGCTCTGTTCCAAGGAAACAGTCAGTCTGGCTGCGGATGCATGGGGTCCCCATGTGCCACTATAGCAGCCCATCTGGCTGTGGACATGCTGGGGCCCAGTGGACACTGTGATAAAGTAACAGTCTGACTGCAGACTTGATGGGGCCTCCAGACTTGTGCCATGTTAATGGTCTGTCTGGCTGTGGACATGCACGGGTACAGTGGCTCCTGTACCAAGATAACAGTCTATCCAACTTTGGACATGCAGGCTGTCCAGCCCTGTGCCAAGGTAATCACCCATGCAGCTGCAGATGCATAGAGAATATGCAAACCCCAAGCCACCCCTCCACCTACATTATCTGTTTTCAGTAAGCAAAAATTGTGTGTGTGTGTGTGTGTGTGTGTGTGTGTGTGTGCGTGTTTCTCAATAACATTTTATTGAACTGAAAAAATTGTGTAACAACACACATCAAATATACCTCAAATTTGGCAATCAAAAAATTACTATAACAACATAGAACAGCAACTTCAAAGTATAACAGTATGGTAAAAATCTGTACAACTTTAAAATAAGAAAAAAATAATTACAATAGGCAACATGTAGCTACATAAAGGATGTCACTCCACTACTCTTTGAAAAAATATTGCTTTGGATCATTGAGTCAATATGAGCATTTAAGAAGTAGAAGAAAAAAAGAAAGGGCATAAGGAACAATAGATTGAGAGAGAAATAGAGCAAAGTGTAAAATTACAAAACTGTTGAGGTGAAGCAATTGCATATAGTACCCCATCTAGAGTTAAATACATAATCCTGGTCTAACATTAACACCTCCATACTCAAAATGTCCAAGCATTTGGTTTTTCATTATCTAAAAGATGGTGCTCACCATAGTTTTAAGTGTGTAATTCCTAACTGATGCTGAGATTAAGGATAGAGTGTTGTGTTGTTCCTTGCACTTTGTTTCTGTTACAGTGAATGGACCAATAATACATGCTTCCATGTTCATCTTTCCTTGCAACCAAGTAATGTCTCTAAAAAAGTGCACAATACTGCCCCATAAAAGTGTCATTTTAGGGCAGTCCCAGAACATATGAACCAAGTCATGTTTATCAATTCCACAACTCAAGTAGATAGGCTAGGACCTCAAACATATCTTATTCATTTGAAGTGGAGTATAATATAGATTATGGATAGTTTTAAATTGTATCAGTTTTGCATTTACAGTCTTCAATGTTTTGATGGAATTGAACCAGAACCTGTTCCAGTTCCGGCTATCAGTCTGTTTACCATGTGTATTCTCCCACCACTTAACACACCCTAAATCAAGACCATTTATGTAAGCAAAAAGAAGATTATAAAAGTTTGCTATTTTTGGCCATGCTTGAATGCATACCAGGGAATCTGGGGAATTAGTATTTGTGTCAAGAATGGATTCCTCATCAAAAATAAGGCCATTAATACTCCTAAAGATACAGTTAAACATGTCTTCATCAGCTAGCTGTAAATTTTTATTTTGCATTAAAGTTTTAAAAGGTATGAGTGCACGTTCCTGTAATAAATCTTTAATTTTAGTTACCCCCTTCCTTTTCCAATCCAAGTTCTCAAAGACCTGACTGTCTGTGATGAGAGTAGTGTTGTTGAATAGGGGTTGGAGTTTTGATTTCCCTAAATTTAGATCTAACATTTAAGACCATCTTCTAAGAACATAGAGGCTATCAGAAAGGATTCTGTTCCTAAGGGGTTTGGTCAGTTTAGCAAATAGCAGAGTTCCTAGCGTACTGTTGTGGCTTTAGTTTACTTCCAACTCAATTTCAAGCCATTCATGAAAAGAAATGGCACACTCCTGTGTATCAATCCATTTCACTATTGGCATCATCCTACAAGCTAGGAATAAAAGTAGGGGTCAGGAGCTTTGAGTCCACCCAAGTCTTGGTATGCCATTCCACATCTTTTGGGAGCCAATAGAAAATTTGAGATTAAGTTCTAAATACTCAGGAGCCATTTCTTAATCAATATTATAGGGCAACAGCATGAGGGTATGGATGCATTTTAGGAGAATGATCAGTTTCACTGAGTCCAAATGACCCCAGAGCCCCAAAGGTACTGTACATTGTTCCATCTAACTAGATTATATTGTATAAGGTTTTTGAGGAAAGACAGATTGTTATAATGGATTTAGTAACTGTGTTGAATATTTTAATGCCCAAGTAATCACATTTTTATGTTTCCTATGCTATTCCCAAATCCACAATATCTTGTTTATTACCGAAATAGCTTAGAGGGTGCGTGTGTGTGTGTGTGTGTGTGTGTGTGTGTGTGTGTGTGTGTGTTTATGCTTTTATATTGCTAACTCATACAAATACTAATTTCTTTACCTCACAAAAGCATCTTTTATACCAAACAATAAAGGAGGTGAAGCAAGAAGGCAGGTGGGGGAGTAGAATATGGAGAGCCATGTGCGCCAATGTAAGGAGTCTAGGAAATCACATTCCAGACCGGAAAGCCACTATGGAGGAGGCTAGCCTGGATTTGGTGGCCATAATGGAGTAATGATGCACTAACAGCAGCAACTGGGATGTGGTCATACCAGACTACTCTCTGTGCTGGAGCAACAGGGAAGGGGAGAAAGGGTTGTTCCATATGTGAAGGAGGGAATCAAGGCTACAGATAGGCAGGGGCACCCAGATGAAAAGGAAGGACTGCAGGTGCTATGGGTCATCTTGGAGACAGGCACAGGGAACCCTATCTATACAAGGGTGCTATACAGACCTCCAGCTCTGGGAGAGGAGTTGGATCAGGTACTTGAGGTGATCACATCATCCAGATGGCAATAAAGGGGGAGGTGCTGCTACTTGGTAATTTCAATCTGGCACATGTGGATTGGAGCCCTCCAGTTGAAGCTTTCTCAAGGAGCAGAGTCATCCTTGAGTCCCTTCAAGAGGCCTTTCTCAGACAGCAAGCCAATTAACCCACTGGGGATGGGACAGTACAGGATCTGATGCTCACAAACAGAGACAAAATTGCAGACGTCACAGTGAATTGAATAGTCCCTTATGTATCAGTGATCACCGTACAGTCTGTGTAAAGATTAAGACAGGAGCAGAGGCCAACCTCATGGAGATGAGTGTCCTGGACATTAGGAGGGCAGATTTTAAGGAAATGGGTGACTGCCTCAGAAACTGCCTAGTGGGGGGGATGCCAAGAATGGGAAGAGCAACTGTGGAAGGAAAAAGGAAGGCATAATCCAGACATCCAGTCTCTGTTTGAAGGAAGTGAGTAAAAGCAAAAGAAAAAAAATAATGTTATGGTACTCTGGGAAAGTGGCCACAGTGGTGAAGGAATAAAAGGTGACATTCAGCAGGTATAAATCAGCACAGAGAGAGGAAGATGGGTAGGTTTACCATGTAAAACAAGGCATTTGTCAATGCCAAATGTTGTCACGCTGGCATTGCCTTTGGTAGTGCATTGTGGAAACACATGTTTGGCAGGATGTGAAAAATGACAGCAGTACTGTTCATAAGGAGGTGTAAAAAAATGGCAGTGGTAAAAATGTAGCATGTAAGTATTGCAAATATACGAAGTTACAAGGGTACATGGGAGATGCATAATGTACACTTGTAACACAGGCATTTTATGGAGTTTTGGCACCAAATTTTCAACATAGGCATTTTAGCACCTCTACTCATGCACAGTGTCACAGTCGTGTCCTCAAGCTGTCTCAAAAAGTGATTTCTCACAGAGACCGTGTTATTCATCACCAGACATGCGAAAACACATTTCAGGCAGGGTATGTAAAATGACAGCTTTACTGTTCATCAAGAGGTGTGGAAAAATACCAACGGTGAAAATCCAGAGTGAAAATATTACAAATGCACGTTACGAGTGTGCATGCAAACTGCACAACGTACGCTCATTACACAATCATTTTATGGAGTATCATCATCAAATGTTCAACATAGGCATTGTAGAACCTCTGCTTGTGAACAGTGTCACTGTCATTTTTGCAATCTGGCCCAAACAGTGATTTCCCACAGTGACTGCGGTATTGTGTGCCGGAAGTGCGGAAACACATTTTAGCCAGGATGTGAAAAATGACAGCTGTACTGTTCACAAGGAGGTGTAGAAAAATGACAATGTTGAAAATCTGGCATGAAAATATTGTGAATTCACAAAGTTACGAGCTTGTGTAGCAACTGCGCAACAGACGCTTGTAAAATAGCCATTTTTTGGATTTTTTCCACCAAGTTTGCAACATAGGCTTTTTGAGAGCCCACCTCATGAATACTGCCACTGTCCTTGTGTTAAGCAGTCCTGAAAGGTGATTTTGTGCAGTGACTGCGAAATCACCTTTTGGGACCAATTAACGTCAAAGTTGTGACAGAATTCATGAGGCAGGGTCCCAAAAACCCCATGTTGAAAATTTGTTGCAAAAATTCCAAAAACTCCCCAAGATATGGAGCAAAGTTGAAAAAAAAACCTATTTAGTCCATTATACAGCTTACCGGCATTTCCTTGCTTCGTGGTCGGCTTTGAAGAGTGCAGATGTGTTCCTGGTCCAGCGAAGATCGTCGTGCCAGACTCCAGAGGTAAGTATGGGGTTGGGGGTGTGTGGGGAGGCAGGATGCACAGTGGGTGGGTGCGGGTGGTGGGTAGGGAGACTACGAGGGACTGTTTTCAGTTTACAGGCACGAGGGGGAAACTAAAGTTTTCTGTTTACAGGTCGTTTCTTTTGTTTGGGGTGCAGTAGCTGATGGGGATTGGGCACCCCTTAGCACAGAAGAAAGGGAGGGGGCATGATGCCGATGGGGAGTGGGCTCCCCTATTGGCATAGTACAACGGGAAGGGACGGTGGATTCTGACAGGGATTGGGCACCCCTGTTGGTAAACAATGAGGTGGGGGCACATTCTGCTTACAGGGGTTGGCCCCATTGGCACATACTTCACGGGGCAAGGCAAGCCAATGGGGGGTTAGGCCTCCTAGTGATAAGAGCGCTATTGGCAGTGTGAAGCGGCCACTGTGCCACCATGCTACTAGCTGGTGAGCACATAGGAAGGGTCCGCTACATGTGACAAGCTTTGGTTGGATTGTAGCGGACCTTTCCTTAGATGTGCTCACCAGCTTAGTATGCATGGTGTGGCATCAGCATGCAGGCTGATTGGGGAATGAGGGAGGCACCTACTGGTGCGTGCCCTGCATTCGTCCAACAGTGACTGCGCCCCCAAATCCCCACTGCTGCAAGATGTTGGCTGTGCAGGTGCCAACATAACAAAAGGAAGCAGGCAAGGCAGTTAGGGCAGGAAAGGCGGAGGCAGAGTAAAGGATAGCCAAAGAGGTAGAAAATGGAAATAAGGGACCGGTCCGCTGGCACAGAGGCATGGTTGCCATCTGCAGCACCGACGACCCGGGTTTCGGAATGGACTCAGGAGTCAGAGGGCCAGCTGGGGAGAGTAGGATTCAGCATCTGGTGGACTGCTCTCCTACTCTTAGGGGTGGCAGGAATGAGTGTCCAGTGCACGATGGACCTCTGGTGTAGACCAGGAGTTCCACAGCAGTTGGAGCCTGGACGTTCAGGGGCAGAGTGGACGTGGGTCATCATTGCAAGTCCCGGCCCCGGTGGGGTTTACAGCCTACAAAATTCCAGTCCCTGGTACTGAGCCAGCTCCATTGCAGTCCCCTCTGGCCACCAGAGTTCACCTATCAGCGGCCCCACTTGGGGGGGTAAGCCCAAGTATGAGGGGGCAGCTGTCAGAGCCTGGTGAGCCCACAGGGCCTTGGGGAGCTGGCACCAAAAAGCATAATTAAAAAAACTAGCATTTGTCAATACTGAATGTTTGCTTGCTGGTATTAGCATTGGAAATGTAGGAGTTAGACAGACGCAGAGTAGGAATGGCAATGTAGTAGTAGACTTCACACCAACACCACCTCCACCCTGCAGAGATGGACAGGCATTGGGGTATGTGTTTGGGTTGTTGCCCATGACGTTCATGCCATTTCACCTCACTCTATCATGCAGAAACCGTCAAGTGTTGAGGTGTGCCTTGGGGTTTTCAGCTTTATAGTCACCCCACTCCATAAGGACATACATTGAAATGGGTGCAATATAGGAGAATGGGGTGAACTCTGGGGCAGAAGGTCCAAGGCACACCTCAATGCCTGTCACTGGCTGCAGAGTGGGGGTTGGGGATGGAATGACATGAGCATTACAGGCATTTTAGGATCTCTGCTCATGAACAGAGTCACTGTGATTTTACATATGAACATACAAATCTTCCAGCAGAACAGACCAATCGGTCTATCTAAGTCTGCCTGAGTGTGCAGCTAGCACCCTAGAGTGCAGCTGCCCCAGCCTCCTCCTCCTCAGTTTCTCCCCCCGCTTGTCCCAGCCCCTGCCCCTTGACTCTTCCTCTTGCTTTATCCCACTCCTTCTTAAAGCTATTGACTGTCCTACATGTTACCACCCCCTTTGGCAGCGCATTCCAACTAGACACCACCCTCTCAGTGAAGTAGTGCCTCCTCATTTCCCTCTTGAAACATTCCCCCTTCCAACCTTGGTCTGTGCCCCCTCGTCTCTCTTCCACTCCTCAGTTTAAACACTCCCTCAGTGCTAGGCTTATTTACTCCCTCAGGTATTTAAACAATTCAATCATATCCCCCCATCCATCCTTGCCTCTAGTGTGTATATGTTCAGCTCCTTCAGTCTAACTTCATATGCCTTTCCTTCAAACCCCTTCAACATTTTTGTTACCCTCCTTTGCACCACCCCCTCCAGTAACATTATATCTCTCCTCAGGTATGGCCTCCAGTATTGCACACAGTAGTCCAGGTGCAGTCTGATCAATGATCTGTAAAGCAGTAGAATCTCATGCCTGTATCTGGATGAGAACCCTCTTGCAATGCACCCCAGCATCCTGTTTGTCTTCGCTGTTGCTCTCCTGCACTGGGCCGAGTTGTTCATGTTCCCAGTTACCAACACTCCTAGGTCCTTCTCCTCCTCTGTGATCACCAACCTCACCTGCCCCAACCAGTAGTCCCTCTTGTAGTTTTTAGCCCCGAAGTGCGTCACCTTACACTTCTTTGCATTGAACCCTAGCTGCCACTCCACCGACCATGTCTCTAGTTTGGTTAGGTCCCCCTGCAACTTTTCCCATCTATCCTCTTCGTCCACCACCACTCCCAATTTGGTATCATCTGTGAACAGACTAACCCTGCTCCCCACTCTGCGTGCTGTATCAGAGATAAAGAGCCCAAATAGCACCGGGCCCAGCACTGACCCCAGCGGCACCCTGCTTGTCACTGCTGTGGATTCCCAGTGCTCCCCACCACCACCCTCTGCATCCTCCCCTGTAATCAGTTCTCTATCTATTTAGTCAGCTTTTTTCCCACCCGCACTGCCATCAGCTCCCCCCCCAGTCTCCCATGAGACACTGTATCAAAAGCCTTACTGAAGTCCAAGTACAGGACATGTACCACATGGCCCCTGTCCAACTCCCTTGTCACTCAGTCATAATACTCTATTAGGTTGGTTTGCCAAGAACACCCTGAGAAGAACCCTTGTTGCCGCCCATTTTGGAGGCCATTACTCTCTAGGAATACCACCAGCCTCTCCTTCAGTATCACCTCCATAAGCTAATCTACTATGGACGTGAGACTGACCAGCTGATAATTTTATGGCTCCTCCCTAGGCCCACTCTTGTGTATGGGCACCATGTGGCCCACCCTCCAGTCCTGGGGCACACCCCATTTCCAGGGAGGTGTTGAACAGATCTGCCAGCGGCTCAACCAACAGCTCCGCCATCTCCCTCAGCAACCTGGGGTGGATGCCATCGGGACCTGGTGCCTTACATAGAAACATAGACTTTGACAGCAGATAAGGACCGCTTGGCTCACCTAGTCTGCCCATTTCCTACCTAGAGGATAAGCTGCAGATCCTATTTAACCAACAGCTTATTCTTCCTACCCCCACAAAAATTGCCTTATGTCTGTCCCATGCATTCTTGAATTCTCCACAGTTTAGACCCCACAGCCTCCTCAGGAAGGCTGTTCCATGTGTCCATCACCCTCTCTGTGAAAAAATACTTTCTCACACTGCCCCTGAGCCATCCCCCCCTCTATCTTCAGATCGTGTCCCCTTGTTCTTGCACATCTCTTTTTCTGAAAGATGCTACCCTCTTGGACTTTGTTGATTCCACTGAGGTACTTAAACGTTTCTATCATGTCCCCCCTCCCTCCTTTCCTCAAGGGTATAAAGGCCTTGTCTACCCTTACTGCACTCAGCCCCTCTAGCACCCTACTCCCTGTGATCACTTTGACCGTCACCTCCACCCCTCCTTTCCCCACCCCTCTAGCCTATGCTGGTAGTGGACCATCCCTCTACTTAGTGAAAATGGAGCAGAAGTATTCATTTAGAATCTCCACTTGCTCCTCCCGCTTTTCCACCCAATCCCTTCCCCACTTTATCATCACAATATGTTCCTTGCACTTCCTCTTTTCCCTGACATACCTAAAAAAGTCCTTTTCTCCTCCATTTATGCCCTGTGCTAACCTTAAATCCCTGGAGGCCTTAGCTTTTTTCACCCTCCTGGCCACCTCCCTTGACCAACTCCCATAAGTCTCCTTATCCTCTCTCTAACCTGTTCTCCCATACTGCCAGTATGCAGCCCTCTTTGTCCACACCCCTTGCAGCACTTCCTTGTTCAGCCAGCATGGTTTCTTGGCTCTGCTCTTCTTACTTCTGGCCCTGGTGCAGGCTACTGTGGGCTCTGTTAGCCCAGTCTTTATGCCTCCCCACTTTTGTTCTGCATCCATCCCTGGCCTTATATCCTGCAGTCTCTCTTGCAGTATTGCTCCCATCCTCCCAAAGTCCACCCTATTAAAGTTCACCACCTTAGTTCCCATGCCTCCTGTCTCCCTGCCCAGCGTGAGAATGAGCCACACTGTTTGGTGGTCACTATCCGCTAGTGGGTCTTCCTCCCTTACCTCCCTCACTGCCTCCCCATTTGCCAGTACTAGGTCCAAAGTGCTACCAAGCCTTGTAGGCTCACTTTCCAATTATGTCAGAAGGCCATCCGGAATGCTTCAAGGAGAACCTGCTCCCTGGTACTGCTAGTGGCCGGGGTGCTCCAGTCAACCCCTGGTAGGTTAAAATCCCCCACTATCACGATACTCCCCCTTCTACACATCCTCCTTATCTGCTCTATGAACTCCCCATCCAATTCCCTGGATTGGGCTGGAGGTCTGCACACAACTCCCAGCCATAGTTTTCAGCCCTTCGAGTCTAGGAGCTGAAACCAGTGTGCCTCTGTCCTCTCCTCTTCTCCCTTGTCCCTTATGCATTTGATCCCTTACCTCACATAGAGTGCAACCCCCCAACCCTCCTCGGTCCCTCCTGTATATCCTGTATCCTGGGATTGCCAAGTCCCAATCATGGTACTCTGTAGCCCAAGTCTCCGTCACTGCAGCAATGTCCACCTTCCCCTCTGAAAGGAGTGCCTGACACTCTGCAATTTTGTTCCCCAGGCTTCTTGAGTTGAGAGAGACCACCTTCCACCCATACACCTCCTGCTCCTCTCTCTTCTCAATGGCCTGTGTCTCTGCAGCAATGTCCACCTTCCTATCTGAAAGGAGTGCCTGACGCTCTGCAATTTTGTTCCCCAGGCTTCTTGAGTTGAGAGAGACCACCTTCCACCCATACCCCTCCTTCTCCTCTCTCTTTTCAATGGCATGTGTCCATCTTCCTGGTAGTCTGTACCCTTTTTCCTCTTTATTCTTACCAGGTGGTGGTGGTGCCTTCTGTATTTCACTCAGACCACTCTGCTGCCCCCTCCTGGGATAACTACGCCTCAGCTTTTACCTGTATCTAGGGGATTGAGCTCATTAGGCTCCCCTGTCCGGACTTTTCTACCAACCTCAGTCTTTTGGTCACCCCAACAATAGTTTAAATTCACCTTAGTAGAGATATACAAATCTAATCCCACCTTTAATACTCCTCTGCCCTCTCTGCTCAAGTGTAGCCTGTGTCCCGTGTACAAGTCAGTCACTATTCCCCCAGACCCTACCCCAGTTAGTCACTAACCCATAATTTTTTGTGTGGCACCAATCCCTCAGGCACTCATTGAACTCCTCGTTCCTACTCTTCCTCCCCGTGCTTGCACAAGGTACCGGGAGTACCTTCGAGAATGCCACCGACTCCCCCACCCCCTCACACTGCCTGCCCAGCTCCTCGAAACTCCCCCTCATTTCATCCATAGTCTCCCTGCCAAGTAGTATATACCCACATGCAACACCAAATGAGGTTTCTTCCTCCCCCTCACTACACACTTGAGCAGTGCCTGCCCTGTCCCTCCTGCAATCAACCTGGGGATACCTTCAACCCAAATACGGCTGTGACTTCCCCCCCTTCCACCCCATCTCAGCCCTTTCAGAATAGAATCCTTCAGGATGAGTACCCCACCTGTCCCTTACCCTCTTTCCTTTCTAATGCCCCTTCCACCACCCCGTATTCATTCTTCACTGCCCCTTACCTCTACCAGCTACACCCTCTCTGACTTCTGTATCTCTACCCCCTACTTCCGCCAAACGCCTTTTCTCTGCCTTATTCCTCCCATTCCTCTTAAACCCCTTCCCAGCCTGACTACTTCCTACTGGGCTTCCCATGTCGACCTCCCTCCTCCCCTGCTGATTTCCAACCCCTCTCCTATCCCCATTGTTGTCAATTTAGAGCCCCCATTCCCTTCAATATCAATAGTGATGCCCCTCCCATTCTTCCCATTCCCACAGGCTTTTCTTCTCCAGTCACCTACCCTCCCTCCCTCCTTCCTTACTAGCCCCCTTCTACCTTTTCGTCCTTGCTGTCTCTTCCCCTACCTATTGCCATCCCTCTCATGCCCCGCTTGTCCTCCCCCCCTCAGTATGTTCATTCTCCCCTCTCTCCCACAGCAGAGGCTAGAATATATTCCTAGATGATACAACTCCTACATCTCTTTCCCCTATCGGTTCTCCCCTCCTCCTTGTTTCCCTCTGTGCCTCCCCCAGTTCCTCACTACCCACAGCCGTCTGCACTTTTCCCTTGTACTCCTCGAAGTCTCTTCCTCCCCCATCAGGAGGCCTCCCCTCACCTCAGGCACCCCTTCCCTGCACCTCTCTTTTCTGCTAGTGCCTCCAATACTGGGGGTCATTTTCAGTCCCTCGTTGTTCTTCCCTCATCCCCCCTTGCCATCCCCTATCCCCCCCAGCAAGGATACCTACCATACTCACCTGCCCTGCCACTTAGACTCCTCCCTAACCTCCACAGTTCCTCCCTCAAACAAGCCAGTTGTGTACAGACCATACACCCCCCATCCTCCAAGCACAGCCCAGGATCATAGAGCTGACCCACACCCTGTACGCCCCACTACCCTTCCAAAGATGTCTGCCCTATTGACATGTGGCAGTTGCCCCATTTTGGCCCTCATCTTATGTAATGGGCTCTTACTCCCAATTTCTGTACCCTGCTACAACTGCTAGGCCCCTATGTGCTCAAATTCCTGTTCCCCCCACACTAGTTCCCCTATTGTCCCCTTGCCGACCGGGTAAATTCAGTCTGAAATCTCATCCATTAGATACTGTATTACTGTAGCAATCCTAAAGCCTCCTTGTCCATTTTTCACCCCTCAGCTACCATACTTTTTGTTCTCAGCCCTCATATAGTTTCACTTAGCCCAGTTAGAAATCCTATTGCACTCCAAGTATTACTCAGCTCAGTTAGAGAAATACTGTCAAAAGAACAAATACATTTTTATTATTACAGCAATCCTAAAAGTATCCAGTCATTGCTTTGTCTCCACCCCAGAGGCCCTGCTGTAATACAGGACCACACAGGACCCTAGGTAGGATGGTAGGCAACTCTAAAGTCCTGAAAGAGCTCCATTGAGGTCGCTCACTCCCCCTCTCTCACTTGCTCTTTCTGTTTCTCCCGGAGCTGCAGGCTGCCCTTTTGTACTGGGCTCCTGCCTGCATTTGTGCCTTTTTCTGCCCACAAAGAAATCTGCAGCAGTCCCAACAGAGCTCCATTGAGCTCACTCACTCCCCCTGTCTCACTCACTCATTCTGTTTCTCCAGGCCCTGCAGTCTGCCCTTTTGTACTGAGCTCCTGCCTGCATTGGCACCTTCTTCTGCCCACAAAGAAATCCACAGCAGTCCTGACAGAGCTCTGTTGAGCTCACTCACTCCCCCCTCTCTCACTTGCTCATCATTCTTAGTCTGTCCCAAGCACTGATTTCCTACAGTGACCACCCTATTCTGTGTCAGAAGTGTGCAAACACATTTTGGCCAGTACTGGTACCTGCCAGTTCCCAATTTTGCTGTTTTGTCCCCGGGCCCATGACCACACAATGGGCAGTGCAGCTGGCTCTGCCTCCATGGAGGCAGCCTGACACCCTGGACATGGGTCCTCCCTGTTCTTGGTGGCACACCTGTGCTGACACCCAGTCACCACTGGGCATCAGTCTGCAGTATGCCATGTGATCCCCCTCCCCTAAGGAAGGAGAACTGTCTATGGATGCTCACTCCTTCCTCACCCTATGACTCCAGAGCAACATGAGTCCATTCCCAAACTTGGGTCACAGGTGTGGTGCAAGGTGTGGGCAGATGATACCAAAATCTGTGATGGGGTGGACAAAAAGGAAGGGTTGAAAAGAATGCATAGGGATCTTGGGAAACTCATGGAATGTTCAAGAGCATGGCTATTGGGTTTCAAATCCAAACAGTGCAAAATATTGCACTTTGGGCAAAGGAACCCAAGAACAGAATATTGGACAGGGAGGGGGAGGTACTGTCAATCACTAAGAAGGAAAGAGACATTGGGGTTATCATATCTGGTGACCTAAAAGTGGCAGGGTGGTGTGAAAAAGTAGTGGACAGGACCAGTGGAATTCTGGGATGCATAGGAAAAGGTATCTCCAGCAGGAGGAGAGAGGTGTTCCCACTATATTGCTCACTGGTTAGACCCCACCTGGAGTATTGTGCCCAGTTCTGCAGGCTGCACCTCAGAAAGCTCATACACATTGTAGAGAAACTCCAGAGGAGGGCAACTAAAATCGTGCAGGAGTTGCAACAAAATCTCTATGAGAAAAACCGATGTCTTCTCGTATGATGATGAGACTTGGTTCTTCTTCTGTTCTAATCTTTGCAGTGGGAGCATAACATTTTTACACCATTGATGCCTCATTCTATCCTTCTGAGTCCTGAATTTAACTCTGCTCCTCTCTATAGGTTAGGCTTTTAAGGGACATACTTTACCCACAGTATCCTTCTAGGCTGCTCCTCTTTATAGCCTAAGCTCCTGAGGGACCTGCTTTACCAATAGTATCCATTTGGGCACCCATCATTCCCTCTGTCCCTAGTGGCTAAATCTCTACCCTTCTGTTTTGCACTCATTTGAATCAGCAACTATGGCCAGCAACATACTGACACACTGGGTCCTCCTGTTAGGATCTGTCCTCTTCCAAGCAAATCTATTATTCAAAACTAGCACCTGCTCCCCACAACTAAGCCCCATACCCACCTCAGAATCATGTCACTACAACAGCATGGACATCTTGGAGATTTATGACATCAACTCAAATTCCAAACCTTTAATTTATATCCAGTATACCACAGTCATTTCAATCAGAACTGCACTATTTGCCTCTTTCGACCCGCATCAACAGAACTCTCGCCCACTCTCCCTTCCCCCTTCCTTCATAAAAAGGGTTGGCATCTTATCCTTAAACTCATATTCAGTACCCTCAAGAAGCTTCTGCTCCTACTGTTCCTTTGCTCAGGAAATAATGAGCTAAATCCTGGCACCCTGTCACTGATTGCTGCACCCTCTGACCTCCGTCAACTAAAATGGCTTAGCTTCTTACATATAAACACCTGTAGTATCCTGAAGAAATATCTTATCCAGACTTGGGCCAGTCACACCAAACCCGACATTCTAGTGATTTTGGAGTCCTTGTTAAAAGGTTCCATACCTGATCATGCTATTAATATTCTGTCTTATAACATCTTTAGAACTGACAGAGGTACAGTAGCAGAGGTGGGGGGAGGTTTGCTATCTACATGTTGGACAAATACTCAGTCTACTACACCAACTCCAGTATGGTGCCAAAAGGTTTCAAAAGCCTGACCTTGAGACTATCCCTACCCTCTGATGAGTCTATTCAAGTCACAGGCTGCTACAGGTCTCCTTCAGGGGCATTGAAACTGTATCACACCTGTGCAAACTATTAGAGGCATCTGGCTCTGAGACGATCATTCTGCGGGATCTAAATCTTGACTGGCTATCCTCATGTTCCAAACCTCTCAGGAACCTCTGTGATAAATATGGCCTTTCACAAGTTGTCCAAGAACACAACAGGCCCAATGCAAAAAATCCTGTCAATAGTTCTCTTCTAGACCTAATCTTAGTCAACAAGTCACAAACATTCGGCTACCAAGGTGTCTTCCACAATGATACAAGCTATCAGTTAGCAGTGTCAGTGGCTCAGTAGGTAGCACACTCGCCTCTGAGGCCGGGAGATCAGAAGGCTGTGGTTTCAGTTCACACATCTGGCACTTGGGTTAATATCCCAGTACTGACACTGTAGTGCAGCATGAGAGGGGTGCTGCACTTCTGAGGTGCCGTCTTTCAGATGAGACGTTAAACCGAGGTCCCATCTGCCTGGATTGGTGGTAGTTCAGGTGGATGTTAAAGATCCCAGGGCACTTATTGAAAAAAGAGTAGGGGAATTTTCCCGGTGTCCTGGCTAAATTTCCCTCATTCACTAAAAATACCACCAACAGCTTAATCTGGTTCAAGGTCAGTCGGCATTCATCTTTATCCCCTTCCCCCCGGGTCGTGCCTGAAAATAGGCAGGATTTGTCTAGTGCACTTACCCGGTCAACAAAAGCTAAATAAATAAATAAATAAATAAATCATAAGGCCATAACATGTGCAAGGACTGCCCCAAGGAATACTCCTTTGCCCAAATTTACTTTCAAAAGGATCTTTCGTAAATTCAATCCCACTGTCTTCTTATAACTTAGCCCTGATTAGATGGTGAGACTTTTGCCTCTCTCACTCCATAAATGAGGCCTGCACACTATTCCAGGACCTTGCCCTGTTGGTCATTGACAGGCATGCCCCCCCCGAATAAAATGTAGAGCTTGTAAGAGATTATGCCCATGGTTTACGCCACTCCTTAAATCAGCAATCCACACCAGAGATGCCCTTTGGAAGAAAGCTTGTAAAACCAAATTATCAGCAGACTGGGCATCCTTCATGGAATCCAGGAATTACTGCATCAAACTCACATGATCAGCAAAAGCCAACTATTTCCAATCAGCCCTGGACTCCTCCAAACATAATGCTGCCAAGTTCTGGCAGATTTTGAAAGACATTGAAGGCCTTAGCCACTCTTCATCTCTACCCTCAAAAATTGATTGCTAAAGACAATCATACCTTCACCAATGAGCGGGACATTCTAGCTCAGTTAAATAACCACTTTGCTACTTCGGGGTTAGCCCTTGATACCTCACCCGCTAGTAATCTGCTTGCCCAACTGGACAGTTCAGCCTACACTTCTCTACCCTCAGCCACCATGTGTGCTAATAAATTTCCTTTTAGCCCAGCCTCATGCAAACAGGTGGAAGACCTCCTACTGAACCTGGACACCAAAAAAGCACTACAGCGGACCTAATTTGGCATTTTTTCCTAAAGTTGGGCTACTGTGTATTTGCAGCTCCCATCACTCACCTCTTTAATCTGTCCCTCTCCCAAAGCACCCTCCCACAGCAATGGAAAATAGTGCACATCATTCCACTTTTTATGGCTGTGGGTGGAGCCTATAGCCATCTTGCTGTCTGTAGGTGGAAAAATGGAGTGCCGTGGAACACATTTTTGAAGTTTTCAGTGTATTCTTCCACAAATACAAATCATTATGTTAGTTGACATAACATACTCCCATCTTTCTGTTTATAATGTTGGAGACAAAACTCCAAGCTGCTTATCAGATGGCCATTAGGAAACTGAAACAGCTTGTTGAATATGGGTTGCCAATTAAACTGGAGATTTATTTACCCCCTTCAAAATGCAACAACGTTCACATTTAAATACTTAGCATTTAAACAGTTTCTTGATACTAGCGTCAGTTGGGCAGGTATTGTATTTCAAGAAAGATCCATACCTCATAAATGTCACCCTTTCCCAGCAATGAATCTAAAAACATTTACACTGTTTTTTGACCTCTTAAGACACTATCTGATAAAAACAGTCTCAGACATATGCCAGGTCTTCTTTGAACTATCCAGGCTAAATATATAGTAATCAGCAGGCATGTTTTACTATGGTTTTTGGAAAAAAATATATTGAGCTACAGCAAGCATAAGCACACACACACACGCACACACACGCACACACACACACACACACACACACACACACACACACACACACACACACACACACACACACACACACACTGTACACAACATCCTCATGGCCACAACATTCAAAATAAATACTGCAATCTAATATGTTAAAAAAACAATAAAGAAACTGTTTATTGATGTCAGTGAACACAGTGAAGTTCAGTTTACAGTAGATTTCCTTTAAATATTTCTTATCCTATATTTTGTATCCTGGATAGTATAGGGGAGATGCTACATCTCATTGTCATAGGGATCTTCATTTTACACATTTTTGCACTGTATTTACTCAGGATGTCGCAGATTAGATGCAATATCTTGTTTTCAGTGGGGTCATGATTTTACCATTGTTATAATTTTTATTTATTCAGGGTAGACTAGTCCAGATGTAAAATATTGTTTCAGTGTGTTCTGATTTTATGCAGTGTAGCATAATAGTGTGGAGATGTAGAACCCCACTGAAAATAAGATGCCATGTCTTCTGTGATCTATCTAGGCTAAATATACAGCAATCAGTAGACATATTATGGGAAAATCACATTATAAAAATGTGTAAAAGGAAGACCACATTAAAACTGCCTCTCAGCAGATCTGTATAGTGCAAAGTCATTAGAAATAATAGGGAAAGGCATCCCAAAAGCTCTTCACAGCGATGTCAAGTCTGACCAGAATTTGTTAAATCTGGGGACTCAATTGATCTAAATAACTATTGGCCCATTTCTCTAGTGCCAATCTTATCACAACTTCTTGAGAAAGTCATCAATTTCCAGCTACAAGAATTCCTCAAATCCAACAATATTCTCAGTCCACTGCAATCATAGTACAATCTCTGCACTGGCCAAAGTCATGAACAATTAGTCAGTCACACTGGATGCTAACCAATAAGTCTGTGCCTTATTTATGGACCTGAGTAAGGCTTTTGATACTGTGGATCATGACTTAGTCTTAGCTATACTACCAAAATAAGATTGTTACAAACTACCTTCCCCCCACTGCTAGGTTGAACAGACTTTATACAGTATATGGCCACTGTCCACTGGCTTCCTTAAACAAGCTGGATACACTCAGTGACACAATTATTAAATGGTTCAATGGCTACTTGGTTGGTAGGCAACAATGTATAAAATCCCAGGATATCACTTCCCCCCTAAAACCCTACAAAGAGGGGTACTAGGTCATAACAGCACCTGTATGGACAGTGCTCCAAAGAGCTCTGTTCATAAAAGCGTTAGGAACAAAAGCCACAAACAAACACAGCTCCACTGCTAGTTATTGCAAGTCTGGTTGGCAATCGCTACCACCAATAACTGCATTTTGGGGGGGATGTGCCCCCCTGCAGCCCCAAGTGGGGGTTCTGCTCCCGCACTCCCATACTTAAAATAATTAACTCTGATTGGGAGTTGGATTACGGAAAATTTTAATTTTGGAGACCAGGATTAGAATCCTGTTTTCTACCACCATTTTGTCTGAGCTACTCACGCTTTAGTGCTCCACACCACAGGAGCAGCTCAGACAGTCTCCTGGTTTCCTCTTATCTTGTGGTCTTTTCTAGCACCATGGAGAGTGACCTGGGGAGAGCTTACTACATAGCATTGTTATTCTCCTGTGGCTGTCCGTGGAAGTACTGTGTAGACCACGCTGTTCTGTGCAGCACTACTATTGTAGTGCTATTCTGACTGAGTAGGCAATAGGTAGTACCTCAAAGCTCGATACTGGAGCCTCTATTATTTGCCATCTACATAAATAATATTAATGCCGGGTTTAACAAAACTAGTGTTCACCTTTTTGCAGATGACACCATGCTCTATGTCACCCGGCATTTCACAGAACAAGCATGCTCAGATCTTCAGTATGATTTCAGTACTCTTCAACTTAACCTCCTCCATCTGAAGCTGCTTCTCAATACCAGAAAAAACAAAGCCAAGTTTCTCTCCCCTCATACCCATTCAGTAAATGTTCCATCTGTACTCCCCAAACCACAGTTCCTGATCCTGTTGGGGGAACCACTAAAATTAGTAGACACGTTCAGATATCTAAGCTTCCGTCTTGACTACAAACTTTCCTTTCCTTTCCTGTTCACCTAGAAGAGCTTTCCAAGAAACTCAAACAAAGGTTGGGAATATGCTTTCGTATCAAACACCTGCTAACCCATGACACCAAAATAAGATTGTTACAAACTACCTTCCCCCCACTGCTAGGTTGAACAGACTTTATACAGTATATGGCCACTGTCCACTGGCTTCCTTAAACAAGCTGGATACACTATACCATAGTGCTATCCGATTCTTAACTAATGCCTTCTATAAAATACATCACTGTTCCCTCTATGTCCTAATTAACTGGCAATCATTAAACATGAGGAGAGTAAAAAATGCTTTACTTTGTGACTTTCACAGCCCTTATCAGCAAGCTTCCTAAATATGTGGCTGACCTCCTTACCCTTGCTGAGGGTCCTTATTCTCTCTGAAGATGATCCTATCTCCTGTTTCAGATCCCAAGAATCAGAACTTGTCTTGATGAACCCTCTATAAGCCACATCCTTCCTACCCTTTGGAACAACATTCAATGCACCCTAAAACCCCCCAAATTACTCGGGCTGTTCACCTTTAAAGTCTAAGTCACTTTATCAAGGATACTTGCTCTTGCTTTTAATAATCTGCCTCCCCACTCTTTCTCAGTAAGCACACCCGACTACAGTTCCAAAGTCTTAATGGAAACCCCTTGTTATGTAACCCTACATAGGTTCATCCCCCTCACTCATCTTTTCTCTCACCCCCTTCAACCCCTACCCAAGTTCCCCCTAGACTTTCTCCCAGCCTTCCCCTTACGCCCTTTTCCCTATCCATTTTTACAGTTGCATTGCTGTTAAAATGACTGTAAACCAAGTACTGTCAACCCATGTTAACAGTCAGCATTTAATTAGCTGACTGGTTGGTCATAGGTGGTAGATGATGAGTATTGTTCTCTATATGTGTGTACCTGCATCCTTTGAATCAATGTTAAACTTCCCATACAGTGTATTTTGTGTATATTGTGCATACTGTATTGCTGATTCCCCTGTATACTGTGTTAATGATTCTTTTGTCTTCTCTCAATGTTGCCATGATGTACTCCTGTGTAACAATGTGCTCCCTGGTCTACCTTGTAAATGAGTCCACTCAATGGTGTTTTCTCCTGGTAAAATAAAGAATGATTGATTGATTGATTGATGGATGGATCTCAATATGTACACTCTGGAAGACAGAAGAGTAAGAGCAGACTGATAGAGACCAACAAGTACCTCATGGGGTCTAATAGATAGGGTGAAGGAGGGGCACCTCTTTTAAATGAGAAAGTGCACTGGAATCAGAGGGTATATGATGAGGCTGGAGGAGGAGTATTGTAAGATATATTAGGGAGTACTACTTCACTCAAAGAGTGGTGGATGCCTGGAAGAGACTGCTAGCAGAACTGATGGAGGCAAAAACAATAGGGAGTTTCAAGCCTACATGCATGGAATAAACATAGAGGAATATTAGGAAATACACAGGGAAGAAAGAGGGTCACCAGAGACCAGTCAGGGTCAGTGGAGACAGACTAGGCAGGGACCATCTGAGCAGACTGGATGGCCCAAGCAGTCCACTTCTGCCAACACATTCTATGTTTCTATGCTTGTATAAATCCTGACCTCTTTTATTTTTACTTGAGAGGGTGGAAGGCAACTGACTAGATTTTCTTGAAATTCAGTACTCATTTTTAAATCTCAAACCAGTTTTGCATCATTAAAAAATGTTACTGATATTTCTTTTCCATTTTCTGAGTGGATTTTCATGATGCTACAAGAATGGTGTTCTCCATATACATTCAAACGTCTGAATATTTAATTGTTTCTGGTAATTCATTTACTTAGATTAAGAATAATAGGGGACCCAGGCTTAATCCCCATAGTACACCTTTAGTTAAATGGGTTTCTTCAGAAAAGTTGCTTTCTACCTCGAGTATCTCAGTGTGTCCATATAGATATGATCCAAACCACCTGCAGAATTCTCCCACCTTCCTATGTCAAATAGGCCAGCTAATAATATGAAATGGTTAACTAGATCAAATGCCTTAGAAATGTCTATGAACACTGCACCAACAAAGTCACCCATCTCAACAGGGGAGGTTACTAAATGAATGAATTCTGTGAGCATGGTGTTCATAGAATATCCAGTTCTTAAACCAAATTTATAATGAGTAAAAAGTGAATACTTCCCAAGAAGCTCATATAGTTAAGCCAGCCCACTGGTGCAATGGTAGCAGTACTGCCTGTGGCACTGATGACCCAAGTTCAGGAATGAGAGCAGTGCATCAGAGGGTCAGTCAGGGGGAAATAAGATGAATGTCCCGTAGATAGCTCTCCTCCTTGGGGGGGGGGGTCAGTTTACAGCATGACAGTGACACCCAGTGGAGACTGGGTGTGCAATGGCAGGGGCCACTATTTAGTGGTGGAGGTGACAATGGACATCTGTAGTGGGGTGTAGGAGTGCATCCAACCCACTCTGATGTCATTGCACCTCCACATCTCCTGGGAGAACTCACAGAATGTAAAACCCCATTGGCCAGCTGCTCTGTGAAGCCACTGGACCTCCACCTGAATGATTTCCTGGACATAAGCCTTGGCTGGGGCCAAAGGTTGGTCATGTTCTCTCACCTTGGGGAGCCCCACTGCAGGAGGCAAGCTGTGGACCTCCCAGTCTAAAGGCGATCTCAAGTGTGAGGTCCAAGCTTTGAAGACTGGGTTCATCCCCTGCCTGTAACTCAGGAGCAAAACACAAAGTTACAAAGAACTTGCTCATGTGGTTGGCTGTGCATCATTTTCAAGAATCTTGAAGAGAACACACAACAGTACAAGTGGTCGATAGTATGAGAGGCAAGTTGAGCCTCTCCCTTAAAGATTGGTATAGCTTTTGCTTCTTAATATAATAAACAAAAATGTCCTTCCTGAAGTCTGTAATTAAACAATGTAGTAAGAAAAGGGGCAATAATTTCTATTGAATCTTTTAAGAATTTGAATAATATTTTCTGAAATAGAGAGGTCGAAGAGAGTGGAGTGGCAAGATGGTTGCGTTGCTGCTCTGCTCCCCGCTGCACCTTACTTGCTACTCGCTTTTTCATTTTCAAGAGTTTTTACTTGAGCTGCTACGAATGAAACTCACATTATTTTAACCTATAGTCCCTGGATATGTGTTCTTTTCAGAGCGCAGTGGCTGCCACTTAAAGGGACACTATCAACCTGTTTTTCATTATATTATTTATAGTTGAAACTTCACCTTTTGTGATTGCTTACCCTCTCTAAAATTCACTAATATTGCTGTTTGTTTTGTCTGTCTCCTTGCTTAGCAGAACTGAAATGCATGGCAATGTCTATTTATAAACAACTTTGTTTTGTTTACAATCCTAGTTCTGTTCATACTGCATACTTCCTGAACATTAGAAACACATCCAAACAGTGCAGTCACTCATAATGCAGTAGCCTCCTAAACTCCCACTGCATCACAAGGGGCTAGATTGTTTTGTGGGTGCTCCCAAGTTCAGGAAAGATGCATTCAGAGTTGATCAAGGGACGTAAACAAACCTGTTTTGGTGTGATAACACCAGTATGTTGGGCAGTCTGTTTTTCACTTTTTTAAAGAAAATAAGAGTCAGAATCAAACTACCAGCTACATCAACAATCTTTACAGAATTTTGGCAATCATAAAATATGTTTTTTAAACTAGGGATACTTTGAGACCTAAGGGAGTTGACAGTGTCCCTTTAATGTTCTTGTTGGTCAACCATCATTTTTTGGTACCTGATGGATATCAGCTGAATTGGAGTAAGAGAAAAAAAAATTAAACAATAGCTTTAAGCCTGGTTACCACTGCAGTTTTTAGAACTCTAAACTGAATGCAGACCATCATGATTAAAATGGCAGGACTGTGTCCAGAGACTCCAGAACCAACCAGGTGCCTATGGACTGGGACCTGGGAGCATTTGTTTGTCAGAAACTTTTGCTGTTTGTACTCATCACTTTTGCCTATAGTTTGGCTGCCTCAGGAATAGGAGAAAACGATGTGTGTATGCAGCGTTACCTGCACTGTAAAGTGCCAAAAAGCACAAATGAGATTTATTAAAGGTATGCCATCTATGTCAGAGGTGTGGAGAAATTCAGCATTGGGTATAATTTACTACACTCAGAAGAGCGATTTATGCTTTTTTGCAGATATTGATTGAAGAAGCAAAGCAAAACAATAAAGCAACAAGCCAGACCTGGTGGCAGTTAACAGGCGAGAAGGTGCAACTGTTCAGCAGAGAAGGAAAGATGGTCCCTCAGTTTAAAAGAAGAGAGCTAAGTTTGTTTTACCTGCAGTAACAATTCTTTGTACAACCTTTATAAGGATGTTGCAACAGTGACAGGTGGAGGACAGCTATGAGGTAACTACCCTAAGAGGTACTGAGTCGTATTTATTTCCAATTGCTATATCTAATACCCAGTTGAACTTTTAGATTGATGTAACTGGGTAATTGATTATCTTGGCTCTATCCCATTTGGTTTTTAAAGTTGGTAAAAACTAATGTTCAGGTGCTATCAAAGTTATTATACCTTTATTGGGCACATGGTTACTGGCTAATGGATCAAAAATAGTGCTTTTTGTGCCTAATGGACATCGTATTTGTGTATCTTTGAAGCCTAGGTCATTTTGGATGACAAATACATTGTTAATATTGATGAGAGCAATGAAATTGTGCTTTTGGCATCTTGTGCATTTGTGCCTTGCTGCAAAATGTACTATGAGATCACACTGACAAAAGAACATATTGCCCTGGATGAACTGATTTCCCAGGCTCACAAAAAAAATATTGAAGCCAATTGATGCTGCATCAATGTGTGTAGATACTGGCCATTTTCATGGTACTTTCAGCATTTATTTGCTGATAATTTGATGGACTCCTGAACGTGAATGAGGCTTTCTTGATTTATACTGATTTACACACTGTTGAGCCACAATGGAGCTCTCATACAAGACCCCAAATCCATCGCAGTCATTTTTAACAAAGCCTTCACTGACCTCAGTACAGTGCCCCCCCAGTTTCCAAGACCAAGTCAGTTCCACCCAGCCGACCCCATAGTCCCCATAACATACCAAGCCCCCCCTTTCTACCTCAGAGTCCTATCTAAAATTGAAGTAAAAAAATACCTCATCAAAGTTCTCGGGAAATCCAGGCATAGCTCTGAGGGTCTCAACCTAAAATTAGTCTCACTGACGCTTGATGAACTGCTAACCCCACTAACCTCTATCATAAATGTTTCCCTCACCACAGGTACCTTCCTACGCCTCTGGAAAGCTATCATAGTAACCCCTGTCCACAAAGCTGGTAGTAAGTTGGACCACACCAACTATCACCCAATTTCAATCCTTCCACCTATCTCAAAAGCCCTAGAGTGAATAGTCTATGGCCAGCTGACAGCACATCTCGATAAATACCAACTACAATGCCAGCAGCAACACGGCTTCCATCAATGCCACAGTACAACCACTGCACTTCTTGAGTTCACGGGCTACATTCATAGTGCCTTTGACCAGGGGCACTTGGTCGGAGCAACCTTTATCGACCTCACCAAGGCCTTTGATATGGTCAGCCATGACCTCCTGGCACAACTAGAGGTTATAGGACTCTCCTCTGACTCCCTGTGCTGGTTCTGGAGCTACCTCTCAGGGCATGTTTGGCAGGTAAAAATAAGCAATGTATTCTCTGACCCCCTTCAAGAGTTCCTTAGAGTCCCTCAATGCTCCATCCTTGGCCCTCTCCTTTTTAGCCTCTTTCTAAATAACCTACCACTAGCCTGCCAACAATAAATCCTTCTCTACACTGACAATGCGATGATCTACTCCAGTCATTCTGACCCTACCATTCTGGAACAGCATCTCCAACAGGACTTCAAAAACATTGAAGCCTGGTTTAACAAAGCTAAACTCCTAGTCAACCACAAAAAGATGAAGACCATGCTTTTTGCCTCAGTGCACAGCCGCCATAAGGCCGCAACCCTCAACATACAGAATCTACATAAGATCACCATTGAAACAGTCACCAATTTCAAATACCTGGGCCTCACCCTTGACAGCTCCCTCTCACATGCCACACACATCGACCAGGTGGCCACTACAGCTAACAGGAAGCTTAGCCTGCTATATAAGCACCGTAGTTGCCTCACTCCCAAAGCCCTCCAGCTCGCCATAACCAGCTCTGTCCTCTCAACCATTGCTTATGGCCTATCCATATACTGTGCAGCCTCGGACAGCACACAGAGGTGACTCACCTCCATGCTCAATAAAGCCTGCAGACTCGCACTGGGAGCCCCTCGCCTGACTCATACCTGCCACCTCTACCAGGAAATTGGTTGGCTAAATCTGTTTGATAGGGCCTGCTATCAAACCTGCCTCCTTGCCTAAAAAGCAATCCTGGGCCTACTGCCCCCTGGGTCCAGCTCCCTCATACACCAGGTTGCTCCAACTAGTACCACAAGGACATCCAATAAGATCTCAGTCAAGATCTCCTATTGTTAAACTACCCAAGGTCAGCGTTCCTTAAAATACTGGGCCCCACTATGGCTCTTCTCTCTTCCAATGGAACTAGCCACAATTAGCAAAATCGACCCATTCATATCTGCACTTAGGTCCCACGTTTCCTCACATGGGAAATGCACCTGTCCTACCAGACCAACCCTCCTGTTTAAAAATCCTGACTACCTCACCTATTTGCACTTCTTGAGCACCTAACTTGCTACCTCCCTCTCCTTCCCTCCCTTCTCCTCCTCCCATCCCCTGGCCCACAGACCCCAGCCTATCACAGATCTTACCTCCTGTCCCCCGGGCTTCATTCTGCTCCACGCTTGCAACCCTGTCCTCCCCCTACCCCAACCACTCTCTCAGACATGGTGACCCCCTAACCTGGGGTTACTGCAAGATGACTTCCCCCTCTTCCACCCCCTCTCCTTTAAATTCTTCCCACCCTCCTCCTCCCCCACTCTCTGGCAACTACACCTGCTGTTCTATCTTTGACTGTCTACTAAGGCTCTACCCCAACCTAAGATCTGTACTGTCTTTTTGCCATTGTTAAATGTATAATTCTTTGCATCTCTGTGATTGCTATTGTATGTAAGCCTTATTTTCCTAATGTGGAACCTTTGTAAATGAGCTTGTAGCTCAAAGGTTGTAATCCGAGAACTAAATAAATAAAATAAATAAATTTATATTAGTCCATAGAGTCCTGATTTAATGGAGCCCTGAATGTTGATTTAAAATGAATGGACTTCAGAGCACAAAGGAGCTATAACTTGATTCCCTAGAAATGTATTTAATATGTTCTGCAATGGAATTATTATCCAGCGGCTTGTTATAGTTTATATGTGTAGGTTGGCAATCCTTGAATAGCAATAGTTAAGCCTTTTAAGATCAAGCATAATTGTTTGCATTATATAGCTTTTAAGTGTCTATCTATAGGATGTTTTGAGCTGCCATAATGAATATTTCAGTCTGGATAGTCAATTAGAGTAATGAATGTTTTGAGTATGTATTTTAAAAGTACCCATACTATAGGGAGGTAATGAAAAGGTTAATCTGAATTGATAGTGTATGGTTTCTTATTTTTAAGACCATATAATTAATGAAAGGTTAGGACTGCTTTGTTATCCAAGACTTATGTAGGTATTTTAATTAGTGTGATGGATTTATATTTTAATATATTGCTGTAACATATTTTTTAAAGTATTGTGTATATGGAAACTCTTTTGAAAATGTTTTGTTTGTATCTGTTGTGTTACATTGTAATGGCCTAAATGGCTGAGCAGTAAACCATTGAATTGAATTGAATTCTATTTCTTCTATTCCATTTACCTTATTTTAATTTAATTTCTTTATCTCCTTAGAGATCTCACTGGATTTAATCAGTAAAAACCAAAAACAAATTTTATGACTCACATGTGCCACTTTCTGTCCTGTCCAAGTCTGTCCAAATGATGAATAAATAAATGAATTTGGTATCTTTGCAACTGGGAGGGTAGAAAAATATTCATATAATATAGAAAGCACAATTGCACATATCCCAATAATACAAAGCATCATGGGAAACATATGCAAATCCTCATGAGAGAATTTGGACTGGCTCAACTTTAAGCAGAATTGCATGGTGCCAGAAGTCCTCACAGTGCAATCAGCAAAGGCTAAGAACAGCAGACACAAACATGTGTTTCATCCATATTTGGACTCATCAGTGTGCCATATCTGTGTCGTAGCCCAGAGAGAGGGAGCCAGAGACCCCTTAAGGGGGATGTTAATTGTTTGGGTCATGGGAAGCACAAAATAGAGAAGGAATTTGTTGTTCATATAATATATTTAACCTAGGCCCAGATATTCAGACTGCGCTGAGCTGGTGCAAGCCTGGGCGCAGCACAACTGGGCTGTGCTGGGGCCAGGACCAGGTGATATTCAATAGTGATGTGCCATGGTGCAGCACTGCTGAATATGGCAAGATCAGTGCACAAACTGTGCATGGCGCAGTGGCACTGCGCTGACACAAGCCACAAATAAGGAGCGAGGGGATACGCCAGCACAAGTGCAATTGCGCTAGGTGTTTCATGCACGATATTCAGCAGGGGGCATGCAAATGAGGCCATAAGATATGCACAGTGTAAATGGGGCCATTTTCATGTCATTATGGCCTCATTTGCATGCCTTGCACAGGGCAGCCTGGTGACTTGCGTTTGGCGCCCTGTAATCGTAGTGGAAAAAAACTATAGTTGGTAAATTATTAATTACAGGTACTTAGAAAGGAGACGGACGGAGACGAGACTGATGGCGGAAGAATTTAATGATTATAATAATAATCACAGCGAGAAATTACAAGTGGTACATTCTTCAAATAACAGGCTGTACAAGCTTACTTATATAGTAAAAGCAATGTGTCTATTTTTAGAATTACCTATGATTGGTCAAAAACAGCATACACATCGGCTTATAAGGTTATAACATATTTTTCCTGGTATGAGTATGATCTCACTTTTAGTCAGCACAAAATATAAGCAGAGTACATTTTATTTGCCATATATGGTAGGCAACATGTGTTGTTACCACCAGTCACTATAGTTTAGAGGAAAGAGACAAGTTCCGGCTAACACTTTGGGCTGTCCATATAAGGACAGACATTAAAGTTAACTAAGGGAATTTGGACACTAGTCTGTGTCTGTGCTTGCAGTCCGTAGGCCAGATATTACTTACTTCTGCTAAATTATAATGCTAAAAGGCACATTAGTATTGCAACTGTAGCTTAGCTCCTTATAAGGGTTCATAAGCTTTTAGCTCCATAAACCAGCATTTGTCATATACATACAGAATGTTTTCAGACCAAAATAAGGTTAGGCAGCAATATAGGGCAGACTTCTTTACCCTCATTACAAGCCCCCTTTGGCCCTATATTGCCAAATTATTAGTTGTACAATAATGCAGCACCTCTGAGCCTATACATGTCACTGCGCATTTTACGAATGGTACATTTTAATCGACACAGACTTATAATTACTATGAACACTAAGACTATTTGCAATAGGAGTAATGCCTTAAATGAGAGGACTCCCAAGGGCCCTCCTGCATAGCTGTAAATTAAGTGCTCATTGTCACTCTCACTGAGCAGCTCATTTACACTTGCTTGTGCTTTACAAGCGGTATTTTGAATATGTATTAAATGAGTATCCTTTCGATTTAAAAGTGACTGCACGTTAAGAGACAGAGGAGGTATTACCGCTCCAAATGAGGGTGCATATTTAGCAATATCATATGCCTGGTGAGGGCTATTAAATTTAACGTCATAACTCTTGTCTCTTGCCTCTGTAATAGGGTGTAACACTTTGTCACCAATATAAACATTATGCTTGGGAGTGATGCAAAAATTTGGATTATTGATGGCACACATTTGTCCTTCATATGATAAAACAGGTATATTAGTAACAACACAATATTGGTTAGTACTATTATAGGTCACACTGACTTGTGGGTGTACCATCGTTTTAACTGGACGGACACCATGGTGTCATTTTAATTTGGCCTATGGGAATCTCTCCACAGATTGGTTGTGTTTCTGACATGCGTCACACTGACATATCCATTGATTATTAATTTCCTCACAGCAATGTAAATTTGGTGCTGTCCAAGAGCCATCACTGCTGTGCACTAGGATCTCTGGTGGTGAAACTCGATATGCATAATATTGGCCTTGTAGATACCCAACAGAGTGTACCTTTACTATTTGAGTATACTTCTTTATTGTACTCAACATGGGGCAGTTTTACCACGAGGGACACCTTCATGGTGCCACTAAGAGTACTATTGGGTCTGAACATTTGAGGCCTAACAAATACTTTGGCAACCTTACGGACCCACCACATGGGTGGGGCCCTATCCTTAAGACAATAGGCCATACATTTACTGTCAGTAATGTTAAAGCAATCTGGGCAGTACCACAATTTTAACTGAACATCAGAGATTTGATTAGGTAAATGGTTATTAGTAATTTCCTGTAGCAGCTGACTAACTTGAGTTAAAACATAAGATCCATAAGCACTACACACTATAGCCTTATTTACTGTATTATTAAGAACTTCTTCATTATGCTTAGCTATTACTTCATTAATTTTATGCTCTACCTCTTTAAACAAATGACCCACCTCATGTATATTGTACACAGATAAGCGCTCTTCCATTGCCAAACCCTGTTGACCTAGTGTAAGTGGCAGCAAGACCCTTTTTTCAGTATTGGTATTAATATGGTCTTGGTAATTTTTAATAGCCTCCAGATCTGCCCGATTCCATATGCTCATTCCTGATCCAAAAAGTCCAGCCAGGTCCCCCCATAAGTCTCTTTTTTTTCTAAAGTTTTTAACCTCCCCTTCACTATTAAAAGGTGCTGTGATACTTCCTGTTTTGGCATGGAAGGCACCTAACATGTCAATTAACATGGTGGCATAAAACTTTGACACACTAGTGTTGGCACAACTACTGTTAACATTTATATTCCAGACGGAAAAATCTAGATTTACATGCATCCTACTATATTTTACGTTATTTACAAGTACTTGGTCAACAGGAGTTGAGCCCACTCTCTGGCCCTTGGGTCACATTAGCACTCCATTGGTCTTACAGTTAAGTATATAGCATCTGAGATTGCAAAACGCAGTGAATTAGTCGTACTAGCATAATTACAGACAGTACTGCTACCCCAGAGACAATAAGATAGAGTCAACACATAGGCACCATTATCTTTTGGTGTAGTCCCATTTATAACAAGAGACCCATTTTGTGTCCAATCCATATAACTGTGTTGGGATCCAGTCTTAACCTCTGAGGCACAGCTGGACCAATCGTTAAGTGAGTCCACACACCAGTCTTTGGATATAAAAATGTTGTTGTCCTTGGTCCAGGTGGCTTTCCATGCTCGTGTGGTATGGCTATTTGTATCAACAGGGTCCCAGTTCCATTTAACTAGCAGTGTGACCGACTGTTTGGGTTCACACGTGACATTAATCTGCTCCACATCAATATGCAGGCTGAGAATCATAGAAAACTTGATGGCTACTACCAGGCCGATGACAAGGATGCCTTGGATCTTCATAGCTAAAAATATCAAGTGCAGTATTTTAATTTTTAACCAACTTTATTTGATACCTTTTTACACTGATCAACATGCACCCAAAATTCCTGCTTTTTCCTCTGACCCCTTTTTACCACTTGCTCTAACCACATACACTGTACTTTCACCTACTAGTTTGTACACCTTTGTACGGTCCCAACCAATTAGCATCTTTCCATGGATTTTTTGTTCCCAATTTCTTACCATTACCACATCCCCTCTTGTATAGGTAACCCCATCCTGCCACTGGCTGTCTACTCCTGCTTATTTTGCTCATGTCTACGCCATGTTTTTGGCTGCAAAGGTCAGATATTTCTCTAGTTGGTATTGTATTGATTTTAAAAACTGCTCATGTTTAACCTTATCTTGGGTAGCTGAGTTTGGTGGGGGTACATCTTGTGGGTGGGCTAACCTCATCCTCCTTCCTGTCATTAGCTCATAAGGGGTTAATCCTGTGCTAGCTTGGACGGTCCCTCGGATAGCCATTAAGATCCCTGGGAGATGTATAACCCAGTCTTTTCCCTCATCCAATACTGCCTTTTTTAGGGCATTTTTTAAAGTCCGATTTAGTCTTTCTACCATCCCTGAGGCCTGAGGCCTGTATGGTAGGTGTAATCGCTGCTGAACTCCCATTATTTTACACATTTCCTGCATTATTTGATTTACAAAGTGAGTTCCCCTGTCGGATTCTATGGTATTGGGGAACCCCCACCTAACACAGACTTGTGTGTACAAAATTGAGCTGTTGTTATAGCGCTTAATTCTTAACTGGGAACGCCCACCCATTTTGAGAACATATCTATTATTACTAGCATGTACTTATATCCCCCTTTGCTGTGGGTAGAGGCCCAACGTAGTCAATTTGTAGTGCATCCCAAGGTCCATCTGCCAGGGTAATCGCTGTAGGGAGTATTTTTCTCGTTTGGGATCCTGTTGGAGACATATTAAGCAAGTCTGTAGTACTGACTGAACAGTTTTAGATATCTCAGGCCAGTAGTATTTATTCTTAATAATCTGGCATGTTTTGTCTTTTCCCGGTGTCCTGCCCATCGATGGTTTTCAACGTTATATCTTTCTTAGTGACTCTGGCACTACCCATTTTGGGATTTCATCCCCTTTGATATAACACATTGTCTATTATGGTAAAAGCCCGTGTCTTTTGGGATCCTCTTGTACTTGTTTATTTTCTCTTGGATCCACTGATCTTGTTTTTGAGCTCCTGCAAATTAAGTAAAGTCTCCACTTTTTAACGTCACTAACTTTACTTGAATTTTGTTCATTTTGTGGTCTTATTCCTTTCCAGGGTCCCTCTTTGGCAGTGATTTTAGCCCATTTATCGGCTTCTCCATTTCCCCATTCCTCAAATGACCCATAACCGTACTTACTATGGGTGTGGGCTCTTACTTTGACTAGTGCTATCCTCCTGGGAGCTTTTCTCCTTCCCTTAAAATTGCTTTTAGTAGCTGTCTGTGTCGCATATGTTCTCCCGTGGACGTTTCATGTCCCTCCTAGCCCATAGGGCAACCACGTGGTTAATGAGCCCATGGCAAATTGTGAGTCAGTGCAAATTGTAAGTCGCCCAAGGGAACGGGTTTTATAGCTTCATATAGCAACTAGCTCAGCGTATTGAGACGATCCGGCGACAATTTAATAAGTATTGGCTGTTCCTCAGGTGGTCTGGTCTCATCATCATCTCCACTATTAAAATACACGGCAGCTCCAGTATAGGCATTTCTTTTCCCAATACCTGGACCCATCAACACACAACATGGTATAGGTCTTACCATCGTCATGTCTCTCTATGAATGGGGATAAATATGCTTCCTGCTGCATGAGCTCTCCACAATCATGTGGTTCTCCTGATAGTCTAAGTATTGCATCATATGGGGTTTATTAAGTTTTTGTACTGTGACTTGTTTATCTTGTAAGGCAAGTAGCCATTTAGCCTGTCTGCTGTGGCTAACTCTTTGGCTTTCCCTCTATTAGTAATTTGATGGGTGTGTGAGTGGTTTGGATAGTTATGGGGCTAAACCCAACTATCTCTTCACAAGCCTGCACTGCCCATGCTACCGCCAACAAAGTTTTCTCACACTGGCCAAATCCCTGTTCTACTTTAGTCAATTGTCTGTTTAAATATGTTATGGGGACTAATTTATCCCAATGATTTTGTAGTAGCACAGCTATTATGGTGTCATCTGTTGCTACCGCTTGTATTATAAACGGCTTTGCATGGTCTGGGACAGCTAAGGCTGGGGCTTGCATTAATGCTTGTTTTAGTTTTTAAAGCACTGCAACTCTTCTCCTCCCACATCAGCTTGTCCTCCTTTTGTGGATTGTCCGTAGTAGTGTGTAGAGTGGCTTAGTAATTTCTGAGTACCTCGATGTAATCTCTACAGAAGTTGGTCATTCCCAACAGTTTTCTGAGCCCTGTTACAGTTATGGTAGGGGCAAATTTTGTATATAGGGCTCTTGCAGGGTCTATTCTCCTACCTTTTTTGACACTATAGTTCCTAAAAACGTCACTTCTGGTCTAGCAATTTGTACCTTCTCTGGGTTGATCTTAAGACCTCTTTAGCTAGGGCTTTGAGCACACGGTCCAACAGTTGGGTGTGCTCTGCCGTGTTTTTGCTCTGTAATAACAAATCATCCACATATTGGACTACCTCATGTTCTAGTCCTCCTCTTGGAGTACCTGTTGCACATATCGGTGGAACAGTGTTGGGAAAGTGGAACCCTGTGTAAGCGGTAAACGATATTGTTGATCTTTAAAGGTAAAGCGAATTTATACTGGTCCTGTTGTCTAAGGGTAGAGACCAAAATCCATTTGCTAGATCAAGTACCACAGAGCTTTACTGGTAGGTTTGAGTTTATTAAACATTTCAATTGCTGTGCTTATGATGGGACTAACTTGTGGGGTTACTTTATTTAACCTCATGATAATCTATGGTGGTTCGATATTTACCATTGGGTTTTTAACTGGCCAAATAGGGCTATTGGCTGTGGAACAAATAGTCCTTAGCACCCTTGGGACAGTAAATCTTTTATTACTGGTTCTATTCCAGTTACTGCTTCCTGGGGGATGGGGTACTGCTTAGTATGCCCAGGGTCGGGGCCCTCTATTGCTATCTCTGTATCGCTGACTACCCCACAGTCAGTACCAGACACTGCCCAGACACTGGGGTATTTGTCTATTATCTGTTGTAATTCTGTTTGGCTCACTTCAGGCCGATTATACCTCTTATTAGATTTGACTGAAGCCCAGACATAACTTTCGGGTACTGTTGTAGCACCATACCCTTTAATGTTTACTTGGCGCAAACACTTATTTACCAGGTCAATAATTACGCGATGCTGCTTTAAAAGATCACTTCCTATTATGTTTTGCTCCACTATGCTCCCTCCCATCATTATGAATCTTCCCTTTCCAACTACTTTAGTTCCCAGGGCGATTATTTGGGGGTGGCTAACATACCCCTGTGCTGTATGTCCTGTACACCCCTCTATTTGTATGGGAGGTTTATCTGGATCTAATGGTATGTGCATAGTAGTGAGTGAGACGGCTGCCCCGGTGTCAACTAAAGCCATTACCTGTTTTTCTCCCACCTTAAGTGGTACGGTTGGTCGCCCCTGTTTATCAAATGTTAATGCACACACCCATTGTGAATCAGGGGTCCCGGGGCCTCCGCCTCCCTATTTTTCGGTTAACTGTTTGATTGCCGCCAGTCGCTAACAAGGTCTTCGATCATCAAATTTTTGGGCGGAGCAGTTGGCTTTCCGCCAGCCGCCTCTAATATTGTTTGTAGTCTGTCCAACAAATCCTGCGCATTATCACCCCGCAATGTGGTCTGTCTGCTGCGTCTGTCTTCTTTGTCCTCGGCCCTCCCCAACTGCCGGGTCCTTGTCCTCTCTACCTCCTCCCTTTGCCCAACAGTCACTCATTACATGCCCAGGCTTTTACAATTAAAGCATGCCTAGTCTCCTTTGTGGCCCCTCATTAGTCCAAGTCACAGCGCCACTTCCGCTTGCTGCTTCTCATTAAGATAAGTTTCCAGGAGGGTAATCGTTCCTCCTGGGTTGGGCTAATTTAACGACTGTCCGCAGGGTGGGATCCAAGTCATATGCTCGAATCCACAGGTCCCTAAAGGTAGTGTCATCTTCTGTGGGGCAATCCTGGCCCCCATACCTCTGGTACACCTCAAACAGTCGTGGGATAAAAACTCGGGGACCCTCCCCTTCCTGGGGCTTAGTCTGTAATATTCTGTCCCAATCCACCTCTTGACGAGCCGATTCTCCTCGCACCCGCCTGATAGCTTCCACTACCTCATTAAAATCTGCCCATGAGTTGGCATTTTGCAATGCCCCTTCATGGGTTCCTTGTACTTCGGGCGGCATTGCCTCAGCCAAGGCTGCTGATAGTTTAAACATCACTAACCTACATACATCCTGGTTGGTTAGTCTTAGCGTTGTAGTAAGTTGTTTTAGTTTTTGCATGAGGTCAGGTAAGTTGGTTTTGTGATCGACAGGACCGATCATTTTTCCTAAATTTGTGATTTCCTCAATAGTCAAATCCTTGACTACGGGCGTCTCTGGTTCCCTCACTCCCTCATCTGGTTTTGGTGGGAACTCCTTTATAATTTTTTTGACTTTTACTACCTTTTCGCCCGTCTCTATCCATCGGTCCCCTTCCTGTTCCATCCCCACTGTTTCCTCCTGTTCTGTCCATTCCTCCCGTTCCTTCTTTTTTTCCTCTTTTGATTTGCTATTGGATGGTTCGCCTTCTGCCGCCTCTGCCCTGTCCTTTGCCTCTCGGATATTATCGTCATCTAAATCAATGGCATCTCCTACCCTTTTGACTTGTTTTTTATACTTTTCCTCTAACGCTTGGTACTTTTCCTCCTCTACTTTGTTTCCAGTTTTTGCAAACTCCTTTTCAAATTATACTTAGTTTCTTGTAATTTTAAATGTACTAGGAGTTGTTCCTGTTGGTGCCTAGTAGTTGCTGACATAGTGCCCCCGTTAACGAGGTTCCCGTGTCTGTACGGGGCCATTTTAAGTGTTACCACCTCCTTTTCTTTCACATTTTGGAGGCTATCTGACAGTTTTGCGCCTCTTGTATTTCTTGTATTTTATTTGCAGCATTTTGGAGCTCAAGAGGCGCCTAGTCTCAGCGCTTTTGATTGCTGATCTAATTTAATTTGTAAGAGGGCATGATCTCTCTCTAACAGGCACAAATCTCCTTTTACCTTTATTAGTTGTGCCTTAAGATCATCACACTGTTGTTCTAATTCTTGGTACTGACCCTTTGTAACACTATTTTTATGTTCTAGTGTTAAACTCATTAATCGCCTTACTAACATATCATTCCCATCTTTCTCTTCCTTTAACTGCTTTAATTCCTTATTTCGGTGACACACAATTGTCTGATTATATTGCCACAACCCTTGCAACGCATTTGCAAAAATTTCTTTTTCATTTTTCACTTTCTCATTGCGGAGGGATACTTGCTGAGTAAAATACAATTGCGCCTGTTGGTCATCAGGCACTGGTTCATATGCTCCCCCCTTTAAATGCTTCCCCAAAAAACGACCTATTATTGTTTCCATGCTCATTTTCCTTGCCCTGCCTAGCCTCCACAGCTGGGCTCACCTGCACTGGTGTCCCAGCCTGTTTGGCTCCTCTTATGGCTCCCTGTGAGGTCCGGCTTGCAAGTCCCAGTACCTTCACTTACCTACTCTGCCCCATGAGTTCCTACAGAGTTAAGTATTACCTTTTATTACTTTTAATTACTTTAAATAAATAAGAGAAGCATACATCACCTGTGATTGTCAAGTGGCTGTGGCTGCCTGTGTGTACCTTTCCTTCTCGCTTAAGCCAGCAGTAACCGCCTCCGGCGCCCTCACCCTGCTATGGGGCTGGCTGCCCAACCGCCGGCAGTTAGACAGCCTCCTCAGCATGCAGCACCAACGATCCGAGTCTTAAGGCACCAATTGTAATCGTAGTGGAAAAACTATAGTTGGTAAATTATTAATTACAGGTACTTAGAAAGGAGACGGACGAGACGAGACTGATGGCGGAAGAATTTAATGATTATAATAATAATCACAGCGAGAAATTACAAGTGGTACATTCTTCAAATAACAGGCTGTACAAGCTTACTTATATAGTAAAAGCAATGTGTCTATTTTTAGAATTACCTATGATTGGTCAAAAAACAGCATACACATCGGCTTATAAGGTTATAACATATTTTTCCTGGTATGAGTATGATCTCACTTTTAGTCAGCACAAAAATATAAGCAGAGTACATTTTATTTGCCATATATGGTAGGCAACATATGTTGTTACCACCAGTCACTATAGTTTAGAGGAAAGAGACAAGTTTCCGGCTAACACTTTGGGCTGTCCATATAAGGACAGACATTAAAGTTAACTACAAGGGGAATTTGGACACTAGTCTGTGTCTGTGCTTGCAGTCACGTAGGCCAGATATTACTTACTTCTGCTAAATTATAATGCTAAAAAGGCACATTAGTATTGCAACTGTAGCTTAGCTCCTTATAAGGGTTCATAAGCTTTTTAGCTCCATAAACCAGCATTTGTCATATACATACAGAATGTTTTCAGACCAAAATAAGGTTAGGCCGCAATATAGGGGCAGACTTCTTTACCCCTCATTACACGCCCTGCACAGCATGACATGTGCAGTGGGGATCCCAGGGCATCCCCCACCCATCACTACAATCGCTGCAATGTAAACAAAACAAGCCCTGGTGGTCTAGTGGCACCCTCCTGAGTCCCTGAATCCCTGAATATTGCAATGACAGACTATCCCTGGTGGTCAAGTGGTCCCCCCTCCCTCCCAAGTCCCTGAGTAATGTAAACTGACAGTCCCTGGTGGTCTAATGGTGAAGAAGAGGATTAAGACTGAAGGAGGAGCTACTGGGAAGCAGAGAAGGGAGGAGGATGGGATTGAGGGGGAGGACTCCAGGAGGAGTTGGTGAGGAGAGACAGCTCCAGAGAACTATCTGAGCTGCGCACTCGAGCAGACTTCATCAGCCATTAAGGCCTGTTTCTGCTGGCAATTTTGTATGCTCGCATGTTCACATTAATAAGAACATGCAGATTAATTATTTACCCATAGGAACATACGGTCTTAGAAGGGAAGCTAGAAATTTGACTAAAAGTAGTTAATGTTTAACACTAGTTAGTGCAGCTAGGGAAAACACAGTGTATGTTAAATTTCACAAATGCAGTTTGTTAAATGCATTTTACACAGTGTGGTGCAAATTATTCAACATACCATGGTGACACACCTTTAGTTCATTTCAATTCAGTTCAGTTCATTGATTGACAAACAATATTGCCATTACAAATTATTGCACCCAGTAAGGTTGATATACATAAATATTTATAAAATGACAATACAATACACTTTAAAAATCTATTGAATACAAGCACCACATAAACAGTGGGAGAACTTTGACATATAATAAGCTATTATTATTTCAGTTATCTTATTTTGATGCTTAAATTCAGTTAATTTCATGTAATCATTTCATTTTTGGGGTTAGTCACCTCAAATAAACTTTACCCATGTGGTAACCTACTTGTTTTGTACAATATGTAACTTGCTGTGTTCTATGTTTTTACAAAACATTGCAACTCTTTCTAATATTTCACAGTTTTTTGATTTCAACAGAGCAGTGACTTGATATTTCGGTTACATGTCCAATGTTGATAATATGTTTCCCAACTACAGGTTTCTTTCATAGCTACACAGGGGAGGTAAGATTAGTAAGTGAATTAGATTGTCTTCTCCAAGTTGACACCTGCAGGTTTTCATAATGTTTTCATCATAGAACCCTCTAAGTCTTTGACTATCATTGTACTCAAATCTAAACTTTGTTAGGACTCTCCTTTTTCTTTGATTTTTCATTTTTTACAAATAAGGTTCCATCCCAAACTGTCTTTTATTTTCTGCTAACTAAGCACTTATTTTATAGTTTTGCCCATGTCTATTTGTTTTGGGGCATGAATTTCCCAGATTCAATTCTTTATTTATTTTTCTACCGTTTCTGGGGGTCTTACAATACTCCTGGTCAAGCAGTTCAGTAGACCATAAGGTTTCAATATATTCTCTACTATGTTTAAACTTGGGAAAGAGAACATTTCTTGTATAGTTTATAGTTTTATCTATACATGCATGGAGGTGACACACCTTGGTAACAAAATGTTCATTTAGTGTGTTGAAATTTTAATCATTTAAGTTTTAAAATAGTGAATGTGTTATTTCAACACATAAATGTGTTGCAATGTTAAGTGTGATGTGTTAAACATCAGCACAGTGTTTTGTAGTCTTATTCAGCACCTTATGGACACAGGTACAACGGAGTGGGTTCATTTTTCGCACACTGTGTTATATAATGAATGTAAGTTTAATGAAAACCAACTGTACATACTCTAATAATGCGAAGCATCATGGGAAGCATATGCAAATCCCCATGAAGGAATTGGGACTGGCTCAACTTTAAGCAGAATGTCACAGTGCCAAAAGACCCCACAATGCAACCAACAAAGACTGAGAACAGCAGATACTGAGCAGACACATGTTTCATCCTTGTTAGAAATCATCAATGTGCCATATTTGTATCTCAGCTTAGAGGGAGGGAGCATGCTAGCCTTCAGAGGGTCTTACTTGTTTGGGTCATGGGGAACCCATATTAGAAAACAGAAATACTACAAAATATAACAATCTCATAACATAATCTCAAAAACATAAACTGAATTTACAAGCTCAAATGGGCAGACTGGGTGGGCCATAGGTCCTTATCTGCCAACACTGTCTATGTATCTATGTATCATAGCAAATTCCCTAAGGCAAGAGCTAACTTTGAAGAGTATTGGCCATACAGGCACATTTTGAAGAAAAACACAATTGCACCTACCCCAATAATGCATGAGAAGCATATGCAAAGTCTCATGAAGGAATTGGGACTGGCTCAACTTTAAGCAGAATGTCACAGTGCCTAAAGGCCCCACAATACAACCAACAAAGGCTGAGAACAGCAGATACTGTGCAGATACGTTTCATCCTTGTTAGAAATCATCAATGTGCCATATTTGTATCTCAGCTTAGAGGGGGTCATGGGGAACCCATATTAGAGAACAGAAATACTACAAAAGATAACAATCTCAGCAAATTCCCTAAGGCAAGGGCTAACCTTGAAGGGCATTGGTCATACAGGCACATTTTAAAGAAAAACACAATTGCACTTACCCCAATAAAGCATGAGAAGCATATGCAAAGTCCCATGAAGGAACTGGGACTGGCTCAACTTTAAACAGAATTGCTCAGTACCGAAAGGACTCACAGTGCATCCAGCAAAGCTGAGAACGGCAGATGCAGATACATGTTCCGTCTTCATTAGGAATGAATTTGAGCTTTCAAGCTATAGTTTTAGCACACTAGTGTTTAGAATTATTGGCTACAAATAAGCATAGATCTGTGGGAGAGAGCTTTAAATAATGTTCTGCAGTATATCTGGTTGAATTTTATAGGAGCACATATTTCCCTTCTTTGAGATTCCAGTTTGGCTGCTTGAGTTACAGCTCACAAACCCAAGTGGATGTAGATATTTCAATAATTTACCCATGGACTTGTATTAACTTTTTTTTCCTCTTATGCCAATTTACAGATAATTTACACATGGGCTTGTAGTAAAAGATTTTTTTTTTCTTTTATGCCAATTTACAGACAATCTGACCTCAAATGAATACTGCTCTTTGCAGGAATTTATGTGTGCTCCTTCACCTGTGTACAGAATTGTGCACTAAGGCAGTTTCTTTTCAGAATGTTTAAGTTTCCTAAACAGGCAGCACTATACCGTTTCTCCTTACAGTTAATCCACATCCCTTTGCATGATCATTGTAGCACACTTGGAAGACAGATGGAGAATTATTCATTTTAAAACATCTTAAAAAACATGACGTACACAGAGGCTGTAGTATTTGAAGCCCTCATGGCTGTATAAGAGGTCTTCACATGGTGCAGCCTTTCCAATTTGTGGGCAGAACACTACATTTTTCTTAACAGGATGTCTTAGGGGTATATCCTATGGTATAAGAGACAACAAGTGAAAGGTCTGAGAGAGATGACTGCAAATCTGAGCAGTTCTGTCTGCCCAAACCTCACAAGAAGAGTCTCTTACACTAAAAGACACTGATCAGATTAACGGATATCATCTTACTACAAATCACTCCAATTTGGCTCAAGTGCTTTAAGTATGATCTTCTTTTTTATTATTTTATTATGCCATCATCTTCCCAGTCACTGAAGTGGAGTGTTCACTCTAACAGTTCATATATGAGAGCACACTACTGGTAGAGTGGCTCTGCATGCATTGACTGAAGTCACATAATGGTTTATAATGGGTATATGTATGACCCCCAAAACTACAGTATATTACTACAATTGCACTGTGCTTAGTTAAGAAGTAACATAGTGAAATGCATGCAGGTATCACAGCAATCAGTTTCAAAAATATAACACATTTGTGAGTTAATGTTACACACACTGTGTTAAACAGTGATTTACACATTTACAGTGTAAAAAAAGAATTTGTTTTATACAGTGTATTTCTAAATTCCATAACTGTCCAGTTTAGAACAGGGATCAAAACCAAAACGTGCCATTTCAGTTGTGACAGATTTGCAATAAATGTACCCTTATCCAAATTTCTGAAACAATGCCCTGTTTTAAATTTCTTGAATGGGACTTCCATTTTAAATGTCCTCATTTTAAATCCACATTACAGGGTGTTATACTGTAGTTATCCAAATCTTTGGCCCTCAATTCACATGGAGTTACTTATATTTTGGGTGATACAAACAGCAAGTCCAGAATGTTGCCTTGTCTTGCTATGGGACCTTTTCTTGTAGGCTGAGTTATCTACTCTGAGAAAGTTAATGCCCCTGAAGCAAACTGAGGCAGCACTAAACTCACCCCAAAGTAGGATTTCCTATCCAAGGATATGATTTAGTTAAATGCAAGGCAATATATCAAAATCAGAGGCTTTTGTTTTTATTTTGGGAGGGGGTATAACACTAAACATACAATTATGCTTAAACTTTGTATATGTATCAACAGGCTTTCAATTCCTGCTATACTGTCTGAAATATTACATTAGGATAACCCAAATCTATTTTATAATATAACAAAAGCATCCTTGGACTTTCAGTACAAATGGTGGCAGTAACAGTTTTCCAATTTAACTTCTTTAGTTTGAATCTGTTTACTCAGAAATGTGTCTTTTAGGGGAGTTAAATTTTATGATTAGGCAATAATTCATGACAGGCTGTGTGTTGTGTTGGGATATAACATCATGCCGCAGGTGATTAAGTATGAGGCTGCAAGCCCGGGGCGTTCAACACCTGAGAAGTGAATTTTTACCACATCACACACACACACACACACACACCCATGGAGTACATTACTGCTATTATATAATGGCTCATTTTGGAGATCACGTGATGTGCTAGTGCCGAAAAGACATGCACAGCGCTACTCCCGAGCCGACTCAACCTCTAGATCAGTTTAAAATCCCCGACTATCGCTAACGGGCTGATAAATTGTATTAGAACCGGCAGCTGTTTGCTTTGGACTTACTGAGAAACCGCTCGGTTCGTTATTCCGTTTTGCCTGCGCGAGTGTACCTTCCTATGCTGCAGTACCGAGGATGGATCCAGGAAGCCCCGAACTCGCTGACGCACGAGCGCCGCCCAAACGCCGAAACCCCTCGCCAATGCCAGAAGACCAGGAGGCATGCATGGGTGTGGAGGAGAAAGGCCAGAACCCTCAGGATGACTTAGAAGAAATCAAATCACTCCTACGAGGGCTGGTAGCTGATTTTGCTACTATTAAGCCTACTCTCAATGTTTTGGCACAGAGAGTAGGGGATCTGGAAGCTAGAGCTGCCTCTCAAAACAGAAAAACGTCTGCACATGAGCAGGAGTTGGTGGCCCTAAGGAGACAAGTGAAAAATTGGAGGAGAGAGTAGACGATCAAGAATCGCGCAGTAGAAGGAATAATTTAATTCAGGCTGGTCTGCCAGAGCGCAGGTGCGGACTGTATCACTTTATTCAGGGACTGCTGTTAAGATCCTGGGCCCTACTCCTTATGGAGAGGCTATATAATATTGAGAGGGCACATTGGTCTTTAAGAGAGACCCCCCCCCCAGGAGCTCGACCCAGGGTTATCATAATGCGCTTCTTGAATTTTAGGGAGAAGACCCACGTTCTTATGAGAGCGAGAGCACTTAAAAACTTGCACTGAAATGGAGCTGCAATTTGGCTTTTTCAGGACCAGACACCTGCCATACGTGAAAAACAGAAAGAATATATTGACATTAAAAAGAAGCTGTATTTAGCAGGTGTGAAGTTTCGGATGCAACATCCTGCTACTCTGGTGGTCAAGTTGCAAGCAGGGGACCGGAGGTTTTTGACAGCAAGGGATGCTGCGGAGGGGCTGAAAGCTGAACTTCCGGATCTGTTCAGGGCAGCAACCTGAATCTATGGCTCGGGACAAGTCTGTGGATGTGGCTGAACTCTGTTTTCCCTAGTTATGATACTTTGGAATAAGGTTTCCTACTAATGATACAACACAATTTTACCTGAGGATTGTGGTGACTGTGACTATTGATTTAAAGCCTTAATGAAGGTGGAGTTATAAGTTGGGACCTCAGAAGAAGTATGAGAGGGGGAGGAAGGAGCTTACAAATAAAAACTTTGATTTGCTGGGTAAAGGGGAATAGATACTTGTTTTTGGGTTATTTTGAGGTTGGAGGGTCTAGGGAGTGCGCTCAGTGGCTGGCTCATCTCGTTCTCGACAATGGTTAGGAGGACGATCAGTGGATCGGGGGTAGTGATAAAAGGGGTGGGGTTTGGGGGGAAGAGAGAGAGTCAAATTGCAGATTTTGAATGTTTTTTCTTTTTTCCTTAGCGGGCAGCCGGGCTGGGAGGTATGGGGTGTACTACCTGAATATGTTTACGTTAACATTTTATCCTGGAATGTCAAAGGCCTTAGAGGGAGGAAAAAGAGACTATTGATTCTGAAAATTATTTCACAGATAGGGGCTCATATAGCTTTGCTGCAGGAGACACATCTATTAAAGGAAGAGTTACTGCTTTTGAGAAGGCTTTGGGTAGGTCAAGTTTTTGGAAAGGGGCATGCCAAAGCCTCAGGGGGCGTTGCTATCTTGATTGCAAAGAGCTGTCCGTTTACTCCTGTGCAATATAAACCCTGGGAGGATGCGTGGGGAGTTTTTGTCACGGGTACCATTATGGGGAGGCTAATAACAATAGCTTCTGTATACGGGCCAACTCCCCCTAACCCTGAATTTTTTCCCTCCCTGGAATTAGACCTCATCAGCTTCTCAGCTCACCCCCTAATTATGGCAGGGGACTGGAATCTTTGCTTTAGTAACTTGGTGGATAGGAACCCCCTCTAAAAACGCCTTCGAGAGCGCAGGTATCCTTGGCCAGATTTCTGGAGGTGGCAGCACTGACAGACCCCTTTTGGAAGTTTAAACAAGGAAATGGTATTATGACCTTTTATTCAGGGGTGCATAAAACTCAAACACGTATCGATTTTTTCTTGGTTAATCAGGAGGCCTTCTGAGGTCAAGAAGCTGTTTACTCACAGTAGAATTTTGTCTGACCATTCTCCATTACAGATGTGTTGGATATTGGAGTCTGTTCTGACAAAACCGTTCAGGTGGAGATTGGATGAATCCCTTTTTTTAGAAGACAACATGTTATCTCGTTTGGAGGAAACTCTTAAGGATATTATTGCGACCCAGATCCCTACCCTGGACAATAAGAACTTAGCATGGCCTACTTGCAAAGTCCTATATTCCAGTATAGCCCAGACCCTTTCCATTAGGAGGAATAAGTTGAGGAAAGCAAGGGAGGAATTCATTGAGGGTGCTATTAACTCACTCACCCCCCTTGAGGGATCTTGTGAGGAGGTGGATAGGGAACTTCATGAACTGAGGGACGAGCTGACGGATATTATGTATGTCAAATTGGAGGCTTGGACCGAAAGGCTTCAAGCTGAATACCTTTTGCAAGGGGACCTGGGCCGCTCGTACGATACCATACCTGGAATACTGGGGGGACCTGATCACAGACCCTCAGGATATGGCAGATGCTTTTGCTGAATATTTCACAGATTTATATCAGGGGGCATCAGACAGCACTGAGGAAAATGCATGGGAATTTCTGGAGAGTATTGCCTTACCTAGACTGGACCAAAAACAGGCCCAGGCCCTGGTAATACCTATAACGGAGGCTGAAATATGTGATGCAATTAACACTATGCCTAGGGGCAAGACTCCAGGTCCAGATGGTCTTTCAGCTGGGTTTTACAAAGCCCATCTGAAGAGTCTTATACCTTTACTCCGTGAGCTTTTCTCTGGTATTTTGTCTGAGGGAATCCCCCATTTGCCGTTATATCAGGCTTATATTACACTTATTCCTAAACCAGATAAGCCCCGAGAATCACCAGGAGTTATAGACCTATTGCCCTCTTGAACCAGGACATCAAATTGTTAGCTAAAATATTGGCTAATAGAATTTTAAAGATAGCTCTTCGATTATTAGCCAAGACCAGGTTGGTTTATGCCGGGCAGGGGGCTCATGATGCTTACGTAAGCTTCACCATATCCTTGTGGAGGCCTCTACCTCTTGTCTGGATATGGCCCTTTCTCCTTGATGCCGAGAAGGCCTTTGACCGGTCTCCCATCCCTTTCTATTTGCCACCATGGAGAGGATGGGCTCCGGAGGGCCTTCTCAGGGGTATTAGGAATCTATATGCTATACCTACGGCCAGGGTCCTTTGTAATGGTTTTTGTCAAAGAATTCCATCTGGATAACGGACCAGGCAGGTTGCCCCTCTCCCCAATTTTATTTAATATTTATCTGGAGCCTCTTTGAGGCGTATTCAATCAGACCCTGAAATACGGGGGATTGAGGTTAAGGGTAGGGAACTGAAGTTTTCGGTTTTTGCAGACGATATTCTTCTGCATCTTTGTGACCCAGTGAAGAGTTTTGATAGGGTTCTGGAGATTATAAAGAGATTTTCGGTAGTTTCAAACTATAAGTTAAATTTAACCAAGACCCAGGTTCTCCCCCTTACCACACATGTATTTAAGGCAGATTTTGACCATCTTCACCTAAAATGGGCTCCAGATGGTATTGACTATTTGGGGATTCGGGTTACTCCTAATTTCCAGCAAGGTGCTGAAGCAAACCTGGACAAAATATTCGCAGCAGCTAGGGCTGACTTGGATAGGTGGAACAAACTTCCTTAAATTGACAGCTAGAATAGGATTAATTAAAATGAATCTATTACCTAGATTTTTATATCCTATATATTTGTCCCCCTATAATATTTCCAAGTCCTGGTTTATTAGAATACAAAAACTTTTCTCCAACTTTTTATGGAATTCCAAGCCTCCAAGGAGGAAACATGTGGTTTTGCGATTACCCTCTACTTCAGGGGGGCTTGGAATTCCAGATATCTTCCTATACTATGTTGCTGGGCAATTATCGATAATGACACGATGGAATAGCACTCAGGAGGGAGAGGGCTATACGCCAACTTGGCTACATATTGAACAGCAAATTTTAAGAGATAAGGGTATTTCTCCTGAGTCTTTGCTCTTTACTAATCCGGGATCTCTCCCTGATGTGGGTAAGGATTCCCCAATAGTTAAGACAGTCATGGCTTGGTGGGCTCTTTTGTCCCCACTTCATAAGAAGCTTCAGAAGAGCTGTAGAGGTCAACCTATTTTAGGTAATCCTAACATGGCTATTGGTGGCCGACTTATTAGGGTCTCCTGGGCTCCACAGTTAGCTAATTGTGTTTGGTCAGACTTGATTCTAGACAATAAAGTCATGTTTCCGCCTCAATGTAGTGGTATTAACTTCTTCAAGAAGTTACAGATTACCAAAATGTTACAGGGAATGCAAAGGGATAATATTTGTCAAGAAGGGACTCCATTTACCTGGGATAATCTTAAGGGAATTAATTGTGCTTGAAAGCCTCTGTCAATAATGTGTAAGGTGCTTCTCGATTTCCTCAGCAAGGAAGTCTCGGCGAATGTGGCCTACTGGGAGAAGAAGGATACCCTACGGAAGCGGACTGGGAGACAATATGGAAAAGTGTGGCCTACATATCTATACCCAAATTCAGAACTATGCAATTTTCATTTTTCTAATTTGTATTTCACCCCGCCAAACTTTGTGCTAGGAAGCTTGGACAGACAGATCTATGTTTCAGGTGTGGTTTGAATTCGGGGATACATTACATATATTTTGGGACTGCCCTAGGATATACCCAATTTGGGTTTTAATTAACAGAATATGGACCCCTTCTAAATTATGTAGACTACATTTCACGGAGGTCTGTATTTTAGGTTTGACTCAAATCCGGGTTCGAGATTAAGTATCATATTGCCCTGATGTCCCCTGGTTAAAGCTTATGTGTTGAGGCACTGGAAAAGTGAATGCATTTATTCATATGACCGCTGGCTAGTGGATCTTATGAGGGTACTAGGGAGGATTAAGCGCCACTTGTCTCGGAATGGAAAAAAGAATTTCACGATAAGAGGTGGCGAATTTAGAGGCTATCTACTCGACCCAGCTCTAGCGTCCTTGCCATCGGTCTGTCTGTCTAAGTGTAGCTTTTTGAAGCGGTGGGCTTTTATATTTTTTTATGACTGGTTGTTTATATTGGGAATACTCTAGTTTTCTCTATCTCTAGATCTAGAGATCTGTAGGTTCTAGAACTAATTTTTCTTCTCCCTTTTTTCATTTTCCTGTAACATTGTACATTAATAAGATAGGACCTGGACTGCCAAGCAAGGGATTTTGATTTTTATTTTTTGGGGCTCTCTCTCTTTCCCGGGACACAGCTGCGGGAACATCCTCCACTGGACTAGAGGGGTTTTGGGAATTATAGGATTGGTGGACTAATCCTAGTCTTTACACTTTGGGGTTCTCGTTTGTCATTAATATCCAATCCCAATTTACTACCTTTTTGTTCTTTTTCCCTCAATGTGAGGAGTGGAGTCCTGGTTTTTCATGTCTGGATAGGGGCGGGCAGTTCTCTGCAGCTGTGATTGTATATTTTTTTTTTTTGTTTTTTTGTACATAGTTCGCCTACTCAGTTATAGGGGTGGGCACCCAGGTTTCCGGGTTGGTATGTATGTGTGTTTGTATGTTTATGCAAAATACAATAAAGATACTCTTAAAAAAAAAATAATGGCTCATTTTAATAAAAAAAAAATAATCATTTTTAAAATATGTTTTTACTTCATTTTCATACGTGCCAGTACATCTTTTAAAAAAAGTCCACAGTTTCTGGTTTTACCAGTAGTTGTTGCTGTGAAGACATGCTGCCTGCTTCCACCCTCCCCAGAGGTGCTTACATTTGCCTCATTGATAAATTGTCTCTCTACACACACACATATGCACACAAACACACACACAATCACCACCATCAGCCAGTCCTGCTGATGCATTGTAAAGTTCCAGTTCTGTCTTCAGCTGCCCTCCCACTTGGCTTGTTTGGTATGAGATTTTAATATTTTACAGGGAGTGATTGTGTTTGGTAACTGAAATGGACAGCGGCATTCTGTACCTCTGAATTACCAAAATCCTACTCAAGTCACTCATTGTATTTGCTATGCCTCACACAGCTGTGGTTTCTTGATTTAAAGCAAAAATTAAAAAGGGAAACAAGAGAAAAAGGAAAGTGAGTGGTTTCTTAAGCAATCAGTATCAGAAATGGACAGCTACAAGCTGTCCTTTGCAAGAGACATGCGCTTGCTCACTCAGTCATGTTGTCAATGTGATTAAATAGAAACAAGAAAAAAACAATACTATAAAAAAAAGATTTTGTGTGTTTCTTGGAGGGCATAGTGTGAAATGTTGGGATTAGAGAGTTTATTCATTTCAGAAATTACAGTGTAATAATCTCTGATAGATGAAAATGGAAGAATGCCCTGTGGCTGATGAACCTTGATACACTGATGTTGTGCTGGAATAAAATCACTATTTCAGGTGGCCACTGACCAATCAGAATGTAGGATTTTTTCTTTCCATTGTATAATTCCAGGGTTGATCATAATTTAAACAGATCCATTTTTTATAATCAAACTGCAAGCATTATCATCTGACAATAAAAAAGTAAATTTGTTTTTTCCTGGATTTAATTAAATGTCACCACATAAAGCTAATGACAATAACAAAGTAGTTTGTTCTTAATATACAGAAATATGTGAATAAATACCCAGCTACTTAGATTGTTCGTTAATCACGTGTATTCTTAATTTGTTGAATATATTTCCTCTCATTTCGTCACAAGGTTTTACATTTGGAGAATCTTTATAAACCAGCAGCAGAAGATCTAGAAGATAGGGTTTGCAGGAATAAAACCATGCCAATAGCTAACAAAAACACGGCGGACACAGTTCAACCCAACAGTGTTGTATTATTTAAAAATGGTTTGCTGTAATTTAAATAAAAACTATTACACAGTGAATAGCAACCAGAGAAACACAGAAAGAGATGGCAGATAAAGCACTAGTGGCCCATTCAGTCTGCTTAGCCTGCCTAACTTCACAACTTATGGTTATGCCTTTCCTTTCTAACACTTTGTGTCTGTCCCACCCCATCTTGAAACTGCTCACTGATTTGGCCTTAACCATTTCCTTGAGCAGTTTATTCCACTTGTCGACCACACTTTTGTGGAAAACATACCTGTGGACATCCTTCCTGAACCTTTTGCTGGGCAGTAGAATTTAATTCTCCCTCATACCTGTGTTCATGTTCAAGGTGAATATGTCCTTGCATACTGTATTTTATTTGCATATCAAAATGCATAATGTTTTAAACTATTATGAACAATAAAATAGTAGCTTTTGTTTGCAGTTTATAATGAAACAGTAAGGTTCACACCAGGGAGGTAATTTATTGACCCTACCACATCTTAGTTTAATTTTATGGTGGTATAAATAGCAATGAGTCCATTCTTTCAGTTATGAATGAGGAGAGACTCCATTAGAAGGAGGAATGACAAAGAAATGGGTAAGTAAAAAAATACTGTTTCAAAAGTATATTTGAATAACATGTATTCATTACAGAAAGGTAAGGCTGTTGGGGAAAATGAAATTACCAGGGTTATATGCACATTTATTTTGTAATGCAGGAACATTGTAATATTAATAATCATGGACAACAATTGATGACCAAAGTCAACATGAATAATTCTCAGACTAGATTGACCATGGTCATCAATGCTCATCCCTGAGCTATTTATTATTAATGATTCTCCATGGATAACCATGATTAAAATGATAGGCAAACCATGAAAGACTATGGTTGCTGACTGTGTATAACCATGGGTTAACCAAGTACAGTACAGTGGTGCTAGCAAAGATGCAATGCAATACCTTGCAGTATTACTACAGCATGCTGTAGTATGTTGCAGGAAACAGTGTAATTCAGTGACAATTAAGACCTTCTTCAGTGCAATATTTTGTGACATGCCATTTACCTCAAGGTATTGAGTTGCATCCTGGCATACTCTGCTGTACAACCTTGGTTTGTTCACGATCATAAGAGTGTTGGAAAAGCACCATTTAAGACCTCCCACTGAGTCCTATATTCCAACCAGCATCCTACCCACAGCCTAAAAAAAAGAAAAGGCTGAGAAGGGACGTGATCACAGTTTTTGACTACTGAAAGAGATAGACAGGCAGAATGTGCACTGATTTTAGAGCTGGTGAGTGCAGGAACAGTTAGATGGTATTCCCTTAAACTGAGGGTAAAGAATAAGTGGGAATGTCATCAAGGCACAGGTCACAAAACAGAGGAAAACCAGAAGCAGTTTCAAAATTCACACTGTTTTAATTTTTCTCAATAACAGCAAAATAAAAACTATTCAGTATAACTGTTTACAAAGGCAGTCCAAACAAAAAAAAAAACTAAGTCCTTCATCTGAGAGTATCTCTTAATTCCCAGTTTCAGTCTCTCACTCTCCATGTCTCTCTAGCAAAAGCATTGCTGCTCTTTTTATAAGTCTTTGGGAACTCGTTCAGTGAGCCTGCTTCTTACATGTTTTGATGCAGGTGCAGCAAAAAGAACATAGTGATCCAGAACTGACCTCTTGTTTACTAACCTGCAAAGGACTTAAAAACTGCATCTCAGGTTAACCCCTTGAGTTCTAAATAGCTTTTTGCAATCATTTAAACAGTTTAACTATGCACAGTTTTAAACAAAGGGATCCCAATATCAGTGACATTTCCACATAAAGATTCACATACATTTTTACAACTGCAGATATGCAAGGGGGAAGAAAAGAAAGAAACAGCAAGTGAAGGCAGGGAGACACTGAGAGGCAGAGAATTGCAAAACCATCAGAGTGATCAATTCCTAGGTCCCACAAGAAAATTTGGTTGTGCAACCAGACAGACAAGAGACAGAAAATGAGTGGAAAGAACATATCCTTGCATTTCAATTCTTTTTGCATAATAAATAGGGCAGGGCCTTATTCAACCCTTTCACATACACCCTCTTTAAGAGTGAACCTGTTTTTGTGAAAAAACAGGTTTCCAAATCATTCTTTAAATTCTCCTTTAACATTAAAATAGCTAATAATATTTACAGTTCAGTGAACATGCTGCTGAGAGACACAGCGAGAGAGATAGCGAGAGAGAGAGAAAGACAGAGACCAGCCAAAGCTTCCTTAAATCAATGAGGTTATTTAATAGACTACACTGAATTGAACTATTACTTTTTAGACCTGTGTAAGTAACTAGTATTGATTCTCAATTACTGGGGTAGACTTTTCTCAGTTTAACTTTTATTTGCCAGGTAGGGACTGTAGCTGGGAGGTATTTGAAGTCATTTGTGACTAGACCTGTTACTTAACCTCTGTGAAATAGGTATCTGAAAGGAAGGAAGGCACTTCCCGGGGTGGAGTGTCAGAGTTGTAGTTGATTGTTTCTGGAGGGCACAGGTTTACTGCCACCCACCCTGACCCTCACACCACCTGCCTCAAGTGCATAACTTCCTTTATAGCAGGGGTTCTGATATCAATTCCCCAAAACTGCTAACAACATACACCTGTTCATATCCTTAAAGGCACAGCACACTGAATAGGGGGTAGAGACACTCACAAGCTTGAACATACTAAAACAAGAAAAGAAAAAAAGAAAAGCATCTGTAACAGGAAGGGACACAGACATGTGGGGAGTGGTGCCATGCACTGGTTGTGGAGCAGCAGTCTTCCAGGAGACATTCTGGAGACTGCATTGTTCCCCTATTTGCAGGCACCTCTCTAGTCTGAGGGAGGAGGTTGTTCGTCTCCATGCTGACCTGGCAAGGATTTGGGTAAACCTGTTTCCCAACCCAGGGGAGCACCCAAGCCACTGCCACTACCTCAGAGGTTGCCAAGAAAGATGAGTGGTTGGACCATGGTGGGCTCAGGGAGGGTGAGGGTGGTGGAACATAGGTGCATCCCTCCAGTTGTGCCTCTCCACAATTCATTCTCCACTCTGGTAGAGCATGGTTCTTCTATGGAGGCACCTGCAGTGGAGACCAAGGAGGATGCTGGGAACTTCCACACTGGAGACCCACAGGAGGATGGCGCAGAACCTCACAGGGGAAGGAAACAACTCCTGGTGGGGGACTCAATTGTTAGGGGGTAGAACTGGGGGAGGGAGGGGAAAGGAAGGTACAGTGCCTGCTAATTGCCATGGCTTGGAGGGACAGGAAATGAATCCTCAGGATTGTGGGAGCAGCTGCAAGGGGGGAGTGAGCTGGATGTCATTATCCACCTAGGAACAAATGACCTAGCTGAGAATAGGATCAGAGCAGTGCAACAGGAGTTTGTGGAGTTTGGGAGGGGCTTTAGACAAGTAGCACATACTGTAACTTTCTCGGAAGTGCTATCTGTCTATGGCATGGATGAGGCTAGGGTACTCTGCACCATGGGATTCAATGACTGGTTAAAAAAACTGGTGCAGAGCTCAGGGATTTGGCTTCATTGGGGACTGGGGCTCCACCTGGAGGGGTGCAGGCCTATACTGGCACAATAGTCTGCATCTATCCAGGAGTGAACCAGGATCCTAGGTGATAGGTTTAAATACTCAATTGGCAGGCATTTAAACAATTCAAAGGGGGAGGCACTGAAAAGGAGATGGGAAATCCTAGCCCCCCACAAAAAAAAATCAGGGTAGTTAGTGAGGTAAACACAAAGACAGAGCAGTCAACAGGGAGGAGGGTAGGGGTAAATGGAGAAAAAGACAAAGGAAGTAAGGACAGTGATGGGGCAAAGAGAAATAAAGCCTTAAAAAAATGGATGGTAATGAGTACCAATGTCAGTAGTCTAGGTAAAAATCTCCCCAAAATGGTGGCCTTGATTGAAGAGGTATGCCTGGATATCATGGCAGTCACAGAAACATGATACACAGAGAACTATGACTGGGATATCAACATACCAGTGTACACAATCTACAGGAGGGATAGGGAGGGAAGAAGAAGAGTAGGAGAGTAGCTCCCTATGTAAGGGAAGGGATCAAAGAAACAGAACTAAAGGGTAAACAGAGAGGACAGGAGACATTGTGGCTCACCCTCAGTAATGGAAATGGCACCACAATTCACACAAGAATTGTATACAGACCCCCATCTCAGGGGGAGGAAATGGACAAGGAAATGATAGAAGGCATCCTTAGGATGGCAGAGAAAGGGGAGATATTGCTGATGAGGGACTTGAATATGCCAGATGTTAACTGGAGCACCTTTGCTGCAGCCACATCCAAGAGCAGTCAGGGTGCTTCGAAGGAAGAAGGAGGGGCCACTAGAGGGCATGGGTGGAAGCTGGAGGGGGGAAGATTCAGGGGAGAAAGGAGGAGGTGCTACTTCACTGAGAGGGTGGTGGAGCCATGGAATGCACTGCCTAGGGGGCTGGTGGAGGCAGAGATGGTGGAGGGGTTCAAGAGGGGCTGGAACAGATACAGGGGATGGATTCTGGAAGCAAAATCCAATGCAGCAAGAATATTCAGAACTGGGAAGGGAGAAGCCAGAGAAGGCGAAGGGGGCAGCAAGGTCAGCACCCAGGGTGGGGACTGACCAATTGAGCAGACTCGAAAGACCATTAGGCCTATTCTGCTGGCATTTTAGTATGTTAGCAGGGCCATTCTCAATGCCCTATAGGGGGCATGCCTCAGACAGCCAGTTTTGGAACCCACTCGAGAGGGAGCAATCTTAAACCTGGTACTCTCAAATGGGGATGGAGAGAGGATCTCTGATCTTGAAGTGGGTAGCCATATGGGAACAAGCGACCACCAAACAGTGTGGTTCATGATAAACTTAGCTGTAGAGTCAAGTAATACAAAAAAGAAGGTACTGGACTTCAGGAGGGCTGATTTTGTCAAAATGGGACAGTGCCACAGAAAAGCACTAGCAAACAAGCAAGAAGGTGGGGTGGTCAACAGTGGGGAAAATCAAAACCACCATCACAGAGGCAACAAGCCTTTGTGTGAAGCAAATAAACAAATCAAAATGAAAGAAAAAAACACGATTGTTCTCAAAAGAAGTGGAGGAGAAGGTTAGGGAGAAGAAGATAGCCTTCAGGAAGTATAAGGAAACACAGAAGGAGCAGGACACATAACTGTACCAATTAAAGCAAAAGGAAGTGGGGAAGGCAGTCAGAATAGCAAAGGCCCAAACCGAGGAAAAAATAGCCAACTCGGTTAAGAAAGGGGATAAAATATTTTATAGGTACATTAGGGAGTAAAGAAAGACTAAGGCAGGGGTACTGAGGCTGAATAAAGAGGAAGGTGGTTGGGCAGAGAGCGACAGTGAAAAAGCAGGGATACTGAATGAATACTTCTGCTCAGTATTCACAATGGAAGAGCAGGGAGAGATCCCTAATCTAGTCAATAGAAGCACTCTGAATAGGGGGGTTGATATTAGTCCTTTCACAGAAGAAAGGGTTCTGAAAGAACTCTTGAAACTGAAGGTGGATAAAGCAATGGGGCCTCCTGGGATTCACCCCAGAATTCAAAAAGAACTAAGGGAAGAATTAGTAACACCACTGACTACCCTTTTTAATAAATCATGGGATGATGGTGCAGCACCTGAGGTCTGGAGGAGGGTGGATGTGATTCTCCTTCACAAAAGTGGGAGCAAGACAGAGGCAGAAAACTACAGACCTGTCAGTTTGACCTCAGTAGTAGGGAAAATGATGGAATCACTTATGAAGAAAAGAATTGTTGAGTACATAGAGGCCAATGGGGCATAGGACCCAAGGCAGCATGAATTCGCAGAAGGAAGGTCATGTCAGACAAATCTAATTGATTTCTTTGACTGGGTGACCAATGTAGTAGATCAGAAAGGGCTGTGGACATGTCCTACCTAGACTTTAGCAAGGCATTTGACACAGTGCCACACAAAAGATTAATAAACAAATTAGCCAGCCTGGGAGAGGGTCCCAGGGTGGTAGCCTGGTAAAACACCGGCTGGACAACAGGACATGTAGGGTAATAGTAAATGGAGCCCACAGTGAAGAAAAGGGTGTTACTAGTGGGGTACTGCATGGTTCAGTACTGGGGCCGGTCCTTTTTAATGTCTTTATTAGTGACACTGCAGAGGGACTGGACGGAAAAGTATGTCTCTTTGTAGATGACACAAAGATCTGCAACAGGGTCGATATGCAAGGTGGGGTTGAAAGGATGAAAAGGGACTTGGGAAGGTTGGAGGAATGGTTAAATGTATAGCAGATTAGACTCAACACACAGAATTGCAAAGTAATGCACCTGGGAAACAAAAACCCAGGGGAAGAGTACACAGTGGGGGGTGAGATACCGACAACAGCAAAAATGGAAAGGGACTTAGGAGTAGTCATATCAGATGACCTAAAGGTAGACCAGCAATGTAAGAAGGCAGTAAGAAGGGCTGGGGGGACACTGGGATGCATAGGGAGAGGCATCACCAGTAGAAACCAAAAAGTTGTTGGCCCTCTGTACAGACAGGTGGTAAGACCACATCTGGAGTACTGTGTACAGTTCTGGAGACACCATCTCTGCAAAGACATAGACAGGGTGGAGGCTGTCCAGAGGAGGGCAACCAAAATGGTGAATGGTCTGCACCAGAAGACATATGAAGAAGGACTAAAGGAGTTTAAGATGTATAGCCTTGAGGAAAGGAGGTAGAGGGGGGACATGATAGAAACTTTCAAACACCTCAAGGGAATCAACAACGTCCAAGAGGGTAGCATCTTTCAGAAAAAGAGATGTGCAAGAACAAGGGGGCACAATTTGAAGATAGAGGGGGGACGGCTCAGAGATAATATGAGGAAGTATTTCTTCACAGAGAGGGTTGTAGATGCATGGAAAAGCCTTCCTGAGGAAGTCGTTGAGTCAAAATCAGTGGGGGAATTCAAGAATGCATGGGACAGACCTAGGGCAATTCTAGTGGGGGGTAGGAGGAAGTAGGCTGTTGGTTAAATAGGATCTGCAGCTTATCCATTAGGTAGGGAAATGGGCAGACTAGGTGGGCCAAGTGGTCCTTATCTGCCATCAGATTTTATGTTTCTATGCAGTACAGCAAGCAGAGAAGTTTCAACTCACATTTTTTCAACCTTTGGAATTATCAATTCCTGATCCATATCTTGACAGAAAATCAGCATTGACATTCTCTTTCCCAGATCTGTGCATCACTTTAAATGTAAATAGCTCTAGTACCAGGTACCACTGAGTGATTCTAGAATTTTTATCCTTCATTTGGTTAAGCCAACAGAGAGGATTGTGATCTGTTACAAGTACAAAGTCAGCTTCTAATAAATAAGACTTAAGGGACTCCATGGCTAACTTTGCCGCAATGCATTCCTTTTTAATGGTGGAGTACCTTTTTTCTCTGTCATGCAATTTCCTTCTTATGTATAGAATATGATGTTCTTTCCCATTTATATGCTGACTCAAGACTGCACCTAGGCTTACCTCTGATGCATCAGTCTGTAACATAAATTGTTTCTCAAAGTCTGGGCTTCTTAAAACGGGCTGAACATAATGCAGCATTAATGGCCCCAAAAAACTCGTCACACTCTGGAGGCCAATTCACATTATTCGGGAACTGTCTCTTTGTGAGTTCAGTAAGGGGAGTATCTAACTCGGCACAGCTGGGAACAAATCTCCACTAATAACCTGCCAGCCCTAAAAATTACCTGACATGTTTCATGGTTTTGGGGACATGGCTGTTAGCTACATCTTCTATCATGAAAAATCTCTGGCTTGACTTCTCCATTTCCCAAAATATAGCCCAAATATCTGCTTTCCTGCATACCCAAGGCATACTTAGTAGGATTAATTATGAGACCTGCCTTTTTGATAGCTTTAATAACTACTCGTAGGTGTTCCAGGTGGTTTTTACAGTCTAGACTGTACACCACATCATCCAGGTACACAGGACAATAACCAGTGTGAGGGGATAAAATTACATCCATGTACTATTGGAATGTAGCAGGTGTGCCATGTGAACCAAATGGCATGGTGGTGAACTGAAAGAATCCTGCAGGAGTGGCAAATGCAGTTTTGTCTCTGGATTGTGTTGCTAGAGGGATTTGCCAGTAACCCTCAGTGAGATCGAGGGTACTGATTTACTTGGCACTTCCTAGTCTGTCCTCCAAATCATTTATTCTGGGCATAGGATAACTGTCAAATTCTGATACTTGATTAAGTTTCCTAAAATTAAGGCAGATTCTTACACCCTCTTCTTTTTTGTTTACAGTCACCATTGGTAATGACCAAGCACTTCTCGACTCTTCTATGATACCTAATTCTTTCCTTCTTTGTATTTCCTTAATCACGTTAGTGCTTAACCACCCTGGTAATGTGTATGTCTTTTGTCAAATAGACTGAACATTCCGTGTCACTATTGCATGCTATACCCCTTTTGTTTGGCCTGGAACTGTGTTAAAATAATGTTAAATGTCTTTAGCAAGTTACAAATTTCTGCGATTTGTTCGGAGATTAAGGAAACATTCACCTTTAGAGCATCAGCAGTTACAGTTTGTTCCAGTCTATCGTAAGCTACATCAACAGCTTCTATTTTAGAGCACCAAAGTGGCTGGTTGTTTGTGTTCATCTCTGTCAATAGTTTAGTTTTGTGGATTTTCACGTGTTTCTGCTTGGAGGAACTGGACCATTCTTGGACATGACATCCATGAATGTTTCCTGGACTAAGAAACTACAAAACATCACCACCAGGTATTGGCATTCTCATCATAAATCAACTTTTTTGGAAGCCATCAAAAGCAAAAGTAAGGTCAGTAAATCTGTTACACAAGCTCTGAGTTGTGGAGTGCTGCATTGAATCCACATTTCCATCTGACTTGTTCTTATAGGATATGTGCTTGTTTTTGAGGTCTATTCAGAACCATTTTGGAGAACAAAGGGAAGACACTAACAAATGATTTTTACATCATGCATATGCCCCAAGCCAATGTTCATCACCTTCAGGAATTTAACACATTCTGGGTCTTTGATCTACAATAACAACAGTTTACTGGGTCCCAGTAGTTCACCATTTTCTGTGGATTTGATTATTTTGCATTATTTGACTCCTGGTACCTTGGTCAAGATTATTATATTACATATCTCTGAACATAATTATCTGTATGGTTTAATATTACTACATCAAGAATGCTACCTAACCTGTTCCTGCTGAGGGTTGGACTCACCTATAGGCTGTTACTGCTGTGCCTGCTCAAACTTTTACTTTTGCTATTACTGTTGTCTGGTGATATTCACCCAAATCCCGGCCCTGGCCTGCCACGTATGGCAACTCCCATAAAATGACTTGGGACACTCACTTTGGCATCCCTAAATATCTGCAGCCTCCTACCAAAGCTGGATTCTCTACAAATATTTGCTACTCTACACAATCTAGATGATCTGGCAATTGTTGAAACATGGCTCTCACCAAAAATCTCTGACTCGGCTATTACCATACCAGGCTACAACATCTTCAGACAAGACAGGACAACCAAAAGAGGTGGTGGTGGTAGTGCAATTTATCTCAAAGAGTCACTCATGGGCCACCTCTTGTCTGTTCCTGTGGCTGCTATAACCACTCAGTTACTCTCCATCAGAATTCTGCTTAGTGCCCAAAATAAGTCACTTACTGTGGCATCCATATACATCCCTCCAAAAGAGCAAGAGAGTGGTTTCAACTCGGTACTGGACTTCACATTTAACCAGCCACCTGGGTCAGAGTCAATTCTGATTGTAGACTTCAATATAAACTGGCTTGCACCTGAAAATCAGAGCTTTAAGGATCCCATCTCTGCCGTAAATTTTTCCCAGCTCTTTGACTCCCCAACCAGATCCAATTACAAAATGGGGACTAAAAGCCTTTTGGACTGGGTCTTAACCAGTCATCCAGACCACATTACTAACACCACTGTCCTCCCAGATACGCTCAGTGATCATTCCCCTGTCATCTGCACATGGACAAACAAATTTTGCAAACCACTCCCATGGACAATTACCAGCGGAGTCCTTGCCCGGGGTCACCTGGGACCTCTTACATCCCTCCTTAGAGTGTAAGACTAGTCTCCAATCTACAGAGTGAAGGATGTTGACACAGCACTCAAACACTTCATCAGCACCTATAATTCTGCCAGCAACTCTCATGCACCCCTAAAAAGGCATAAAATCAAAGGACCTTGCAACCCCTGGCTCTCTGTAGAATTCCTAGCTCTAATGAAAATAAGGGACCTCATCTGGAACTGTGCCTAAGCCACTAGCACACAATCTGACATCCAGAACCACAAAAGAGCACGAAATGACTTCACTAAATCCGTCGGTCTAGCAAAAATGAAACACTATCAGGAAGTGCTTACTGATACCTGGGGCAAAAGAAATACTTTCTGTGATGGTATTACAGAAATCACAGGTAAAACCTCGAAATCATCACCTACCATAACGGACTTAAATCGGATCACTACCCTTGATCCTCTAACTATTGCCAATACTTTCAATAATGCATTCACAGACATCAGCAGTGTTCTCCCACCAGACTTTTTTGATGCAGATGTCACCTTGCCCACCTCTGATAGCACTCCCACACCTACTAGCCACACTGCATTTTACTACAAAGTTATCTCACTGCAGGAAGCCTGTAAATACATCCTCAAGGCAATTGGTAAGTCTAGACACAGTGAGGATTCCCTTGAGCTTAATCTGTTGTCCCTCACACTAGAGGAAGTGCAAGTGCTATGGTAACACCGGTGCACAAATGAGGTGACAGGTCTCTCCATGTAAACTACCAGCTGATCTCCATACTTCTGCCCTTCTCCAAGGCACTTGAATGCATCGTAGCCGACCAGCTTACAGATTATCTTGATAAACATAAGATCCAATGTACTGAACATCATGGATTCAGAAAAGGACACAGCACCTCCTCAGCTCTCATGGAATTCACTGGTTTCATACACAAATCTCTCAACCATGGACAGATAGTTGGGGCCGCATTTATCGACCTGACAAAAGTGTTCGACATGATCCATCACCCCCTACTACTGGAACGGCAAAGCAATGCTGGAATTTCCACTGACTCTAACTCCTGGTTTAAAAGTTATCTGGAGAACCGCATTCAGCAAGTCAACATTGCTGATGTCATCTCTGACTCTAAGCCAGTTCACTCAGTCATGTCCCACAAAGGTCCATCCTGGGCCCTCTACTATTTAGTCTCTTCTTAAAAAATCTACCAAGATTCTGCCTCCCCAAAATACTATTATACATGGACGATGCTGTCACACAGACCCTACGCCTCTTGAAAGCCAGATGCAACTTGGATTTGCATCAGTTGAAAAATGGTTCAGAGATCACAAACTGGTGCTAAACTATAAAAAAACTAAGCTCATGCTCTTCAACAGCTCCCACAGTAAACACAGGCATCATCCCCTGACTATCTCTAACCACCTTGGGACCGCTTTTGAGCAGGTACCATTGACAGAAACTTGTCCTATGGGGTGCATATTAACAACATTGCCAAAGCAGTCAATACTCACATCATCCTTCTCTGCAGACACATTAATTCCTTTACACCAGAAGCCTTACAGTTGGCCGCACAAAGCTGTGTTACCTCCATTATTGATTATGGATTGATAATCTATGGATCTGCCACTGAAACTGACCTCCGGCACATTTTCACTGCTCTAAACAAGGCACGTCGCCTCATCTCAGAAGCCACTCATCTCATCCACTCTTGTGACCTCTATACCCAAACTGGTTGGCTCCAGCTTAGAAATTGCATCAAATATTAAACATGCCTGATGGCCAAGAAAATAGCCCTAGGCCTCCTACCACCTGGAATTCCAGGTCTTCTCAGCCCCCCCCCCCAATACCCACTATACCCGTGACTCTGAATCCCAGTTCTTTCTGGTCCCTCACTGCTGTACCTCCCAGGGACAAAGATCGTTCACCTACAGAGTCCCTCTTTGGATGAATGCCCTCAACTGTGACATCTCGTCTGAATCCAGATTGGGCCCTTTCAAATCCAAGCTACAGCCACTATTCTCTGCCACTTGTTCCTGTGACTGTTTCTGCTAAACCCCTCTTTGGCAATCTAAAACCCTAGCACTTGATTACTGTTAAATCTCCTTAGCACCATCTCTGACATCCCCTCCCCCTGCTACACTACCCCTTCACCTTTTCTCCTCTCTACCTAATGCCCCTCCCCCTCCTGTCTGTCCTGACAAGGCCTGTTGACTGATTTTCAATTTACTGTGTGTATTCCTGTGCATGAAACTACTTAGCGTTGCTCGTTTCTAGTCTTTAATCCACTTTCAATGTCAACTATTGTTTTCTTATTTACAATTTCTTTTTTTAGTTGTTTAACCAGGAGTAGCACACTAAGCTGAAAAAACTTTTTTATAGGTGCGACCTGGGAGCACAGGGAAGTTAAGTGACTTGCTCTGGTCACATAGTATGTAAGTGAAAGCTGTGGGATTCAAACCCAGGTCTGGTCTGCTGGATGTCACCAGCTCTGCAGCTCAGAGCCTTAAACCACTGTGGTGTACTGTCTCCCGAATTATTTTACCATACCCTGTTTAGTCTGTAAACCTGTTGAACTCCTTTCTTTATGCATACTGTTTTGCCATACTTTTTGTTCTATTAACCTGTTGTATTATGCTGCTGATGTGGAACCTTTGTAAAAGAGCTCTAAGCTCAAAGGTATTTGTAATCCGAGATCTAAATAAACAAACAAAAATAATGTTCTTTATCAGTGTCTGGTAAAATGAGCAAAACAGCGTTTGGTGTTTTTTTCAACCCACTTCTTGAGTAGGTTAGCATGGTATATCATAGTAGAATTTTTCCTATCAGAGATCTCAATCTCATAGTTAAGTGTGCCAGTACATCTAAACACTTTATAAGGCCCTTGCCACTTCATTAACTGTTTGTTTTCTGCAGTGGGTAACAGTAGCAAGACCTTTTCACCTGGCTCAAAAACTTTCTTTTACCCCATGGTCATAATACACTTTCTGCTGGTTTGGGGCCTTTTCCTGATTACCATGGGTGATTTCAACATATTTTGCCAGCTTCTTTCTCATAGCACACATATAAGATGTAATAGATTGTTTCTGATGGGGGTTATTTTCCCATATTTCTTTTATTACATCTGGTGGCCCTCTTCATTGTCTACCATACAGCATTTCAAATAGTGAAAAACGTGTTGATGCCTGTGGCACTTCTCTGCAAGCAAAACGTAGGTAAGGTAAGTATTAGTTCCAGTCTTTCCCTTCCCCTTTTACAAACCTTTTTAGCATGTGTTTTAGGGTTTGATTAAAACACTCAACAAGACCAACGGTGATGGGGAGGTTCTTATGGCAGTGATACCTAGTAGTCAGGACAGCTCCTTCAGAAATGCTGCACCAAAATTACTACCCTGATCAGCAATAATGTCTTTAAGTATGCCCACCCTACAGAAAATTTTAGCAAGCTCTGCTGCAACTTTTGGGGCTGTGACAGTACGCATTGAAACTGCCTCTGAGTATTGAGTAGCATAGTCACATACTACTAAATTAATCAATCACCCTTTTTACTTTTGTATAAGGAGTCAACCACATCCATTGCAATTCTCTCAAAAGGCATATTTATCTAAGGTGGAGCACCAGGGACACCTTGTCTTTTTTAGTCACTGGGGCTACTTTCTGACACTTAGCACAAGAACTACAATAGGTAGCAAAATCTTCTTGAATTCCAGGCCAGTAAAATCTGTACAGCAATCTGGCAAGGGTGCGATTCCTCTCCGAGTGACCAGTCATAGGGCTATCGTGTACTATCTGTAGCAACTCAGATCTATACTTTTGTGGTATAACCAATTGTTCTAGCTGGTCCTGTGTCTGGGGTTTAACCCAAACTCTGTACAGCAGCCCATAATGTTTTTTAAACATAGGTTCGCCTGTTTTGGTTTCAGCCCCTGCTGCTTAAAATAACCCTGGTGAGAAACATTGTTAGCTTGTTCTGAAAGAAAATCACAATCAATGATCAGTTTAGTTTCAACATTTTTCATATGTTAACCCCTTGTATCCATCAGTCTTTTGTTGCCACTGTTTCTTTGGGCACTGGGTCCAGTTCTTGAAGGATGGTGCGAGTCACCACCAAAGGCGACTGTGCCAAATGCAGTTGTTCCAGGGACCCTGCACCTGATTCTCTATCAGGCAGGGTCCCCTCGGCTAATTCCCATGACTTCCACCAACTGTACAGGTACAACAAACAGAAGGTGTACCTAGACAGTATGCTGCAAGCCTGCACCATGCCACAGTAAAAGCACAAGTGCCCCCCACCCCAGTCACCAGGCCGGTCAAGCCCCACAGGGCTTACCATGCCCCCTAAGCCCTGATCCCCATATTACAGGCTGTAATGCCCCTTGGGGCTACACATGCCCTTCCAAGCCCTGATCACCAAAATATGCCCCAAACCCTGATCCCCAAAATAAGCTCTGCTGGGCTAATCATGTTGAACCAGCCCCAATCCCCAATTGCCTGCCCACCCTCCAAAACCTAAGTGTTGTAATGGCAACAGCCATATCTAGATTGGTACCCGCAATACCTGGTAGTCCAGTGGGCCATCACCCCCACCCAGCAGTGCCGGAACATTCCGCTCCCCACCGACCCAGCTGGCGAATGGCACACCCCACCTCTCACCTGGATAACAAATGAGGCAGGGCCTTATTCAACCCTGTCGCAGGGAATATTAGAAAATATTACTTCACACAGTGAATAGTAAACATATGGGATATCTTTTACAGTGAGGTTGTGGAAACTAACACTTTTCAGTCTCTTGCTGCAGGACTCAACTGACTCCTGAAAGAAGATTGGTAGTATGGTTGCACAGCGTGAGTGGGGTACTATTCCTGCTATAAAGCTTGGGTGGGTCCCCATACCCAAATTGTGTATATTCCCTGCTGCATGGCAACAGGGCAGACATGATGGACATTAATTCCTTTCTGTCATCACAATGCTGTCACTATGTAGATCATATTGCCACACATCTTCTAGGGACACATATCAGACAGAATAGTTGTGGCCTCTAGTGCAGCACTCCTTGAGTACTATTACTTCTTGGCATATGGATAAACAGAGGATTCCAAGTACCATCCATCTTTCACCTTTCACAGCCAGTAGATTCAGTTATGAGAACTTTAAAAAATACTAGGTAAATTGCACAACTAGGTGATAAGACAATTTCCAGCTGGGGAAAGGAATGCTTTTATTTCAGTTAAACTACAATAATTCTTACTATCCTTTCCGTAACACTGCTTGCATGCTCTAAAGCTGCTGAGATTACTGCTTCCACAGGATAAAATATTTAAAACCCCTCTAGCTTTATAAGTTTCTATGGACTTTTCTGAGTTATTCTGGCTGTTCAGCACTGGTGTCTGAGAAACTAATGGCTGTCTACTATTGATTGTTTCTTAGCTGCTTTCAAAGCTGAGGAATTTTTATTCTAAATAAGACATCAACATCACCACTTCATGCCACTTTAGCAGCTTCAGCACAAAGCTTTGTTTGTATGGCACATGAAAAGCATCTGCAACACATCAGACCTACAGGGTGCCATATTTGCAAAAAGATAGAGCAGCCATTACATTTAAAGTGACATTTACATAGAAAACACCAGCTTAATCCAATTGCTGGGCCTTTTTTCACTCTATGTTTGTTATTGTAGTCCTGTTGACTCCCACCCTGCACCATAGTAATATGAAACATCTCAGCTTTCCTTTACTTAATAAACAAACAAATAGAGAGTAGTGGAATTTATGAACTGCCTGATACTGGTTGACTTGATGTTCTTGCACATGTTTTATGATAGAGTTGATAAAGTTGTCTGTTCTGAATTATAGCTGATATTCATGTTTTAATATATTTTTTTTGTTGGTTTAAATTACACAATGCCATGTCTTAGTTTTTCTGAATATAATTAAAGGACACTTTCCATGGGTGCTTGAATTAAACCAACTGTTATTTTTTTCCCCATTTCTACAGCAGCTTAACTAAACTCTATGGAAATTATTCAGGCAATCCTAACCATAAATGAACTAAGCTAAAAATAAGTTTGGACATCAGAATACAATTATCTGAATAAATTATAGAAGATGGTATCAAGGTGTTAGTAGTCCTGCTCTAATTCATGTCAATGCAAACACTAGTATGACAGGACACTATATTTACTGAACAGCAAATAACTACACATGTACCATCTGTTTTTGTGCTGTGTAGCCTAACAACTGCAATACAGTGCTTTTACAAATTAGAAGCAAGTATTTTCAATATATGCCTAGTCTTAAAAGAGCAAAAGGGATATGAATATTGTTAATTAGCTGTATGTTTTTCATCACACTATATAGGGTGCTGAATAACATATGTGAGTGGCCACTAGGGTTACTGCTCACAAATAATGAATGCTGAATAATGAATCTGAATAGCTAATTGAGTTGTTGCTCACTGATATTTACATTAATACAGTATATCAGGCAAGTGTATCCATTATACTGCTATTACTATCTTAAGAAACAAGTTTTAAATGTTTAGCTAATAATCATCTGCAACAGGCCAGATGATGTTTTGATTCTCAGCTCTCTTGAGCATCAAGGTAAAACCCATTGCATTATTTAAATTCTACAACTCCCTTTAATATTCTGCTGAGATTTACATGTTTTCTCATTCGTGAAATATACTGTATGTGCATTTGTTCAAAGGGTTCTGTGCTTTTATTAATAATCGTTAACATCTTTGAAGGTTAATCATGATATGAAAGCCTGCTACAAATAAAGTTTGGGCAGTTCTTCATGTAGATATATACTGTATGAGTTCACATTTATTAGTTTTACAATTAGTAAATTGGGAATCAGTGACATTATTCCCTCACCTTTCATAAACACTTAATTTATCACCCAAAAACATTTCAAATGATTAGGTAATTTTGGTATCACGTGAAATGGGTGAGTATATATCAACAACTACATTTGGGTGACTACATAAGGGCTACAGCAATAATGGCTACCACCACTGAATGACTGGATTAATTATGCAATACCCCACCATCCAATTTCGGCGTGGTATGAGAATCCTAAAAATAGGGAGGGTGCTGGAGCAGAGCACTGCATATTACCAGGTGCACCTCTGATGTGGGATCAGCTGCAGGAGAAACAATATTGAGAAACAGGGAGAGAGATGGTATATGTAATCTGAGGAAAGGGAGTGGGAGAGAGAGTGGGAGTCAGGGATGAGAGGGGCACAGACACGGGTGTGTGAGTCAGAGGTTTGGGGAGGGGACACATGGACTGGGGGACAGAGAATAGCAAGGGGTACATGTGATGCTATTAGGGGTCTCCAATATGTTCATTGCACTGATTGGTCTGTGATGTTATTGTGCTTGCCATTATTGGTTCACCCTAAGACATTCACCCTTATAACCTCACCATTATGACATGAAACCAGTAATCATTTTTGTCATTCAGATATTTAGGAATAACCACATTCAAGCACAAATGTATGAGTTTGATGATAAACATCTTAAGATATATTTTAATATTTTTATTTATAAGGAGTGTAATGTAAATATATTTTAAATAAAGTGAGAAAAAAATAAGGGCCCTGTCTGAGATTTGAATTGAGGACTACCCAGAGCACAGTAATACTGCAACACCAGCTGTGCTATCAGGACAACTATAGATAGGGGGATCCCAAAGCACTCATCTTTTTCAATTGCACACCTTGGAGTCACACAAATTAGAATTACTTTTTTATTTACAAGAGTGCAGTGTGCACATATTTGAAATATAGTTTAAGACATAAGAAACAAGCATGTGCTCTGGCAGGAATTTGAGCCATGGTCTGCTCAGACTACTACCAGTGCAGCAGAATGGTATTGTCTTATATGGTACAATCCCTTCCTTCACCTAAACAAATGACACAGACAATGCACTTTGAGGAAATAGTCATAGTCATGTATTTATTAAACAAACAATTAGAATTTGAATTATTATACTGATGAGGTGTATGTGTCTATATACAGTGTGTATATATATATATATATATATATATATATATATATATTATATATATATACACGGAGAGAGAGAGAGCGAGAGACACACACACACACGCACACACACATCTAAAGAAACTAATGGTGCAGAGAGAAGGCACGGGGTCAGTATAAGAAGTCTGGCCAGCAGGCAGACTGGGTTAGATTCAGGGAGCTTCAAAATTCCTGTAAGAAGTGCACTAAGACTGCCCAACTTCAATACATCAGAGACCTACAACAGCACAATCTGGCTGATCCTGAGAAATTTTGGGCCCAGGTAAATGCCCTTATCAAGGGAGGTCCCTGCTCCACAAATAGCCCGATCACTCATGATGGCCAGCCACTCAGTGACCTCCAGACAGCCACCAATTCCTTCAGCCAAAATTTTGCAAACCTAGATAAATACGAAAATGGGTCCAACCACCCCCCCCCTCATCCAGACCTGAGAAATCTGGCCCCCTTCCCCCTAAATTTAAACTCAGATTGATTACCAAGAGCAAGGTACTAGCTCTCGTCAGAAAAATAAAATAAAGTGGCTCCACAGGTCATGACAAGCTGGAGCCTAGACTACTGAAGGCAGCTGTCCCTGCCATTGCATCTCCAATCACAATGTTAGTCAACAAATCTTTCCTGCCAGGCAAATCCCAGGAAAATGGAAAGAGGTGATGCAGTCAAAGCCACTTATAATGCCTGCGGCTATTATGGGGAGTCAGATAATACGGACAAAAAGTGTTTTCCATGTGCCAGTTCACATACAGTACATGCAGTGTACAATATGGGGCTTATAGCGGACATTGTCTGCCTTCTATATCATCTGTATTTCATTAATTTCAGCAGGAAAAATAGACTTGAGCTGCACTGCACCAGGAAACTAACAACAAATCTGAAGGTTTAACCATCAACGGTCACAGCTGAAAGAAGGCTTGTCTCAGCAGGGGAATTGATTTGTGTCAGATGCAGCAGTCGAGAACAAGACAGCAGTTTCTGTTTTAGAGGGAGATCCTGTCATGCAACGCAGACCTGATGCAAGCTGTGAGTTTGATGTAGAATGTAGATTGCTCCCCTGAACTTCCAGGATACAGCCTCTTTTAACCCAGAACAGCAGAGATGAAGGTAATAAATATTGGTTTGCTGATTTTCTTTTAAAATAAACAATGATTGCGATGGTGAGGGAGACATTCAGGGGAAGGTGGGATAAGTGGGCAGTGGGCCAGCAGGGGAACTGACTTTTTGTTTAAAATGACCATCCTATATAACAGGTGGAGTGTCTGTTCACAAACGCATCCGCTATAAGCAGCTTTAACTGTAGTAGTTCCTGTCCACAAAGGTGGTCCCAGGGAACCAATAGAAAACTACAGGCCCATCTCTCTTTCCTCTGTATTCTGGCCAAGGTGCAAGAAAGACTAATGTACAATCAGTTAAGGGACTACCTGGAAATGCAGCACTGTATTTCCACTCAGCAGCATGGGTTCAGGCACAACCACAGCACTGACACTGCATTAATCAGATTTACTGCTAGTGTACTACAGGAGCTGGACAATGGAACCCCCACTGGGGCAATCTTCATAGACTTAACCAAGGCTTTTGACTTGGTTAGTCATGAGCTACTCATCAAAAAGTGCACAAACCTTGGACTCAACATGCACTCATTAGTGTGATCCAACTACTACCTATCCAACAGAACCCAAGCAGTCAGATGGAGAGGTGTCTCTTCTACCTGGTTACCTATCTCAGATGGTGTACCCATGGCTAGATCTAAGGACCCCTCCTATTTGCAGTATTCATTAATGACCTTGGCAAAAACTGTGGGAACAGCCAACTCTTACTATATGTTAAAAACAAAATACCAGTGCACAAACCTCCCCCCCAAACATAGTACTTATTAATACAGAATTAGCCTGCCTAATTGGCTCCTTAAATAAGGTACTTCCACCCAGGAACATTTACAGGTGGTGGAAGGGAGCGTGCTGTAAGGGGTGCCACACCTCCCCAAACCAGCATGCTCCACTCGGCATTGCCCACAAATGTAATTCAAATTTCTGCTGGGGGTGCTACTGGGTTGTGGCAAATAACAGCAGTTAAAAACAAAATACCAGTGCACAAACATTCCCCCCCAAACATGGTACATATTAATATTTAAACAATTTCATGGCCAGTGGCTCTACATACTTTAAACTTCATGTAAAAAAGGGGGGTCCTCTTAGTTTTCAGATTGGAATTCCAAAGTGAGCAAGCTATACCACCACTCCACGGTGGGACCCTTTGGTATGGTCCCTACACTAGCTTCTCAGCGCTGAAATGCCTGCAGTGGCTACTCACAAATATAGAGTGCTGCCTGAATTGGCCTGCGTAATTGGTTGTTTTTAACTCTTACTATATGCAGATGGCACCGTCCTTTATAAGAGATATGGAGACCCCCTGGCGCTCAGCACACTGCTGGACCAGTACTTCCTACGCCTGGAACAATGGTTATTGGCAAATAGTCTGGTACTAAATGTCAAAAAGACCAAAGCTGTCTTGTTTTGCCCCAGACATCTTGGTACTGATAGAAGCCACCTGCTCCCTATCAACACGCCACCGGGGAGTAAGATCAAGGTCGTGGATTTGGTCAAATACCTTAGGGTAATAGTCGATCAAGGCTTCACAAACAAGGCCCAGGCGGACCAAACAACTCACGCCATCCACCAGAAACTATGTCTCCTATTTTGGCTAAACAAACAACTCACCCCTGACTCTAGCCTTGCAATTGCAAAAAGTATCCTACTGCCTAAACTTACTTATGCCACCCTCATCCTCCAGTCCACAGGAAAACCTGAAGCACAAAGGCTGGAGCTGCTGTACTACAAAAAATGGACATTTCACTGCAATATCCCCTCCTAGGACACACCACTGTGATGTACTGACTTACTTAAAATGTCCCTCACTGCCTAGCTCCAATACCCCCCTACTAACCATAGCATACAAATTAATCAACTGATAGTCTCCCCTAAGCCTTGAAGGCCTCCTCATCCCCAAGCACTCCTGCAGAATATTCCGCACTTCTTGGAAGACATTACTCAAAGTACCCAGGACAAGGACTACACTTGGAAGTAAATTCTATCTGCATTCAGCCCCTAACCTCTGGAATATCCTTCCAGATGACCTACACTCAGTTGGTTCCTTAGACACTTTTTGCAAGGGTCTAAAAACACACCTTTATGTGCAGCACCAGTGTACCTGCTAGTAGTTGCATGAAGTTCTTGCACTTGCTCCCTAATCCTCTACTGTACTTAACTTCACCAAACATTTAGCCTAGCCCTACCCTATGAAGTTGCTCAGCCCTGCTTGTCTCCACTGTATGAATGTAACCTGCTGTAAATAACAACTGTTTATTGATTGTCGCTGTTTTGAATTTACCTCTCAGCTGTATTCTCCTTCTGTATCACTTGTTATGATATCTACCTACATTTAAATAATTCCAGGTTGCCCCTGAGAAAAAGACCTCTGGTTCCAGTGGGCCTACCAGTTACCAAAATGAAATAAATGAACATGTATGTATATATAAAAATCCTAGGCATGAAATTTTGACTAAGAAGCATGGCCCTTGTGAACTGGGAAGAATGATTGAGGCCCGTATTTCCAATGAGTTTTGACAGGCACAACAGTTGTGTCATTGTCGTGTCACAAATCACAGCTGTGTCGGTGTCACAAGGCTGTGCTAGCATCAGAACATAGTTGTGCCATAATCTGTTGTGTTTGCACTTACATCCAAATTAATGACTTTAACGTGATACAATTATGATGCTCTCCGCATTTGTATTGCAAATAGGCCTCAAACATAATATAAGTTTATCTTATGCCAAGACATGTTCCTTTTGATGCAGCTATGAAAATCTGATGCAGTCATTTGTTACGTTCGCTTGCACGCATGCTCAAGTAACATTTTGGGAGAGTAGCACACTTTGGAGGTGTGCCTCTCCCATTCAATCCACTGCTCTATTGAGCAGGCGTGGCAGTCCTGCACCAATGGGTGTGGGAGCTGTGTACGACAGCGGTGGTCTTCGCTTCAAAGAAAACCACCGCTGTCATACACAGTGCTGGTAGGCCTCACACCCCCCCCAAGCTGTGTTGCCATGCTGGGAGCCCACCCCCGCGGCAAACGTCCTGGATTCTCTGCCGACAGGGTGGCCTATCCCCATTGGCTCCACGTCCCCAAATGCCCCCAAAGCTTTGGTGCCATGCTGGAGCCCACCTGAGTGTGGCAAACATCCCGCGTTGTCTTTTTTTTAACCTGAAAAGCAAAACGGTCCCACGTAGTCTCAGCCACCCATCCCCAACCGCACCCACCCACTGCGCCCCCGCCTCCCACCCCCACCCATACTTACTTCCGAGCTCAGCGTGACAATCATCGCTGGACCGGGAACACGTCTGCACTCTACGAAGCTGACTGTGAACTGAGGAAATGCCGTAAGCTGTATAATGGGCTAGATAGGGGTTTTCAACTTTATTGCATATCTCAGGCATTTTTGAATTTTTGCACCAATTAATATATTTGGGACTTTTCATGAATCGATACACTGTCATGGTAAAGAGCCAGGCCCGGCGGTGATTTCGCAGTCACTGCAGAAATCACCCTTCGGGCCAGAATAACACCATGACAGTGACATCATTCATGAGAAGGGGTCCCAAAAACCCCATGTTGAAAATTTGGTGCAAAGATTCCTAAATATGACTGTTTTACAAGCGTGCATTGCGCAGTTCCTACACAGGCTTGTAAGTTCGCAAATTTTCAATATTTTCACTCCAGATTATCAACATTGCCATTTTACCGCACCTCTTTATGAGCAGTACAGCTGTCATTTTTCACATCCTGCCCAAAACATGTTTTCGCCCATGTAGCGCACAATGGCGCAGTCGGTGTGCGAAATCAATGTATGGGACACATCAAGAAAATCACAGTGACACTGTTCATTAGCAGAGGTTTTAAATGCAATGTTGAAAATCTAGAAAAAATTCAAAATGACTGTTTTACTTAGTGTTCATTGCGCAGCTCCTATCGCCTCCGTAAGTTTGCGAATTTTCCATATTTTCACTCCACATTTTCAACATTGCCATTTTACCACACCTCCTTATGAGCAGTACAGCTGTCATTTTCAATCCTGCCCAAAAGCGTGTTTCCGCCTATGCAGTGCACAATGGGGGTAACAAAAAGGTCATGCTGAAAATTTATTGTGCAAATACCAGCAATCGCACAGGGCATTAGGGTAAAGCACCATACGTGCCAAACACCACTGCAAATACCTGCAAACGAACGTTCAGCATTGACAAATGCTTGTTGCATCTATGTAACACAAATCTGTGTGTTTTGATGCAACTGGGTTATTTCTGAGCAGTTATGAAAATACCTCCCAAAATGTCTGCAAAAACTAATGTGCATAAATGGAAAACCTGACAATTATTAAACATGATACATGTTTTTCATACAAAAAAAAAACTTCCTGGTCCCCATTTTCCTTAAATTATGTTCCCAACCCATAATGACAGAAACAAAAATTATTTAGCCTGTTCTTTTCAACAGTTATGGATAAGCAGGCTGAACCCTATAAAAAACAATGTCACATATTTAACAGTAAATAATGGGAGTTTGGAATGATTAACCCCGTGACATTTTATTTCAGTAATTCTCTTTATAAAAGCCTTGGTCCCCCTCTCCAACAATCATCAGAATGATAGGTAAATTGGGTAAGGTTCTGGGTGGACTCACTAATTTTGGACTGGCAGCAGGGGACTTTAGATATGACTAAAATACTCTTGTACTGACATACTGTATATCAGAACTGCTTTGTTAAAATAAATTAGTAGGATATTACATAAGATACATTGCTACAATGGAACCTGGAAAACTTTATTTCAAAATAATTCTTGAAAAGTCATTTGGAACTGAAACTGTGATAAACGATTGTCCACCTTTACATTTTCCATCAATGGTGAGTTTTTTTTTTAATTATTCTTTGGTAACAGGTAAGGCCCACAAGGAACAAGTGCCTGTTTGGGCAACCCAGGAGCACTGGAAAGGTTAAGTGACTTGCTTAGAGTAACATAGTATGCAAGTGGAGGTTGTGGGAAACAAACCCGAGTCTCCTGAATGTACAAAGCTCACACAAAGCTCATTACTCTAACCTCTAGACTATACTGCCAACCCTGGACAAAAAAGTGTGCCTACAAGGATGTGGGAGGGCACCTGTATCAGCTGCCATGGCTGTCTGGGTGTAAACAATAATAATAAGCATAGATGTGCTTGTGAAAGAGTATGCCCCAGACAAGGCTGTGTTACCCAAAACAAGACTACTGTGTAACACATTTATTGTTAGAGTGTCCATGTGTAAAACAGTTTTAGGACTATGCAACCCCTCAGTAGGGGGAGCCATGCTTTGAAACACTACATTATAGTACTATGGTTCTAGGGGATTTTCCACAGTTATTTGGCAAATCATAGAATTATAGGACCCTGCCAGTGGAAAAAGACCATTCAACCCATCCAGTCTGCCCGAAAGAGATAACCCTCCCCCTCCCGCCTTTTTGAGCTCCCACCTCCCTGCCCTCTCTCTCTCTCCTCCCTGGCCTAGTCCCATGTAGTTATTCCATGCTCTCTTGAATTTTTCTACTGTGTCTACCTCCACAACCCATTCTGGCACCCTGTTCCATGGACCTACAATCCTTTGTGAGAAGTAACACCTCCTTATATCCCCCTGAAATCTGCCTCCTTCCAGCTTGATTGTATGACCTCTGGTGGTTTTGTTCTTGCTTAGTCTTAAGATGTTATCCCCCTTTGCTTTATTTATTCCCTTCATATATTTGAAGGTCTCCACCATGTCTCCCCTCTCCCTTCTCACCTCCAGCAAATACAGACCTAGCTCCTCCATCCTCTTTCCATATGGCCTTCCTTGCATCCCCTGTACCATTCTGGTCACCCTTCTTTGGACTCTTTCCAGCCTATTCTTGTCACCCTGCAAGTGAGGCCTCCAGAACTGAACTCCATATTCCACCTGTGGTCTGACCAGTGTTTTGTACAGTGGCATGATCAGCTCCCCTCTTCCTAATTGTGAAGCCCCTCCCGATGCATGCCAATATTTTTATTGCTTTACCAGCTGCTTGTTCACACTGGTACCTAACCTTTAGAGCGTCAATGATCCAAATTCCCAGGTCTTTTTCTTGCTCCATGGCTTCCAGTGTCTCCCCCCCCCCGAAGCAGTAATTAGCCCTAGGATTATTCTGCTCTGTGCATTATTTTGCACTTTTTTGCATTGAATTGCAGTTGACACTTTTCCGCCCACTCCTCCAGTCTGGCTAGATCTTGCCTCATTTTCTCCACCCCCCCCCCAGGAGTGTCTACTGTGTTGTAGACTTTCGTGTTGACCACGAACAAACACGTCTTTCTGTTTAGACCCTCTGCCAAATCCCCCACCTACACATTGAATAATATGGGACCCATCACCGATCCTTGTGGTACCCTGCTCATCACCCCTAGCTCACTATAGTGCCTCCCATTGACCACCACTCTCTGAGCCCTCCTTCCCAACCAATCCTCCACCCACTTTATGAGTTTGGTCCCCATCCCAAAGCTACCAAACTTGCTTACTAACCTTCTATGGGGGACGGAGTCAAATGCCTTCTTTAAATCCAGATAGGTCACATCCACCACTCCCCACTGGTCATACACATCTGTTACACCCCTTGAGAAATTCAATCAGGTTGGTATGACATGACCTACCACTTGTGAAGCCATGTTGGTTGTCATCAATTAGCCCTTCCTCCTCTAGGTGTCATACCAGCCTCTCCTTTATGATAGCTTCCATTAGCTTGTCTACCACAGAGATGAAACTGACTGGGCAGTAGTTGCTAGGCTCATCCTTTCTCCCTCCCTTGTGTAGTAGTACCACCTCCGCTTGTTTTCTGGACCCTCCCAAAATCAAGAGATAGATTAAAGAGTTTGGCGAGCAGCCCCACCAGCTCCTCCCTTAACTCCCTATGTACCCTTGGATGTACCTGATCTGGTCCCACAGCCTTGTTGGTTTTTATTTTTCCCAGATCCTCCAACACCTTCACCCCCATAAAGGGATTTGTGTTCACCTCCTTGCCCACCCCTCCTTCTTCTTAATACAGACCTTCTTCCTTCCTTCTTGGCCATGAAAACTGATGCAACGTATTCAATGAGTAGGGTTGCCTTTTCCACATCCCCTTCTAGCATTACTCCCCCCTCTCCCTGAAGTCTTGGAATCCCATGGTTGCTTTTTCTTCTCTCGCTCACATACCTAAAAAAAATGTTTGTCTCCCTTTTTCACTGCTCCAGCTATTTTCTCCACCATACATGCTTTTGCCTTTCTAATTGTCTTTCCCACTCCCCTGAGCTTTTCACTGTAGACCGCCCTTTCCTCCAACCCTTGTGATAGTTTGTAGGCTTTGAATGCCTTTTTTGTCTCCCTGATGGCCTCCTTAAGCCCTGCTGCGAACCACAGGGTTTCCTCCCCCTTTGGATTTTGCTAATTTGCCGATGCACTGCTCTATGGCCTTCAGGATTCCACCCTTTAATGCCTCCCACAGCTGCTCTACCTCCTCTAGATTTTGAATCCCTTCTAGTTAACATACTAACATACTAAAATGCCAGCAGAATGGGCCTAACGGTCTTTTGCGTCTGCTCATTTGGTCAGCCCCCACCCTGGGAGCTGACCTTGCTGCCCCCCTCGCCTTCTCTGGCTTCTCCCTTCCCAGTTCCGGATATTCTCGCTGCATTGGATTTTTCTTCCAGAACCCTTCCCCTGTACCTGTCCCACCCCCTTTTGAACCCCTCCACCATCTGTGCTCCACCAGCGCCCTAGGCAGCACATTCCATGGCTCCACCACCCTCTCGGTGAAGTAGCACCTCCTCCTTTTTCCCCCTGAATCTTCCCCCCCTCCAGATTCCATTCATGCCCTCTAGTGGCCCCCTCCTCCTTCCTTCAAAGCACCCTGACTGTTCCTCCCCTATTTACCCTCTTTGTGTACCTGAAGACCTGTATCATGTCCCCCCAGTCCCTTCTCTCTTTCAATGTGTGAATATTTAGCTCTTTGAGCTGCTCCTCATAGGTCCTGTCCCCCAAGCCCCAAATCATTTTGGTTGCCCTCCTCTGGACCCTCTCCAGGAGTTTAATGTCCCTCTTTAAGTGTGGCCTCCAAAACTGCATGCAGTACTTGAGGTACGGCCTCACCAAGCAGTTATACAGAGGGAGTATCACTTCCCTCCTTCTGAAGGTGATCCCCCTAGCAATGCATCCCAGCATCCTGTTGGCCTTGGCTGCTGCCCTCCTACAAGTCTCCGAGTTGTTCATCTTGACATCCGCCACCACCCCCAAGTCCCTCTCAGCCATCGAGACTTGTAGTATTTGCCCCACGAGGGTGTACACTTGGCCCGGGATTCTGGTTCCCTCAATACGATATCATTCATTCTCCCAAAATTTGCCCTCCTGAAATCAAGTACCTTGGTGGTTGATCTGCCCAATTCTGACCCTACCCAGATGGAGAACTTGACCATCCAGTGATCACTGTCTCCCAAGTGTTTCCCCATCTATACTTCCCCCATGCTGTCCCCATTGGTTAAGACCATGTCCAGTGTAGCCTCCCTCGAGTGGGTTCATTGACTAGCTAGTTTAGGAATGCATCCTGCAAGGATCATAACAAGTCCCTAATTTTATCGGATGTGGCCGATGGGGTTTGACAGTCCACATCAGGCAGATTCAGGTCCCCAACCACTAGGATCTCCCCTTTACTGGCCTTATGTCCATAGCCATTGCCCTATCCACTTCCACACCCCGATGTGGTGGTATGTAGACCACCCCTATCTTTATTGTCCCTCCTGCCCAATGTGACCCAAAGAATCTCGGCAGATCCCTTTACCTCCTTACCCTCCACTGCTCTAATCCCATCACTCACATTCAGGGCTACCCCCCTCTGCCTTTTTTTCCCTGTCTGTCTCTCTTAAAAAGACTGCACCCTTCTAACTCCACTTACCAGCTATGGCAATCAGTCCACCACATTTCTGTTATTGCAGTTAGATCTGCGTCATCCACTCTCGCCACCACATTTAGATCTGCCATTTTATTCCCTAGGCTCCTGGCATTGGCAAGTACACTTTTCCATTCCCCCCACCCTTATGATTCCCTTCCCTCCTGCTGTCCCTTGCTGCAGCCATTGGGAGAGTATGAGTAAGGTTATCTCTGCTAGGTCAAGAGACTCCTTCCCCCTAGTGACGTACTCTCCCCTATCTAGTTTAAATTAAGTCACCCCTTAGCCTCTCATCAATATACCACTGTAATTTCACTCTTAGTAATCTAGCCCCTGCATCACTTATATGTAATCTGTCCCTCGTATACAGTTGTTCATCCACCCACATATCTCCCACTCTCCCAAGCATGTGAAACCTCCCTGCCCTGCACCACTGTCTTAGCCAGAGGTTAAATTTCTTTACTCTGAGTTGCTTGATCATGATAGCAGAATGCACTAGTAGGACTTCCAAGAAGGCCAGGGAGCTGACCAACCCTCTACATCCCTCTGTTAGCTCTCTCAACCTTCTTTGAACTACCCCCATCTCCTCCCAAGCTAGGTCATTTGTTCCTAGATGAAATACAATGTGTGGTTTATCTCCCACTAAATTGATGCAGTCTTTAATCCTAGGGAGCACCCTTTTGCCCTTCATTCCTCGGTCACAAAAAATTGATCTACCCTTGAAAGCTACTTTCCTCCTTTGTCAAAGAATCCTCTTTATGATCGAATCTCCATACGCCACAATTGCCCTTGCAGTATAATAACAGCTCTTTAACCATTTGATTTGCCTGCCTGAAATGTTTTATTTGGCAGGTACAATTTCAACCAGTATTACAAAAATTATTTACGACACATAATACAATGGGAAAAGTGGTTGTAAAAGCTTTCAAAAATTATGTAAGAAAGAATGGAGCTCTCTACCAAGCAACATACTTTTATACCATAAAAAAATATGTATTGGGTATTTTGAGCAGTGACTTTAGGGATATCTTGTTTTTTCCTTTACTCTGAACTCTATAATAGGAATGGTATATATGGTCTATGTTTATTTTTAACTTGAAAACACCTGGTGTGAGGTAAAACTTTAAGGTAACTAGGCTTAGTGCACTGGGTATACAATTCTATTTTTTTTATGTAAAAACAAGTTTGTATTTTTTTGTTTGTATTCTGTTTGTGAGAATTTTGATTTCAGTAAAAACCCTGTACTCTTACAATAAGTTAACTGGAATCTTGGGGCTCTTGGACCTATATCTCATCCAAAAGATGGCACTTCAACAATGTATCACTCCGTAGTGCCTTAATATTATTAAACAAATCTTTTTTCAATTTTTTAATTTTTATTACAAAAACTGTAATGATTCTATTGTACAAGAGGGTTTCCAGTCATTACAATAATCCTTTTAGAATACTGACAGCCTATCAGAATACTCCCTTGTGCAGCAATTGTTTTATAATACCTTAAACAAGTTGTGTGAACTTACTGGAATTCATTCCCTGGAGTAGTAAAAATGGGTTAAACAGGACCTTGCTATGAGAAGCTGCATCTTAGCCAGACTATCAAGAGGAAATACTGTGCATTCTAATTGTAATAATACCATTTGGGGAGAAATGGAGCACATGCTACAGGAGACACACTGGAACAACAGTGAATGGTGCAGCTTCACGATAAGGCTGTTCTTCTAAGCTGAACATTCTCCATATTATAATTAGGTGCATGTTTTAAAGAGTCAGATTAATAAAGTAACCCTCTGATGAAGCCTCAGTTTAAGGTGATACATAGAGTTCATGTTTCTGTAGTAGTATAGGTTTTCCTTTGGTTAGCATGCACTTTAAACTTTCATTTGAATAAATATGCACATTTACTCCATTGATGTGTGCTGACTTTTTTTCCTTGCCTTTTTATGTTGCCTCCCTCTGGATTGCCTCCATCTTGTCTATGTATCTATGTACTTTCTGAGGTGTGGCCTCCAGAACTGGACACAATTCCCAATGTGTGGTCTCACCAGTGAGTGATATAATCAAGGTGTAAAACATCTTACTGAAACAATGCATCAATGTATGTTATAGGAAAGGCATGTCCTGACTTGTCTTACTTACTTGAAAGATAAAAGGAATTATAAAATGGGTAGAAACTTTATAGCATTCTGATTTGCTGAGAGTGTTATTTGTGTGTGTCATTATTCACCCATAATGTGGCAGCTGGCACTAACTCCAAGACATCATTCATGGCAGTGTGGGTATCCCTCTGCCACTTAAGTGGCACCGTGAATGGCAGCCATCTTGTTTTCAGCCTGGCAGCTGTTGACACCTCAGTACTGAAGAGAGACTACCAACAGGAATGTCTGACGTACCTGATATCGATTTTAATCTTCAAATTGAGCCATCATGAACAGACTGCAGCATCATGAGGAGAGTGAGACAGTCCAGTCACAGACACCTGCAAAAAATGGAAAATGAAGAAAACTGTAAGTCAGCATATTGAACATTCCTCACAGGAACTAAAAGAATTAGAAGCAGTGAAAGATGAGCTTAACATAGAAAATAAATACTCAGTGGTCAGTAAATGTGCCAACTAGCTCGGCACAATCAAGAGAAATTTAAATTAGCTATGAAACCATAAAAACAACAGAACTCTGTCAAGTTCTGAGGCTTTTTATGCAGAGGTCCATCAAACGGACAACACAGAATACAACCTGTCAAGTCTGCTGTCACTAAGAGCAAGCATAAATAGACATTTCAATAGTCCAGATTTAAACAGCTGTTTTAATGTACTGACCCATCCAGACCATGTATCAGCTAATAATGTCCTGACAGCTGTTAGTAAAAGATACCATCGAGAGCACAGAGATATAGCCATACACCGCTTACCCATTACTGCAGCTGATCTGACAAAATTGAAAAACTCCAGTTCACTGTCAACAGACACCCCCAGTAGCCTACTTTTCAAAGTGTGGCTGAAAGTGCAACTGTGAATGGCCAGACGGGGATGTGAGAGAGTGCAACATTTCACCATATAAACAGATGAGACAGGTTCTGAATACATAATACTAACATTTAATGAATGTACTAAAATCATAAACAGTGAGAGCCTAATAGAGAACAATACTCCATGGCATCATTGGAGCATCATTATATATCAACTTCCAAATAATCCATTCTGCCCAGTATCATCCTTTAAAAAGTATGCTTCCAAACTTCCACCAGAAGCACCTGCTTTTTATTTGCATCCCTCGATGATTTAAAACAAAAGCATATGAAGTAGTGGACATTTGGCACAGCAGAGAACCCCTAGGAGTACATTTTCTTGCCAGTAGTATGCCATAGTTGAGCAGTGAAGCATACTTGAGTAGACGATACATGAACCACAGTGTCCATGCCACTGAGATTCAGCTCCTGTCTGAGGCTGGACTCGACGCCCATGAAATCATGGCTGTAATGGGTCACAGATCGAAGTCAAGCCTCCGAAGCTATTGGGCAGCAACTGTACAAGACAGGAAAAGTGGAGTGCCATATTATAACAGCCATTCACTTCAACAAGTAGCAGTACCAGTAGTTTCAGTGTACTCCTGCCTCCCCAAGCCACAAGCTGCTTGACTACAGAAATGCAACTGAGCTCTGATTTTGAAATAGAGCAAGCAATCCAAATGAGCTCCAGTAGTAATATCGAGCAATAAGCAAAAACAAAAACTGCAGAAAATCAATACAGCAAGTGGAGTGCAATATTCATGTATCCAGCAACATTAACAGGTTCCAGCATGTCTAATTTTATTGCACCACCCCAGGCTACAAGCTGCTCAACCACTTCCAGCATGAGTGAAACAAGCTGCTCGAGTAATGCGCTACAAACAAGCACCAGAACTGGAAACCACCAACTGGAGTGAAAACCTTCCAGCACTACTCCCATCAGAAAGGCATTACACAAGGACATTACCATTCAAATCCCAGCAACTGACGGAGTCCAACACTCCCTACAACTCCACTCTTCCACCACCGAAGAACCAGAACCAACAGAGGATGCGCCACCTACTACAGTGACAGAGCCAATGAGAGGAATTACATTTCAACACATCAGCAACATGACCACCTCCACACCCTTTGTCATTCAGCATTGCTACAAGGGGAAAGTTGAATTTATCCACGTTAGTAAATAAATAGTACGGCACACAAAACACTGTGTTCTTGTTCTGTGTCAGTATAATGTTTTCTTTTTCTAGGTCTCTGCTAAGTAAATTGTGAAAGCATGATGATTTAAGATGATTAAAACAACATTTAAATAAATGTTGATCTCGCTGTTTTTCAGAATAATTTCATTGTGGTTATATCTTAACAGCAATAAATGTAATTCCTGTAATAAATTTAATTCCTGCTTTTATAAAAAAATTAACTACAGTCACATAAAATACCATATCCATTGCTGTGTATCAAGGAACTATTTTGCTTCTATTTTGTGTTTAAAACACCAAATAAAGCAGTTTACAGAATATAACCAAACTTCTGACTCTCACTTTTCTAATTAATATTCCTAACAGTTCTACCCATTTTCTTGGCAGAATAAGACACTCTGAGGTGTGGTTTATGGCCTGATAAAAGTACACCCAGGTGCTAAAGGTACTTGGCGCAAGCACCTTGTGCCTTATTATGCACCTGGGGCATGCTCTTATCAGGCCTTTTACCATACCTCATCATGTCTTATTACTTATGAAAGGTCTTCTTAGAAGACTGTAACAGATTTCTATTTTTGTAACACAATATTCTTGACTGTAATCAAGCAAACTATCAACCTATTTCTTAATCGCAGTAGCAGTAAAGGATTGTCCTTGATTTAACAAGTTGCTTTAATTATGTTACAGTGTTAGACAAATAATAGAAACATATGCACTGTAGCATCAAGGTGATGCCAATCACAGTCAACAAACCAAAAACAATTACAAACAAAGAATAAAAGTGGTATACACAAATGGATCACCATGAGTATAATGCCCCGAACTACAAAGGCTTCTGCATGCTTACACAGCTGCATAGTGGAAGTACCTAGGTACTTTCATCCCAAAGTGAAATATGCTGGTTGGACTCCCAGCCACTGCGCACAATATGTGCCATGTATAAGTGAAGTATGGACACATTCACACAGCATGCCAGCATACCTCTGCATCCATTTGTGAGAAGATGCTGACAAATTGTTGCATATGTATTTGTGCCCAACCTAGACCATGCTAGCTGATCAGCAATAAATAGGGCATTTCAGGATTGTCAATGACACAAGTAACTAACTATGCATGATCCTTGGACCATAACTTGAAACCCGGATACAGAGGAGCTATGCATTAGAAATGCATATCAGGGTGCTGATGGTCTTGGGATAGTATGTGCCACAAAGCATTTTCTGTGTGTTACAAGAGTTGATACTGGGATGAACCAGGCATCCATATTAAGATGCTTGTAGCAGGTCACAGACATACTACTGGTAAATAAACAAACAAGCAAGCAAACATAGCATTCCAAAATGCAAAGGATAAACAGAGGCCTGTCAAAGCCAAGTTATTTGCTTTTGTAGGTTGTTGTAGGCATGCCTAATGTACTAGGGGCAAAGGTCTGTACCGATGTGGCCATTGTGGTACCATCAGAGCATGAGGAGATACGAACTTATGAACATATGAAATTTGCCAGCAGATAAAGGCCTTGAGGTCTATCAAGTCTGCTCGACTGTGCAGCTAGCACCCCTTATTCTGCAGCTGCCTCTCCCTTCCACCCTTCCCCTTCATTAACCCTCCCCCTTGTCCTGTCCCATCCTTGTTTGAAGCAGTCCACTGTTCTACTGCATACCACTTCAGCAGGTAACGCATTCCACCCAGCCACCACCCTCTCTGTAAAAAAGTGTCTCCTCATCTCCCTCCTGAACCTTCCTCGCTCCAGTCTCATATCATGGCCCCTGGTGTCCCTCCTCTCCCTTACTTTGAACAGCCCCTCTGTACCTGTCTTGTTTATTCCTTTCATGTATTTAAAGGTTTCAATCATGTCACCCCTGTCTCCCTCTCCTCCAGTGAGTACATGTTCAACTCCTTCTACCTCCTCTCGTATGATAAGTCCCCCAGCCCCTTAATCATCTTTGTCACTCTGCGCTGCACCCCCTCCAGTAACTTAATGTCCCTCTTCAGATACGGACACCAGTACTGCACGCAGTACTCCAGGTGTGGTCTAACTAATGACCTATACAGTGGCAGAATCACCTCCTCCCTCCTCGAGGATATACCCCTTGCAATACAACCCAGCATTTTGTTGGCCTTTGCAGCTGCCTTCCTACATTGTGCTGAGTTGTTCATTGACCCTGTAATGAGCACACCCAGATCCTTCTCCTCCTCTGTCTGGGCTAGCTTCAATCTCCCTAGCTGGTAACTCCTCCTTGGGTTCTTCATCCCAAAATGTTGCACCTTGCACTTTTTGGCATTAAAGCTCTGTTGCCAGGTGTCTGACCAGGTTTCAAGCTTTGCCAGATCATCCTGCAACCCCTGCCATCCCCCTAGGTAATCCACCACCACGCCTACCTTGGTATCATCAGCAAACAGACTGATCTTGCTCTTGATGTCCCATGATATGTCTGCAATGAATATCCCAAACAACACTGGTCCCAACACCAAGCCCTGTGGAACACCGCTCATCACTGCACTTGGGTGTGAGAGCTCCCCACCCACTACCACCCTCTGTTGCCTTCCCTGCAGCCAGTTTCCTACCCATCTCACCAGCTTTGCACCCACACCTGTGCCTACTAACTTCCTTCCCAGCCTTCCATGTGGCACTGAGTCAAATGCCTTACTGAAGTCCAGATACAGGACATCCAATGCATGGCCCCTGTCCATTTGCCTAGTTACCCAGTCATAGAACTCGACCAGGTTGGTTTGGCAGGATCTGCCACGTATGAAGTCATGCTGTCTGCTGTCCTGTAGTCCTTTGGCCTCTAGGAGGGCCACCAGCCTCTCCTTCAGGATAGTCTCCATTAGCTTACCCACGATGGATGTGAGGCTCACTGGTCTGTAGTTTCCCGGTTCATCCTTGGGGCCACTCTTGTGGAGGGGCACCACATGAGCCATCCTCCAGTTCTGAGGTATACACACTCCGAGTGCAGTGAGGCATTAAATAGGTCTGCCAAAGGTCCTGCAAGGACCTCTGCCAGCTCTTTCAGTACCCTAGGGTGGATGGCATCTAGGCCTGGCGCCTTGTCCACCGTCAGTGCCTTCAAACCCTCTCTAACTCTGCTCTCCATGGTTTCCCCATCTGTCACCACTTCCCCCCCTGCTTCTGCCATTTCTCCCACCTTGGATGTCACCCCCCTATTCTCTTTAGTAAATACTGAGCAGAAGTAATAATTTCGTGATTCCGCCTTATCGCACCCTGCTTCCACCCAAATCCCCTCCTTCCTAATCCTTACTATGTGGTCCTTACAGCTCCTTTTCTCCCTGATGTACTTAAAGAAGTCCTTCTCCCCCTCCTTAATCCCTTGTGCCAGCCTGAGTTCTGTAGATGCTTTGGCTCCCCTTACTGCCCTTGTCACCTCCTTCGATTCTGTCAAGTACTCCTCCCCTGTCCTCCGCCCTCCCTGTTTTCTTGTACTTCCTAAAGGCAGCTCTTTTCCTCCTTACCTTTTCCATGACCTCCTTGCTCAACCAGATCGGTTTCTTAGCCCTAGCCTTCTTGCTCTGGGCTTTGCAGCAGGTTTTGGTTGCCTCTACTATCCCCAACTTTATGAGCTCCCACCTCTGGTTAGTGTCCATACTAGATTGAATTCTGGCCAGGTACCCTTTTACCACTTCCCCCATCCTCCCAAAGTGGCCCTCCTAAAGTCCAGCACTATTGTGCCAGATTCCACTCCTTCCTTGCCCATATCCAATGTGAGCCATACTGAGTGGTGATCACTCCCTGACAGCGGTTCCTCCACTGTAAGTTCTCTCACAAAGTCCCCATTTGCCAGCACAAGGTCAAGGGTATTCCCTAACCTGGTTAGTTCACTGACAATTTGCAGCAGGAAGCTGTCCTGGAAGGCATCCAGCAGTACCTGTTCCCTTCTGTTCCTGGTTGTTGGGGTGCTCCAGTCCACTCCTGGCATGTTGAAGTCCCCCACAATAACCACACTACCCTTCTCGAAGGTCCTCCTGATCTGTCCCGCTAGTTTCCTGTCTAACTCCTCCGTCTGAGATGGTGGCCTGTACACCACTCCCATTCTAAGAATCCTATTCTTGGAATCGTGGATTTGCATCCAAAGTGACTCCGTACTACCCTCCTCCCCTTCCTCCCTTACACACTTCAGTCCTTCCTTCACATATAGTGCCACCCCCCTGCCTTTCCCAATCACCCTGTCCCTACGAAATAACCTGTACCCTGGTACAGACAGGTCCCAGTCATTGTATTGGGTGGCCCATGTTTCTGTGATAGAAACATAGAAACATAGAATTTGATGGCAGAGAAGTACTGCTTGGCCCACCCAGTCTGCTCATTTCCCTACCTGATGGATAAGTTGCAGATCCTAGTTAACCAGCAGCCTACTTCTTCCTACCCCACCCCCTAGAATTGCCTTATGACTGTCCCATGCATGCTTGAATTCCACCACTGTTTTTGACTCCACAACCTCCTCTGGAAGGCCGTTCCATACATCCACAACCCTCTCTGTGAAAAAATACTTCCTTAAATTACCTCTGAGCCTCCCCTTCTATCTTCAAATTGTGCCCCTTGTTCTTGCACACTCTTTTTTGAAAGATGCTACCTCTTGGACTTTTTGATTCCCTTGAGGTACTTGAAAGTTTCTATCATGTCCCTCCTCTCCTCCCTTTCCTCGAGGCTATACATATTAAGCTCCTTAAGTCTCTCTTCATATGTCTTCCAGTGCAGACCCTGCACCATTTTAGTTGCTCTCCTCTGGACAGCTTCCATCCTGTCTATGTCTTTGCGTAGATTGGGTCTCCAGAACTGCATGCAGTACTCCAGATGTGGTCTCACCAGCTGCCTGTACAGAGGGATAATAACTTCTTGATTTCTACTGGTGATGCCTCTCCCTGTGCATCCCAGTATTCCCCAAGCCCTCCTTGCTGCCCTCTCACATTGCTTGCCCACCTTTAGCTCATCTGATATGACTACCCCCAGGTCCCTTTCCATTTTTGTTGTTGTTAGTATCTCACCCCCATTGTGTACTCTTCCCTGGGTTTTGTTTCCCAGGTGCATTACCTGCACTTCTTAGCATTGAATCTAAGCTGCCATACATTTGACCATTCCTCTAACCTTGCCAAGTCCCTTCTCATCCTTTCCGCCTCCTTGTGCATCAACTCTGTTGCAGATCTTTGTGTCATCTGCAAAGAGACATACTTTCCTTCCAGTCCCTCTGCAATGTCGCTTATAAAGACATTGAAGAGGACCGTCCTAATACTGAACCCTGTGGTACCCCACTACTAACCCCCCTTTTTTCAGAGTGGACTCCATTTACTATTACTGTCTGTGTCCTATTCTCCAGCCAATTCTTTACCCAGGCTGTCATCTTGGGACCCACTCCCAGGCTGGCTAACTTTTATATTAATCTTTTGTGTGGGACTGTGTCAAATGTCTTGCTGAAGTCTAGGTAGGCCATGTCCACAGCCCCTCCCTGATCAACTACTTTGGTCACCCAGTCTAAGAAATCTATCAGATTTGTCTGGCATGACCTTCCCACTGTGAATCCATGCTGCCTTGGGTCCTGTGCCCTCTGACCTCTAGATACTCAACAATTCTTTCCTTCAGAAGTGATTCCATCATTTTCTCTACCACTGAGGTTAAACTAACAGGTCTGTAGTTTCCTGCTTCTGCCTTGCTCCCACTTTTGTGAAGGGAAATCACATCTGCCCTCCTCCAGTCCTCAGGTACCACCCCATCCTCCCATGATTTGTTAAAGACAGTAGTCAGTGGTGTCACTAGTTCTACCCTTAGTTCTTTTAAAATTCTGGGATGAATCCCATCAGGCCCCATTGCTTTGTCCACCTTCAGTTTTAAGAGCTCTTTCAGAACCCTTTCTTCTGTAAATGGGCTGGTATCAACTTCTGTATCCAGAGTGTTTCTACTGTTTGTTTTAGGTACCTCCCCTCTTCCTTTGTAAATACTGAGCAAAATATTTGTTTAGTATCTCTGCCTTTTCACAGTCACCCTCTGCCCACCCTACCTCCCTTTATTAAGCCTCACTATCCCTCCCTTGGTCTTCCTTTGCTCCCTGATGTACCTATAAAAGGTTTTATCCCCCTTCTTAACTGATTTGGCTATCTTTTCCTCAGTTTGGGCCTTTGCTGTTCTGACTGCCTTTCCAGCTTCCTTTTGCTTTAACTGATACAGTTCTCTGCCCTGTTCCTTCTGTGATTCCTTGTACTTCCTGAATGCTTTCTTTTTCTCTTGAACCTTCACTGCCACTTCCTTTGAGAACCATAGTGGTTTCTTACCTCGTTTCATTTTGTTTATTTGCTTTACACAAAGGCTTGTTACCTCTGTGATGGCAGTTTTTATTATTCCCCATTGTTCTTCCACCCCTCCTTCCTGTCCATTTGCTAGTGCATTCCTTAGGCACTCACCCATTTTGGCAAAGTCAGCCCTCTAAAATCCAGTACCTTTGTCTTTGTATGGCTTGACTCTATTGCTGTGTTTATTGTGAACCATACTGTTCGATGGTCGCTAGTTCCCAGATGGCTACCCACTTCTACATCTGTGATCCTCTTTTCATCTCCATTTGAGAGAACCAGATGTAAGATTGCGCCCTCTCGAGTGGGCTCCAATACTAGTTGTCTAAGGCATGCCCCCTGTAGGGCATCTAGAATAACCCCACTCTTAGAAGTGGCTGCTGCAACTGCACTCCAGTTAACATCTGGCATATTCAGATCACCCATCAGCAATATCTCCCCTTTATCTGCCATTCTAAGTATACTTTCTATCATTTCCTTGTCCATTTCCTCCCCCTGAGAAGGGGGTCTGTATACAACCCCTGTGCAGATTGTGGTGCCATTGCTTGTCTCCAAATTTACCCACAGTGCTTCTTCTCCTCCCTGTTTACCCTTTTGTTCTGTTGCTTTGATTTCTTATCTTATGTAGAGAGCTACTCCTCCTCCCCTTTTAGCCTCCCTGTCCCTCCTATAGATATTGTATCCTGGTATGTTTATGTCCCAGTCATGGTTCTGTGTTTACCATGTTTCTGTGATTGCCACGATATCCAGATCTTCCTCTTCCATCAAGGCCACTAATTCAGGAAGCTTGTTACCCAGACTACGGGCATTGGTACTCATTGCTCTCCATTTTTTGATGGCTTTACCTTCTGTAGCGGCATCCCCACTGACCTTTCTACCTTGGTCTTTTCTCATTTAGTACCCTGTTTTGTGAGGGGAGGCTGGGATTTTCCTGCTGCTTATCTGTGCCTCCCCTTGACTAGTTTAAAGGCTTGCCAATGAAGCATTTAAACCGATTGCTAAAAGACTTGTTCCCTTCCTGGACAGATGCAGACCATCCTGCCAGTATAGGCTGGTGTCCCTCCAGGTGGAACCCCAGTCCCCAATTAAGCCAAACCCCTGTGCTCCACATCATTTTTTCAACCATTTGTTAAACTGCATGGTGCAAAATACCCTCGCCTCACCCATGCCACTGACAGGCAGTACCTCTGAGAAGGATACTGTGTGCTACTTGTCTTAAGCCCCTCCCCAACTCTACAAAGTCCTTCTGCACTGCTCTAATCTCATGATGAGCTAAGTCATTTGTCCCTAGGTGGACAATGACATCCAGCTCAGACTCCCATGCAACTGTTCTCGTGATCCCAAGGATGCGCTTCCTGTCCCTCCAAGCCATGGCACCAGGCAGGCACCTTCCTTCAGTTTTCCCTGCTTCCCCCAGTTCTATCCCCCTAATAATTGAGTCCCCCACCAGGAGCTGCTTTCTTTCCCTGTGGTGCCCTCTGCCTCCTTCCTGAGGGCCTCCCTTTTGACAGTTGTCTGCACCCTCCTTAGTCTCCTCTGTGGGTGTATCCATAGCAGAGCTATGCTCCCCCAGAATGGTGTATGGATTATGGTGTGGAACAACTGACTGGGTGTGCCTCTGTTCCACCATCCTCAACCTCCCTGAGCCCACTGTGGTCCAACTGCTGTGCTTTCTTTGCAACCTCTGAGGAAGTGTTGGTGGCTCTGGTGCTCCCTGGATGGGGGAGGTTTCCTTCCTACTGTCCAGTGTGGCCTGGGGGAAGGTCCCCGTACTACCGTCCAGTGTGGCCTGAAGACGGGCAACTTCCTCCCTCAGGGCAGAGAGTTGTCTGCAAATAGGGCAGCATCTCAGCCTCCAGAAAGACTCCCGGAAGACTGCTGCCCCACAGCCATTACATTGCACTACTCCCCACATTTTTTTTTCTTTGTGTGTGTGTGTGAGATTGGTTTGTAATATAGAAATAGATATATATTTTATATTATACAATGCGTATGCTTATATTGTGTCAGTGCAGTGTGCTAGAGGGGATATGACAGTGACATGCACCTTGCACTCTTGAGGAAATGATGTCAGAACCCCAGGTATAAAGGAACTATTTCCAGGGGTGGGTGGGGTGAGGGGTGGGAAGGGGTTGGGCCTAAACTGTGCCCTCACAAAACAATCAGCTAAAGCTCTGACCCACTGCTGCAATGAGGTGCCTTCCTGTCAGCAAGGTGCCCTACACAACAAATTGATAGAGAAATACCCTGCTAATCAGACAGAGAAAAATCCACACATCCAAGTCAGACACAGGTAAACCTCCCCAGCCCCAAAACAGGCCTGGTGGTTTGTGCTCTGAGAGCTGCCAGCCCCAAAATAAGTCAGCTGTGCTTTAAACTCTTCCTGCACTGAAAATCTTAAGAATTGTAACAAACATAAACCTAGATCCACCACCCTCTGTTGCTTGAAAGACTGTCTTATCCTGTTTCACACTGCAGGTTTTCTGTGACCACTCTTAACACGGTAACTTTGTTAAAAGAGTTTAACTATCACAAACTCCTACGCACCAGTAAATTATTTAAAAATAGTTTCTGTCCCAAAATCCTAGTATTCAATCCAGCTACCCCAAGGGACAACCAGAATGCAGTATTCAAACACTTATGAGGTTACTTCAAGATAAGCAGAGTTTGCAAGTTTCTTTTTCAACTCCTCAGCCACCTTTAATTCATTTAAAAATAGTTTAACTGTCAGCAAATCCTAGTAGACAATCTAGCTACCTCCAAGGACCTACCCAAATGCAGTATTTAAATCTTTCTGAAGTTACCAACAAGATAAACAGAGTTTGCAAGCCCCTTCTTGGTTAAACACTAAATAAATAGGTGAATAAAAAGCAATTACCAAGGGTAGTTAGTTTCATCTCCCACAGAATTAAGCAAAAGTGCATGTTTGTTGCAGATATCAAGTGCAATATAGAATTTCTCACACAGCTCAGTTGAAGAAAGTAGTGTCCTTCCAGCTCCAGAAAATGTGCTTTGTGTCCTGCAATGTCCACCTCTCCCTCTGCCATGAGAACCTGTAACTCTGCAGTTTTCCTCCCAAGGCTCCTAGCATTAAGGGTAACCACCTTCCACCCTCCCCCCCATCCTGCCCTCCTTTCCTAACATCACCAACAGTATTTGCCATTTGTCCTTTGTCATTGTTATGGGATAAGCTCATATGGTTTCACAACCTGTGGTCTCCGCATATCTCTTCCCCAACTGCCACCCCCCACTCCTAGTTTAAATTCCCAACTTCCTCTATGTACTCCTCCATCCTCTGTTTCAACACTTTCTTTCCCTCCTCACTCAAGTGTAGTCTGTCCTTGGCATAGAGACTACTGTCCTCCCAGGTCCCTCCCACCCCCCAACAGCCCATACCCTTTAGCACAACACCAGGTTCTTAGCCATCCATTAAATTCCTATATTCTCAGCTTTCTTGTTGTGCTTGCCTTTGGCACTGGAAGTATCTCTGAAAAAGTTACTGATCTTCCTGCCCCCTCACATAATTGTACTAGTTCCTCAAACCTCCTCTGGACTGTATCTGCTGTCTTGTCAGTCAGTACGTTTGTCCCAAGATGTATAATTAAATGAGGCTTGTCCCTACTCCTTCTAGCATGTTTCAGAACAGACTGTCCCACCCTTTCCGCTGTCATTCCTGGCATGGCCTCCACCCAAATGTGACTATGCCTCTCCCCCTTGCTACCCCACCTAACTCCTCTTAGTATTGAGTCCCCCAGCACTAAGATTCCACCCCTTTTACTCCCTGCTTGTTTCCATTCATCTCCCTCTCTCATTTCCAGCTCCTCTTCTTCCTCCTGCACATTATTTCTCCCTTTTACCCCTGTTGCAATTCTCCCAGCAGAACTTCCCCCCACTCCAGTTTGGTCCAGGCATTTATCAATTACTCCTCTAATTTCATCATTTCCCTCCTCCACCTTCTTCCTCTCTAGCAATGTACAACTATTTTCTGAAGGCCTTTCACAAATGCCCACTCCCTCTCTCTTCATAGTAACCTGTTCTCTCCTTTCCACTCCATGACTTTTGCCACTTCTTCACCTCCCCTCGCAAGTCCCTATTTCCTCCTTCCATTTGTCTTTTGTCTCCTGACCTGGTTTCCCCAGCAATTGTTCTTCCTGGCCTGGGCCCCTTTGTCTCTGCTTCCCTTCTTCTGACATTCTCCTCACCACTGTTGGCTTAAATCACCCTCCCTCATCTCCCCTTCTTCCTCCCTCCAATATTGGGCTAAACCCACCCCCAATCTGCCTTGCCTGTCTTAGTTCCTCCTGCAGACCCTCAATCTCCTTTCTAAGTTTTCTATGTGGTTTGCACACTAAACATCCTCCCACACTCCAGGCAATTTTTAGAAAGATTGGTGCACCACAGTTGTTGCAGCCTACCACCCTACCCATTGCTGTCGTTGTTCACCAGCGACCCCACACCCTTCTAGATGTAGGATACCAAACACTCCCCCAAGTCTCCCCTCTCCCTCCTCTATCAGTGCAAAACATTTTCTTTATTTCCCTTACCTCCTTTGTTGCACACATTTAGATGTATTGAGCAACTGCTTTTTATATTCCTATCCTTCCTATCCACACTCAAAAACAGACTTTAAGTAGCCATTGCACAACCTTCTTCAAACTCCTACTTCTCCTTTCCCCAATGCAATATCAATGTGAAGAAGTAATAATGAAAGCTCCTAGATCTGCATTTACTTCCCTTCCATTGAGAGAGCAGTCACCTCTTCACTTGCTGTTGTTCCTTTCCTGGTATGCCCTCTCGCACACCTTTACTATACCCAGTGTTTAGCTCCTATCAATCAGATTTAACAGGGCATATAATCAAGAGTTGGGGAAGGGGGGGCGAAAATTTGCAGCAACCAAAGACAGCAAAGAATACACCACCACTACGTTTTAAATCCTCAACAGCCCAAAAACAATTCTAAGTAAGGACAACAAAGAAAGTACAGTGTCACCAAAGCCCACAACCCAAGTCTAAAAGAAAAACAGCAATTACCAGTTACCGTAAAGCATTGAATTGAATATGCTTCCTTCCCCTTCTGGCTTCTATAACATTCAAAAATACATACATTTCTATCTCAGCTCTTTACCCTTACCATCAAAAGGTAACTACAATCACAATAATCTACCTTCTACTACATATAGATATACTACAATAGGAAGACATGCCATATCTTGAACAAGCAGGTGGTTTGAGAAGCCACAGGATATATTAGCAAGTGTGTGTGAAGTTCCCAGCATCAACACACAATACCTAAATACTTTAGCATTCAAGCCTATGACCAAGGTTCAGAGCACATACCCAGAAAGAGGAGTGGCTGGTTGATAAGTGCATGTAAGACACAGAGCATGTGATACTGTACCCATGTACCTGTAATGCACTGAGACATATATATCTCATGTCTTGCATGGTGACAGTCACTATCTACAGTAGACATACTGTACCACCTGGCACCTCACCTTCAACCACAGAATGAGGCAAAGGTGTGGTATAATGATGCACATAGGCAGTCCAGGGGTGTCATTTACCATGTTTTGAACATGATGAAGATGCATTTCTAGTGTCTGGTTGTAACTAGTGGCCTGTTCCTGCTGGTCCTTGAAAAGGTGTGCAGGGTCATTGTTGTGTGAAACATGCTTCACAATATCTAAACAAGCAAAAAGATATCCCTACCCAAAGATGGTTCTGCTCCAGACGATGATGTGCCACCTCAGAATCCAGATGTTTCATGCACACTTGTGGAGGGCCCTACACAGGCTTCTTTACTTAGTGGGAAAATAGTGTTTTTATGTTATCATGGTACCTTGTGCTAAATTAAATAAGCAGATAGTGGCAGGATATCACATGTGTACTGTGCACTAATGAGTACAATAGCCTGTAGCATGATGTGGTGTGGTGGTGAACAATATGGGGTGCTTTTTTCTGTATAGGTCATGGGTATCCCACAGGAGTGGTTCCTACTCAATAGGTGTCAATTTATTGAGGTGTGCACTGTGCAGGGTGCCACTTAGTGTTTTGGTCATTCATTTGCCAGAGGATGGTACTACTGCATCATCCTAGGCATCTGTGGGTGGCTTAATCTGACTTGTGGTATGGAACACATGTGGCATCATCATTGCCAGGCTGTAGTGTACCAGGAACAGTGGTTAGTGGCATGGCTCTCATGTGAAGAAAGATAAGGATAGGCTAGAGTCAGCACAACTTATGGTGACCAAATGATTCAGAACCAGCAGGCAGATGTTACAAGGATCAGCTCAAGACACTAAACATCTGCTCACTAGACATCAGATGAGAGAAGGGAGATATAACAGATACCTTCAAATTCCAGAAAGGAATGAAGAAGGTAAACTGCAAGGAACTATTTAGCATAAGTAGCAGGTCAAGAGTATAGTGGCACAAGTGGAAGGCAATGGGGGAAGTTCAAGAGGGAAGTGAGAAAGTTTTATTTTTCAGAAAGGGTGGTGGAGCCATGGAACAATCTTCCAGCTAATATGGTGGGACTCAAAACTATCAATGGTTTCAAACATGTCAGTAAAGGGCTTAGTGACTCCCAAGGGTGGCAACAATAGGGAAGGCATCATGGGGTGGAAAGGGTGGGTGTTTGGGTTAGAATCCTTATTGAGAATAGGTCATGGGCTTGTTAGGGTTTTGTGAGCAGTCTGGATGGACTAATGGTCTTTTTCTGCCATCATTATCTGTGTTTCTGTTTCTATGGTATTCACAAAGGACACAGCTTGGGCCTTGGCTTGCAATAACAGCCTGTCTGATTCCTGGACACATTCAAGCACACCAGGTAGGTTCTTTAAGCCCGCCTTTAACAGCTTGTCTAATGACACCTATGTCTGTATGCACAGTACACAACTCGATGTGGGTGGCACTCAACTGTGTTGTGAACTGAGTGCACATGCCAGCTTGCTGTGGAAATGGCACCAGCTTGGCTCAGTAATTGGTGCTTCACATTTTGTCCAGTCCTTGCCTAATGTAACCTTTGATGTTCCATCTGCTGCATCTTGGACTAGACAGATTGCAAGCAAGTTTTGCCTTCTGTTTCCACTGGGTGATGCACAGACTTCAATGGTCCCTCCAGGGGAGCAGTACACTCCTATTTTATGTGTAGCCACTGCTGTGTCCACATGGTGTACCCTAGTATGTGTCCTGAAGTCTGTCCTGGGGTATGTTGCAGTGGTATATCAGTAGTCTGGTGTGGGGTTACAGTTAGATGTACATGTGGATTGTGTGGGTGCTGTGGTGTTGTATTGCTAGTCACTGATGTACTGCAGAGTTGTCCTCTGTACAGGTGATTGTGTAGGATGTGTGTTTATACTTTAATGGGATCTTCAAAGGATGTCTCTTTTGGCATAAGAGATACAGAACATGAGATTTGGGTGACAGGACCGGGAAGTTGATCCATTCTGTCTGCTCAAACCACATGAGAGGTGTCTCTGACAGCATAAGAGACACTCCTCAGAGGATCTATTAACATTATAAATCACTCTAGTTTTGCTCAAGTGATTTATAATAAGTTTATAATTATATGTTAATAGTAATTTGTTTTTTATTTTATTGTGCCATCCTCACCTCTTGCACCAAAGTGGAGCGCTTCTTCCAAACACTCCCATGTGAGAGCACACTCTACACAGGATGAAAGGTACAGTGTCTCTCATGCTGATTGGCTGAAATCACAGGAGTGATGTTTAATTGCTTACACATACCTGGCTAGGCTCAGCAATGTCCATATTACTACTACTCTTGTTCTGGGGTTGATGTGGTACTCTGTTCTGGTCCTCCACCTTCCTGTGGCAACATGGTAAGGCTTCGTATTTGTGGCTCTGGATTCAGGTAGTCTGACTGTAACATGATATCAGTCATACATGAACCAGTAGATCACATCCATCACACATGTTGATACTCACTGTTTGGCCTCATATGGGTTCTGTTATATAATCTCTGTTATATAATCCTCTGTTACATAACCTCAACCTCTGTTATATAATCGTCTTCTAAGTTTAAATCAAGGTTAGACTTATATCGATTTATAACCTTCCTTTTATGGTGGGAGTCACGTGATGCAGAGCACTTGGTAGCTGCCTTCTTCTAGAGCTCCGACCACCCGACCTCCTAAATAAGGAACAAAAAACGCTTTTTACATTCTGGTAACGTGTCTCTACTGTTTTAATCACCGGAGAGGAGGTACACTTATTTGGCTGACTCTGATGGAAATTGAAATGAAGAAAGCCATGCCGAGACATACCCCACTGGCTACCCCAGAGGAGGCCTCAAAAAAATCCATGGCCTCGTCTGCCCATCAGACCCAGACTTCGGCAGCAGACAGCATGGAAGTTGAACCCCTCACCTTAGCCAGATTCTTAGAAAAAGTTCAACCTTTTAAGGTTGAAATGAAGGAGTTGGCCGGGGAAATTAAAAGTTGAACTCACGCCTTGGAAGACCTCTCACAGCGGACATACAACAACTAAACCCGCATTCGTTCACTAGAAGGAAGGAGTGAGAGACTGGAACCTGATCTTGTGGCAATGAGGCAACATATTTCCAAGTTAGAAATAAAAGTTGAAGATCTTGAAGGTCGTAGCCACCATAATAATGCAGTCATTATAGGTTTACCGGAGAAGGAGAAAGGAGTGGACCAGATCAAATTTGCGCAGAAGTTTGTGGAGAGGATTGCTAGGCCCTCTCCGTTTGGTCATGCCTACACTACAGAGTGGGCTCATCTTGCCTTGTGCCCTTTACCCCCTCAAGGAGCCCCCAACGCACCTTCATTCTCCATTTTCTTAATTATCAGGAGCGCCAGCATTTTCTTATGAAAATCAAAGATATAAATGAGCTGTAGTGGGAACGGGTGAAGTTAAGAGCTGCACAAGATCTGCCCTTAACAGTTCGGCAAAAGAGAGTGTTGTTTCACCCAGTTGTTAAAAAGTTAATTGCAGCGGGCATTAAATTTGAAATGGGCTACCCTGCTAAGTTCCAAGTGTTGCTGGAGGGTTCCTGGAGCTCCTACGAGAATGTAGAAGAAGCGACAACTGCCCTCAAAGCAGCGCTACCTGACTTATTTAAAAATCCCTGAGTCTGATATGAGGGCATCTGTTGGTTAAAATAAGTTCCCTTGTAGTTAACCTGTGGTTGCTGTAGCAATGAGCTGTTGGGTGAGTCCTCAGTTTGTGTTCCCAGTGTTCTGGACAAGTGGTTATGCAGGATGTTGAGGGATGCTTGGATGTTTTCCCTCTCCTGTTTAAAATGTGGGCTCCCTCATTTTAGCTGGCAAAGCTTCCCTGCCTGGTACCTGCTGTTTTGTTTTTTGGTGCATCTGGCTCCTGGAGTTGATGGGTTCGGATCTTCGGGTCCGATGACGTGGTAAGCTGAAGAAATCCCAGGAGTTCGCTTGTGTGTCAAGTAGAGGAAGGTTGCTGCACGAAGGAATCATCAACAAAATGGTGCTAATGGCTGATTGCATCTTGCGGTCACTAGATGGAGCCAGAGACTGCACTGTTGCCTAAAACGAACGCATCAGCATAAGCCCAACCTGAACAAAGGCACTTGAGCATTTTATGCAGCAGGAAATGGACTTACAAGCTTTCTTTATCTTTCTGAAGGGGGGTTTGTTAGACTCTTGGTTAAGGGGTTTGAAGCCCAGAGGGCCATCTGCACCTATTTGTTTGTTTGGGAGGTGTAGTTTTTTATTTTAACTGCAAGCACTTGTTATCTTGATTGTGGGACTTGCTTAGTGTGTGTTATACAGTGGATCAATGGTAAAAGATATAAAACGTGGGGAGCACATGTCACAGTAGTAGATATGGAGAAGCTTATGGTGGGGAGATGTTGCTAGAATATGTCTTGTTAAAATTTAAGGGAGGTGGGTTAGATAGATATTTAGGTAAGTTACTTGTTAGCTATTACTGTTATTTGTTCCTACATTTTGTTAGTACGTTCCAGACAGTTGCTGACCGCTAATACTGCATCTTTTTAAGAGTTACATGAACATTAAAGTTAACAACTTGGCAAGGGCTTAGTAGCTTTGAGGTGGGGTGGGAGGATGGGCGGATGAGGAGAAGGTGGCATTACTAAGTGGACTGTTGTCATGGACCATGACAGATCGGGAGGGGTATGGGTGGAGGGGAAAGGGGGTTCTTGAGTATTTTGTTGGTATGGTTTGGGGAGGGTTTTGGTCAAGGGTATTTGGTATAGTGGGTGGGAGAGTAAGGGGAAGGGAAGCACAGCACACATAAGGTTTGGGAAAGGGAAGAAGAGTTTGGTTATAGGAAGCAATATGGATATAGTGCCTATGAGTGAGTAAGTAATGGCTAGAGATATTAGTTTTATTAGCTGGAATGTAAAGGGGCTCATCATAAGTCTAAGCAATATAGGATTTTAAAACACTTAAATTACTTGAACGTGGACATAATGTTTATTCAAGAGACTCATTTACTTAACAGTGAAGCTAACCATATGAGGAGATTACAGGTGGGCCAGGTATTTGCATCGGAAGGTAATACTCAGAGTAGAGGAGTGATTGTGATGATTAGATCTGTGCCTTTTAAACCACTTCAAATAATGCAAGATACATTAGGGAGATATGTTTTGATAAGAGGCAACTTGCACACTCTGGAAATAATGCTGAGGTCAATTTATGGCCCAAATGTTGACACCCCATGTTTCTTTGTGCAGATAATGGATGTACTCACGCCATTCCTAAATATTCCTATTATTATAGGAGGGGACCTAAATTTAGTAATGGATCCATTAATAGACAGATCAGGGTCTTCCCAAAAGGGTCTCTCCCCTGCCCTAAGAGCGGTCAGGGAATTGTTAGACCAAATTGGTCTTTGTGATGTGTGGAGAATTCTTCACCCGAAGGACCTGGAATTCACATTCACCTCCCAGGTGCATGGCACTGGGTCCCGGATTGACTATGTCATGATTTCGAATACTGTCATGTCAGGGTTACTGGATGTGGGCATAGCCGCTGGGTTACCCTCCAATCATTCGGTTGTTACTTGCTTAATATCTTTTCCATTTCTCTCTAAAAAGGGTGTTAGATGGAAGCTTAATAATCAGTTGCTAAAAGACCCGGAAGTTGTTAAATTCATCTCCTCCCAAATAACGGAATTTATATCTTTTAATCACAATTCTACCAGATGGCCTGACATAGAGTTGGGAGCACTCAAGGTATATTTGAGGGGATCCTTATAGGACTGGCCTCTCAGAGAAAACAGGAAAGAGAGAAGCGGATTTCCAAATAACTATCGCAGATCAGGGAAAAGGAGGCTAGGCTCTCTTCTTTCTCTTCTGAGGAGTATAGGTAGGACTTAACTAAATTGCAGGACTCATACTTCAGTTTGCTATGAGAGCAAGCTGAGTGGGCAATTATTAAAACAAGAGCGGCGTATTCTGATCAACGGGAGAAAGCAGGCCGCATGCTGGCTAGACGAGTAAAACAATTGGAATCTGCTAGATTAATTGCGGCTGTTCTTTCAATTGATAATGGCTCTATTAAAACATCACCAAAGGAAATTGTGGGCGAATTCAAAAAATACTTTGAGCAGTTATATGGTGCAATGAATGACCCCCCATCTGAGGAGAAATTGCAACATTATCTAGGAGGGTTGCACCTGCCCTCATCAAGCCAGGCTTACATCTGTTATAACACATGGGGAAATAGAACGTGTTATTAGGTCCCTCCCCTCTAATAAAACCCTAGGCCCAGATGGGTTTTCCGCTAATTTCTATAAAGTTTTCTCTAAAGAATTAATCCCTATATTGTTGAGCTAGTTTCAATATATTTTAAATGGGCAGGCAACGGATGTCTCAATGTTTGAGGCGTTAATTGTACTTTTACCCAAACCAGATAAACCCCCAGATTCAGTGTCAAGCTATAGACCCAGCTTGCTCCTCAATCATGATATTAAAATCCTTACAAAATTATTGGCAGATCATGTAAGTGAAGTTCTTCCCGAGTTAATTGGTGCAGAGCAGATGGGATTTATGAAGGGGAGATCTTCAGTAGACCACTTGCAGACTCTGGCACATGTTTTCTCATTTTCCAGGGAGGCTGAACATCCCATGGTTTTGGTTTCTCAGGACGCCAAGAAGGCATTTGATAGGGTCTACTGGAAGTATCTTCTAGCCACTTTGGAAACATTTGGCTTCCCCTTGGAATTCCGGTTATGGATTGGCTCCATTTATAAATTCCCCTCCGCAAGAATTTCCTGTAATGGCATTATCTCAGACCCCTTTAAGTTGTTTGTTGGTACTAGACAAGGTTGTCCACTGTCCCCACTCCTCTTCAATTTATATTTAGAGCCTCTTATCAGGCAGAGTATGCAAACCCAGGAGGTTCAAGGTATTCAGGTGTATGGGCATACTACTAAACTTTCTGCGTATGCAGATGACCTTTTGCTCCAAATTTCGTATCTGGCTTCTTCCATTCCCGACTTATTAGAAATTATTCAGGGTTTTAGTGAAGCTGGCAATTATAAACTCAGTACTGGAAAAACACTGGTATTGCCCCGGAATCATAAAACTTTTAAACAAGATATCGTTGCATTAGGGTTAGCTTGGTGTGCCGATGCAATAAAATACTTAGGGCTTACCCTTACAAGATCACCAGCCAGTGCACAACAGTTAAACCTAGATTCTCTGGTTCATGTTATTGAAACATACTTAAAAAGATGGGCCTTGCTTCCACTCTCAATATGGGGGAAAATTAATTTAGTTAAAATGAACGTATTTCCCCGTTTGTTTTACCCAATAAATATGTTAAATGTTTGGCTCCCTTTAAAATTGTTTAAGAAAATTCACGGCATAATTACCAGATTTATCTGTAATTATAAGAAGTCCAGAATGGCTTATCATAAACTCGCTGCTCCTAAGTTGATTGGGGGGGTTGAGGTTGCCTCATATAGGGTTGTATTCTTGGGTTAGTAATGTGAATAAGTACCTCAGATGGATGAAGGTAGTTGATCCCCCAGATCAAGGTAGTTATTTTCCATTTTGGTTAAAGGTGGAGATATCTCATATATTTGAGCTAGGCCTATCTACCAGGGCATTGCTGCATAGCAATCCAAGCTCTCTACCCATGGCCCTCCGAAATTCTCCTATTGAGATATCCATTAGAGTCTACTCGCAATTATGTGCCTTTTTGAAATATAGTCACACTAAAAACCTATCTCAACCATTAAAGAGGAATCTCAACCTCCAATTGGATGGTAAACCCCTTAGGGGTAGTTGGCTTCCACAATTGGAGGATAGCCTAGTCGGTGAACTAATTTCGGCAGAGGGACACTGGCTCTCGTCAGTTGAAATTTTAAATAAATTTCAAATCCCACACACTGATATATTCAAAGTTTTTCATCTTCGGCATCTTTTGGTTAAAGGACTGGGCATAATTTCCCTGACCACTCCATCACTGGGCTTCAATACAGAGATAGGGCCATTAGCAGGAATGGTTCATGCTGTTTCCAGCATATATAGCACACTCTATAACTGGGTTCATTCCCAAAACTTGGCACCAGTGAGCTACTGGTCCTCACTTTTTCCTGATACAGTGCTTGACTGGAAGATTATTTGGTGTAGTTGCCATAAATATATGTTACAAGACAGGCTTAGACTGATGCAATTTAAGTTATTGCATAATATTTATTATTCCTCTCTCAAGCTAGCAAAGTAAGGTATTGTGTCCTCCTCTACATGCTATAGATGTCAGCAGAATAGTGGGGATCTCCTTCACATTTTCTGGAAATGTTCCAAGGTAGCTCCACTCTGGACTATGATTAGACAAAAGATTGATCCTTTACTGGGTCTGAATGATCTGTTTACTGTGGAGATATGTTTGTTAGGGGATGTTTCCACTATTTCTGTGTGAAATAGGAAGTATCATATTAGTTTGATTTCCACTTCAGTTAAGAAAGTGGTCCTGAGGCACTGGAAGGATAGTTCAGAACTTACCTACGGTGAGTGGCTACAAGAGCTACTTGCCAGTCTTAGAACAGAAAGAGTCATTGCTAGTGTCCAGAACAAGCTACCAAAGTTTAATCTGATTTGGGGCCCCCTATATACCTTGTATTCTTTACTGTTGAAGGAGTGATTCTTCCCTATCTTAATAGTATAGGCTGTGGAAATGTGTTGCTGTGCTGGGATCTTTGGGGGGAGGAGGATTAGGGAGAAGGGGTCGGGAGTGGGATTTGGTAGGGGGTGAATACATCCTGGCAATGCCACTCCCATGTACTGATGTAATTAGTGTTATGTACTCTTATGGTTTGGATGTATTCTCTGTTGTGGAAAACTTTAATAAAATTTGAATGAAAAAAAAAACTTCCTTTTTAAAGATAATGGGGTCTCACCATCATTCTTTTTAAGTTAAAAAATTCTTATGAATGGGAATTTAAATAACATTTTCTTTTTTCTGTATGTATAACTGTCTCATAAGTATGTGATGTAATTGCTGTGCACCTACTCGAACCTTGACCTTATCAGGTCCATCTTGTAAATGAGCCTTGCTCAATGATGATCGCCTGAATAAATAAAGATTTGATTGATTGATTGATTGATTTAAATATGTATTAACTATACTATTCAATTTATTTACAGTGTTACCCCGAGTAGATTTATCTGAACTTTCAGTTTGTGTAATTTGAACAGATAAAATTTGCTTTCCGAGTTGCATTGGTTGTTTGGCAGCTGATACTATGATTAGTTTTCCTTCAGTGTTATCATAAGTTGACTCAATGCTGTTGTTATTGCTTTCTTTTTCAAATACAATTTTTGCTTTTTGTCTCTTTGTTGATACCTTTGACACTAGTTTGTTCCTCCACCATTTGGTTTCCTTGGTCTATCCTTTCCCTTCACCTTTTTCTTGTTCATTTTTCTAGCTGTAATCTCCTTAGCGAGAAGCTAATGGAAGAGAAGTCTGATCTTCTTTGATTAGTACATAGATCAACCTGAGAGGGTTCCATCAAGGTTGATTCCTTGGGGAGATGAATGACTTATTTTAATAATCCTCACACTGCAAATTAGCCAGTGGGAGAGAAATATAGCTTTGTAACAGGTCATTTTCATTGTTCCTGGGTGGACACATCCACAAGCATCTCAACACCCTCCTCACTGGAGTTCTTAACCCATAATTCTTCTGTTTCTATACTTGATTTCGAGACGTTAAGCTGATGATTACTTATATTACTTGTGATAGGTGAAGGATCTTGTTGCTGTCCAAACTGTTGGGATTTTCCTTAGCTGCATGCCTACCCCTTTCTGTGGATGCATGCTCTGAAGCTTGAGTGCCGATGTCATAAAGTCTAATTCTGTAACTGTGTCCAATGGGCTACCCATTCTATTTGTGCCCAACCCTTCAACCCCAACTTTAAGCTGTTACTTGGTATTACTTGGTATGAAAGAAAAAAAGAAGGCCAAAGTCCATCAAAACTGTTCCCCACACAATGTGGGACATTATTTATTTGTTATCCCTAATCCAAACATCTAGTTTGTTTTTGAAGATAGTGATACTAGGAGCCTCAACTAATTTCTGTGGTAATGTGTTCCATACAGTAGAAGCCCTTATTGAAAAAAATGTTTCCCCTTTTGCTGGTTCTATAATTTTTTACCTCAAGCTGTTTGTTGTGCAGTCTTGGAACATGTCTCCTTTTGGAGAATGTTAGATCACATTTTTCCATTAGATCTGGTGAATTTATTAAATTAAAAACCATAAGCATATCACCTCTTAGTCTTCTAGTTTGAAGAGAGAAGAGACCAGTAGCTTTTAATCTAGTCTGATAATCCAAATTTGTAAATCTGGGAATCATTCTGGTTACTGTCCTTTGAACTTGTTCAAGAATGGCTATATCTTTTTTTTTGGTTTGGATTCCAAAAGGGAAGCTATAGTCCAGATACGGTCTAATATATGCCCTATACAATGGGATAATGCATTGTTCAGTGTGGTTAATAAAAGTACATTTCATTTGCCTCAAAAGTCTATTGGTCATGCAAGCAGTTCTAACACAGTGATCATTTGACGTGAGTTTATTATTAACATATATACCTAAGTCTTTCTCACAGTTTGATGAGTGAAGTGGAAATCCATTTATATGATATATTGTTTTGGGATTGTTTGCACAGAAAAGTACTACTAAACATTTGTCTTGATTAAACTGCATATGATTATCATTTGCCCAAAGTGTTACTTTTCCCAAATTCTCCTTTAATGAGGAAATATTTTCTTGATTATTAACCTTACCCCCCAGTTTAGTGTCATCTGCAAATTTAACCATGACATTTTTAGGCCTTGCTTGTAAATCACTAATAAAGAGATTAAACAGTGTTGATTCCAGGACCGACTCCTGCGGCACACCACTTGTCACTCTTCCCAGATCAGACAATGTGTCATTAATCCTAACTCTCTGGAAATGGTTTGTTAACCAGTTGAAGGTCCAGTTGACAATATCAGATGACAAACCTAAATTGTGCATTTTAGTAATTAGTTTTTCATGTGAGACTTTATCGAAAGCTCTACTAAAATCCAGAAGAATTACATCGGAAGGGATACCTACATCTAGTAGAGCACTTATATTATTGTAAAATGATAACAGATTGGTGGTACAGGAATACTTCGGAGTAAACCCATGATGGATTGAATCATAAATTCGTAATTTTTTACAATCCTGATCTATCAAAGACTTCATTACCCATTCCATTAGTTTACCAGCCACTGAGGTCAGGCTAATTGGATGATAATTTTGCACAGAACCTCTATTGCCTTTTTTGAATATAGGAGCAACTATCATTGAAAGCCAATCATTTGGTACATTACTTTCTTGTAAAGATTTATTAAAGATAATTGACAATGGTATAGTGATATTTGTAGAGGTTTCAATCAGAAACCATGGCTTGATACCATCTGGGCCTGGACTAGTGTTTTTTTTTTAATTATTTAATAGCCTGTAAAATGTTGGTTGGGTAAAACATGTGATAATCTGCATGGTGGACTTTAGGTGTACTAATAGATGATTTTTGGGAAAAGACAGAAAAATATTTATTAAAGAGATTTGAGGTTCCTATATCAGATAAGAGAGAACCGTTGGTTATAATGGGACCAATGGTCTTTGATACACCCATTTTGCTATTTATTTAAGAGAAAAGAGATTTATGATAGTCTTTTGTGTGAGCTAGTTTAAATTCCAGCTTGTTTTTTGACAATTTAATAGAATTTTTTAGATTTTTAACAGATAATCTATATGTGTGCAATAGGGTAGTTTTATATGGAAGAGAGCTATTCTTGAGTTTCCTAAAAAGTTTAATTTTGGTTTTAATCTGATTTTAAATTGTCCTGTTAAACCAAGTGGGAATTTTTCCTTTATTATTAAATTTCCATTTAGATGGAATGAAAGTATTCTCCAAATGACGTACCATATTTTTAAAAAAATCTCAAGTTTGTTGTGTTGTACAATTAAGGAGATTAGATTTCCAATCTATGCTTTGTAAATATTTATTGATTTTGGAAAAATTTGCTTTATTATAATTTTTTGTATAATGTAACTTCCTTTGTGTGGTTTTAGTCTGTTGAATTTCCAAAAGAATAGATGAATGATCACTGGTTCCAAGTGGATCCCAAATTTGTAGATTGTTAATTTGTTGCTCTATATTAGTAAATAATAAATCCAGAATATTAGAACCTTGACTGGGTTCGGTAACAAGTTGTTGTAATCCAGTGCTAACTATCACATCTATTAATCCTCTCTCTGCATAAGACTGTCCTGAAAATGAGTCCCAATTGATATGAGGGAAATTAAAGTCACCAAATATTACAGTATCTTAGGATTCTGAGAAATGTATAATCTCTTTAAATATACCAGTTGTATAATCAGAATCAGCAGATGGAGGTTAATAGATATTATCGATAGTTATATAGGACTGCTCCTTCAATAAAATTTTAACCCAGATACTTTCCAGGGGAAAGGGAGAACATACTTCAAAAGAAGGAATGTCATTTCGTATGTACATACAAACCTCACCACCTTGCTTATCTAATCTATTTTTATGGTATAACTTACAGCCTGGAATTTCTCTGAGCCAAATAGAGGATGCATCCCACCAAGTTTCAGTTACTCCCACCACACCTATATTTAAAGTTTTACATTTGGCTTTGAATTCTGCTAATTTGACTTTGTTTAAAGATCTTGCATTCAAAGCTAGAAATTTACATTTAGTTGTAATGATATTTTGACGAGTATTCGAAGACTTGGGAATAGACCCATTCTCCCCCATTGTCATTAGTTTAAACAATGATTTATGATTGTAGTAATACTTTTCCCCAGAAGTGTGCTACCCATACGACTGTGATGCAAACTGTCCCAGCAAAATAAGGAAGATCGGTCTGAAAATGATTCCCAGTGGGTAATACAGGGTATATCCTGCTTAAAACACCACTTTCTCAGCCATTCATTTAGGACTTTGATTTTCTGCATTATAGTAGATGTTGCTCTTGAGATGGGTAAGATTTTGGATATACAAACACAACATCCCCTATCTAGTAGCAGGTTACATAACACCACATAGTCCTGTTGTAGCTGGTTAAATGGGGTGTTATTTATATAGTTAACACCTGCATGTATGATAACCAGTGGATTTTTCCCTGCATTTTGTAAAATTTTAGGCATCATGAAAGTAATGTCAGATACCCTGGTCCCACAGAAGCTAGAACAAGTATGGTTGCTCTTATTGCTATTGCATACCACCCTGTCTATGTGTTTAATGATTGAATCTCCCAGGACAAACACTTGTTTTGAGATAGTAGGGGTACAAGGGGAAGAAACAGTTAATTGTTTAATATACTGTGGAGTAATTAACTTAATAGGTAGTGATTTGGTAAGTTGAGACTTACTAGGACAAGTATTCGAGGGTACTGGCTCCTGATTGCAAAGTGTTTTTAAGCCAGGATTATCAATAGGGGGTGATGCACAGTGTAAATACTGTGTCACCTCATTATTTAATCCAGCCAATTGCTCAAACCTATTACGGGTTTCAATAGGGGCACTATTATAGATCTGACCTGCGCCTCCTTTTTTTAATTGGCTTGGTAACAATTTCCCAATCATCGTTGTCACGAGGGAAGGGCGGATAATCATCCACCTTATAAGAGGGGGCAGAAGCAAAGGGTATACTAGTACTAGATCTTACAATTGCCTCCTCATCAGGTGACATAGAAGTGCTACCTAGAAGTGAAGGGGAGTGTTAATTAAGATGAAGTTGTTCATCCATAAAGTTAATGTAGCTTTCCAATTCTCTAATGTCAGTAGAAACTGGTTTAATGTTAAGCAGAACTGCTATCTCTGCTTCAAGAGTAGTAATCAAATGACAATTAGTACATACATACTCATGACCAAAGTTTCCCTCACTATACATCAAGCATTGCATACACTTACTAAGTTCTCTTTCCATTTTTTATTGGTGTGTATCTACTGAGTAGAGGATATGCTGAAGTTTTCTTTTCTAAATTTGTCTGATGTCAGCAGTTTCAGCATGCCCAGCAGACACAGCAGACACGCGCACGCGCATGTCTCTGTGCGCGTCTCCACGTGTGGCCCCATGCACACTCGCCCCTCTCACTAGAGGGGCAGGTTATAAGCTGAAAAACTGGAAGTAAGCATCCATCCACTTCTGGTTTTGGCACAATGTAAATATCAGATATTTGTTAATTTCAGCAAGCTCTACAAGTTGAAGGCTTAACAAGCCCTTAGAAAGGCAAAAAAGACCATCAAATAACAGTGCCCTTAAGCAGAGAGATGTAACTTTAGGGAAGGAGGTATACTAGCCTATTGCTAGTCCGCCTAGTTCCCACAGTGTTCTGCAGTTCACCAAGGAAACAGTGTTGCTTTAAGAAGCTGGTAATCTTCTGTTGATTCTTGTCTGTTGTACATATTCTGTTCTTCCTTTTCTTTTCATATTGCAAATATCCTTATTCAGGATACTTGTCTGTCTATTACTTCTCTCACTGTCTTTAATCTTCTCCAAATTCTCTAAGTTCCTTTTTTCTCCTCTAGTCATGATCATTTTAACTAATTTTATTAAAAGGGGTGAACCTACAATGTGGATGTTGCGTCAAAATAAGGCTACAACTGCAAGGACTTAAACCAAAAATATCATACAAGTCCCATGTGTTTATACAGTATATAATTTATATATCATGCATACCCAAGGAGAGTTGATATTTAAAAATGTAGTCAGCTTAAATTTGCTTAAATTATTTTGCTCCCCAGAGAAAACAGCTGTGCGCTGTCAACAGACCCCCTGGTTACTTTTGAAAATAAATATTTTGCTTTCCCAGTGTTAAAAATGCATGGCAGGCAAATTCCCAAACCCAAAGAATGCAACAAACACAGCAAGCACAATTGGAAAAATAAATGGAATAATGAATACTACCCAGGTGGTTACTATTGGTATATGCCTATTTGGAATTGAGGTTACCATTTACCTTTTCCACTGCAGAGCTTCAGCATAGTCTACAAGTATGAAGCAGTCTCTGTAGCTTTAGGTTTCTACAGAAAGAAAAAAGAATAAAAGCAATGACCAACGACTGTCCTGAGCAACCGCCATGAGTTTGATTTTAAACTGCTTCAAATCAAAGAAAACTGTTGATTGTCAGTTGTCAGATGACCTCAGAGACCCACGAAACATTTTTGAATGTTCAAATGTTCAAAATTCTTAAAAACTATCAAAAATAAAATATAGTTAAAAAAAATAGTACATACTAAAAAAGAATAGAAGCCACGTTGGAATGCATAATCTTTTTAATCCCTTTGGGCATTCAAATAAAATTGATAAGATTGGATAGTAAATGGTCCGTAAAAAGTGATGGAAGCCAAACTCCACGCAACTGGCAGTTTGTTCAGAGACTATCGAAATTCTATATAGTCTATAGAAAGAGTGTCACAAAATAATTCAATGTGAACGTAACAAAAAAAAAAAAAGAAAAAGCCACTATTTTGAGAACAAAATAGTCCTACTCATGGTCAGAGTGAGGCTGTGAGAGAGAGGAACTTTATTCATTGAGGAGGATTGTTGGAGTAGTCTGTCTTTCATTCATTTACAAGATACTGCATTTGCTCCAATTCAGCTAGGTCTGCTAGCTCTGCTCACTTTGCTCTGCTTCTTCTTGTCTCTTCCAGCCCTCCACAGGGCTCCCTGCAATCTCAGCATCTGTGGCAGGCTTCTCAATGTTGGGACTCCAGGATATCAATGCTTAAGCTGCTACACACCAAAAAAAAGTGGCACAAGCTGGTCTGGAAAGGGCTTGAAAATGCAAACTAGCATGCAGGCAGTGGTGTTATACCTATAGTAAGTTAAAACAGGCAGATCCAAACCCTTGCTTCTACTGCTGCTCATTAGCTGTATAGCATGCGGCCACTCTCAACTTGTAGCTCCTCCCCTCCAACCTCCAGCTTCATATTGGGAAACCACAGGGCCCTGGCTCCATATTCATGGAACAGCATACTGGACATTGTCCTAATCCTATTCCAATCAAAGTAACAGAAAATTTTCAGAAGGAGATCAGAATGGTCATTTGTTCACATATCACATAATAATCATATGTACTGCACATAGAATTTGACTTTTGTTTTTAAATTTGATGACAGATAAGGATCGCTTGACCCACCTAGTCTGCCCATTTCACCTACCTAATGTATAAGCTGCAGATCCTAGTTAACCAACAGTCTTCTTCTTCCTACCCCCCACTAGACTTGCCTTATGTCTGTCCCATGCATTCTTGAATTCACCACTGTTTTTGACTCCATAACCTCCTCAGGAAGGCTGTTCCATGCATCCACAACCCTCTCAATGAAAAAATACTTCCTCACATTACCTCTGGGCCATTCCCCCCATCTTCAGATTGTGTCCCCATTTTCTTGCACATCTGTTTTTCTGAAAGATGCTACCATCTAGGACTTTGCTGAGTCCCTTGAGGTACTTGAAAGTTTCTATCATGTCCCCTCTCTCCCTTCTTTCCTCAAGGGTATACATATTACGCTCCTTTAGTCTCTCTTTGTATGTCTCCTGGTGCAGACCCTGCACCATTTTGGTTGCCCTCCTCTGGCCAGCCTCCACCCTATCTATGTCTTTGCGGAGATGGGATCTCCAGAATAGCACACAGTACTCCCAATGGGGTCTCACCACTTGTCTATACAGAGGGATAACAACTTCCTGTTTTCTGCTTCTGATGCCTCTCCCTATGCATCTCAGTATCCCTCCAGCTCTCCTTACTGCCTTCTCACATTGCTTGTCCACCTTTAGATCATCTGATATAACTACCCCAGGTCCCTTTCCACTTTTGTTGTTGTCAGTATCTCAACCCCCATTGTGTACTCTTCCCCTGGGTTTTTGTTTCCCAGGTGCATTACTTTGCACTTCTTTGCATTAAATCTAAGCTGCCATACATTCGACCATTCCTCCAACCTTGCCAAGTCCCTTCTCATCTTTTCCACCCTACTTTATGTATCAGCCGCATTGCAGATCTTTATGTCATCTACAAAGAGACATGCTTTTCCTTCCAATGCTTCTGCAATGTCACTTATAAAGACATTAAAAAGGACTGGACCCAGTACTGAACCCTGCGGTACCCCACTAGTAACCCCCCTTTCTTCACTGTGGACTTCATTTACTATTACCCTCTGGAAGCTGTTGTCCGGCCAATGTTTTATCCAAGCTACCACCCTGGGAACCACTCCCAGGCTGGCTAATTTATTTATTAATCTTTTGTGTAGGACTGTGTCAAATGCCTTGCTAAAGTCTAGGTAGGCCATGTCCACAGCCCCTCCCTGGTTTACTGCTTTGGTCACCCAGTCAAAGAAATTGATTTGATTTATCTGACATGACCTTTCCCCTATTAATCCATGCTTCCTTGTGTCCTGTGCTCCACTGGCCTCTATGTACTCAACAATTCTTTCCTTCAGAAGTGATTCCATCATTTTCCATACCACTAAGGTCAAACTGACAGTTGTGTAGTTTCCTGCCTCTATCTTGCTTACACTTTTGTGAAGAGGAATCACATCTACCCTCCTCCAATCCTCAGGTACCACACCATCCTCCCATGATTTGCTAAAAAGGGTAGCCAGTGGTGTTAATAGTCCTCCCCTTAGTTCTTTTAGAATTCTGGTGAATCCCATCAGCCCTTGAAGGACTGATATCAACCCCCCTATCCAGAGTGCTTCTATTGACTGGATTAGGTACCTTCCCCTCCTCTTCCTTTGTGAATACTGAGCAGAAGTATTCATTCAGCATGCCTGCTTTTACACTGTCCCTCTCTGCTTACCCACCCTCCTCTTTATTCAGCCTCAGTATCCCTTCCTTTGTCTTTTTTCGCTCCCTAATGTACCTATAAAAGGTTTTATCCCCCTTCTTAACCAAGTTGGCTATCTTTTCCTTGGTTTGGGCCTTTTTTATTCTGACTGCCTTCCCGCTTCCTTCTACTTTAACTGGTACAGTTCTCTGTCCCGCTTCTTATGTGTTTTCTTATATTTCCTGAATGCTATCTTTTTCTCCCTAACCATACTCACTACCTCTTTTGAGAACCATAGTATTTTTTCTTTCATTTTGATTTGTGTATTTGCTTCACACAAAGGCCTGTTGCCTCTGCAATGGCAGTTTTGATGTTTCCCCATTGTTGCTCCGCTCCTCCTTCTTGTCTGTTTGCTAGTGCTTTTCTGAGGCACTCTCCTATTTTGACAAAATCAGCCCTCCTGAAGTCCAGTATCTTCACTTTTGTATGGCTTGACTCTACAGCTGAGTTTATCGTGAACCACACTGTTTGGTGGTCACTTGTTCCCAGATGGCTACCCACTTCTAGATCTGAAATCCTCTCTCCGTCCTCATTTGACAGTACCAAGTCTAAGATTGCTCCCTCCCGAGTGGGTTCCAACACTTGCTGTCTGAAGCATGCTTCCTGTAGGGCATCGAGAATGGCCTTGCTCTTGGATGTGGCTGCAGCAAAGGTGCTCCAGTTAACATCTGGCATATTCAGGTCCCCTATCAGCAATAGCTCCCCTTTCTTCGCCATCCCAAGGATACCGTCTATCATTTCCTTGTCCATTTCCTGCCTCTGAGAAAGGGGTCTGTATACAACCCCTGTGCAGATTGTTGTGCCATTTCCCATCTCCAGGGTGACCCATAGTGCCTCCTCTCCTCCATTTACCCTTTAGCACACATGTGACATGTACATGTATATAGTGCAGTGTTGCATGCCACCCATTATATCAATACCATCATCTTCATAATAAATTAATTGCTGACTGAACAAGTCCACCACTATGTCTTCTCTTGGATTCAGGTCAGGGATATCCTCATCTTTCCTCAACCTGTAGCAAGTTTTGCCTGGTGACAGAGGGACATTTTTTAACTATGTCATGGAGGTCATATCACTTGTGTTTGTTAGCAGAGATGATGTGCAGGGGGGTATCATCAACCACATCAACAGCATCCTGAATTCCTTTCCACACCATCTGCTTGTAATCCTGTGTCCAATAGCTATGGTGGACCTCCATGGCAATGAATACTATCTCCTGTAGAGTACAATTCAAAATGCAGGTTCTGTGAGCATGATGTCCATGTCCAAGCACTTTCTGTTCTTCCTATTGAGGAATGTTAGTTGGTGTTGGTGGTGGTGGTATGTCCACTGTCCATGCACTGGGATGTCTTTTACCATGCTTTATCAGTTACACAGCTGCACTGTTATCTCCAGTTGACATTTCCATGTTTTTTTCACCAGGGTGTCCCACCTCCTTGTATGTGTATGTGATCTTGAGGCTTGACTACTTTAAGGTTCTTTACCTGGGGCTATGAGGGAGGTTGGTGCACCACCTACAGCTGGTAAAGAATAATCTTTAGATCTTCATACTCAAATTATGCCTGTGCTGTGGTAGCTAAAGTGGCTACATATTTAAATGGTGCACCACCTTCAAGATCACTTAGTTAACTTACAAAGCCCTGGGCCTTGTGGCTGCCAAGATGGCAATCTAGTTTTTCAGCTTTGCCCTTCCCCAGTCATGAACTCTCCACATCTGTTACTGGCATAATTAATTAGAACAAATGAACAGTTTATTTCATTACTTGTAACAGTGTGTAGCTTGGAAGTGTCTTTCCTCCCAGATGGAACATATCTCTGTTTTGTTTTCATGATGTTTGCCTCCTGCCACAGTGTGATCTACTCAGTATTCAGCCAGCTCCCCACTCCAATCTTCTCATGTCATGGTAAGCCCTTTGTTGAGCAAGCCTGTAGGAAATAACACTGATGTTAAAACAGGTTGTTTGGGACACTGTCAACCTGAAAGTCACCACCACCCAAACTGTTGCTAACTTAAAACTTTTAAGTTTATGGGTGGCTTCCTCTGAGTCCTGACTGGTGGTAGTAGAATGGATGGGTGAAAAGTGCTTCAGGAACAGGAATCACCATATGCTACCTCGTAATCAAAGTGGTGACATGGAGACTAGGGCTTGACAAAACAACATCCATTTCATTAGGTTCCAGAGGGTGTGGAAGGGACAGACATGTCAAGATTTATACAACAAGCTATCCCTGATTTGTTGCATGTGCCACACTGTCCCACTATAGAGACTGAGACAGCCCAGGGGCCTCTGGCCCATCATCCTCAACCAGGTGTCAGGTTTCATACAGTCCTGGCGAGGCTCCTTAGATATCCCAAAATGGAGAATGTACACTAACTGGCCAGAGTTTGAGGTTTCCTGATATGGCAAGGCCATCAGATAGCCTCTATCAGGACTTTTCATCTGAGTTCACCCAATGACACAAGACATTCACTAACACCTGATACCAACTGCCTTGGATGGGGATCAGATACAGTATGCCATGAGATATCCTGCCTGTCTCCAGTTAATTATCAGTGATATGAATCAAGACTGTGATACCCAGGTAGCAGCAGAAGCATTAATTCAACAGCTCCAAATGTCTACCACTGATGATCAGGCACCCGATGTATCAAATACACTGTTGATCCACCGACCTATTCCACTTGACACTACCGTTCCATCCTCAGGGCCCTGATAAGATGATAATGCTAACTTCCTTGGCCCACCATACCAACCAGCACAAGCTATGGACTTGACAGTCACCAGAAAATGGTGACCCAGGCTCTGGAACAGATACCAAGAGAAGGCCATCAGTACACCACCCTAGCAAAGAATCTGCAGCTGCACCAGAAGCTCCAAATCACTGGTCTCATCTCTGGAGAGTGTTGATATTCTCTCCACATCCCAAAACTTCCATGGTCTTGGAGTCACATTGCCTCCAGTGAACCCCTAACACAATGACCTACTATGTTGGCACTTGCTTTCTCCAGCCAGCTCCATAAATCCTTGGCTACAGTAGCGACCAATACTCTGCTCCAAGCGGCAATCTCGCTTGGGCCAGATGGCTTGTCTTCCTCGCTGCAGAAACTGAACATATCTCCTCAAGGGCCCAGGCTGACAACACTCTGAGAATGTACCTCTTGGATTCCAGGATTACATGTATGAAAGCAAACGCCCCCATTCTCTGTCTAGTTTCTGACTGGTTCTCAGAGAAACTGACTGCCTCATGCTCACAGTGTTTTGAGGACAAAGACAGAGAGCAGGGGTTGTGGTGGAGCTCATCCCTCAGAGGATTATTCCAGAACAATCTCTGTATTCACGACTCCAGCTTGCTACTGCAGATTGTTTTTAAATTCTACTACTGATTATTGGGACAGTGTTCTCCTTAATATTCTTCTAGTTATTCAGATTTTCCCCTCCTTAACCTAATTGTGCTATAGCATCACAACCAATGCATGTATTCACCTGCAGGTCTACACTAGGCTAGGTGTTTCTCTGCCCTGAGGGTTTTTATAGTTATTGTATGTTACTAAACTCTTCCTGTGCAAATGCATAGATGCCTGATGATTTCCTGGAGTGCTCCCCTGACACCTCCCTTAATAGCACCTGAAATGAGTTGCTCAACACTTCCTCATGTAGCATTTGTTTCTGTCACTGGACCACCTCCTACGGCCACATATACTCTCCACATCAGATCTTTGGCTGTCAGACAAGGGATGCTGGTGTAGAGGGTCCCACAAAAGGTTGTTTTGGATAGTCCTCACATTTAATAAACTGCACTCATGATTGGGGCAACATATATCCCAGTCATCCCTCATTATGGAAGTCTTTGGTAGCCTCAGTGGCCAGCTGGTGCTCCTTGCCTGATATTGTAATGGGTTACATCAGCAGCTCCTGGCTATCTTTGCATCACAGACTAACTGTATGATCCCCTCTACAGGTTTTCTCTTGTCAGCCAACAGGGTAAAGAGAAGGTTGTCTACATCTTTTTTGACCATAACAGAGCTTATGTGATCGTATTGGATGATATGAAATTGGGTAGAGGGTAACTTTCTGAGATATATATCTTTTTGTTCATCTGGGGCAAAATCTACAGCCTCTTCCTCTTCCCATTTCCAGTTAGGAGGTACTCTGTAATTAAGTTTTGATAGACCCTTAGGGTGCTCCAGTTGGGGTTACTATACACCAAGGGGGTGGTCGTGGATCCCTCCCATTCCTTGGACATTTCTTGAAGGAATCGGAATGTGACGACCATTCTCTTTGATATCAATTGGCAATACACAGAGATAATTTCATGCCCCCTCCTTCTTGCGCTTACTAAGTTCAGTTTAATGTGCCCACTTCATTGAACTCTTTGATTGTTCTACTTTCATTGTTTACTGTTTTTTTAGTGAGAGGAGAGAGTATTACTAAGAGGAGCTTGGAGTACTCTTGCTTTCTCTTACTGCATTCCTAATCTAGTACTCTGTTAGCTGCTGGCAACTTTTCTGGTTCAAGGTTAATTTTTCCTTCCTCATCCTGTCATGCCATGTTTGTGGCTATATGTTGACCATCATCATCACTCTCCAGGATGGAGAGTGTTGATTCAGTGGGTGGTTATCTTCATCTGTTGATAGATAATCTGTCTGGTCTGCAGTGATGCTATCTGAAGAGGGCAATGAGTTACTGGGTTCCTCTACTCACACCCTCTTTTACCAATAGGTTACAGCCCTTTGGTATAACTACTCCCTCTCTTGGCGTACTAAATATTTGCTTATTGAATCTGTCATTTTTCCTTCTCCTGTCTATGGTTATCTTACATTCAGTATATGTGGAACAGGCCGTGTATCTATGTTGTGATATTGCTATGTTTTGATATCAGTATTCCAAGGGGTATATACAATCCCCACATACAATATTGGGACAGAGGATCATATGAGTGCCTGTGAGTGCCCCAAGGTGTTCAATGGATGGGGTGAGAGACTCTGTTCTGGATTCTGGATGCATTATGTGTGATCCAGTCTCCTACATTATGAATATCCTGGCACCATCTCTTATGGATGATATCAATATAATAAAAAGGAAAGTCTGGGGTTTAAATTCAGTCAGTAAACAGCAGACTGTACTAACTCACCTGAAAAAGATAAAAAAAAAGAGTAGTTCTATTACAGGACCCTATACTGGTGGCAGCAGAGGAACGCAAACTGTGGAGAGAATGGGTGTGTTCAGAGGCCCACAGCTGTGCCTTGTCCTCTAAATGAGAGATTGTCTATTTTGCTCCATAGGACCCAGCAGTGGCAGATCATGAAATAATTCTCAGATGGGGACAGGAGATGGATTTTACTGCAATTTTCCATGCCAGAGGGCCCTCTAGAAATAGGGTCTGTCTGTGGACCAAATTCAGTTATCATTAATTTTTCCCTGTCCCTTGCCCAGGTGGTGTACAACATCACTGAAAGTGGGATCCCCTGCTTGTAATGCGGGGATTTTAACCTGATGCTAGCTCACCTGATGGACCACTCTTCTTATATGGGTAAAGTGCATATGAGACCTGTAAAAATGGTTCAGTCTATGATGTCTGACCTAGCCCTGGCAGACATCTGTCATACACTCCATCCCTCTGATAGCAATTATTTCTACATCTCCATGGTTTATAGGTCAACCAGTGTGACGATTTATTCCTAGGGTCTCCTAGGGTCACTCAGGCAGCCATCAAGTCCCTCATTGAGATGATGGTTATCTCTGACATGCCCCACAGCAATCAAGTCCATTATCAAGATGATGATTATCTCTGATCATTCTGCACTATCCCTTATGAGACTTTTGGGGGCAAGAGAAGCCCAGATCCTCCTCTTGAAGGCTTGAATCTTTGCTTCTTAAGGCAAATACTTCTTTTTCTGGGTGGAGAAAGAAACTTAACAGTTTTTCATGATGAAAAACATTGGCGAAATATCCACTGCCACCCTTTGAGAGGCTTACAAAGCCATGTTAAGGGGACATATTATGCAATTTGCTGCCAATAGGCACATGATGAGAGAGGCTGTGGTTTCAGCTCTAAAGGCCTGATTTGAAGGCCTCAAAACAGCCTATAAATCTGCTCTGGCCTTGTATCGTAAGAAAAGTATCCTGGCAGACATGACTGGAGTTAAACTTCACCTTTATATGAGTCTCTCTATGGCAGCTAAATTGACCCTTATCCACTCCAAATTTAGGTTTTGTGATGGAGAAGAAAAGACAATGAGATTATTATCCTATTGCTTAAGAAAGCAACAGGATGAATGCCATATATCTGCTCTCCATGATACTACAGGTTAGACATCCAGCATGGTGGCTGAGATTAACAATATGATGAAAGAGTTCTATCAAACACTCACCTACTCACAGGGCCCACCAGGCCTTCCTCTTACGGAAGCTTTCTTCTCCCACCTTGCCCTCTCTCACCACATTCTAGCACAACAGCAGCACATGGAAACCCACCTTATGCTTAAGAAAATTCATGAGGCTATAATGTCCCTAAATAAATATAATTTACCAGGAGATGGGTTTCTGATTGATCTATACCACCACCTCACAAAAACTAGTAACCCCACTTTGCGACATTCATGGAAGCTCATTCCATGGGTGCATTACCCAACACTTAATGAAGCAATGGTTACCAACATCCTGAAGAAGAGTAAAAAACCTCTTCTACCATCAAGCTACTGCTTCATATCACCTGTCAATGAGAACACCAACATTCTGGTGAAAGCCTAGGTGACCTGGATAGAACGTACTCAGCTAGACCTGATTCCCCCCATGCAGGTGGGATTCATGAAGGGCCGCCTAAGCTCTGACCAATTTACAGCTGTCATTAACATCTTTCATGCCACTAGCTGTGCCCCCACTCCTACAGTGGCTGTTGCCATTGATTTACAAAAAGCTTTTGATTCTACGGAGTGAGGGTATCTCATCTGTGTGCTGAATATAATGTTTTTTTGGCCCAAGTTTAAAGCTTGGGTGCAGACTTTATATTCTTGCCCGTCTGCAAAAGTGCTAACAAACAATACAGTCTCAGAACCTGGCCTACTTCAAAAGGGCACTCACCAGGGCTGCCCACTCTCACCATGTGTTTTGTGCTAGTGATAGAAATGTTGGCTGTTGCAATTAGACAGCATGCACAGATTTCCAGCATAATAGCGGGCTGTACAGAGTATTGCACAGAGGTATATGCTGATGATTTCAGGGGCACATCAAGTTGTCCCATCATCCCATAGTACAACACCCAACCCCGGACTCTTAGCTCAGGCGTGAATCGCCACACTGCTCAAATCGCCCCCAGCTGAGTTTGTTTTGTAATATTTATGCTGGGGTCAAATTGTGCAGGATGCTGATTCATACTGGAGCTAAGAGGCTGGGACATGTTGTAGGGCAGTGACACGACCAGCACAGCACGACTTGTCATGTAGCAGATGATTTCTTAGTTCTCCTATCTGACGCTACTCAAGGTATTCAACCACTTCTTAACCTTCTGGCAGAGTTTAAAGCAATGTAGGGAGTAGAAAATATAGACCCACTCACCACTTAGGTATACATTTGATTAAAATGTTAATTTAAACCAAATGTTCAAAAGATAAACCCCTTGCACCTGCTACTACTTATATAACAAGTCAATGTTTCTGGTAAAACCCTCTTCTTCAGGGCATAAGCAATATAACTGAGGGTACAAGGGTATGACTTCCAGAGCTCTTCAGTTTTTAATTAATCAGCTTTTAAATGTAAAATCATTTTGTTCCTGCAAATTTCTTTACTGGTATCTGTTTAGTTTTGCTCTTACCTTTTTTCATTTCACCAAATCTCTGTGTGTACGAGATGCACTGCTCCTGAAGTTTTTGGGAAATGAAAAAAAAAAACTAGCTGAACTAAGCAGACACCAAAAAAGTATTTTGCAGGACAAAAAGGACTTAAAACCTGAAAGTTGATTAATTTAAAAATACAGGAGCTCTGAAAGACACACCCTTGCACCCACAGTTATATTGCTTATGCCCTGAAGAAGAGGATTTTCCTTGAAATGACAGTTTGTTATATAAGCAGTAGTAGGTGCAAAGGCTTTATCTTTTTAACATGTGGCTTAATAAACAATTTAGCAAATGTATACTTATGTAGTGAGTGGGTCTATATTTCCTACCTGCTGCGTTGCCAGGTTAGCTTGTTGGGAAATAACTTCTCCCACTTTTTCATTTCTCCACAGGAGGTCTTTGTTGGAACCCACCTCAAGTTTAAAACAATATCTTGGCTCAGAGTTAATCTCTACAAGACTGAGATACTGCCACTCACTAATCTATGTCCCTAAAACTTTCTTTTTAAAAGCTGGGTCTCAAGTTCTCCCCTCAGTCCATCACATATCAGGGTATTCACCTAACTCCAGATCTGCCTCAGATAGGCAGTTTGAATTTGCTACCCCTCCTTACCTCCCTACATGCTGAATGTGATAGGTGGATCAAATTAAACCTCTGATTAGTGGGGCAAATCTCTGCTAGTAAGATGGTGTTCACACTGAAAATAATCCACTGTCTCGCCCACCTACTCACTCTCATACACCTGTCATGGTTTGCTGGGATAGACACCATGACAGAGAAATTCCTATGGGAAGGGAAACCCGCAATACAGTCACCTCAAACTATGCTCCCACTGGAAACAAGGAGGCTGAAACTCACAATGGTTATTAGCTTATTACCTGGCATTTAGGGGTACAAAAACATTGAAATGTCTAAGCGACCCCATAACTAATGTACTCTTATGGCTGGTCATGGAGAGAGAGAAATTTGAGTCAATCACTCCCAAACCACATTGTTATATGCACCCATACTGCAGCAGCTTAGACACTGGTCTACTCTTAAAGTGGCCATTAAAGCCTTACCTCAAATTTCCAGGCTTATGAGACACATACTCCATGGGCATGGATCCCCTTTGGGTGACTAGAGTTATCTGCATTGACCATAAACCAATAATGTGGTCAACATGGCATGCAGCAGGCATGCATCATGTCCAGGACCTTTTTACACATGGTGCAGACTACTTGGATTCCTTTGAGGAGCTGTGCAAATGATATTAACTCTTGTCATGTGATTTCTTGAAACATTTGCAATTAAAAAGTGCAATATCACCCCTTCTGCACAGCTAGCAGTGCAAAGCATGCTCCCAACCTTCACCATTATTTAGATGGTATACGCTAAGAAAAGGTTGGCCTAGCACCATATATCAGAGCATCATAGAAGCAGGACCAAATCAGATTCTCAAAGCTCACCAGCAATGGAAGACTGTCCTCCATCTGTTGATTTCAGAAGACACCTGGAACTCCTGTTGGTAGATTGCATGTAGGTCCTGCCCTGACCCCCACAACCTAGTAATACAAAATAAGATACTTCATACCTGGTACAGAACCCTGACCAAACTTCACTTCCTAGGTCTAATGAGCAGTGACTGTTGCTGGAAATGTAACTCCCCAGTTGGTTCCCTGTATCACTTCTTATGGGCATGTCCTTCCCTACATACCTTTTGGACAAATTGCAGCAGGACTGTGCAGAAGTAATTGGCTAGAAGTATACTGCATTCACCACTCCTTCTCATTGTACCGCCCACTGGAGTTCCACAGAGTAACTCAAAACTTTAGTGGCTGATAGCCATAGGGTTGGAAGCAAAGCATCTTCTACTCAAACACACCCACTGTGATAGAATGGAGGTCTTTAGTATTGTCTCTGACCATCATGACCTGTATGTTGCATGTGGCTAGGAACTCAAAGTTTCCTATTATTAACTGGAATACGAAGCTAGAGCACTCATGAAAGAGTAAGTCAATGAATATAAATGCCAGACTCAAAGACACATGCTTCAAAATTTATTCCCGGCATAAAATAGGGGCTTGTTTAGACTGTAGGGTTGTCCTACAATGACTCATTTTATGGTTTGTCTCAAATAAATTTTTGAAGCATCTGCTTTTGAGTCTGTCATCTATATTCAGGGAAAGACTCCCTCATGAGTGCTCTGACTTTCTGTTCCTGCTTGTACTGTTCAAGAGCTGGGCTGCCCCTGCTTTGCATCAGGTCCCTGCACCGCTATGCACATTTTTCTCATCTCACCTGATTTCATATTACCAGTGTTGGGCTCTTTAGACTAGCTCCCCCTTATGCTCCCTGATGGATCCTAGATATCCAGTTCTAGAAAGAAAGGATATGCTTTGCCCTCCCCAGGAGCAGAAGTATCAGCCCTCACCTACACATTTCATCTGGGATCACCATGTTATCTTCTGTTCAGGTAAGGTAAGCATCTGGGTGGTGGAGATATGGCCTTTGGTAAATATGCTGTACCTTTCCTGTGTAATATCTTTGGGTAGATGCACTGCCAGGATTTCTTTACCCTTTTACCTGTAACTGATTCTGTTCAAGTTTGAATGGAATACTGCACTCTGCTTTTGTATTTTACACCAATGTATGGTGTTGTGTTTCTGTTCTGTAATTTCTGTTGGAAAATCTTTCAATAAAGATAATGAACTGTAAAAGAAAACTCACTTAGACTAGTATGCTGCCAGCCACTCATTATGTTCTACAGTACATAGGAATCTCTCACTTGGCTATTCCTGGGGCATAGCTAAAACTTTCTGAGGATAGGGCATTCTTGATGGTCGCCTCGCTTATCTGAAACTCCCTTCCTGGTCAGCTTAGGCTTTCCTAATTGGTGGAGGCATTTAAAAAGAGGCTGAAACATCATTTATTTAAATCAACATTTAACTTAGATTGCTAATGCAGGTCACTGTCTCAGTGTGTAAATTTACGTGGTAGTTTTTTAATTTATGTGTTTTCTTAATGCCATTTTTTGCTTTTTGTTTAATATTACAGTATACAGTGTCCTGAGACAATGAGAATAGAACACTATAGTATATAAAATTCCTTGCCTTGCTTTTACCTTGTTGTTGATCTATTCCCTACTGACTGCGTTCCTTTCTGTACGCCCTTCAGCACCTGTCAGTCTAACCAACTACCACTGTGAATTGCAGGATGTGTGCAACATTTATGCTGCATGAAACTACACAACCAACTTTCATGATATTTTTACATGTCTCATGATCTTTATGGATCAGGCCCTTAGAGCTTAAGTGTCTTGATTTACAGTTTAGCCAGACACAGGAAACAGTCTTTTAAGTTTAAAAACTACTTTTCCCTGCAAAGGGTCTCATGTTCACACTTCATTAGGTGATGGAGTTTATCCACCTTGTTCTCAATCTTCTTTATACTTAATTTTCAAAAAATTACAGCTCCTCCTGGGACATGTATTTTCCACCGATGATGATGGCCACCAAACATGTTGCTCTTTAGCAGGTGTCTGCAAGTAATGAACAGAATTTCCTGAGTACCATGAATAATAGGCTATTCATTACTCAGGAAGAAAAATGAATATGTGGCACTATACGGGCTAGTCAGTGTTTTGCTAATCGTTGGGAGTTCACAATCTCCTGAGACATCTTGTCCAATCAAAGGCCAGTTTGGAAGCTCACTGAAGGCAGGTCAAGTGATCCAGAACTCACAGGAGCTACAGGCAAGAGAAACAGATATCTGAACTACTGAGAAAGAATAATCAACATCCATCCACTTGTTAACATTAGGCAAAAATCAGAACTCACAACAGTTTTTGATCCTTTTCTTAATTGTATTGTGAAAATTAGTGGGATTTTTTTGTTTGCTAGAGTGACAAGAAAAGGAAAGTAGAAGGGCAGTTTGCTGAGAGATACAGACAGTGCCCCAGCCCAGCATACACACGGCGCGTGTGTGTATATATATGTGTGTGCATGTGTGTGTGTGTGTGTATGTGTGTGTGTGTACTAAGACAAAATCAGATTTAAAGCTGCAGTGCATAGTGTTTTAAACACTAAACAGCTTAAGTGAGTAAGGAAGCTTTGGTGGGGGATTTATTTTGATTAGAAATTTAAAGTTTTTTTTGTAACTTAGGTGGACTTGTCTCAGGCAAATAACAAGGCTAACCAAAGACCAATCAGCTGTGTCTGTTGGCGACCGTTCCTCTATTGTTTGTAGCTTGGCTTCATGGTTAAGATGAAATTAAACATTTTTTTTTCCTGAGAATTTAGTCATGCTGGCCTATAGTGAGTGAAACTTGTCAATTCAGCATTGCTGCAGTGACTTGAGAAACCATATTTTATTATAATAATTTAAATTTAATATCAGACATCTTCATGTGAGGAATCTGGGCTAAAGACCTTCCACATTCACTTGTGCAACAGTGAGTGCCCCATAGCTGGTAGGGTGTGACTAGTCAGCTGACTCCCACTACTTCAGATGACTGTCATTTTGCTCTATGTGTGTGCAAGGCTGTGCATTCAAGACTTTTTTTCTAAGTTTGTGGCTTCTTCCCCAGAAAAAATGTAAACATTTTCTTTTCTGAAAATGTACTAGTCAGATTTGATTATAGTGAGTGAGACCCGTCAGCTCAGCATTGCTACATTGACTTTGAGTGACTATATTTCATAATATAATTTAACTTTAATATCAAACATCTTCCAGTGAGGAACTCAGGCTCGGGTCCCTCCACAGCCACTTGTGCAACTGCAGGTGCATCATAGCTGTTATCTGCCTGGTAGGGTGGGATTAGACAAAAGACTAGAGCTGAGCAAAATCTCAAATTTCATTCCATAAAATATGTCATGCATTTTGCGAAATATTTCACAAATGAGAAATGCAAAATTCCACCTGCAAAATGCAGAATTTTGCCCAAGAATGGTGGAATTTGACCACTCGAGGATGAAATTACACCATTCGTGGGCAAAAATCCACATTTTGAGGGCAGAATTTAGCATTTCACACCCACAAAATATTCCTCAAAATGCCTCAAATTCATGAAATATTTCACAGGGCGAAATTCACAATTTCACTGTAACTTTGCAGGTGAAATTACATTTTACTGCATCTCTACAACAGACTCTCACCACTTCTGTTAGCTGAAATTTTGTTCTCTGTACATGAATGACTGTGCACAGAGGCATTTTTCTAGTTTTTGTCTTTGTGCCCAAGAAGAAATTTAAAAGCAATATTCTTTTTCTGAGAATTTACTAGTCATGCTGGTGAGAGAGACGTGTCAGCCCAACATTGCTGCAGTGAAGGAGTAACTATATTTCAGAATATTGGATTTATATTTAATATCAGACATCTTCTTGTGAGGAACCCAGGCTCAGGCCCTTCTATGGCCACTCATGCAGCTGTGAGTGCACTATAGCTGTTTGCTGCCTGTTAGGGTGGGACTAGTCAGCTGACTCCCACCGCTTTAGCTAGCTGCTATTTTGTTCTGTGTGCGTGTGTGTGTGTGTGTGTGTGTGCGTGCACATGTGCGTGAGTGCACAGTTGTGCACTCAAGACACTTTTCTAAGTTTTTTCATGCCAAAGAAAAAATTTAAGATAATGTTTTTTTTTCTTAGAATGTTTGTGGCTTTCTACCCAAGATGGCATTTTAAAAAGATAGTCTTTTTTTCTGAGAATTTACTAGTCAGGCCTCACCATAGTGAGTGAAACTTGTCATCTCAGCATGCTGCAGTGACTTGAGTGCTATATTTCATAATGACATAATTTTAATTTAATATCAGACATCTTTCTGTGAGGAATACAACTGATGCAGACAGAGGACATAGTAGCAGAAAATGTAGTTGGTCCAGCAGCCTCAGTTAAGTTGCAGTAGGCATAGAGCAGCACGTAGCGGGTGAGGGTGAGAATACTGCAGAATGACGCTCAGGGCACATTCACTGCACAAAATTATAGTTTACCCAATCAGTGCCTGCAGTGTTCATCACCAGTGCAGTGTCTGCGGACACAAGGGAGAAAGTATCATTTGAACTACCAGTAGTGCTGCTAGGAGGACATTGTCATTAACAGCCACTGATACTACCGATGTGAATGTGTCCTCTTCATCTCTTGCAGTTGCCAACAGTATCACAATCACCTCATCCTTAATAACCACCATTGCTCAGATCCACCACCCATCCACTGTGACTACTAGCATTCCAACATCTGATGCAACAGTGGCCCTGGCAGCCACTCCTGCCACTGTGACTGAGACCACAACTGCCACTAAAACATTGTAACCAACAGTATTGTTATGGTGACATCAGCAACCCCTATCACTGTGGCCCCAGTCAAGTGCACTGTGTCCATCCCTACTGTGACACCTCTCGTTTCTTGGCCTGTCTCTCGTACTGCAGAACTTGTCAGTGGAAAAGTGGATGAGGCATACTTATCTACGTCTGAACACTTTCCATCAGGAGATGAATTTCTCACTTATAAATCATTTGAGGAAGCTAACCTATTGTAAGCAGCTTTGATAATGAGATAGAGTACGGGGAGTACCTTGGGAGCCATAAATCAAGAAAGTCAGGTGGCAAATAAAATTAGGAATCGAACTTCTTCAGGTTGCGCAGGGAGGAGGAGGAAGGATATGGCTCCTCTCCACCTAAAAAGCTCGGCAAGCGACCCTTCAGCGCTTTGGTCTGCAGGCTCCATCCCAGCCTGCACAGCCAAGTACATCAGGTGCAGGGGCACCAGTGGGGCCAGGGGAAAACTGTCAGATGCAGGTCCAAACAAGAAAGGTGAGTGAGGATAAAAAGAGTGCTGGTGGTGGTGGTACTGGTGACACTAGCTGAATGAGTGATGTCAGGAGCAGTAACAATATGGTATGGCTTCATTTCACATTATAAAAAGATAGCAGAAATGCAGTGTGAACATTGTGCATTATGACTATCAGCAGAGGATAATCTCTGGCTAATTTGATAACCAACTCCTTAATGAACCACCTAAAGGTAAAGCATCCCCAGGTTTTTAACGTGTCAGGGTCTGCACCTGTGATTCCATCAGACCCATCCATGGTGATGATGCAGGCAGTTGTGCTGGTGGAACTGACAATGCCACAGACCAGTCTGCCTCTGAATAAATGCTACAGCTACTACTATTCCTTCCCCTACAACACCAAAGAGTCCTCTATGCACCCCCAGCCCTCCCACCAAGCACTAGTCCCCTGCTATTTGCAGAACTTCTGGCAAGTGTGGAACATCCCCTCTCCATATTCAGTGCCAATAGTTGAAGCGTTTCACTCCAGAACTAAGTAACAGTCATTCCACCCAACAGCTCAGTACATCGCATACAGTAGCTCATAGGTGAATTAAGCAATAATGCACGACAGGGTGTGTGTTGTGCTGGGATAACGTCACGCCTGCGGTGATTGGGCATGGGCCGCGGGCGAATCGACTAATCATCAGAAGTGACGTTATCTCACACAACACACACCCTGGAGTGCATTATTGCTATTATACAATGTCTCGTTATAAAGAAACAAAAAATGATGAAAACTACATTTAAAGTAGATTTTTCTGTCATTTTGGAATGGGAAGATTACTTGAAGGAAAAGTAGTGCCAATTTAGCCAGCAGGTGGAGCTAATGTGTTTTTTCAGCAGCTGTACAGTCCCCATAGCAATGTTTTAACCTTTGTCAGTGGTGCTACTCTTTGTTTGTATGACCTATGGCCTCACTGTTTGTTGACTTTGTTTTTTACGTCATTTTCGTCTGTTTATGAGTGACCGTTTTTAAATTACAGTTCTTGTGCTGTATTATCGGGACTGCCGGCCCCCCCCACCATAATGCTGTGTGGATGTGTCAAGCCGTAAGAAAGGAGGTAGGGAGAATATTTTTAAACAGCTTTACTGTCCATCTGAAAAAATTTAGACAGAGGAAAAGTAAAAGAGCGAGTGAGGGTAACAGCGAGGCGGTCTGTGTAAAGACTCGCTTACGCTCGCGTCTCGCTCTTGAGCGAGTGAGGCTGACAGCAACAGTCTGTGTAAAGACTCGCTTGCGCTGTCGTCTCGCTCGCTTTTAATCTGATGGTCATTGCGGTTTTAGCTGCATGTCATTTTTGCGATAAGGGAAGGTTGTTGCTTTTTGTTTGTGCTGGAGGGGTTTCGGGACATTGAGGATGGCTGCCGGCTGCACAGTGAGTGACGTTGGCTGCAGAGCGGGAAGTACTGAAACTTGCTGCGTGTACTGATTTACAGTTAATGCAGTCTTTTTGTGTGTTGGGACTAGATCCGTGATGTTGTGCTGGGATAACATCACGGGTCCAGTCTCAGACTGACCAATCAAAGGTCAGCATTTTTTTATGCCATTGTATAATTGATGGTGTTTATCTACAGCTTGTTTCACTTGTGGTAGACACTGGCCTTCAGAGACTTCAGCAGAAGTTGCACCCATGATACCATCATGTTCCACATTTTCGCAGATTGTGGTGCCAATTGCTTCCCTATTCTTGGAGGTTGTGGGTAGAGTTTTCCACTACAACTGAAACATCTGGAGCAGTACAAACTCCATGCATGCTTATCTTTCCTTGACTGCACACTGGTGTGTGCAAAAGCATATGTCTCCTGTTGATTCCTCTTTCTCTCCCTGGGTCACTGGCTTTCCTGTCCTCCCTCCGTAATCTGTCAGTCACTCCAGGTCTGCTCTTTTAAATGTGGGGTTAATGGAGAATCACCACACATCACAAAACATCCTGGCACTCATTCAAGACTTGCTGCAGTCATGGACAGTTGTTACCAGTTTCATGTTGTTGTTTTTTTGTCACAGATAACAGGGAAAATATTGTAAAAGCAGTCAGTGATAGGTATTTTGTCAACATTTATTGCTTTGACCACGCTATAAATCTAGTGGTTACAGCCATTCTATATCACAGTTCTGAGGCTAGCAAGACTGTCTCCACAATCCGCTCCATCTCTGCTCATTTTCATCACTCTGTAAAGCTCACTAACCAATTAAGAGAAGTGCAACAATGCTTTGGTCTGTCTCAACACTGCTTAATACAGGATGTGAGTACCAGACAGACTTCATCATACCTGACGCTGTCTAGACTGCTAGAGTAGAAGTGCACACTTCATGACATGTTAATGGAGTGTTACGTTGGGGGAGTTCTAGGCCACCATGAGTTGATTGATGCCACAGTGAGAGCACTTGATCCATTTGAGAGGAACACCTATGATCTAAGTGAGTCCACTGCAACTTTGAGTCAGGTGATCACAGCAGTGCAGATATTGAAAACATCAGTGGAGAAATATGTGGAAGAATACAGGGAGACTGCAGATGGGGCAGTTGTGCTCCGTGAGCACCTGCAAGATCAATTGGATGCAAGGTTTTTGAAAGTACTGGATAATAGCCAGCACAGTTTTTGCAACCATGCTGGATCCCCAAGTCAATTGTGAGATTCTTTACAGCCACTGAGTGATTTATTTTCAACAATAGCTGTGTGATGAGCTAACTGGTTGCATGCAAGGACTGGTGCAGACACTGATGGTTAGCAGTGATGGTCACGATAGACAGGGAATGCCATCTGGCAGGTCCAGTTTCACTGGTGGAGAGGGGGGAAGAAATACCTGGTACTGACAGCAGCACTGGTGGGAGTGAGTGGGCACTGCTCTTCAAGTCCTTACATCAAGCACAACAGAAGAAGACACAGTCACAGCCTTTTCTCTGTGGGGAATATCTTGAATTGATATTTTCTGGAGTCTCTTGAGCCATTTCAGGTTGATCCCTTAAACTACTGGGCACAGAAGATGGATTCATCCCCTAACTTGGCTCAACTCACTGTGAGACACATTAGTTACCCTCCTAATAGTATGCCACCCAAGAGGATGTTTAGCACAGCTGGTGATGTTGTAAAAGGGAAAAATGGAGCACACACCAAGTACATACAGTTGGACTGTAAAGTTATTTATCTAATTTTAAATGTTAAAAGCAGACAAATGCAAGCTAACACACCTATGTATCAACTCAGACTGTAAGTTTACTTCAGGGGTCAGAGTTGGTATGTGCAGCCATTAAATAGCCAAGCTATAATTAATTACAATTACTACAACCAGTCTGCAATTATACAATGTGTGCAAACATACTGACAATAATGTGATAAAGTTAACAGAAAAAAGGTGGTTAAAGTGCACATTGATTAAATATTTCTTAAAGACACCAAAGTGTTAGTAAAACTTCTGGTACGAAACAATTTCCTTGCAGCATTTAAAATTTTCATTGTATGAATATTAATAAGCAACTCACTTGTACAAAAGCCATGGTCACTCAGACCATTGGGTTAAATGCACCCATAAATCAAGCTCACGGTCTCCCAATTTACAAAGCAAACAAAAAACACTAACTTTTTACTATTTGTGTGTTTATTGTAGGGGATCTGCTATAGCAGCAGTCCAGAGTCACAAAATAAGTGGCATTACTATAGGGAAAGGTTTTTTTTTTGTAAAATATCAACTAAAAAATCTAAACCCAAAGGCCAAGGTGTAACCACAGTTTGCAATAATTACACAATATCAAAGGCAATAAGAAAAAGTACAAAGGCATACAATAACTACGTAATATAAATATATTTGCACATATAACCACAAGTAACAGAGTAACCTAATGGAGCTGTGTCACCCAAAAGCAAAGAACAAAAGGTGAAAGAAGAAGAGACTGGATATAAGTACAGGTGGGGAGGGGTGGTGAGGATTCTTAAAAAACACCTATATATAACAGATTACAAATATGGCTCGAAATCAAGTATGTCACTGAGTCCACCAGGCTGGAGAGAGCCCAACATTGAAATCCCCATAGTCTCATGCTGCAACAACAGTTTTTTTTCTGTCACCATCTCAGGGTAAAGATTGTATGTGTGTCAACAGACTAAAGTGTGTGCCACGGGGATTACGGTTATGTGTCTCTTTGCAGTGCAGACCCAGGGCATTATCCTCCCTACCAGGTGTGATGGCTCAGACATATTCCTGAACTCTGCACTTAAAGTGAACTTGATGAACCTCATCCTCCATAGCTAGATCCCAAGCACATCCAACAGCTTGTTTTCATGAAGCTTAACTTGCCATTACTTAGGTACAGATATGAGCTTCCCCTATGAAAAAGGAATAGTCTTAAATCTGCTTTTGCTAACTGTTTTTTTAACATAAAGTTAAACCACTGCATTCATCCATGCCTTCTTTCTGAGGTGTTTTTTGCCTGCACTTTCATTATAATATAAATACATTCACTTTTTCTTCTTGCTATAATACATGTCATTATCATGTAAGTCAGAAACAGGAAGGATGCTGAACAAAAACATATATATAATGGTCCCAACGTAAATAAAACCAGTGGTGCTTACTTCTCAGATTATGACCCTAACAATGAGGTTGTAAAATTGGATGCACTGCACAGTGCACTCACAAATCCACTTTGCATAAAGCCTACAAAAACAACATTCCCAAAATCTTCTTGCTTCCCACATTGGCCCAACATTTCACTGATATGGCTTGTTTAGAGGACTTTTATTACTGTTTTCATCATTTTGCTATTTCTTTCTTACTTGCTGCAGTTATTTATCTCACCAATAAAAAAGGCTGTCTGCTTTTACTGCTCTTTTAAAATGCTTTCATTTAATTCTCTTTTTTCACACACAACCACTTTACTGCCATCCAGCTTATGCTAGGCACCATGGCACTCCAACAGGGAGAAACTGTTTGTGTCCCCACTTTACAAGAGGAGAACTAGCCATGGGATGCTCTGTCCTCCTCCCTCGGCTGGCCTTGGAGTGACCAAGGTCCATTTGGAAACTCAGTTCATTGGAGGAGTTAGCAGTTCTTATGATACTTTAGTGCTACAGGGGTGGCTCTTTTCTTTGTAAGTAATCAAAATCTTGTTTTTGTTAATCTATTATTTTCCACTCCGTGCTGTTGTCCATCTGGGATGTACTCTGTTATTAGACATGGATTTACCCTCATGTCAGACAGGGATCTACCCTGCCCTGTAATTAGACAGAGCATGAAATATACACTGTTCAGTCTCTTTAAACTGTCATTGAGACAGCAAGGAGATTGTTTCAGTGACGTCTGTCCCCTCACATGTGCCTGCCCTGTTCTGCTCCTGAACCTGGCCCATCAGTTCAGAAACACAACCAAAATATTTTGACAGCTACATGTTGGTATCCTAGTGTGTGAAGACTCCCTTCAAAGAGACTAATATGTTGCCTTAAAAAAAGTGCCATGAGGCCTTGTCCTTGGTGAACCCCTTAAAAATTAAGTGAAAATATGTAAATATAGACATAAAAGCAGACAGCCTTTTTATTTGTGTGACAAATAAATAATTGCAATAACTGGGAAGCAAAATGATGAGAATAGTAAAAAAAAAACTGTCCTAAACATGCCCCATTGATGAAACATTGGGGTTAATATTTGCACTTTTAATAAAATAAATTTAACAAATTGATTTTGGAAATGTTCTGTATTTTTCTGTTTTGTTCAAATTGCAACTACTGATTGACTGAGTGGCTGCTCTCTACGATACTACACCTAATTAGATGTTGTTTATCATAACACTAGAATAAGGAGGGTTTGCACCATGCTGTGGCTGATAGCTTGCAGAGCAGAAAGAGGCCTGGTAGTCCTATTTTTTTCACTTAAGGGGAAAACATATTCCTATCAGTTCTCCTAAGAAACTGTACAAATAATCACACAAAAGTGTGAAAAATTGGCCTCTCGAGCTTGGGATTTAGAAAATGAGAAAAATATGTCAGGATTTCTGCTTTTTGTCTAATTTTAACAAGTGGATGGCAATGGATTGCTCTTTCACAGTGGCGCAGACTTCTGTCTCTCTTGCCTGTAGCTTGTGCAAGTGCTGGGTCATATGATCTGTCTTCTGTGAATGTCCAAAGTGTGCTCTGATTGGACAGGAACTCTCAGAAGATCTTGAAGTCTCACACACTATTCCAGAGGCCAAATAACAAAGAATGAATAGTGAATAATTTGTTATCCCAAATATGAATACTTGGTGAATATTTGAAATAAGTTTTGAATACCCCTTCCTCCTAGTCCCTACCAAGTTTAACACCATCCATCTGGGTTTCAAACCAACTATATTGCATACAAAACAACACACCCAGCTTCAGTATTATTTTCCCATCCATTTGGTAAATTTATTTTGAAAATGTTCTCTATATTCACATGGTAGGGGTCCTAGACTATCTTGGTCTTTAATCCATCAATATATCAGGAAGTGTGCCTTACACAGAGACAAAATGGCTGTGGTGGGAGACCCATTAACCCAATGGCCTCAATGAAACTAAGCCAGATTAAAACAATGCTTACTGAAATAGTGCAAGAAAAGGCAGAATGGAGTTGTGCCTCCTCTCGTGGAATACAAGCAAAGGCAGAACAGAGACGTGCCTCCTCTCATGGAGTACAAGCAAAGGCAGAATGGAGATGTGCCTCCTCTCATGAAGTACAAGTAAAGACAGAACAGAGACGTGCCTCCTCTCATGGAGTACAAGCAAAGGCAGAATGGAGATGTGCCTCCCCTCATGGAGTACAAGCAAAGACAGAAAGGAGATGTGCCTCCTCTCATGAAGTACAAGTAAAGACAGAACAGAGACGTGCCTCCTCTCATGGAGTACAAGCAAAGGCAGAATGGAGATGTGCCTCCTCTCATGGAGTACAAGCAAAGGCAGAATGGAGACTTGCCTCCTCTCATGGAGTACAAGCAAAGGCAGAACGGAGACTTGCCTCCTCTCATGGAGTACAAGCAAAGGCAGAACGGAGATGTGCCTCCTCTCATGGAGTACAAGCAAAGGCAGAATAGAGACGTGCCTCCTCTCATGGAGTACAACCAAAGACAGAATGGAGACTTGCCTCCTCTCATGGAGTACAAGCAAAGACATCTTCTATCTACAGACTCACACACACACATTATTGGGGCATGGTAGCACCCTTATAGTTGTGGTTGAGCAGGGGTTTCTACGTTAAGCCTCAGATTTTGCACTTTAATAGCTTTATAACCATTAAACAGATTTACATGAAATGCTGCAAGCACAGTCTCATGGAGTAGATCTCTTGACTTTACAAGTTTCATTCTGCTTGGATGGGCTGATTCTGAGATGTGCTCTGGTATTCAATCCCACCAACATCCAGAAAGCCGGCATTATGGTGGACTCCTTAAGTGACCACTCCCCCATATTCTGCATCTGGAAGAACAGAGCACCCGAGTTCCAACCAGAATACTCACTCCTCGTGACTACACAAACTTCTCAGCAGTACAGTTTAATGACTACCTACACAGTCTGGACTGGAGCCCAATTAAGCTCCTCCCAACCTTGGCTGAGGCTCTGGAGCATTTCCACAGTGCAGTATGTACAGCAGCTAACCTCTTCACCCCCTTGAAAAAATGTAGAACAAAGGGTAGCTGGTACAAGTGGATCTCTCCATCCTTAAAAACCCTCATGATCAGTCGAGACAAGGCCTGGAAGAAGTTCAAGCTCTCTTCCCTTCTTGCTGACCTTGTGTCATACAAGGTCTTAAGAAACAAATGCAAGAGTGCCATCAAACTTGCAAAAAGGGAGTATGTCACTCACCTACAAAAAAGCAATTTGGGCAACCCTAAACAATTCTGGTATCACGTCAACAACCTGATCAGGGGTAACACTAACCTGGCCCCATTGAGGCCAATGGTCAGCCAGTGAGCGACTCCCTGGAAATTGCTACTGCCCTCAACAATCACTGTGGTAACCTCAATGCTTACAAGGTCAGGCTGCCCTCGTTGACCTCGGCTCCTAATGTTATCGAACCTACTCGCTTTGACCGTCCCTCCTTCCATCTAAGACTGGTGAAGACAAAAGAGGTTAAATCCCTCCTAAGGGCTCTGAAAGACAAAGGCTCAGGAGGTCCTGATGGGATAAACCCTCGGCTACTTAAGGCTGGTGCTCCATCACTCACCAGACCCCTGACCTGGCTCATAAACAGATCCCTACTTGAAGGGACTGTTCCAAACCAGTGGAAACTTGCCAACGTGGTCCCTATTCACAAAGGTGGCTCCAGGGAAAACATAAGCAATTACAGGCCTATTTCCCTGCTCAATGCACTTGCAAAGCTACAGAAAAGGTTAGTCTATGGCCAACTCCATGTCTACCTGGAGTCCCATCAGCTAATTGCATGTTCTCAGCATGGTTTTAGAACTAACCATGGGACTGAAACAGCACTCATCCATCTCTCAAATGACTTGCTCAGAGCAATGGATAATGGGACACCCAGTGGCGCCATCTTTATAGACCTGTCCAAGGCTTTCAACCTTATGGATCACAAACTCCTGCTATTAAAACTGGATAAAATTGGCCTAGACCCCCTAGCCCTAAAATGGTTTGGGAGCTACCCATCAGGCCGATCCCAGAGGGTCATCTGGAAGAGTGCCACCTTGGGTCCTCTACCCCTTACAGAGGGTGTACCACAGGGCTCGATCCTTGGCCCACTCCTTTTCTCCATATTTACTAACAACCTAAGCCTCCACTGTGGGGGAAGCTCGGTCATTCAGTAAGCGGATGACACCATCATCTACTGATCCCTGGATAAGATTGCAGCTCCAGGCCCCCTTCTCCAAGCTGACCTAGTATCTCTCGAGGCCTGGATGAGAGCAAATAGAATGGTCCTAAATGCAGGCAAAACTAAGGCAATGCTAATCGGATGCAATGCCCTTGGACATGACAGGTCTAAATCTCTAAAACTCACTGCTCTCTCAGGAAATTACATTGAGGTTGTGCCCTCCTTAAAATACTTAGGTCTAACATTGGACCATTGCCTTACCTTCAAGTACCATGTGGATCAGGTCACCAAGACCATACACCTCAAACTTGGTCCTCTGTACTGGCAAAAAGACCAGCTCACCCCTGAGGGCAGGACCTCAATCGCCACAAGTGTTCTCCTCCCCACCTGACTTATGCTGCCCCAATCTTACAGGGCATGGTCAAGCAGGAAGTCACCAAGATGCAAATCCTGTATAACAAGGTAGCCCAGTTTGCTACCCAAGACCACTCGCGAAGGCACCACTGTGACACACTTGCCCTGCTATACTGGCCCTCGCTGACATCTCATCTCCACTACCTTCTGCTCTACTTGATCTTCAAGCCACTCAGCCCTTCAGCTCCACCCAGCATCGCTGGAGCTATTGCACTGAAACATAATCCTAGGAGCCTACGGACATCTGGACGTACACTGCTTAAAGTTCCCAGAGTCAGGACTAACGCTGGTGGCAGGTTGTTCTCCTACTCAGCCCCTACCTGTGGAACAAACTCCCACCCCTAGTGCAGGAAGCCTTCTCACTGATGAACTTCCACACCAGACTCAAAGCCTACATGTCTGATACTAGCACTTGTCATTGCCAGGGCCCATGACCCCCCACTTGCTTCTATCCTCCTAATATCCAGACCCTCTAAGCACCTTATTAGGTTCCACGGTGCTTCCCTGTAGGCATAGTACCACAGCTAACTTTCCACTGAACCATGCCAGTAGTAAACAATGAGCTTATCATGTAAAATTACATTTCTGCTGCACCTTTTGTTAATTCTACTGTCAACATATTTGTAAGGACTGATGAGTGGTGATAACCATGGCTGTAACTTGCTCACACACCTGAAACTACTCTGTAACTCAAGCCTTCCTCTGTATGAAAATATGTATTGTTATCCCGTGTCACCCCTGAAAAAGGGAACTTTGGGCTCAGTGGGCCTACCCGGTCACCAAATTTTAAATAAATAAAAATAAATAAATAATAAATGTGGACAGTGAAAAAAATGTAAAAAAAAAAAATCACTGTTTTTTACTGTTTTTTTCTCATCACTTTACGTACAAACGGAATGGAATTCTGTTCCAAATTTTTCAGGGTGGAAAGGGCTTGCACTTCAGATGTGCTGTTTGCTAATTTGATGAATAAATATTAATCCGTTCCAAAGTTATTCAATTTTAAAATTTCAGGTTCTGAGAATGCTTAGTACAGTCTTTTGGAGAGAGGTATGGAACAAAAACAGAATTTCGTACAAATGAAAAAGGATCTTTTTTGTTGGGGTCAATCCTTTTTCATGAGAAAAAGATTCCTTTTTTTTTGTTTGCTGACATCTTGTTTTCTGTTTATTTAAAAAAAAATTCAAAACCTACAAACTAACATCTTACATGTACACCAACACACGTATCTTGCTAAACGGGACCCGGTTAGGTGTACTCAGCATTTATTTGGTGTCAAAGTGACCCAGAAATGTCTTTGTATTCATTTAAAGAGTTAGAAGATTATAGCATAACACTGCACCGAAGCCAGGTTCATGAATGCCTGCCCCTCCAGAAATAACAGGACACAGTATCTAAGCTTGTCAGTAATGGATCCACTGAGATACTTGCACATTGATGCTGACTTCATGTTTCTACTGTGTTCATTTATTTATTTCATTCTTGTTGAGCTGGAAAGGAGGGTTAGACAACACTGCCTAGTTCTAGCTTTGTCCTTGGAGGGGTAAAGATGAGCATAGCAAGCTTGACCCCCCCTGGGCAGGAGAACGATCTCAGGGATGTTTAATTTCCCCCCCATGCTGGCCCCCTGAGTGACCCAAGCTGGTTCTTGAAGCTGTGTCAGTGGTGTGGTATCAGTATACTCCCACCACCCAACACACTTATGTCAAAAAAATAATGAAAAAAAAACAGGTAATTATTTGATATTTTAATTAAGCATACAAAACACTTATCCACTGTATGTCTACCAGTCTAATGGGACACAAACCTCACTGTCACAGGACACTGACTATGTGACCAGATTAGTATTGCTTAATGTTTGCTTCACATTATATGTTCCAGTCAGTTCCTAAAGAGCTGCAGATTCTTTGTGATCCTATTGCTATTCTAATTTTACTGGTGTGACTGGATGTTCCCTCAAGACCGGAATATCCCAGGCTCCCCAGAACCCAAGTAAGAGATCCCTTACTCATTATCTATGCTAGGATGATAAGCTGTAATGGTGTAACCTCAAGTATTAAGACACAGTAAGTGTTCACTTGTTATGTGGTTGGTGAGGCAGGATTAGAAATATCTACACTATTCTTTTTATTCCATTTTGTGCGGGTCACAGAGGAACTTACACAAAGGAAGATACAATGAAGATACAACTCCACTGTAACAAAAGTAAGGGAAATTAACTGAAAGAAATAATGTTAGTATAGACTTTAGGGTCAAAGGAAATCAAAAACATTAAGGTGTGCAGTCTCAGCAGTGTTAGTCAGTAGGTAGTGTGGGGTTCAATACTAAGGCCCACCACTCCACATTTGCAAATAAGGTTAAACATGATCTCTTGCATCATGCAGGGCTCTGCACTCCCTTAGGGAAATGGACATTTCTAATGGCACAGGGAAATGGAAATCTGCATCTGCTCATGCAAGTCATGAAGGGACCTGACTGAATGAGGATACAATTCCACTCTCTCAAAAAGAAATGAAATTCTTTACAAAAAAAACTGCACCTGTTAGGGTATAACTTAATGCCAGAAAAGTAGGGCAATGTGGTGTTAGGGTTTCCAACCCTAACTCCCCTGTCCCACAACTAGCAAAAGGGCAAGACCACACTAGCAACCGCTGACAGCCATGAATAGGCAAGGCAAATAGCATACAACTGTTTTTAGATGACAAAAAAGCAGTACATTGATGTGTTACCTTTGTGGGTTTGTACCTGCGGCTGCATAAGCACTTGCCACACAGTAACTTGTGCTTATGCAGCCCCATCTGTCGGTATATGTTGTACAGTGTGTGTAAATACATGTGGCTGCAAAAACACAGACCTCATGGCTAGATAGTATGATTTGCTGCTGCATGGTTTTCTATATGCAGCTGTGTAACTGAAAAACTGCAACCCACTTGAACAATATATAGATCCACTCATGAAACAATGATAGATTGCAGCACTACTTCTATATGTGTAACTGAAAGTCTCACAGCAATCTGCCATTCTGGAGTAAGAAGATGGTGTATACAATAAGTCTTACACCTGTAGCTGAAGAGGTCAGGCCTCTCAGGAGCCTGTGCTTTATCCTACAGTAGTACTCCTGCAATTTTGGTATCCTTACAGAGCAGAGAGTCGGCAGCAAGGTATCTGTCCTTCCAAAAACACAAGATGCAGTCAGTAGACAAAAGATGCTGGTACCATATGTATTCAAAAAGGGTTCTTTATTTAATCCAATGAAGGTAATCCAAAGCATGGTAAAATTACGCGGACACCAGCAGGAAGGGGAACAGGACCCCTCCCTGAGATCACTGCTGAACGCTTTCGTGCATGAACATGCTTTTTCAAGACTGGTGAAGTGCAGTCATTACAAGTGTTTTAAAGGTTGGGATTTAAAGTTACAGTACTCAGATCAAATGCTAAAGTGTTTGAGTGAAAAATTATTTATAAATCAAAAACTGTGGTAACAAAAAAATGCATGTGACTGCACCCCCAGATATAAAGTGTAGACTTGTTATAGAGATCAAGCCCTTCCAGCGTACAAGAAGGAAGAAAGGGGATGTGTGTGTGTGTGTGTGTGTGTGTGTGTGTGTGTTGGGGGCGGGTTAAGACCAGAAGGAAGGAAAGACAGATAAAAACTTGTTTAAATAGTTACCAGGCATCCACTACTTTTGTGGAATTTCTGTTTTTCAAGGAGGGTGAAACAATCCTCTCTTAACAGAGCGATATATGGATAATCATTCATACGAACATCTAGCACATTCTGATACTGGTGTTAACCAGCTGCTGGATATTAAAATGGCCCTTTTTTCCAATTAGAATGCATTGCACCCAAAGTGCATCTCATGTACTGGCAGAATGTTACCTTGAATGCGTATCTATCAGTTAACCGAGCACCAAGAGGGTTGTGCTTCATGAAACAACCCGCTTTTGGTACAGCCAGAGATGACTTTTTCAAGGGATGGCAGGAACAGCTCCTCCGATACTCAGCTGGCCTTATCCAATATATCTTGCAGGATGCTGAGTCCACCAAGGAAGAGTTAAAAAGGACCTAACTGAGAAAGAACAAATGGTTTGGGGCTTTTCTAGCCATCCAGAATATCTAATATATAGACAACTTGATGCAACTATCAAAAAGCGCGATGAACGCATCAAAAAGGTCAAGATGAATACATTTGATTGAGACAGAAAGGACTACAACGAGGGCATGATCCACCAAGAGACACCTATACAAGTGGCTCTGAATCTGACACCACTATGGAAAACTCATTGAATTCCTTTTTAGACCTGAGCCAGGAGAACCTGCCACCAAATCGGGATGCCCTCCTGTTCAAAAACAAACCAGTGCATCCAAATCCCATCATCCCAACATCTCTCTACTACTGTGACCCCAGAATCTCCCCCGTTCCTCCATACCCCAGAGTACCCAGACTACCACACTACCAGAATGTCAGCTATACAGAAGCCCCAAAATAGCCCCTTTCAGGGAAGAGACACAAAAAGAGGTAGTACGGGCAAGGGGGGGGAGAGGCAGAGGGGTCAGAAGCGGGGCTGGAATATGGAACAGAGGGAAAGGTCAGAGTGGGTAACAGCAGTGTAGAGGCATGGGGGAACAGAGGCAGTCAAGACAGAGTCAGATGAAGGAGTTGTATGAGCCTCAAGATCACCAGTACAGGAACCCCAGAGGGGGATACAGATAATTAATGATACTAACACCGACTTGTTAGTTGCGAACATCTCTGACTATGTACTGACTGACATGGAAACTGCTATCTTACCAAAGGGCTCATCTTTCATTCTCACAAAAGACCTTAATGTATTTGACACTGCTGTTGATATTTAGAAATGTACATGCAAACTCCTCCTCAAAGCCTTCTTCCACAGAGACTCCTGTGACACCAGCATGATGTCATCATCTGTGATGTCATCTGATCCATACAATCCTAGTATGGGCCTTGCTGACAGACTTTATGAATGTTTTAAACCAAAGTCCAGGTTCATACCTCTACAGAATCCCACCATTTCAGTTTCTGAGAGAGCTTGTATCCAGGACTTAGAACATCTACAGATGACCCAAGCCCAATATCACAACTGCACTGCAGCTGAAAAAGCAGCAACAAAGAGTCTAAATAACAATTCAGACATCATAATAAAATCAGCTGATAAGGCTAGGGCAATTGTGGTTTGGTCTAAAATAGGCTATGAAGAAGAAATGATCAGTCAGCTTAATCAAACTAACTTTTACAAACCATTACATAATGACCCAACTGACAGGTTTAAAATGGAAATTAACATTTTAATCGATGAAGCCCTCATGAATGCACTATTAATCAGGAAACTTATGAATTTTTGAAAGTTGATCACCCAGCCTGGGCTGTACTATATGGACTTCCCAAAATCCACAAATTTCTTTATAAACCTCCTGCGAGATCAATTGTAGCCAGCAATGGCTCCCTCACTGAACCTTTGGCACAATTCATTGATAGATTAAGAAAATAGTACAAAATTCACGTTCTTATCTGAGCGATATCACTCATCTTTTAAACATACTGACTGATGTGGAAACAGAACAACACTGTTTTTTGGTAAACATGGATGTGAGTGCCCTCTATACCAATATTCCCCACCAAGAGGGTCTAGATGCGCTCAGAGAAACTCTGTACAAAGAATCTGATTATTCTCAAAACTTCATAGCGTTCCTAGTAAACATAACAGAGAAGGTGCTTACATGCAATACATTTTTGCTTAAAGATTGCATGTACACTGGTGTCCCTCAGGATGAAATCCATTTTTAAAGCTCTCTGCAGTCCTACTGAATAAAGCCATGGAATTTCCATGGCAACTAGTCCCTTTTGTCATGCAGGAAACTGTGGCATTCACTTCATTCTAGCCATGTCATGTTTTCTTAAATGACAAAAGGGAATAATAGCCATTGAAATTAGATTGCTTTGTTCAGTAGGTGTGTCGCAGCATTCTGCAGACTGCTGCAAAATGATGCAGAATTAGGATTCATCCTTAGGAACGCCGCTGTGTATACAAACTATAGGCACTGCTATGGGGGCAGCCTTGGCCCCAAACTATGTGATCCTTATTTAATGCTATGAGAACAGACTTTTGTGTACAATGGTAACAATAACAAATTCTTGATCTATATTGATCTCTACAAAAGGTTTATCGCCAACCTATTTTTCATATAGAAGGTCACTGTACACAAACTTTAAGAGTCTGTACAATATTTAGAGGACACAAACCAGAATCCACATTTTGAGGTGACCTATGACCAAACTCAGGTCAATGTTCTTGAGCTAATAATAAAGGAAAATGCAACTGGCAGCATTTCTACTGAAGTATTTAGAAAAGCTATTGAGAGGAACTCCTTATTACATTTTACCAGCTGTCACCCAAAACATGTGACTACAAACACTCAGGTGGGACAATTCATGAGGTACAAATTAAATTGCACCTCTGATACAGACTTTCAAAAACAGGCTACATTCCTCAGTACACGCTTTGAAGCAAGAGGATACAATAACAATGTGGTACAAGAAGCCAGGGACAAGGTCAATACTATGAACAGAGAAACTTTACTGGCACCAAGCATAAGGAACAACACAAATACCAACAGTGACACACCTCTCTCCATTACCACCTTTAACCCTGAAGTACAGCTGGTGAAAGAAATATTGGCAAAGAACTGGCACATTTTAAGCACAGGCAAAAACTTACTTCATCAACTTTGCCTGAGCCACCTATTGTGTACAGAAGGAGGAAAAACATAAAGGATACCCTTGTATGCAGCACTTATTGGGAAAAAGACAGCACCAGACAAATTGACCAACACCTGAATCTGGGGCACACACAAGTGTGGGAATTGCCCCTTTTGCAAGTATGTAGAAACTGACCCTATGATCAAACACCCTGTTACTGGGATACCACACCATATTCAAGACTTTATAACCTGCAATACCCAATGTGTGGTATACTTTGCAAAATGCGAAGCATGTCCTGAATTTTACATTGGTAAAACCAAGAGAAAGCTTAAACAACAAATAGGACAGCACATCAGGAGCATACAGAAACTTGACAATATTAGTACCCTTGCACAACACTGCCAGGAAAAGTGCAAAAAACATATTTTTAAATTGCAAGGCATGGAGAAAATTACCCCTAACATCAGAGATGGTAATCTCAACACTAAACTTTTACAAAGGGAAATGTTTTGGCAATTTATCATGAAGGCAACTGAATGGCTGGGACTAAATGATCATTTTCCAGCTGGCACCGTATTTCTGACAGTCTTTTTCATATTACATGTTTGTTTTACTATGTTTGCCATTCTATGACCCACATATGATATATCTGTTCACAGAGGTTCTCAACATTACCTCATTGAGACACTATTACCATCCTTATGCTTATTCTATAGCTCTATATCAGTTCAGATCAAATTAACCTATTTGGATGTCTAAACAGCCACCTAATAAGGTGATTCACAAAGATTATCTGAGCTTGATATGTTTTTAAAAAAGAAACATCATTTTTGAAATGTTTTGTAATGTTTCACATGTTACCTATGACCTTCATTTCTTGGATAGCTCCCTAATTTTGTTCTGATAGTTTTTTTTTTTTCTAATCCTAGTATGTTTCCACTTTAAGCCATTTTCTTGTGCAACATTTAGTAAGCAGATTATCCTGTATATAAAACAACTTAGTTTTTTTAAAACAAATAAGGCTTAATTAACTAAAAAAAGTTATATTTAGAAAGTTTGTTTATCCAGTTTTTATGCACTGTGTTTATTCTTTCAAGTTGTCAGGTACACTATTATTATTTCTGTATCAATTTTTAACACCTAGCACTTTTCGAATAAATATTTTTAACTATTTAAACAGCAAGTTTTTATCTAACTTTCCTTCCTTCCTGTCTTAACCTGCCCCACGCATCCCCTTTCTTCCTTCTTGTACACTGCCTAGGTTTGATCTCTGTAACAAGTCTACACATTTTATCTTGGGGCACAGTCACACGCAATTTTTGCTACCACAGTTTTTAATTTATAAATGTATTTTCGTTCAAGCACTTTAGCATTTAATCTGAGTACTGTCACCTTAAATCCCAACCTTTAAATACTTGTAATGACTGTACTTCACCAGTCTTGAAAAAACACATTCACACATATAAACATTTGACTGTGATCTCGGGAAGGGGTCCTGTTCACCTTCCTGCTGGTGTCCATTTATTGTTACTATGCTTTGGATTACCTTCATTGGATTAATAAAGAATCATTTTGGAATACATCTGGTAACAACATCTTTTGTCTACAAGCTGCATCTTGTGTTTTCGGAACGATGGAGACCTTGCTGACGACTCTGTTCTGTAAGTAGTCTGACTTGTTTTGGTTTCACACAGGTTCATGATGTGTGGAGCCGCCTGCTCCATTTTTTTTATTTTGGTATCCTGGATTTTGGTGCAGCTGTGCTTCTGCAGTCATACATCAGTGTGTATGCCTTACATCTGTGTCTGCAGAAATGCAGGGCCATCAAATGTGTGTGTCTTACAGTGTACATGAGTACCTTGGGATACAGAAGTACTGACCCAATGGAGTGTGCATGTTTGAAGACAAACAAACTCTTGTAATCTGTTATATTGAGGATTTGTATATGTAGCTGCAGGGGCCTGTGCTTCTCCAAACAGAAGCAGTGTTATGATTCATGGATTTCTATCTGCAGCAACAAATTAGTGTATATGTCTTGTGGCATGCATGCCACAGATACAAATCCATGAAGGTAGCACATCACAGTTACTGCATTTGCAGTAACAAACTGTAAATGAACTTGGTACATCCAGGAGACAGACATGAGTTTGGTTGTCACAACCTCACTTGCATACTGTGTGACTCTGAGCAAGTTACTTAACCTCCCCAGTGCTCTTGGGTCACCCCTGAAAACAGACACTTGTGCCCATACCTCTCAACTGTCCCTGATTTTCAGGGACGTCCCTGATTTTGCCTCAAAATTTTCCTCTGTCCCTCGTAAAATTTGTGGTTTTTTTAATCAAGTAAAAATGTAATCCAAGAAGTAAAGGAAAAGTCTGATTCTGAGAAAGGAAGGGGCATGATAGATGAGGGCAAAGGGCAAAAAGGAGAGAAAGTGATAACACCATCTGGAGAGCCATCTGTGCCAACGCTCTCAGTCTGGGCAGCAAAACTGCAAACTTAGAGGCCACTATGGCAGAAGCTAACATGAGCTTAGTAGCCATTACAGAAACCTGGTTCAATGAAAGCCAGAACTGGGATGTGGCTATACCAGGATATAATCTGTTTAAAAAGGAAAGGGTGGAAAGAAAAGGGGTGGAGTGGCTATTTAAAAAAAAAACAATAGAAAGGCTACAGAAATACAGGAGGGGAAGGAGAATGCAGAAATGCTGTGGGTCACATAGAAAAAGAGGAAAGGGGTGGTTCTTCATTTGGGGGTGATCTACAGGCTTCCATCACAGGGTGGAGAACTAGATAAGGAAATGTTAGAAGCAATCCATAAGATGGCTCACTAGTGGGAGGTGTTAATAGTGGGAGACATCAATCTGCTGGATGGGGATTGGAGCCTCACCGCTGTAACAACCAGGAGTACAGACATCCTGGACTCCCTGCAGGCAGTGTTCTTCAGGCAACTGGTTAAGGAACCCACTTGTGAGGGGGCTTTGCTGCAACAGCTCAGACACAAAGGGCAACCCTAGGATACATACGCCAAGTGCCGTCCAGCCAGTAGCCTTACTGTCTGCTGAGCTTCACTGATCTTCACCGACTGGAAGATAGACCAATGATAGGGGGAAGGCAGACTCTGACAGGTGCAGAAGCAGGGATTCCATGACAACAGTTCTACCTGGCTGAATCCCCCTTGGAGTGCACAATCCAGGTTTCTATCTAGAAGGGGGACAGGATCAGATCTACAGTACAGTAGCTTCTTGTTTTACATTGTTTTTCATGGATTCTACTTGGTAGAATGTTTCTTTTCTTTCTTACTACTAAGGGGCTAGCAGGGTATTGTTTGGGGCTGTTGGAATTTTGAAACCTGTTTTGGTAGCTATAAGTGGGCTCATTTGTTTGTTTCACTGTGTGGCAGGCTGCATTTGTAGAGGCCTATTTCTTCTGTTTTAAACATAATTGGTGTAATTTAACTGGGTCTGTTTCTTTGAATTGGAGACCTATATCTTCTAATTCCAAGCCTATTTTGATGTACTGTTGGTGAAGTTGTTTGAATTGGTGTTCTCTTTCTTTGGGTAGCAAACCTATTTTGGGGTCTTAGAGTAGAATTGATTCATTGTTGCTGGTTTCACTAGCTGCAAACTTTGAGTGCACAGTGGGGGAAGAGTGCTAATGGTCTGGCCAGGTCTCACTCAGTAGGGAGGCAGAGCTGAATCAGGTGTGGAGTCAGTGCTTTGGCTTCTCAGAAGGAACTGGAAGGGGGACAGGATCAGATCTACAGTACAGTAGCTTCTTGTTTTACATTGTTTTTCATGGATTCTACTTGGTAGAATGTTTCTTTTCTTTCTTACTACTGAGGGGCTAGCAGGGTATTGTTTGGGGCTGTTGGAATTTTGAAACCTGTTTTGGTAGCTATAAATGGGCTCATTTGTTTGGTTCACTGTGTGGCAGGCTGCATTTGTAGAGGTCTATTTCTTCTGTTTTAAACATAATTGGTGTAATTTAACTGGGTCTGTTTCTTTGAATTGGAGACCTATATCTTCTAATTCCAAGCCTATTTTGATGTATTGTGTGTGAAGCTGTTTGAATTGGTGTCCTGTTTCTTTGGGTAGCAAACCTATTTTTGGGGCTTTGAGTAGAATTGATTCATTGTTGCTGGCTTCACTAGCTGCAAACTTTGAGTACACAGTGGGGGAAGGGTGCTAATGGCCTGACTAGAGGCCTCAGCTACCTGATTGTTTCTGGAAGACTTGGGCTGATCCCACCCTTGGTCCATTATTTCCTTTATGCTAGGGGTTCTGACATCACTTCCTCAAACAGGCAAAGGATATGCACCTGTCATAGCAGAAGCAGACATCCAGGAAAGAAACTGCAGCAAGCGAAGAGGTGACTGCTCTCTTAGTGGAAGGGAAGTAAATGCAAATCTAGGAGCTTTCATTATTACTTCTTCGCATTGATATTGCATTGGGAAAAGGAGGAGTAGGAGTTTGAAGAAGGTTGTGCAATGGCTACTTAAAGTCTATTTTTGAGTGTGGCTAGGAAGGATAGGAATATAAAAAGCAGTTGCTCAATATATCCAAACGTGTGCAACAAAGGAGGTAAGGGAAATAAAGAAAATGTTTTGCACTGATAGAGGAGGGAGAGGGGAGACTTGGGGGAGTGTTTGGTATCCTGCATCTGGAAGGGTGGGGGGTCGCTGGTGGGCAACGACAGCAATGGGTAGGGTGGTAGGCTGCAACAACTGCGGTGCACCAATCTTTCTAAACATTGCCTGGAGTGTGGGAGGATGTTTAGCATGCAACCACATAGAAAAACTTAGAAAGGAGATTGAGGGTCTGCAGGAGGAACTAAGACAGGCAAGGCAGATTGGGGGTGGGTTTAGCCCAATACTGGAGGGAGGAGGAAGGGGAGATGAGGGAGGGCAATTTAAGCCAACAGTGGTGAGGAGAGGGTCAGAAGAAGGGAAGCAGAGACAAAGGGGCCCAGGCCAGGAAGAACGATTGCAGGAAACTAGGTCAGGAGACAAAAGTCAAATGGAAGGAGGTGATAGGGACTTGTGAGGGGAGGCAAAGAAGTGGCAAAAGTCGCGGAGTGGAAAGGAGAGAACAGGTTACTACGAAGAAAGAGGGAGCGGGCATTTGTGAAGGGTCTTCAGAAAACAGCTCTGCACTGCTAGAGAGGAAGAAAGTGGAGGAGGGAAATGATGAAATTAGAGGAGTAATTGATAAATGCCTGTACCAAACTGGAACGGGGGTAAGTTCTGCTGAGAGAACTGCAATAGGGGTAAAAGGGGGAAATAATGTGCAGTAGGAAGAAGAGCAGCTGGAAATGAGGAAGGGACATGAATGGAAGCAAGCAGGGAGTAAGAGGGGTGGAATCTTAGTGCTTGGGGACTTAATACTAAGAGGAGTTAGGTGGAGTAGCAAGGGGGAGAGGCATAGTCACATTTGGGTGGAGGCCATGCCAGGAATGACAGTGGAAAGGGTGGGACAGTCTGTTCTGTAATATACTAGAAGGGGTAGGGACAAGCCCCATTCAATTATACATCTTGGGACAAATGATCTGGCTAACAAGACAGTAGATATTGTCCAGAGGAGGTTTGAGGAACGAGCACAATTATGTGAGGGGGCAGGAAGATTAGTAACTTTAATCTGAGATACTTCTGGTGTCAAAAGCAAGCACAACAAGAAAGCTGAGAATAGAGAGAATTTAACGGATGGCTAAGAACCTGGTGTTGTGCTAAAGGGATGGATTATTGGGGGTGGGGAGGGACCTGGGAGGACAGTAGTCTCTATGCCAGGACAGACTACACTTGAGTGAGGAGGAAGAAAGTGTTGAAACAGAGGATGGAAGAATATATAGAAGAAGTTGGGAATTTAAACTAGGAAGCGGGGGTGGCAGTTGGGAAGAGATATGCAGAGATCACAGGTTGGGAAATCATGAGCATACCCCATAACAGTGACAAAGGACAAATGGCAAGTACTGTTGGTGATGCTAGGAAAGGAGGGCAGGATGGGAGGGGGGGAAGGGTGGAAGGTGGTTACCCTTAATGCTAGGAGCCTTGGGAGGAAAATTGCAGAGTTACAGGTTTTCATGGCAGAGGGAGAGGTGGACATTGCAGCCACCACGGAAACATGGGCCACCCAATATAATGACTGGGACCTGTCTGTACCAGGGTACAGGTTATTTTGTAGAGACAGGGTGACTGGGAAAGGAGGGGGGGTGGCACTATATGTGAAGGAAGGACTGAAGTGTGTAAGGGAGGAAGGGGAGGAGGGTAGTACAGAGTCACTTTGGGTGTAAATTCAGGATTCCAAGAATAGGATTCTTAGAATGGGAGTGGTGTACAGGCCACCATCTCAGATGGAGGAGTTAGACAGGGAACTAGCGGGACAGATCAGGAGGACCTGCGAGAAGGGTAGTGTGGTGATTGTGGGGGACTTCAACATGCCAGGAGTGGACTGGAGCATCCAAACAACCAGGAACAGAAGGCAGCAGGTGCTGCTGGATGCCTTCCAGGACAGCTTCCTGCTGCAAATGGTCAGTGAACCAACCAGGTTAGGGAATACCCTTGACCTTGTGCTGGCAAATGGGGACTTCGTGAGAGAACTTACAGTGGAGGAACCGCTGTCAGGGAGTGACCACCACTCAGTATGGCTCGCATTGGATATGGGCAAGGAAGGACTGGTATCTGGCACAAGAGTGCTGGACTTCAGGAGGGTTGGCTTTGGGAGGATGGGGGAAGTGGTAAAAGGGTACCTGGCCAGAATTCAATCTAGTATGGATACTAACCAGAGATGGGAGCTCATAAAGCTGGGGATAGTGGAGGCAACCAAAACTTGCTGCAAAGCCCAGAGCAAGAAGGCTAGGGCTAAGAAACTGAGCTGGTTGAGCAAGGAGGTCATGGAAAAGGTAAGGAGAAAAACGCTACCTTTAGGAGTACAAGAAAACAGGGAGGAGAGGACAGAGAGAGTACTTGACAGAGATCGAAGGAGGTGACAAGGGCAGTAGAGGAGCCAAAGCATCTATGGAACTCAGGCTGGCACAAGACATTAAGAAGGGGAGAAGGACTTCTCTAAGTACATCAGGGAGAAAAGGGCTGAGGACCACATAGTAAGGATTAGGAAGGAGGGGTTGGGTGGAAGCAGGGGTGTGATAAGGCGGAAGCACTAAATAAGTACTTCTGCTCAGTATTTGCTAAGAGAAGAGGGGTGACACCCAAGGTGGGAGAAATGGCAGACGCGGGGGAAGTGGTGACAGATGGGAAATCATGGAGGGCAGAGTTAGAGGGGTTTGAAGGCACTGAGGGTAGACAAGGCACCAGGCCCAGATGGCATCCACCCCAGGATACTGAAGAGCTGGCAGAGGTTCTTGCAGGACCTTGGCAGACTATTTAATGCCTCACTACATTCGAGGGTGTGTACCTCAGGACTAGAGGATGGCTCATTGGTGCCCTCCACAAGAGTGGGCCCCAAGGATGAACTGGGAAACTACAGACCAGTAAGCCTCACATCCATCATGGGTAAGCTAATGGAGACTATCCTGAAGGAGAGGCTGGTGGCCCTCCTAGAGGCCAAAGGACTACAGGACAGCAGACAGCATGGCTTCATATGTGTCAGATCCTGCCAAACCAACCTGATCAAGTTCTATGACTGGGTAACTAGGCAACTGGACAGGGGCCATGCAGTGGATGTCCTGTATCTGGACTTCAGTAAGGCATTCGACTCGGTGCCACATGGAAGGCTGAGAAGGAAGTTAGTAGGCACAGGGGTGGGTGCAAAGCTGGTGAGATGGGTAGGAAACTGGCTGCAGGGAAGGCAACAGAGGGTTGTGGTGGGTGGGAGCTCTCACACCCAAGGGCAGTGACGAGGTGTCCCACAGAGCCTCGGTGTTGGGACCAGTGTTGTTTGGGATATTCATTGCAGACATATCATGGGACATCAAGAGCAAGATCAGTCTGTTTGCTGATGATACCAAGGTTGGCGCAGTGGTGGATGACCTAGGGGGATGGCGGGGGTGCAGGATGATCTGACAAAGCTTGAAACCTGGTCAGGCACCTGGCAACTGGGCTTTAATGCCAAAAAGTGCAAGGTGCTGCATTTTGGGATGAAGAACCCAAGGAGGAGTTACCAGCTTTGGGGAGTGCAGCTAGCCCAGACAGAGGAGGAGAAGGATCTGGGTGTGCTCATTACAGGGTCAATGAAAAACTCAGCACAGTGTAGGAAGGCAGCTGCAAAGGTCAAAAAAATGCTGGGTTGTATTGCAAAGGGTATATCCTCGAGGAGGAGGAGGAGGAGGAGGTGATTCTGCCACTGTATAGGTCATTAGTTAGACCACACCTGGAGTACTGCGTGCAGTACTGGCGTCTGTATCTGAAAAGGGACATTAAGTTACTGGAGGGGGTGCAGCGCAAGGCAACAAAGATGATCAAGGGTCTGGGGGACTTATCATACAAGAGGAGGTTGAAGAAGTTGAACATGTACTCGCTGGAGGAGAGGAGAGACAGGGGTGACATCATTGAAACCTTTAAATACATGAAAGGAATAAACAAGACAGGTACAGAGGGGCTGTTCAAAGTAAGGGAGGGGAGGGCCACCAGGGGCCATGATATGAGACTGGAGCGAGGAAGGTTCAGGAGGGAAATGAGGAGACACTTTTTTACAGAGAGGGTCGTGGCTGGGTGGAATGCATTACCTGCAGAAGTGGTATGCAGTAGAACAGTGGACTGCTTCAAACGAGGATGAGACAGGACAAGGGGGAGGGTTAATGAAGAGGAAGGGTGGAAGGGAGGGGCAGCTGCAGAATAAGGGGTGCTAGCTGCATATTCGAGCAAACTTGATAGACCTCTTGGCCTTTATCTGCTGGCAAATTTCGTATGTTCGCATCTCTGCTGGGGTGACTCCTCTCCTCTCCTTGATCGCTCAGCTCAGACTCAGCCAGAGGCTGCTCTCTCAGCATAAGGAGCAGTTGGAACATTTACCCAGAATTCCTGGCTACTGTTTGGAAATCAGTATTTGTATTGCTGTACCACTACTGAAATAGTGGTCGACTAATAGAAAGCTCTCAGCTGGAAGCAACAGGTCAGACACAAATGGCACCCCTTGGAGGCATATGCCAAGAGTGTTCCAGCCCCCAGCCTTCCTGTCTGTTATACCCACTACTGAAATAGTGGTCAGCTAATAGAAATCTCTCTGCCAGAAACAACCAGAAGCAATAGGTCAGACACAAAGGACAACCCTAGGGGGCATATGCCAAGTGTGGTTAAGCCCCTAGCCTTACTGTCTGCTGAGCTTCACAGATCTTTGCCAACTGGGAGAGATACCTTCTCTTCTTCAGTCTCTAGTTGTGCCAAGTGGCAGATCTTAACAAACTGCACTTTTGCAGACAAAAGAACTCTTGTAATTTGTTATATTGAGGATTTGTATATGTAGCTGCAGAAGCCTGTGCTTCTCCACACAGAAGCAGTGTTGTGATTCATGGATTTCTATCTTCAGTAACAAATGAGTGCAAATGTCTTGTGGTGTGCATGCCACAAATACAAATCCATGAAGGTAGCACATCTCAGTTACTGCATTGGCAGTAGCAAACTGTGAATGAGCTTGGTACATCCAGCAAACAGACATGGGTTTGATTCCCACAACCTCACTTGCATGCTGTGTGATTCTGAGGAAGGTACTTAACCTCCCCAGTACTCTTGGGTCACCCCTGAAAACAAGCACTTGTGCCTAGTCAGCCTTACTCAGTTTCCAAAGAATAAAATAAATACATATCTGTCATCTGGAAACAGTTGTATGTTGTTTATATTACCTGTTGATGCCTGTCTGTTGTTGCTTGTGCAGTCTTGTCCTACTGCTGATTGTGGATGTGGGGTGTTAGGATTGTAAACCCTAACACCAGAATTCCCTACTTTTGTGACATTACATTGAGCCTTAACTGGTGTATTAATGCAGTTGTTTGCAAAGAATATGTCTATCTAAACATAGAAGTTGATGGCAGATAAGGACTGCAAGAGCCATCCAGTCTGCCCACTTTTTCTGCCTTATGAATGTGCCATAGGCCTGTACTCGGTCAATGGCCTATCTATTCATTCTCATTTGCATTGCTCTCTTATGCCTATACCATGCCTGCTTGAAGCCCTGCACTGTATTCATTTCCACCCCTTCCTGAGGTAGGCTGTTCCATGAATCCACCAGCCTTTCTGTGAAAAAGAACCTCCTCACATTATCTCTTAATCAGCTTCCCTCTAATCTCATGTTGTGTCCTCTTGTCCTGCTATTTTTTTTATATTGAAACATGTTAGACACTTCCAGCTTGTTAATGCCCTTCAGATGTTTGAATGTTTCGATCATATCACCTTTCTCCCTCCTTTGCTCTAGAGCACATATTGAGCTCTGTTAATCTGTCCTCATATGTTTTTTAATGCAGTCCCTGCACCATTTTGGTTGCCCTTCTCTGGACTGCCTCCATTTTGTTAATGTCCTTGTGCAGATGCGGCATCTAGTACTGCACACAGTGCTCCAGATGTTGCCTAACCAGTGTCTTGTAAAGAGGGATTATTACCTCCCTCTCATGACTTGCGAAACCCCTACTAATACACCCCAACATCCCTCTAGCCTTACCTACTGCTTTAGTGGTCTGCTTGGAAGATTTCGGGTCATCTATAATGATGATGCCCAAGTCTCTTTCTTCCCTTGAGATTGTCAGCAACTCCCCTCTCAACCTATAGGTGGCTTCAGGGTTTCTCTTCCCTATGTGCATGATCTTGCACTTCTTTGTGTTAAACCCCAGTAACCACTCTTCTGACCATTTTGCCAGTTTATCCAGTTCTCTTCTCATTCTGCCCACCCCATCTGGATCATCTACTCTGTTGCAAATCTTGGTGTCATCTGCAGACAAACCTTACCCTCCAGTCCATCTGCAATGTCACTGATGAAGCTATTGAAGAGGACTGGCACCTGCACTGATCCCTGAGGTACCCCACTTGTGACTTGCATCTCTTCTGACTATAATGTTTCCCACCACTGTCTGTTTTCTGTCCGTCAACCAGTTTGCCACCCAGTTGACCAACTTCTGTCCTACCCCAAGCCTACTCAGCTTACTAATCGATCTTCTATGTGGAACAGTATGGAAAGCTTGGCTGAAGTCAAGGTAGGTGACATCATCTGCACCCCCTTGGTCCTCCACTCTGGTTACCCAGTCAAAGAAATCTATGAGATTAGTTTGACAGGACCTTCCTGTTGTAAACTCATGCTGTCTTGCATCCTGTGCTCCTATGGATTCCAGGTGTTGCACTATCCTTTCCTTAAGGAGTGCCTCCATAATCTTGCCCTCTACTGAGATAAGACTGACTGGTCTGTAATTCTCTGCCTCCTCCCTCTTACCACTCTTGTGGAGCGGGATCACATGAGCCCTTCTCCAGTCTTCTGGGACCTCTTCTTTGCTCAGAGATTCACTAAACAGTTCTGATAATGGCTCTGCTAGTTCTGCCCTTAGCTCCTTTACTACTCTGGGATGTATGCCATCAGGTCCCATTGTCTTGTCCACCCTGAGTTTAGCGAGCTCTTGTAGGACCCTTTCTTTTGTGAAGGGACTTGTGCACACCTCCCCCCCCCATGTCCATGGAGATGAGCTGTGGGCCCTGTCCTACCTTCTACTCAGTAAGTACTGAGCAGAAGTATCTATTTAGGATAAATGCTTTTCCTTGGTCCTCCTCCACACACTCCTCCTTATCCCCTTTGATCTTAGCAATACCACCTCTGGACTGTCTTCTTTCACTAATGTATCTATAGATAGTCTTGTCCACTTCTTTTACTGTTCATGCTAGTGTTTCCTTGATTTGGGCCTTTGCCTGCCTTACTGCCTTCCCTGCTTCCCTTAAGAGAGTTTGGTGTGCCTTCCTATCTTCATCCCGCTGTGTTCCCTTACATTTCCTGAAGACCAGCTTTTTGGCTCTGACCTTTTCTGCTACTGTTTTTGAGAACCAAAGTGGTTTCCTCCTTCTTTTGCTCTTGCTTTTCTCTCTAACACTATGGGATGTTGCTTCAAGTATTGCATCCATAATACTTTCCCACTTTGCCTGTACCCCTCACCTGTATTTCTTCTTGCCAGGGCTAGCTTAACTCTGTTGGCAATCTTATTAGTCAGCTCCTCTGAAGTCCCATATTTTTGCCTTGGAATGAGATGATTTAGTTCTACTGGTCAAATTGAACCATACCATGTGATGGTCACTTGCCCCCAGTGACCTTCTACCTGGGAGCCAGATCGATTGTCAATCAATCAATCAATCAATCAATCAATCTATCTGTCTGTCTATCTATCTATCTATCTATCTATCTATCTATCTATCTATCTATGCAGTGTCAGTGGCTCAGTAGGTAGCACATTCGCCTCTGAGGCTGGGAGATCAGAGGGCTGTGGGTTTAGTTCCCATATCTGGCACTTGGTTTAATATCCCAATACTGACACTGTAGTGCAGCATGAGGGGGGGGTGCTGCACTTCTGAGGTGCCGTCTTTCGGATGAGACCTTAAACCGAGGTCCCATCTGTCTGGATTGGTGGTAGTTCTGGTGGATGTTAAAGATCCCATAGCACTTATCAAAAAGAGTAGGGGAATTTTTATTGCAAATGAAATATATACAATCTGGTACATAAACAAAAAACAAACAGACATAAAAGAAAACAGGATGAATTTACAGAAGTTCATATAAACACCCTATAGTGCAACACACAAGCTAATCTAATTCACCATTTAAATCAATCTCATTCACCCCTATGACAATACCCTATCTTCCTCCACCCAATCTACCAATTATTCAAGAACACAGCATGCACTGGTCAATCTAACATATGCATTGGAACCCTCTTCCACCATTTTTTCTATTGTTCCCAAGAGAACTTAGCCCTGTCATACTGTGCTTGCAGTCTGATTTCTTTCTCAGTCATACCAATCATTACTGGGGTAATATCAATTTCTGTTATTTTATTTATTTATTTATTTTTTTATTTTGTACAATCGGTTTACAACCTTTGTGCCAGAGGCTCATTTACAAAGGTATCTCATCACATTGTGGACAGACAGAGCAGTTGGGTTACAGAATACAGTTCACTGACTTAGAGTTATACAGAATAATTTCGTACATTGTACAATTAAGTAGCATTTCCAGTGTTGTAAAACAAACTTACAGTGAACCTGCCACATAATAAACTTGATACAAGTAAATAGTAATCTTAGTGTACCACTCTCTGTATATGCTGCAGTTGTCTCATAGTCCCAGTTATCACATTCTCATATGTTATTGTAGCCAATGCTATATTATTCCAGCATAGGCCTGGTGTTGACCAGAAATCTATAGCATAAGTACACTGCATAAAGAAATGCTCAACAGTCTCTATCAATTGTCCACACTGTGCTCTAGGACAAAACCTATCAGACGAGCTCTTATGTTTAGCATTGCCCCTCACACCTAAATGGCCAGGTAGCCTGTGATGTGGGCGACTGTATACCGGTGACTGGTCATAACGTAACCGCACAACAGTGCCGACAATGTGAGCTACCTTGGATTTCCCCTCTTTCCCCGAGTTGCGCCCTCCTCAGAGTAGAAATCCAAAGTAAGGGAGGTGTGGGGGCAAAGCCCCCCATGAGGGGGAGTGAGGGGTGTGAAGCCCACCACATTAAATAACACTGTTTTTCAGTTGCCCTGGTGGTTTTGCACTCTTCCGCAGGTCACCGTCCTGCAGTCGCCCTTGTCACATAGCACCAAAGGGCCATAATCACTGAGCCAAACTACAGCCCACATATGGGGGGGGGGTTCATTGATCAACTAAATAAATCTCCAATTGCTGCCATGCTGGTTGACCCAGATCCTTATAAACCACAGGAGTCTGAAAAAACAACAATTGTATTGTGTAGTACAAGAGTTTCCTTTGTACCACTGAGACCTGTGCTATCATAATCTTCCATTTTCTTAATTTCTCAATAGAAGATAACATGTATTGTGGCCATCTCCCTTGTTTTCTGACCAGTGCCAACATTCCACTGGTTGATGAGTGGTACCAGCCAAAATGCTGCAACTTTTTTTCCACTCTGCATCCCCAGGCTTTAAAAATGCAGATATGGTATTAAATATAAATATACTATGGAAATAAACAATCGGGATAAACAAACTGAAACCACCATATTTCAGGGGTCGATACAGTACCTCTCACTTTATTAGGTTCAGTCTACTGCCCCAGATTATTTGAAAGGTTTAGCTCAGGATTGAAACACCAAGTGTTCCTGGAGGTGGGAATATGGCACTTACATATGTTAATAGCAGAAGTAGAAATGTTTTTACTAATTTATTTATTTATTTATTATTTATTTATTGAATTTTGATGACCGGGTAGGCCCACTGGGCCCCGGAGGTCCCTTTTTCAGGGGCGACCCGGGAAGTAACAGTACATGACATAAAAGACAATGGAGCAATATACAGGCTGAGGGTTTACAGTAAGCAACAGCTTTCAGATCCATGAGGTATAGCTTTCATATCTATGGGTCATAAATGTCTAACTGCTTATCCTATTGTGCATTTTCTCATGCTACAGAGACGTACAATTAATGAGACAGTACAGTGAGTTCGTTAGGTAACATTCCTCTAAGATTCATAGGATATTTTCTATGAGCGTGAGGCGGGGCAAGTGCAGGCTGTTCAGTGGGTAGGACTTAAGTATGGTAGAGAAAGCTGATGCAGGTCATTATTTTAGAGTTGGGTACCATAGGATAGGCAATTAATCATTGACAGCAGGTAGGTCTTGAGTATAGTGTGGAAGCTCGGTACTGATGGGGTTTCACGCACCTCCAAAGGAAGGCTGTTCCAAAGGGGGGGCAGCATGTGCGAAGGATTTACAACCTGCCTTGGTCCTGACGATAGGGTCCTCTAGTAGCATCTGACCAAATGACCTGCGGTTCAGCACACTTCATTTTTCTGTGAGGAGTCCAGCGAGGCTCGGGGGGGCATTGGGCTGATTAGTTTTTTCGCCAGACAGAGTACAGGGTGCCTGAGCCAAGCTTCAAAGGATGGCCAATTGAGCCTCGCTAGGGCCTCGCAGTGGTGGCTCCTTTAGTGGGATGAGGAGGCAAAGCAGACTACCTTATAGTATAGAGTCTGTAGTCTATCATATTCCAGTTTAGCGACTCCCTGCAGGACCAGGGCAGTATACGTTAGCGTGGGGAGTAGGACACTAGTAGCTATTGCAGTCCTAGCTTCGGGGGTCAGCTGTCCCTTGAGCTGATACAGTAATCCAAGTTTGGTATGGATTACTTTGGTAACTTGGTCTATGTGTTGCTTGAAAATGAGACCTTGGTCGAGGGTAAGGCCAAGGTACTTTGTTGAGGAGACTACTTCCAGTTTGTTGCCCTCCAGGGACATAATTTGGAGTGATTGTGATCTATCCAGTCCGAGGGTTTTTGGGCCAAACAACATGGCTTTAGTCTTATTGTTATTTAGGACCATTTTGTTCATAGTGAGCCATTCCTCCATGACACGGATACCCTTTTGGAGGGATGGGCCTAAGTCGTTCAGGTTGTCAGAGGCTTTATAAATAACAGCATCATCTGCATATTGGATTACCTTGCTGTTCCCACAGTGGTTGTGCATTTCATTAATAAATAGTGAGAACATTAAAGGCCCTAGTATCGACCCTTGTGGGACTCCCTCCTTTAGATATTGTGGTTTGGAAAGTTTATCTTGCCACCTGACTCTTTGGGTGCGACCTGAAAGGTAGCTTTCCACCCATTTAAGGGTATGGGTATCCAGGCCTATGTGGAGGAGTTTGTGGAGTAGAAGTCCATGATCCACAAGGTCAAAGGCCTTGGAGAGGTCCACGAAGACCGCCCCTATGTTGGATCCAGAGTCTAATTCTCTAAGTACATCAGTAGAGAATTTTGTTAAGGCTGTATCAGTCCCATGTTTGGCTCTAAAGCTGTGTTGTGATGGGGACATCACCATGTGTGTCTCAAGGTGTTCCCTAAGTGGGTATATAATAGTTTCTCCTGTATTTTTGCCAGGATACACAGCAGTGAGATAGGCCTATAGTTCTCCATAGGTTCCACAGGCCCTCCCTTATGTATTGGGACCACATGAGCCTGTTTCCACAGCCCTGGGACATGTCCTTCACGTAAGGACCTGTTGATGAACTTGGTGTGCGGTCTGGCAAGTGCCGGGGCACCTTCTTTAAGCAGTCTAGCTTTAATTCCATCCGGGCCTCCTGAGCCTCGCATTTTCAGGGTTTTTAGGATAGCCGAGACCTCATTTATCTTTGCCAGCCGCAGGTAGAACAGTGGGCGGTGAAGGATTGGGGGATCCAGAGGAGCAGACAGGTAGTTAGGCACCACGGACCCAGCCTTCTGCTTGTCTGGGTTTGTAAAGAAGTTGTTGAGGGTTTCAGCAATTAGTGCCTCATCATGCAGTATCTACCCATTAGCCTTGATGGGGCATGTGCCAGTCTTTTTGTTCCCCTTTATCAGTTCATTGATATTGGACCAGAACGTCCTTGGATTTCCTAGGTTTGTTTTCTGGAGGTGGTTAAGGTACACCTTTTTAGCTTTCTTGATGGCCTATTTACATTGGTTTCTGAGTGCTCTGTAGGTCACCCAGTCCGCCGGGAGTGAGGAGCCCTTAAACTTTTTCCAGGCTTTGTCTCGGCTTTTCATGAGGGCTTTTAAGGGTGGGGTAATCCACTTGTAACAGTGGCCTTTTACCTGATAGGTCTTATTTGGGGCAAGCAGGTCTGCTACCCTCAAGATAGCTCTGTTGAAGAAGTCAACTGCCTCCTCCAAGGTAGGGAGACATCTTAGGGGATTCCAATCTTGGTTGCCCAGGAGGATATTGTACTGAACTGGAGAAAACTTTGAGTAGTCCCTGGTGGTGAGCATTCTAGGCGGGACCTTTTCAGCCCTATTTTTCCAGACACAGAATATGGGCGAGTGGTCACTGAGTGCATCAGCCATGGTGCCGGCTGATTGGACATTTTTGGGGTTTGATACCAATGCCCAGTCAATGGTAGAGTGACTTCCCGCTTTATGGTTCAGTTTGGTGGGAAGGGAGATGATCTGGGCAAGGTTTGCCTCATGCAGCAGGCCACTAAACGAGGACCTTGTTTCTTTGGCCCAGTTCAGGTTGAAGTCTCCAAGGATCAAAAGTTCCTATGTACACTCCACCATTAGGTTTTTAGTGAGTGCCTCAAGGGAACTGAACGCATCCTTTGGGGGACTGTATATGCACCCTATGTTTAGGTGTTTGCTACCACCAAGGGTGATCCGTATGAAGATGGATTCAGTACCAAGCACATTTACCTGCAGGCAGAGACGGGAGGAAATCAGGGTATCCCTCACATAGATAAGTACCCTGTCTCCCTTTTTCTGGGTCCTGTCCTGACAGTAGCAGAGATATCCCTGGGCCGCAATTTCATGGTCGAGGACCTGAGGTTTCAACCAGGTCTCAGAGACTGCAAGCACATCTGGGTTATAGAGGGCTAACCACACTTGTACTTCATGAATTTGGGGCCGAAGACTGCATATATTCATGTGGGCAACCTTTAGGCCTCTGGGTGCCGCCCAGGCCAGGTCAAGAGAGGAAGCGATAGAGGTATTATTGACACCAGGGCCAGGGTTAGGTTGAATGTCCCCGGCTAGCAACAGCAGTGCTACAAACAGGAGATGGAGAAAGAAAGTTAGGGGTGGGAACCTAATTTTCCTTGGTCTGTTGGTCATTAGGTGGATAGCCCTGTAACATATTCCACTTCTACTGAGTTTGCCAACAAGCAATTGGGATATGTAAACAGCCAGGTGGGGGCTGTGGTAGTGACTAGTCTGGTCCATGACAGGTCCGTTTGGGAGCTGGGTGGCAGGGCCCAGTCTACCAGCAAGCCAGTCGACCCAGAGCACTATGGAGATATAGATGGCCGCATAGAGGAGCATCTTGTTAGGCCTGCACAGACCCAACCTCCCATTCTTAAGTGAACCCCTGAGTGGCATTTCACTTTTTTTTTTTTTTGGCCTTGTGTTATTAGGATTTTAGTCTGAGTATGCCGCACACTGATTAGGTCCAATGGGGCACCCGGGCAGTGCACCGCCTACTTCAGCCTCCAGGGAAACACCTTTGTGCAACTAAGTAATTATGGTCTGCTATTCTTCCCTTATAGCATCACCCTCATTAGACCTAGTAGTTACATCAGCCTAAGTGACCCTGCTTGTGTATGGTGGCATTATAGCAGTTAGGAGTAGGGTCAGGTAGACACAGTCCTATTACTTAGATCCTGACCAGGTTATTAAGGGAGATTGGGAGAGATCACAGTCTCAGTTAAGTTGAAAGACAGGTTGCAACTCCTCGGAGTAGGATCAGTAGACACAGCCCTAGAGCTTTGAACCTGGCTAGGGTAAAAGCATTGACCCTGGGGACTATAGCCCTAGACATGAAGGTGGGCAAAAGCTGTGGCCGTGTCACAGGCAATTTTTAGAGTGGAAAAATTACAGCCTTTTGGAGAGAGGTCAGGCTGACAATCCTCTGACTGTGAAACAGACTAAGGAGCTAAGCATTTAACAGTGTACGTACAGTTATTAAAACCTTCTTTTTCTTTGATTGTTTCAATTTTTCCCAGATCTGGACTTTATCATTGCTAATCGTGAGTTTTTCTATCCAGTTAACCTGTGCCATATCAATATTTCCATAAGTAATTCCTAATATTTTAATGGACTCAGTTGTCATTTTCACATTCCGGATATCCCTCACAAATTCCATACTGTCACTTAAGATATATCCATTTTATTTCTGGAAATTAAGGACCGAACCCGTAAGGTGTGAAAAATGTTTTATATTATCAAAAACTTGTTCCACAGAGCTCTTGTCAGGTAGTAACAGGCAAACATCATCTGTATACGCCAAAGTCTTGGTGAGTCTGATTCCCCCTGTCACTGTCACATGCCTGATCACTACATTTTGTCTTATCATCCTCAAAAGTGGATCCAAACAAAAAAACATACAGGATCGGACTCGTGGGGCATCCTTGCCTGGTCCCTCTTTTAATATGGATATCTCTGCCAATACACCTATTGATTAACTGTGCCAATGACGCTATCCAATATAATCTCATAACCCAGGCTGTAAATTCATTTGGGATTCCATATTTTTCTAAAACCTTCTGTAAATACAAATTAGATATTCTGTCATATGCCTTCTCCTGGTCTAAACTTATCAGGTAGCCACACAAATTATCCTGTTGGCCCTGACTCAGCACTTCACGAAGTAGGAGTAAATTATCAATAATAGACCTACCAGCAATATTAGACATTTGGCATGGATCTATCACATAAGGTGCTACTAGTTCCAATCTTTTAGCCAAAATTTTCAGGAAATATTTTAAGTCTGTATTCATCAAACTGAGAGGTCTTCAGTTCAATAAATTCTGTCTATCATCCTTTTTATGGATAAACAATTGTACTGACTGGCCAAAATGTGGATCTATCTCTGTCCCATCTAGACTCATATTAAACACTACTACCAAAATATCAATCAATTGAGTTTCAAATTTCTTATAAAATTCTATTGTCAGGCCATGAGGTCCAGGAGATGTGTTACTATTCAGGGATCTAACAGCATCCCAAATATCTGCTTCAGTTATTGGTCCTGTTAGCCGAGACTTCATGTCATGTGGGATATCTGGTATCTGATAAGGAGTTAACAATTCTGCAACCATCCCAGAGATAACCTCCAAAGCCTAATACATTTTTTCCATATATGTTATCACTTCTTCCAGTATATCAGAGGTAGTCGTGACAGTATTCTCACCTGGAGTACACAAAGATGCCATTGTATTTTGTGCAACTCTGGCTCTGCAACTCTCATAAATATCCCCCATCACAGATGTTCCTGGCATTCCAATTCAGTGCTCATACAGTAATGATGTAGCACGTGCATACTGCAATGCCTCAATTTGTGCTTTCAGTTGTTTATCTTGTCACAGCAATTCTCCATATTCTTCATTCATCATAGAGACTAATTTTGTATATTGGGCCCATAGTGTGAGGTATCAAAAATAATTTCTCGTATTTAATTTAGTCTAAAACATTTGAAATTCAGATTTCAAATCTTTTTATGTTCACTTGTACGCATGCACAAGGAACGTTTTGGGAGAGTAGCACACTTAGAGGTGTGCCTCTCCCACCCAATGCACTGCTCCCTTGAGCAGGCATGGCGGTCCTGCACCAATGGGTGCAGCAGCTCAGTATGACAGCGGTGTTCCTCTGCTTCAAAGAAAAACACCGCTGCCATACTGAGCGCCGCGTCATACACTACTTCCCCGCGCCGCGTCCGTCACGCCGCCCCAAAGTTTTCATGCCACGCTGGGAGCCCACCCAGCATGGCAAACATTGTTTGCCGACGGGGTGCCCAATCCCCGTCGGCTCCACGGCCCCAAAGCTATCCTGCTGCCATTCTGGGAGCCCACCCCAGCATGGCAAACATTTGCTTTAGACATGATGGGGTGCCCAATCCTCTGTCTGCTCCTCAGTGCCCCCAGTGTGAGTTTATTGATGGGGTGCCCAACCCCTGTCTGTTCCTCGGCCCCCCAGCCATCTTCTGCCATGCTGGGAGCCCACCAGCGTAGCAAATGTCCCACATCATCTTTTTTTTTCAAACCTGTAAACAAAACTGTCCCACGGCTGCCTCCCACCCTCCCACAACCCGCACCCACCCACTGCACCAGCTCCCTCACACCCTCACCCCATACTTACTCTGCAGACTCTGGCGTGACGATCTTCGTGGACCGGGAACACGCCTGCACTCTTCAAAGGTGACCGCGAACTGAGGAAATGCCAGTAAGCTGTATAATGGGCTAGATGGGGGGTTCAACTTATTGCATATCTCAGTCATTTTTGGATTTTGCACCAATTCAACATGGAGTTTTTGGGACCTTCTTTCATGAATGATGTCACTGTCATGGTGTTATTCGCCCGGCGGGTGATTTTGAAGGCACCGCGCAGTCACTGCAAATCACCCTTCAGCCTTTGAACAACACCATGACAGTGACATCATTCATGAAAAGGGGTCCCAAAATCAAGTTAAAATAGTCGTAAAATTCCGAGCTTTGGCATTGAGCAGTTCCTACTAAGCTTCGTGAAGTTTGCCAATTTTCAATATTTTCACTCCAGATTTTCAACATTGCCATTTTATCACACCTTCTTATGAGTTGTGCAGCTGTCATTTTTCACATCTCACCCAAAACGTGTTTCCACCCATGTAGCTCACAATGGCACAGTCGGTGTGCGAACTCAGTGTATGGGACACATTAAGAAAATCACAGTATCACTGTTCATTAGCTGAGGTTTTAAACTGCCAATGTTGACAATTTGGTGAAAAAATTCCTAACAATCACTGTTTTACCAGCGTGCATTGCACAGTACCCACGCACACTCCTAGGTTTGCGAATTTTCAATATTTCCACTCCAGATTTTCAACATTGCCATTTTACCACACTTCCTTATGAGCAGTACAGCTGTCATTTTTCACATCCTGCCCAAAACATGTTTCCGCCTATGTAGCGCACAATGGGGGTAACAAAAAGGTCATGCTGACAATTTATTGTGCACATACCAGCAATCACACAGGCCATTAGGGTAAAGCACCATACATGCCAAACACCACTGCAAACACCTGCAAGCGAACGTTCGGCACTGACAAATGCTTGTTTAGTCTGTGACAACCAAAGACTAATATTCTCCTCCATACGTGCCACTGATTTCCGTGCTCTCAATAGTTCATAAACTTTGTCAGAACAGCAGGACTCTAATAGCATGGTATTACTGAGTTTCCATAATCCCTTTCTCAGTCCGATCCTTGCCCCCAATGTAAGATGCACTTTTACCATCAGGTGGTCTGAATTTTCAATTTGTATGGTAAAAGTCTAGTCACACAGCACAGCAGCGGATATAGACAAAATCAATACTGGCCTCTAAGTGAGATCTATAATGAGAAAAAACACCCGTCTCATGTTTCATTCTATATGTGTCAACCAGACCCTTTTGTTGTAGAATGCCTTGTAAGGCACTGGAATCACAAAACAATTTGGGTGTTTTAGCTCCCCTATCATTAACATTTGTCACACAGTTAAAGGCCCCCACCCAAATCATAAGGCAAGAGGTAAATAAAAAAGGCCTAACCAAATTTAATAAATTCTCCTTTTCCTTCTTTGTTGGAGGGGAGTAATGATTTATTACCCTCCACTGTCTCCCTTTATATGTAAAATCAATCATAAACACTCTCCCCGGACACTTGTCTTTTTTTTTTCTCTTTTAGATATTTCCTGAAGAAGACCTAAGGTCAAAACGTAGATTTTTAACTCTGTTGTCTATTTTCAGCATGCATTTAATAGAACCATTTTGTTTTGCTCTCCCTAAACAGATATCTAATACATTTGTCACAAGACAGTCATATCCAAAGACAAAGATCCCACCCCCCCACATCTTTCTGCATTAGTTCTCGCACTTTGTGATAGTGAGCCTCCCCCAAGCCATGAAAAATATTTTGAGCCTCCCTCAAATTTGGAAAAAAATCTTGGTCCTCCCCACAGAAAAAAATAAATCCTACTTTGCACAGTACACCAGGAGTAAAGTGAAACTAATAAAGCTGACTGAGTATATTCTCTTTTTATTCAACTTATTGCTCCCCACCCTGGACCCAGCACCCCACGTTATACTTGTCACTCCTTTTTCTGACTCTTGGGCCCTTGTTACTCTGTTTCCTCTCTATCTGGAACAACCAAACCTAGTCACTTCATCTCTCCCTCTCTTACCCTGTTGTTAAGCAACTTCCTGTATGCTTACCTCAGGTCACACCTGAAAACATGCATCAGATCACTGTGCCTTTCCCAGACACTAATTTACATGTAAATACCTACAACAGAAATGAGCTTTGACTCAGTGTGCCTTTCCAAGTCACTAATTTGCATATAAATACCTATTGTAGAAAGGAGTCTTGACTCAGCATGCCTTCCCCAGGCATTAATTTACATATAAATACATACCTATAAACAAGCTTTGGCTCAATGGGAACTTCCTGGTCGCAAATTTGTGCATAAGTAAAGAAATTCATATGCAATTATCCATATTTAATTTGTTTTATCCTTTCACACAAAACAGCCAAAACTTAAAATTTATATACTGTACATTCTCAGACTTGACTGGGCCTCCCTTGGAACAATCTGAGGCCTCCCTTGGGAGGCTGGCCTCACCATTTGAGAACCACTATTCTAATGTAATGGAGAAAAAGGCAGAGCCCCAGCATCAAAGTTTTCTTGCATTCTCTACATCATCAGTGGTGTACAAATGGGTATCTTGTAAGCAAGCTAAGTCAATTCTAAGATCTTTCAGGATGGCAAAGGTTGCAAAACATTTCCTAACATTCCTAATACTATTCACATTAAGTGTAACAACATTTAATGCAATACAGGTAGACATTTAGTGATGTCTGCGGGACAATGAGAGCAAAAATACATGGTCAAAATCCTGCCCTATTCAGGGTCCAGGCTGTTTACCCAACCTATGGCTGAGACGAAGTGCAGCACCCAAATGTTTTTGTTTCATTCAGGCTTCCTGTAATATTTCCAACAAACTATCCTCATCAGAGTACGAGGAAAGACCTTTTTGTGAGGGAAAAGTTGAAGAGGACTCAGAATCATCTCCTCTATCAGAGTCCAGTGGAAGTAGTACATCATAAGGATTTGAGATAGGTATCATTCCAATAGTTTTTCCCCCTCTTCTGTACCTTCACTTTTGGGTTTGGTTTTTGTAAGGGGCATTTTTTTGAAGCCATAACTGTCATCTCAGGAGGTGGCATATCCTGTAGTTTCATTTCTAGGTCCATCTGTAATAATTCTTCATTAATGGGTGCCTCCCTCACCTCAGTGTCTTCAAGACACACACCACTTTGTAATGTAAGCATCTAATTTTCACCAGGTGCTGTGTGGACGAGCTCTGAAACCTGTTCTGTTCGTTGGGTGGGGGGGTGGAGCTGGGGATGGTGAGGAGATTGATGCATCAAGGTCTAGAATCAGGTCCACCATGGGAGATACTACCGGTACTATATCCAAAGAAACCAGTACTGCAGCACTATTCTTTTCCCAGACAGTTCTATGCACTTCAGTACTGTGTTTTTGTGCTGTCTCCACAATATGTTCCTGGTCTGGGCGGTCCTGTCGATTATGAGTGGCCCTCTCACAATCACGATACACATGTCCTAGCTCAGCATATAAGTTGCAGGTCTATTCATTAGTACACATACTACTGTTATGTCCACATTCCAGACAGGCAGTGCATCATACTCTGTCACAAGCACTGCTAAGGTGCATATGCGATCCACACCAAAAGCAGGTCTTCGGTTGGCCTGGATAAAAACAATGTCCTCTCTCTGTTCCCCCCCCAAAAAGCACTTGGCAAGTGATATGGGCCTTGTGGGCATGTGCACAATTGGACTTTAAATTTCCAGCCCCCATCCAGATATGCTCCTCATCCAAGATAGGGGATGGGTCCCCTAGAACATCACATTTTTTTTGCAACCAGTATAGCACATCATGTACTGCCACACCCTCATTTCGAAACAAGATGGTCACTACTTTGACCATGGGTTTTGTAAGGGGTATCACTCGAAAAGGGATCCATAACACTATATGGTATTTCTTTTATATGTAGACCAAAATCGATCAAGGCCAGCTGGTGTTTTGAAACTGACATCATACGCGGTATCTCCTGATGCATGAATGAGGGCATATATCTCAGTAGAAAAAAATCTTAAAGATTCTTACATCAGAGTTTTGCCAACATAAATTCTATCAGGCGGGTGTGGCATACCTCCCAAATATTGCAGACCAACTGTATGTTTTCATTGTACTGGGGTATTGTTGGAAGAAACACGATCCCATTTCTGAAATTGTCTCCCCATTTGGGAAGGCTGGCCCCCATCGTAGGCTTTGGGACACTTGCCACCTCAAGTTCCACCCTATCTCCCCATGAAGTAGATCCTGTGTCCTGTATCTCTTGCTGGGCCAGTCCCATTATCAGCTGCTCAGGGGCGGGCATTGGGGGAGGGGGTTCACCCTCCTCATTAATATCAAGAGCCATAGTGTCAGGACCACTATGTTATTTTCAGTCGGGTTAGAAACAGTATGCACACGTGGGTCTACATTATCAGTTCCTGGAATCGGAAGCAAAGTACTATCAGGTATCCATCCCCCTTGCCCATTTTCTGTACAGCCAGCTCCATGCAATGCCGTCCCCACTGTCCACCTTGGAGGTCCCCATATTTTTAACAGACAAGCACTATCATCCTGACTCTTTACATATGACTTTGTTTACACAGCCAGGCTGAGCAGAGAATGGATTATGTAATTTAGAATTCTCACAACAGCATAAGCCACTTTGGAATCAGCTGCTCTGGAGGAGGTTTAGAATGTTCATATTGGAGTCAGTGAGTCTAGATTAAGCAGTAGTTTGAAGTGCATCTCTGAGCAGCAGCAGTGCTCAGATTATGGGGTGCCTGCCAGTCTCCTGTGAGATTGGGTAAAGGACCCATGTCAGTTTCTCACCCTAGTGTGTGAGATCCAGCAGAACCAGAAGACATGGTAGAGACCATTCATCTGCAGGACCCCAGTCAGTCATTTCCACAGAGAAGTGAGAAGGACTTCAATTTCTCTGGATCCAAAGGGCAATCCCCAGAAGATCCTGAAGAGTGTCAGCTACCCATAGAGAAAGGGTGTCTGTTTTGAAGCTATGACAAGCTACCTGCGAAGGGAGGAGGATGTTTTTCCTTCATGTTTCCATGTCAGTACCAAAAGGGCAAACAAAGCCGTGAGTACAGATTCATGGGACTGCTCTTGGGGGTTGGTCTGAGGTGTATGTGCCCAGAGATAAGGCTAGAATGCACCTGTCAGGGCCCCTGCATCACCACAATAATGTTCTGAATGTTTCAAGTTTAAAGTGTGAGATTCCTTTGCAATCCCGGTGTATGGGAAGATCTGTTTGGTGTACCCCAGAAGGAATGGCAGAGATTGGGCATGTGGTAGGACTGGACATAACCCCAGTTTGATTCCTCAGTCATGGTTAACTGGTTCACGTATGGACACCAGGTATAACCGAGCATGTTAATGGATGTCATCGCTCCAGGGAAAATGTGTTTAACTGTGTGGCAACTACCACAGTATATACTTGCTTTGGAAAAGAAAGTCCAGAGATTCCTTGTACAGAGGGATGGACAGTTCAAAATGTGTGTGAGGAAAAAGCTTGTTCTAATGTGCTCAAACTATTGTTGTTCTGGAAATAAAAGCCTTGTTCCTGTGTAGACAGTGCCAAACCTAGGGGACAGCCCTGTTCTGCATTTGTTACCAACTTGTGTGAATAAAGCCATAATGTACAATCCCAATTTTCAGTAGTGTACATTACATCTGTACTTCCAGTGTGACTTGTTATGGGGTTCCCACAAAGTTAGACCTAGTGTAGCCCTGGTACCTCTGTTCCCTAAATCCCCTCCCCCTTTATAGTGTAGAGCCAGGTATTCAGTTCAGAACTAGGGGTGATGTCTTTAGTTTTTGCCAACTTGTGGCCTGTTGCCTTGTCTGTGGTACAAGTTGGGGGGGTCCTGATTTCCAGAAGCTGCTCTTGGCTGGGGCATAGGTTATATATATATATATATATATATATATATATATATATATATATATATATATATATATATATATATATATATATATATATATATATATATATATATATATATGTGTGTGTGTGTGTATATATATATATATATATATATACACACACACACATATATATATATGTACAGTGGGGTGGAGCCCAAGCTGATGATTAATCCTGTTACTTCACTGCAGTGTGATAAATGGTGATGACATCAGCAGAGTTAAAATACGTGCCATTTATACATACTCTGCTGATGTCACCACTCACTCACTACAGCCTGCATTCTAAATGAAACTGCTTCACACACAAAAAAAATCTGTTTCTCACTGCTACCTGCAACTTATTCAATTAGCATTGCAAAGGACACTCACCTGTGTCCCATAGTCTTTCTGAGAATCCCAGCCCATTACTATGCTGATCTCAGCTTCACTACAGCCTGCATTCTAAATGAAATTGTTTCACAAAAAAGTTTATTTCTCACTGCTACCTGCAGCTTACTCAATTAGCACTGCAAAGGACACTCACCTATATCCCATAGTCTTTCGGAGAATCCCAGCCCATTCAGAAAAACTCACACACACTCAGACCACACACAGAAAAAGTAGAAAGCAAACAGAAACAGGAAACAAGCAGAGAAAAAAATAACAATATTTCTGGAGCTCCCACTCCATTGTATAAATAGCACACAGTATGTGCAGATTGTGTGCTATGGAAAATATTCTCACTCCTGCACAGTGAGCTCTGGATACTCTCACTCATGACTGTGGCACTTGAGAATATCCAGAGCTCACTCTGCAGGAGCGGCAATATTTTCCATATCACACTCCTGCCCATCATGTATTCTCTATTTATATACTATGGCCCAGATATTCAAAAGAGTTGGGCCATGCGCAATAGGGTTGCACCTGCGCAAGTACGAAAATGCGCCATTCTGCGATATTCAGCAAGAGGCAGTTGTGCCCCCCAAATCACGCTGAGCAACAGCACAATGATAATGAAGGCATGCACAACTGAAGGTGGAGGAACCATGCATAAATGGCGCACTGCGATATTCAACAACTTGTGCCATGCTCAATAGGGGAGCAAGCGGAAGTTGCACCATAGCAGAAATGAGCCAAAATAAAAGGGAGCAAGAGAGAGGCACAAGAACACTACAGGGAAGCCACATGAGAGCAAAACACAGCAGGACACACTGGACAGCAAGGACACACAGGGTCAGGCAGGAAAGGGTACCTGGAAGCAATAGCCACAGGGGAAGGTGTGGGGATACATTACTGAAGGGGGAGGTACACCACACAGCAGTGAGGCAAGCACAGGCAGGTGTTCCCAGTGTGGGGGAAGTAGCAGTGAAGATAGCGGGGGGAATACAGTAACAGCTGCCGGGGGGGGTGAACACAAGCCAGGGACATGGCCAGTACCACTTTCCAGATGGAGGTCATTATGAGGGCGGTGAGAAGGCGGGCAGCAGGGGGGCATGGCCGTGGAAGGACCCATCAGCGGTATGCCCCCAACAGGCAGTACTGAGCACAGACCAGCTTTGAGCTGTTCAGTGATACTGAGATTGTGGGCTGGTACCACCTGAATCGGGCAATTCTAAGGTGGCTCTGTGAGCTGTGCAGTAATGTGATGCAGGCACCCACACAACGGAGCCATGCCCTGTCAGTGGAGACCAAAGTGACAGCTTTCATGTGCTTGCTCGCCACTGGTACCTTCTAGAGACCAAATGGGGACACCACAGGCATAACCCAGTTGGCCACGTCACGCCACCTCACCCAATTCCTCAGCGCACTGCTGCCACATGCTGCGGAGTACATCCATTTCCCCAGCACACTGGCGGAGTGCACAGCAAACATACAGGAGTTCCACAGGGTAGCACGTGTGCCTGGCATGCTAGGGACAATAGACTGCACCCACGTGGCCATCCACACACTACCTGGCCCCGAGGGGGACGCATACATCAATCACAAGGGCTATGCCACCGTCAACTGCCAGGTGGTGTGTGATGCCAGGGGGTGCATAATCAATGTCTGTGCCATGCACCTTGGGGGAGCACACAATGCCTTCATCTGGCACCAGTTGGCACTGTGCCACAGATTCGAGAGTGGGGATATCACCACTGGCCACCTAGTGGGTGAGTATGCAAACCACATGGACAATCATAGGGCCTGGGGGGCATAGTCAGAGGTGACATGGGTAGTGGCCTACATGGCCTGGGGCAGGGCGATGCTGATCACCAAACTAATGTCCACCCTCTACACACAGGTGACAGTGAATACCCACTCTGTCCCTGGCTGCTCACTCCCTACCTGTGGCTGAGACCCCTTCACAGCAACACTACAATGAGGCACACACCACCACACGTAAAGTAATCGAGCAGGTGTTCAGGATGCTGAAGGCACATTTCCGTTGCCTGGACACCTCCAGCGGTGCCCTACAGTTCAGCCTCTTAAAGGCCTGTGGGCTATTCCTGGCCTGTTGCATCCTGCACAACATGGCCAACGAATGTGGGATAGCCGTACAGGTCAAAGAGGGGACAGCGATGGGGACGAAGAGGACGCCAGTGATGATGGTGATGGGCAGCCCCTCCTTGGGTGACGGGACCCCTGACTGCTCCGGCTGGCACAGCTGCACCGGGATACCATCATGGAGGAGCACTTCAGCCAACCCAGGTAAGTCATGGGGCCATGTGCAGCCAATAGTGGCTAAGGCACAACCCACAAACATGCATGGACACACACCTGGGGTGCATGCCATCAAGGGAAGTGGCAGGGCATGGAACCACACACACAACCAGGGATGGGTGAGGTCTAACATGCCACACAGATGGACACACACACACACACACACACACAATGCACCAAACATGCACAAAGGGGTGGGAGGCACACCGACCCAGAACACCACCCCTAGCCACACACATGTCCACAGACCACCATGCCCACTGCCTATCCATGTACATGTGTCAGATGCTGAGCACCATTGCACATTGGTGTGCAGCACAATGTAGGCATCATCATGCACATGCAACTGTGGACAGCAACCAGGAGGGTGTGCAGATGGACTGTGTGTCCACATGCAGGGCCGGGTACCCACTTGTGCACTGCCCACTGAAAGACACAATGCACACAGGCAGCACCAGACAGTAGCCACATTGGGAGACAGATCAGTCATGTGACACAGTGCCCCAGCCACCACGGATGCTTGGGCGACCCCGCCGAGACCCACCAGCACTTACAGGCCAGCCACTTGCCTCATGGGGTGGCACCGATGGTCCCCCAGGGGTTCCACTGCGTGAACGTGACCGTGCTCATGCAGGGGTCTGCAGCATACAGAACATGCCTGTGCCAGGCATGCTCGGGATGCCCACAGCTGAACCCGGTATTGACAGGGAGGGTGTTGCATGACACCGGGAATGGGGAGTGGACAGTGCACTGTGTGGTGTCCGTGATGCACGGGCACATGACTGTGTGCCCATTGTGGCCATGTGTGGCAGTGAATACCTGTGCATGCATGTCAATGGTAGCAGTCACATCCTTCCGCAACCGGTCCATCCCTGCCAGGATCAGAGCAGTGTCTCTGCTGCGACGCTCCTCTGCCCACTTCAGAGCCGCACGCAGTGCATCCACCGATGTCTCAAGCTGCATCTGCTGCTGGACTGATGCTTGCAGTAGGTGGGTGTGCTCGTCCAAGAGGTCATCTGCCTCCTCGGCATCCTGTCCCTCAGGGTGTGTGCAGACCTGATGCTCAGCACCCCTTGAGGGTGGGCGCTGCACACCAGGACCAGGTCTGGGCATGTCCACAGGTGGTGCACAGATGCCATCGCTGGACCCTGTACCCCCAAGCCCATTGGCTGACTGCTGATGCTGCCCCTCTGGCTGCCACTCCCCAGGGCTCAGTGGTGCCACCATAGTGGCTGCAACAGTCCCACTGTCTGAACAAACACCAGTGCTGCCTCACTGGTGCTGACAGGCACAGACTGGGACTGTGCTGACACGCAGGCCTCCACAGCAGCACCACCCACAGCCATGGTCGTGATGTTACCTGCTGTGTGGCCATCCCATGGCACACACGTGTCACTGCCCATACCGTTAGCGACATCATCATCAGTGCTGGACTCGGCACCGGCCTGAGTCACAGCATGCCAGCATCTGTGGATGCTGGCATGCTGGGACACAGGCAGGGCTTCCTCCACACCTGTTACAACAACATCAGTGTGGACAGCCAGGTGGGCCCACTGTCACACTGAGCCATGTATACCTGTGGAGGTGGATGGGCCCTCCTCCATCTCCAGTTGACTGTCCTCAGTGGATAGGCCCACCACCACTGACCCATGCAGATGCTCAGGATCTGTAAGGGAAAACAAAGTTGCGTTACTGCATGTGACCTATCCTGCCTCCCCATAGACAGACCATGACTTACCATGCAGTGATGGGCCACCACCTGTCTGGAAGCCACCACCCGGAGCACCCTCAATGGCACAACGCTGCATGTTTCCAGCAATCCTCTCCTCCTGTGGGGACAGGTGTAACACCTCTGGCTGTCCCCCACCTGTTGCAGCACATGCTGCCCTGATGGCAGCCACCTTCTCCTTTATCCTCCTCCTGTCTGTGCCCATCTTCTTCTTGCACTCCTGCATGGAGTGCTGGTGGCTGCCATGCAGGTTCACAGCACGTGCCACCATCTCCCATGCAGCAGCATGGGCTTGAGGTGTTCCCTGCCATCCACTGAGAAGTGGCTCCTGATTCATGTAGGTCTCAAACAGGGCTTCGGTCTCAGCCTTAGTAAAATTAGGCCTCCTCCTCCTCCTCTCACCACTGTGTGCCTCCTCTCCCACAACTTTCTCAGTTATTTTTTAGCCTGTAAGAATGACAGTTGTTACCTGTGACTGTGCAGTCCCATGCATGTCCCTAAATCCACAGTCCACACTCCCAAACAGCATGCAACTCACCAATAGAATGCAGTAACCGACTATGGCCACTGCAGCACCAATGTCGCACTTTTATAGCGCAACCCATGCAAATGAGGTGAGGCGCAACTTTAAGTGGATGTAAATTGCAGTGCTGCGCCATTGCATGGCTGATTAGCTGTTTTGCATATGACGACTGAATATCACATTGTTGCGCTTTGTGAAATTGTGTTGAATGTGCTGAGCCAAGGGCGCAGTTCTGTGACATGCGTAGTACACACCTCACTGCGCATGCCCAGGTTGCTGACGCGCTGTGCACGGGAAGCAATGCAGGGCATGGCTACCATTGTGCCAGTGGTGCTATAGCGATGTTCACCTACATGGCGCTGTGGCACTGGGACATCATAGGCGCACTGGAGCAATAGTGCGGTAGGCCGCTACTGGAGGTAGCACACAGGCAGCCAATCATGCTACACACATTGGGTTCCAATGGCGGTGTGCATGTCCATGCGCCAAAGACCCTTGACCCTGTGCCCAACCTTTGCCCCCAGGTGCCATGCGTCAGGCATGGGTGCACCACTATCAAGCTGTTCGGTGACAGTGCAATAGGGAATGGCAGTGCTGTACCACACAGCATCTGCACGTGAGGATCCATGCTGCAGAACACCATATTTGCAGACTGAGCTTTGAGAATGGCGTGCAGGAAGGCTGCTGAATGGACACAGGTCGAACTGGCCAACCTAGTGGCCATAGTGGAACCACACCATGGACCACTGTTTGGGGAGGCACCCCTGGACAGGTCCGGGAGCCAGGTGTGGGAGAAGGTGGCCTCTGCACTGGAGGAGGCCACTGGATGGGGGCGGACAGCTGAGCAGTGCCGCCATATGTATGGGGACCTGTGGCGGAGGGAGCCGGACCTGCTAGCCCACCTGCGGGCACGTGCAAGGAGGGGCACGGTGCCACGGTCAGGTAGGTGTTACATCAACACACTTTTATCTTCCATATGGGTATCACAGTTGTATGTGTCCAGCACATGGGGGAGGGACTGTCCGGTGTTGGCTGTGGTGATGTTATCAGGGTGTGCAGTGGGTGGGTCTGGCTGGGTGGGAGGCCACACACACCTGGGGGCAGGGGGACTTTGCTACAGGATTGTACTGATGTTCCTCTCTCCATGTTTGTACCACAGGGCTGGAGGAGAGGTGCCTGGCACGTGAGCTGCGATGCAATGAAGAGGAGGGGAAGGCAAGGCGGGCCGAGGGTCCACAGCACCCAAGGGACCAGCCCGATGATGGTGAGTGCCATACCTCCATGAATACTATTGCATGCTGTGTAACAGGATGGGCAGCGGGGCATGGCCACCATCCATTGACACCACTGTCTTGCATGCAACTTGTTACAGTCAGCACTGTCCAGTGGCAATGCATGTCTGGGAGTACGTCGATGGTGGTCCATGCATGCACCATGTACATGGCTGTGCCACTGCCTTTGCACCACATAGCCATGTCACAAAATGGCCATGGTGGTGCTATTCGTGACTAGGCCGGTGGGTGTGTGTGGTGTTCTGCATGGCTGTATGCACCTGGGTAGGCAGATCATGTGGACGTGATCAATGTGGGTGGTCACACACCATCACAGAGGTATGTACCACAGCCATATGCCATGCACAGTGGGTGGGCTATATGGGGCTGTGCATTCACACCCATTGACTGTGCTCCATTGTCCTAGGTGTCCGCCAGCTGAATGACATCCAGAAGGCACTGCGGGAGATCCTGCACGTGGCAAGGGCATCCCTGGAGATCCTTCACTGCATAGATCAAATTGGGGTCCACAGAAGGCACCGGCAGAGGAGAAGCCAGAGCAGGGAGTGGGGCTCCCATTGAAAGTCCCTCTGCCCCTGATATCCCTAACCCCCCTGGACCCACCCTCACACCCCTCCTTTCCTGTCCCATTTGTCCACCCCTGCCCCTTACCCACCCCCACCTTGTTTGTGGCCCTCCCCCCCACATTGTATATATTATTGTACATAGTTAACTTTTAAATTTTGTTTTAATACAGATCTTTAGATATGAATACTGTGGTGGTCTCTGATTTACAGTGGGCTATAGGTGCCCAGCTGCAGTGGTGTGCATGGCATCAGGGGTGGTGCAGTCATGGGTATGTGTGTGTGTCCGTGGGGAGGTGACTATGGTGTGGAGGTAGTGATCAGTCAGTGTCTGTGGTGTGTGTGCTGTGCCCTGTGCACTGGATGACTGTGTGCAGTGGTCCATGGTGCATGCTCTGTGTCCATGGTGCCCCTGTCAGCCCATCCATGGCCTGTGCAGCTGACACCCATGCATGTCTGTGACGTGCACGGTCTGCTGGCATGTCAGTGGTAGCTGTCCATGCAGGGCAGCCACTGTACCCATCACAATGCTGGGTTGCCTCCTGTCACTGGTGTGGTGCATGTCTGCCTTGGGTGACACTGTGGCCTCCACAGTTGTTGACCCACCTCCATGCTGTGGCTTGTGTGTGTTGCAGGGGATGTGCACCACTGTCTGTGACTTGTGCTCCGGGCAAATGTTGGTGGCGTACAGGTCCACAGTGCCTGCGCAGGGTGGCTGGTGCTCCTGTGCCATGGAGGACTTCAGGTTGTGTGTACACAGTTTACATAGGCCCACACTGGGGGCTTGGCTGCCCCACTCCTGCGTCCCTGTGTTGTTATGCCCTTGGGTATGGGTGGATGTCTGTCCATGCACTGTGTGGCATCTAGTGTGGTGCATGCTTCCACCACCACCATGGGTGTCTGAGCTGGCTGTTGTGGCCAGTGCTGGCTCAGGGTGTGTCATTGGGAGAGTGTGCAGGTTGCTGTACCACTGGTGGTGGGGTCCGGGGCATGCCCTGTCCTGTGTGGGGTACCTCATGTGCCGACGCATGGTTGGTCTATCAGCACTACCTCAGAGGGGCTGTGCATGGTGGCACTGTGTATGCCATTGTTGCATCATTGTGTGCTGCCACCCGCTGATGGGTGCTCATGGTGGGGCTGCCTTGCATGGTTCTGTGGTGCATAGGGTTGCATTGTCACAGTAGGGGTGGTGGCATGCATGGGGTTTCCTGTAGTGGTGGACACTGCTCCTGGGCAGGATGTCTAGGGGTCACAGTGCAGGGTGTGCTCTGCATTGGGGGATGGTGTGGCACGGGATGGTCAGCCCTCCTTGTGTGCCAGTCGCAGCTTGCCGGGGGGGTCTGATAGGGCACCATGGCCCAGCTGTGGGTTGGTTGCTGGTTTCCATGAGCCAGTGGTTATTCCAGCCCTCCCACAGTTTTGCAGTGCATGGGGTGTGGGGGGACGATGTCTGTTCTGCTGTGTGTTCCTCTGCCCATCTGTGGCATGGGTGGTGGGTCCCTACCTCCCTGGTGGTGCAGTTGCATTGCCACCCTGTTGCTGGGGGGTATCCCTGGTTGCGCTATGGCACCTCTGGACTGCTCAGCTGCACATCCCTTGTTGCACTATGGTGCATCTGATCTGCTCAGCTTCCCCTCCCTAGTTGCGCTGGGGCACAGGTGGTGCAATATTCAGTCGTCGGCTGTAGGCGCAGTTTGGCAGGCTCAGTTTTTGAATATCGCACCTGTTGTGCATGGGCGCAATGGACTTGTGCTTGCTCCTGCTATTGCACACTTTTTGGGTGCAGTTTGAATATCTGGGCCTAATTATACAGTGGTGTCCTCCAAGATGAAACCCACTTTTAAAGCACTCTGCAGTATGCTGCAGCAGACCTACTGAATAAAGCAATGTAATTTCAATGGCAATTAGTCCCTTTTGTCACACGGGAAACACTGTGGAATTCACTTCATCCTGGCAGTGTCACATTTTCCTGAATGACAAAAGGAACTAATTGCCATTGAAACTACATTGCTTTATTCAATAGGTCTGCTGCAGCATTCTGCAGAGTGCTGCAAAATGTTGCAGGATTGGGTTTCATTCTGGGGGATGCCACTATATATAAATATCTCATAGTGTCACGGCAGTGCCACTATAGTCAGGGTTCAATGGTCACTTCTATGTTAAACCCAAAATTGTGCACTTTAATAACTTTGCAACCATTTGAGCGATTTGCATGAACGTTTGCACAACCTGTCTGGTACCATAGATCACTGAATCTGGCAAGGTTTGTTCTGGTTGGATGTATGGTTGCAGAGCTACAGAATGTCAAAAATGTGAAAAATACCACTTGTATGTCAATTTCTTTGTTATGTCGTTTCTCCAAAACCGCGTGGCGCTTTGGTCCAAAACTTGCAGGATATATGGCATTTGGGTCACACATGTGCCTTTTGAAGGTTAGGTGAAAAAATATTAATCCTTTCGAAAGTTATTAAAATTTCAAGTTTCCCATTATTTCCTATGTGAAAATTAGCTGCCCTGTGAGAAAGAACCATTCTATTTCATGAAAGAACTTTCTCTTTTGCAAAAAAACCAAAAAATCTCTTTCATGAAAGAGCTTTCTCTTTAACAAATGGGTCCACTTCTTTCATGCTTCTGCCATCCTGTTTTCAGTTAGCAATGAGGAAAAACTATATAATTCAAAAAATAATGTACCCTGATAATCACCAATGGTTGTGTTTACCTAATCGGGGCCAGAGGAACACCATGCTGGCATCAGGTTTTTTGTTAGATGCCCAGAAATATGTTTATTTTAATCAGGCCATTTTAATATCTCAAATTTGTGACACTTTCACAAATTGCAACACTACATTATGAAAGTGTCGCAAATTTGAGACACTGTTTCATGAAAGATGCAGGGTAATGCCACAAACTGTGACACTTCCACAAAACTAGTGCCACCATTTGAGGCACTATTTTCAAAACATTTCTGTTTATTTGTCACTTCACTGCAACTAAATGGTTAGGACTTTTGGGCTCAGATTTGCAGGGTAGAAAGGGCTTTCCCTACAGATTTGTCTTTTGCTGGTTTGGTGATATAATTTACATTGGTTCCATAGTTATAACATTCCAAAGTTTAGAAATTTCCCATATTTATTATTTATTTAGCTTTTGTTGACCGGGTAAGTGCACTAGACAAATCCTGCCTATTTTCAGGCATGACCCGGGGGAGGGGATACAGATGAATGCCAACTGACCTTGAACCAGATTAAGCTGTTGGTGGTATTTTAGTGAATGAGGGAAATTTGGCCAGGACACCGGGGAAATTCCCCTACTGCTTGGCCAGTAGGGGGACTGGCTGTTGTTGGATCGCAGGTCAGTTGGCAACCTGCACGGAAGGAGAATGGAGGTTGTGGAGCAGTCGGAGCAGTCGAGGGCTGCGAATGGTCTGACGGATTGGTTACAACTAGTGGAGAACGATGTTGCTGATGTTGAAGGTGAAGAGAAAGAATTATTCGTTTCGACGGAAGATTTAACTGTGGTTGCACCTACTTCAACGGTGGCAAGTTCTACAATGCTTTTGCCAGAGGAAAGACTACTTAAAGAAAAATTGGAGGCATTACGTTTTGAGCAGTGGACGGTGTCTGAGCAGTTAAAGGCACTATCAGTTACTAAATTGGTTAGCCTTACCGGGTCCACCGAAGGCTTTGCAAGTAAGATGACTCTGGATCAGAGTGTACTGGGCCAGTCCTCGAGGGGTGACTGTGTCACCAGTGAAGCGGATGGTGGTGATGTTAATCAGGACCGGGACGCAGAGGTGGTGAGAGATTCTATGGGTTTACTTTCCCGGAGCCAGGAGCTATTTGGAGGCAGATGACAGGAACTGTACACGGCAAAGGTTCGAGTGCACCGGGGCGTGGTGGTGGTGGTGGAAATGACAGGGAAGAATTTGGGCAGTACAGGAGAGTCCAAGACAGAAGGCGAAGGGCTTTAACTTTCAGCCGACAGCGAGTATTATGACTAAGTCTGTGGAGAATGAGAAGCACTGCATCTTTCAAACGCTACCGGGAATGCAAGCTGGAGTCACGGATTTTTCCTTCTCTAAATGACTTTTGGATAAGGTAGGAGACGAGGGAAAGGAAAAGAGGATGGCATTGAACTGTGCTAAACGACATTTAATCCTGCCTACGGTGGGGTTAGAAGGACATTTACTGGATATTCAGCAGGAAGGGGGAGAGACTGTTACTGACACTGTTGGTATGGTACCTGTAACTGCTGATACTTGGTCCCCTCAGAAGGAATTAAGTGAAGCTGGCTGGACATTGGATAGTGGTTCTTGGAAGCCCACGCCTGATTGGGATCCAAAGTTGAATTTCTCCCAAAATGAACCTACTTGGAAACCCAAATCGCTAGACATTGGTAGTCCAAAAAAGGGGGAGGAGGGGGTCCTGGGGTGCAAGGAAGCAGCTCCTGTGGTGAGTTCACCCCTAAGGGAAAAGGAACCAACAATACCTGTGGCACAGGCATGAGGGGAGGCACAGGATGGGAGGGACATGTGTGGGGAGAAGCCATTGATGTCTGAATTATTTTCTAGAATTAAGCAAGATGCTGCACCACGTAGAAATGCGGTACGTATTAGATATAAAGGGGGTTTAGAGGTCCGCCCTGATAGACAGTATGTGGGTAAATGTTTACTAAAAGATTCATTACATTTCTCACCTAGGTAGGTGTTTGCATTTATTAAAATTTCTGGAGAGGATAACTTTGATGTTAGTTTTCGTTTCTCATATGCTCTTGACATGTTTTGGGAAAGGTATATGCAAGTTAAATTTTCCCCCTCGTGGACACCATTTCTAGTAATACCATTGACGAAACCTTTAATTAAATATGTTACTGTCATGTTTCGAAACAAAGGGGTTCATGTAGATGATATTACTTACTGGCGGGGCCAGAAATGTGAAATTCAGGGTGCCCCTGAAGCTATACTGGATTCGGAACAGTTTTGGACGGGGGGTTGGCGTTTTAAAGTGAAACTAAGGCAGACGGAGGAAGGTATTGAGCACATCCCAAATTCCTTTTTGTTGGGGAGGGATAAAGGGGTGTGTTTTTATGCAGGTCAGCTGCAGGCATGTTATAAATGTGGGGCTAGGACCCACTTATCAAGCTCTTGTGACAAGCCAAGATGTGAGAATTGTGGAGAAATAGAGCATGTTGCCTTCTTGTGTACTAACTTCACAAAATGTGATCTTTGTGACGAAACAGGACATGTGTTTGCTGATTGTTCGTGGGCAGCAAAAAATAAAGGTTGTTGTGGTAGCCCGGATTTATTAATTCAAAAAGCACAAGATTTATTGATAGAGAAGACCATTGCTGGTTCCCCACTGCCTGTGATAGAGTCGCCATCGGTTGTGCCTATGAGGATAATAGGGCAGAGGTATCGGAGTAGTGTGTCATAAAAGGTTACTGTAGTACTTGATTCGGGAACCCTCTACGGTAGCAGGTCAACAGCAACAGGAGACCTTTCAGACTCCAGTGGTGGCTGCTGTCCGACGATCCTCCAGGAATGTCAAAAGTCTTTCTTAGCAGACGGTTATAGAAATGGAAACCAGTAACTCCTTTGCCCTGTTGACCAGTCAATGGGGGGAATCAGATATGGATTGCCCTGAGGATGATTCCCAACTGACCACGGACAGTCCGCCTTCGCCAGTACAGCCCCAGGAGGATTATAAAGGTAAAAAAAAGAAGAGGAGGAAAAAAGATAGGTGAACGGTTGACTTTGGCAAGGTATGATGCAATTTAGATTAGGTTCAGTGAATGTACATAGCATATTAAATTATAGGAGACGACAGATAATTTATGATTCGATTCATTCGGCACGGCTTGATGTCTGCTTAATTCAAGAAACTTGGATATATACTATGGACCAAGTTTGGTGTTTTCAGAGGGAATGGAGCTGGGGTTCATCTTATTGGTCCTTTGTCCTTTGGACGACAGTCGGCTGATGGAATAGGATTTCTATTCCATTCTTATGACTTTTCATTAATACGATTAATAGATCTGATACTGGGATGGTTGATGATCTTAGATGGGTTGTGGAAATCTAGGTCCTGTCGGTTTATTAATGTATATTGTTCACAGCTTAAAGCAGAAAGGGTAGCACTCTGTAATATGTTGCAACCTTATCTGTTGACATCGTTGGAGGTGTTTTTGTATGGGGATTTTAACTGTATTTTGTTGGATGTTGAAAAGCAAGTTAAGGGAGTGGGGCAGAAGATCTATTGTGATTCTAGAGCTTTTTATAAAATGGTCCGGTCCGCAGGTTTATTTAATGGTAATAGTAAACAGAGTTCAGGGCCCAAGTTTACGTATAAAAGGAATCGATTTACCTCTACAATTGATTATATTTTTTTATCTAAAGATATTCCCTTTACCTTTTCAATATGCCCTGTGTCCTTTTCTGACCATTTGATGTTACTTTGCACCGTTTCTCCTTCTGCCAGACAGATAACGTAGAAAGCAAGATGGAAGTTGAATCTTTTATTATTACACTCTAAAGGGATTTTGGATAAAATTCATTCATTAATACTGGCACGATTGTCAGTAGTTTTTTTATATAGCTCTATGGGTGAGTGGTGGAAGGATTGTAAGGAAGATATTTGTAGACTATTACAACAGCAAGGCAAAGCCAAAGCTAATAATGATTTTCTACACTATTTAAAACTAAGACAGCAGTTGTATTATTTGTTTTCAGTTGCCAATATTTCCTCCTTAGAATATGATTCACAAATTAGGAGTCTAAAAGATCAACTTTTGAAAGTCCAATATGATAGAGCTAGCACCCTTAATGCTCAGTTGCGTTATGGGATCAAAAAGCAGCCTGGAGGTGATCCATATGATGCTTTCAAACTTTATACACAAGCTACTCACCTGAATACACTCCGGAATGAGGTGGGTCAGCTGGTACATGACCAGCAGTCACTTTTTTCTCTTATTAAGCAGTTTTTTTGAAGTATATACCGATACGGCCACCGAATGCTCAGAACATTTTGGTCTTTTTAACCCAAATTGAGATACCTTTCCATGGGATGGAGTCTTCAGTATTGGTGTGACCTATTACAACACAGGAAATAATTAATGCCATTAAATTACAAAAAACTGGAACTTCTCCGGAGATTGATGGATTAACTTCAGATTTATATAAAGCCTTTCCGACGGAATTTGCTAGTTGTTTGGTAATAGTGTTTAATGCATTTATAAGCATGCCTGTTTTTCCTAGTTGGTTTGCAGAAGGGCTGCTGATTTTTTTGTATAAATCAGGTGACAAATTTGATTTAAATAATTGGAGACCAATTACTCTCCTGAATTCCGATTATAAATTATTTATGAGTATTCTGAATACTAGATTAAAACAGTTGGCAGTTATAGTTCTCTCCCCATATCAATTTTGTGGGGTGCCTGGGAGAAACATACATCAGGCTAATATGGTATTGAGGGACATTGTGGAATTGGCGGGGATGCAAAGGATTTCAGGATGCATTGTCTCTGTTGATCAAATGAAGGCTTTTGATAGAGTGTATCACCCTTTTTTATTTGCATCCCTATGGAAGTATAGAGTTCCGGAAGGTTTTATACGTCTGTTAAGTTCACTTTATGATTCGGCAATAACACATCCAGTGCTACAACTGGAGATAGGGGAAGGGTTTCATATTCCAACTGGGGTACAACAAGGTTGCCCTTTAAGTCTCTTGTTATATGCAGTCACAATTGACACATTGATTAGATCAATAACACAAGCACCTCGGTGGATAGGTATTAGTTGGACTGTTGATGTGGATACGTGGTATATACAAGCATATGCAGATGATTTATGTATTTTTTTTGCTGATAGTTCACAAGTGGTGTTTTTTTAGATTTTCTAGAGGAATATGCAGCATTGGCAAATTTGGCTATTAACAGGACTAAAAGTAAGGGTGTATTTCTTGGTGTGGACGATAGACCTGAAGTAATAGTGCAAGGTCTTCGGATTTCTTGTGATCCAATTAAAATATTGGGTTTGTTCTATGGTCCAAAACATATTCCAGATTTTAACTGGCAATTGGTGTTGCAGTCCATAGATCAGAAAATTAGTATTTGGAAACAATGGAAATTGGATAAAATTAAACGGGTGGCGATTATCAAGAGATTCATTGTTCCTAAGTTGTTGTATACAGCATTGATTTTTCCTTTGCCTTTACTCTTGGAAACCAGAATATATAGTCTGTTCTTTAAAATGTTGTGGGGTAGTAGGCTGAATCCAATTAAGAGACATTTTACATACTTGGAGAAACAGAAGGGTGGTCTAGGAATGATAGATCCGGTTGTTTTCTTTGCCACTTTATTTATTGCCACCAATATTAAACTTGGTTGGGGGGAGACCATGGGAAGCATTGGATTGTTACATAGACAAGTGGTGGGGAGATATTATATTCTGTGGAATGATACACCCCCAAAACCTATCCGGTCACTGTTACTCCCGAAATATTTTCTTCCAATTACGAAAAAATTATTTAAATGGGGGGTGACGGCACAGACTGTCAAAATTAGTACAGGCTCAAAATTGTACAAATCTGTCTTGTTTCAATTATATCCTAGTGAACCTGAGTTTAAGAACTGTCCTAGGGGATACATAGAGGTCGTTTTAAATAGATTAAATAATCCACGATTACCGGCTTATATGTGGGAGACCTTATGGCTTATGGTGTATGGTCACATTGGGGTAAGAGGTAATGCCAAACATAAACCATTGCAGGATCGGAACTGCCCATTCTTGGAATGTGTTCCACAAGAGAAAACGGTTAACCACTTTCTTTTTGCTTGTTCCTATGCTAGCAAATTGTGGAAATTCTTAGCAGTACGATGGAATATGACCTGGTTAACATGTATGGATTATGACACATTAGTGTTGGGGCATGCCCCACAATTCCAGTTATTATACCATTTAGACACTTTTCAGATTTTCTGCTGTTCATTGATATATTATTTGTGGCAAGCCAGGTGCCAATGGGTGCTTTATCAGAAACGAATGCCTTATGACACGGTTCAGAGATTAATACAAGCAGCTATGTTCAGGATTCATAGTCAGGACATTACATTATTTTCCTCACAGAAGGTGAGAAACTGGTGGAAAGGCTTTTTGAAATTCATCAAGTATAAATGAAATCCTTGTTCCTAAGAGTTTGTGGGGATTAAGAAGAGTACTTGTTGCTTTCCTTAGAGATTCCCTTTGTACTTCCTTAGGATACTTTTGGTATTTTTTTTTTATTACTGCTTCTTTTATTTAAGTATGATGTGTTACTGAGTTTTTTAAAAGGAATTTGTTTATTTCATTGTATAAATACTGTTTTGCTTTTGAAGACAGAATGTTTTTCTATTTTGATAATATTTCTGATAGATATTTAGAGTGATTCATATTTTTTAAATAGTACTCTACATGAATGAATGATGACAATGAGTGTTTGCTTTACTTAGTTGCTGTTAAAGTAAGGTGATGTCACATTATTGATACTTAGTGGTTTAATCATGTCTGTTTTTATTATTTCTGTATGTATATGATTTAGGCAGTGAATTTCATACAATATGTATCGTTGCTTTGGATATTGTTTGATGTTACTTTAATAAAATATTCCCCTACTCTTTTCGATAAGTGCCATGGGATCTTTGACATCCACCTCAACTACCACCAATCCAGGCAGATGGGACCTCGGTTTAACGTCTCATCTGAAAGACGGAAAAGGATAACATTGTGGAAGTTGCAGTACCTTTCAGGGCTATATCTCAAAAACACTTTAAGATAAATATTTTTTGCTAAATGAAGCTTAGTTCACCTTACTAAGCAAGTATGCAGGTTGACGGGATTTGATTATAACTGCAGTGGAATGTTTTCCAATGTCCCTATGGTTACTGTGATACTGTGCCATTTGCAGCACAAGAGTTACTTGGAATGTCTCTAGACCTGCAATTTGTCTCTATACTTATGGATAGATGTGAGTGCATATGGATACCATTATGCAATAATGGGAGCACAGGGCCCTCCATTATACAGTAATGGGAGTGCAGAGCCTGGAGGGCCCTACGATCTCACAGGGAGATGAGGAGATGAGGGTTAATTGCAATGTCTCTACACTTATGGATAGATGGGAGCACAGGGCCCAGAGGGTCCTGCGTTCACTCACATATATGTACCATTATGCAGTAATGGGAGCACAGGGCCCTGTCCATGGGGAGATGTGAATTAATTACAATAGCTCTACAATTATGGGTAGTTGGAAGTGCAGGGTCTGGACTGCCCTGCCCTTCCACAGGGAGATGATGGTTACTTGCAATGCTTGTACATTTATGAATATGTGGGAGCCCACACATGAATATCAGGGACAATTACAATATGCATGCATGGGAGCACAGTGCTTGGAGGGCCCTGTGCTCTCACAACATACTATAGACTGATGGGAGCACAGGGCCAGGAGGGCCCTGCGCTCCCACAACCACATAAGGGTAAGATTACACTTCTTCAAAAAGTAAGGAAATTCATTGCAAAAAACTCTGTTAATGCATCAGTTAGGGTTCACATTAAAGCAACAAAAGCAAGGAAATGAGGTGTTCCCAACCCTAACACCCCACACCACCCACCATGCACAACCAGCAGTACCACTCCACCACACCCTCAACCTCCACACACCAACAGATGTCAGGGTGTGCCTTGGGGTTGTCAACCCTAATGCTCACTCCATTCTCCTATGCTGCTATATCTCAGCTTCCTTACACATGGAATGGGGTGAGTGTCATGGCCGACAATCCCCAAGGCACACCCCGATGCCTGTTGGTGTGTGGAGGTTGGGGGTGGGGTGGCATGGTTGGTTGTGGATTGTGGGTGGTGTGGAGAGCTGGGTTGGAAACCCTAAAACCTCATTTCCATACTTTTGTCACTTTAATATAAACCCTAACTGATGCATTAATGAGGTTTTTGCAATGAATATATATTCATTGCGAAAACTTCATTAATGCATCAGTTAGGGTTGTTAGTAAAGCCACAAAGGTAAGGAAATATGATGTTAGGGTTTCCAACCCTAACACCCCACCCTGCACACACCAATAGGCCTTGGGGGGACTGCCTTGGGGTTGTCAGCACTAAAGCTCACCCCCATTTCATAAGCAAATAAGTTGATAGGTACAGTTTAGGAGAATGGGGTGAGTGTTAGTCCTGACAACCCCTAAGACACACTTCAGTGCCTGTTGGTGTGTGTAGGTTGGGGGTGGGGTGTTAGGGTTGGAAACACTTAATGTCATATCTCTCTACTTTTGTTGCTTTATCAACAACCTTAACCAATGCATTAATGAAGCGCTTTGCAATGAATTTCCTGACTTTTTCAGATAGCTTACTTCTATCCTTATTTTCCTGCAGGAGTGTGGAGCCCTTAGGGCCCAGTGCTACCACCCTCCATAAGTGTACTTGCATCACAGTAGAAATGTAGGGACCAAAGGGCCCTGCTCTCCTATGCTGCATGATTTTCCTTATTTTACTGTGTAAGCACTGGGTCCTTTGGACCCTGTGCACCCATCCCTCCATAGATGCATAACCAAATTATCAGCATGGCCATCTTATTACCCCAGTGCATGTACCCAGTACAGAACATTTTCAAATCCCTGCCAAAATGTAATTTTGCACAACTGCAATGCCATTCCTCACCTCAGGTGCAAAAACACATTTTGGCAGGATTTGAAAAATGACAGCTGTGACATACATGAGGTGGGATTATAAGAAGCTTATGTTGAAAAGTTGGGGTCAAAATATTGAAAATGACCAAAGTTATGCACATGCATAGAACAATTGCAATGAACACACATAACTTAACCATTATTTGGAGTTTTTGCAACAAATTTTCTGCATGGCCTTTTTGGGACACCACCTCATGAACACTGGTGGTGAAATTTCATTATTCATTCCTGAAATGTGATTTTGTGCAGTGACTGCAGAATCACCTTCTGGGCCTGATTAATGAAATGACATTTGCAGTGTTCATGAGGTGGGGTCCCAAAAAGACCATGTTGAAAAATTCATGCAAAAATTCCAAAGAAATGCAAAGATATCAACATTAGTTGAAAACACTGTTGAAATACATTATTCGGCACTTACCTTAATTCCTCAGTTCATGGTTTGGCACTGAAGATTGCAGACATGTCCCAGTCCACAGAGGATGATAGCATATAATCTCCAGAGGTAAGTATAGGGTAAGGGGGGTTTGGGGTGGTGGGCGCTCAGTGGCAGGGGAATGGTAGGAACATCTCGGGACACTTTTCTTTATTTCAGGTTTAAAAAAGAAGACATTGGGGGACAGTTTTCTGTTTTACAGGTACACATAAATAAATCTATTTTGGGGAAATTGGTGTGGGCTCTCCAGTGTCCCAAAATTCTGGGTAGGGGGACTTCAAAGTGCTGACATGGGGATTGGGCACCCTGATGTTGGCTAATGTAAGTAAAACAAGGGGCTGCAGTGAGGGGGGCATCTGATGCCGGGGGTGGTCATCCCAGTGTCAGATTATAGAAATTTATTTTTTTTTAAAACAGAGAGGTAAGGGAGAAACCACTAGACACCAGGGAAATACAGCACAGCACGGGCAAAGGAACAGAATTACAATCAAGAATCCTTTTTTGTGACTTGTGGTACAGAAAAGGATGCTTGTTTGGTATCACACAGTCATGAAAAAGGATTCCTAACAGGTAATAAAACACATTTCTGGGTCATATCTCTAACACTGAGGTGCAGATTGTACCTAAGGATGTCACAATTAGCCTGCTAGATGTTGTGGTCTATCTCTCCAAGATGTTATTTTTGTGGCTTTTGAAAAGTTTTTTTTTTAAGAAAAAACAGAAACAAGATGACAGCAAACAAAAAAGTAATTTTCCCATATGAAACAGGATTCCTTTTTCATTTCATACAGCTATCTTTTAGTGCTTACTGAGCATGCTCAGAAACAATTTTTTTCAAATTTTTAAAATTCAATAACATAAAAATGGCTTATTATTTTTTCACCAGACTAGCAAAAGGCACATCTGTGAACTAGACCCTTTCTGATCTGAAAATATCAGACCAAGATTTCAAACTGACTGGGCTGTAGGCAAATAAAAAAAAATCCCAGCAAAGTTAATAAGCAATAAAATGCTTTATTCACCTATCTTGAACTCAGAAACAGCACATCTGACTGGAACACAACTTGCCACATCCAGAGATCTACCATGGCTGACAATGCATGCCAAATTGCATGCAAATCCATTGAACAGTTGCAAAGTTATTGTATTTTGAGTTTAACATTGAAGTGCCTACTCAACCTTAACTGTAGGGGCATGACCACACTCCTATAATATATGTATATCTATGTCTATATCTATCTATCTATCTATCTATCTATCTATCTATCTATCTATCTATCTATCTATCTGTCTGTCTGTCTGTCTATCTAAAACTGTTCGATATTCCTCTTGCTCTACAGATTCACTTTTTGTACTGTAGTTCTAATTTAGTAACTGCATAGGAAAGCTATTGTTCTTTTGTTTTCTTCTAATATTTAAAATTGAGTAGATAATTTATCATCTTAGGGGATAGTAGTTACTAGTCCAGTTCTGAATGTGCAATATGCCACAAATGAATGCTATGTAATTATATTGAGTTTTGCAATTCATTATTTAATTAAACCAATAAAACATAAATTAAAGAGAAACATGCCTCACTATAGCCAAAAGCCGAATTGAAAGAATAGTGTCAGTTAAGGAGAAAATACATGCCAAACTTTGAGATCAGGACAGCACTATATGCCACATTTTGGACTGGGTGGAGGATCTGTAGAACTGAAGAATGAAAACAAAACTATAGTTCTTTGGATCCCAAAGCAAGCTGAGGGATGAGATACCATTGAATTCCTCCACAAAGTACTACCTTTTCTATTAAATATGCTAGGGGATTCACAGTTGAAAATTGAGAGGGGCCCACCATTCCCTTGCAGCTTCTCAAAGGTGTGGGGAGAGACCAAGGCTGATCATTGTCATGTTCTCAGATTTCCTCTTATTTTTAACTTCTTTATTAGCATACTCATACCAAATACATTACATGGGCATTAAGCAGAAGACAGAAATATTAACTACCAGATTGCAATAACCTCGGTCTGGATCTGTAAAAAAGTAATTAGAAGCCATGTCCAGTTCTCCCTATAAAGAAGCATAAGTCTGGATGAGTTCATCTTACATTCATTACTGGAAAATGTACATTTATATTAGGACCTGAAGTATCTCATTTCATCAATGTTTTTGAAAGATAGAACATGTAAAACTAAAAACTATTATTTGAAGGATCAGAATCATATTTAACATATAGTAAAAACTAAGGGCCCAATTCTCAAAAAGGGCTAGGATCAGAGCAAGTTGTGGCAAACAACAGCTTGCATCAAAGCCCGGAGCATCAGGAACTGAGCACCAAATTCTGGTACAAGAGGGTTCCTGGTGCCTAAGTTCCCACACTTGTGGGAACTCCTCCCATGCAGCAAATACCCGGCACTTGGGAAGGGTCAGCCGCAGGCCCCTGAGGCAGACATAAGCAGTCCTGTCATCCCCGATCCTCAAGTACATTAAATAAACTCCTTCCCTGTGGTCTAGTGTACCCCACCCACTTCCCAAACCCCAGTGCTGCCCCTATTATTTAATAATTAAAAGATCCCCCCACCCCGATGCCCAATGCAGCCTTAATCATTAATTAATATAATGTCCCTGATCCCTGATGCTACCATAAGCTTTACTTAATATAATGCCCCCCTCCCCAATCCCCAATGCAGCCATAAGGTTTACTCAGTGTAATGTCACCAATTCCCAGTGCTGCTGTAATCATTAATTAATATAATGTCCTCTATCCCCAATGCTGCTGTAAGCTTTATTTAATATCATGCTCCCTCCCTGATCCCTGATGCTACCCCATTTAATAGTTTATAACATAACCCCTCTCATGGTGGTATAGTGGCACCCACCCCAGTAGGTAATGCCCACCGTCCAGCTCCCCCTCCATCCGGCTCCCCCTCCATCTCATAACAGAGCTGGCACTGACACAGCCCTCCTCTCACCTCCACAGCTGGCACCGACTGAACTGTCATTTGAGTATTGTACTGTATAGTGTATGCAAAGTGCGTGTACATAGTACAGTACAGCACTCAAATGACAGTTCAGTCAGTGCCAGCTGCAGAGGTGAGAGGAAGGCTGTGCTGGTGCCAGCTCTGTTACGGGATGGGGAGAACGGGATGGTGGGCACTACCTGCTGGGGTGGGGGGCCACTATACAACCATGAGAGGGGATATATCATAAACTATTGAAAGGGGCAGCGTCGGAGATTGTGGACATTATGTTAATTAATGAGTATGTCAGCATTGAGGATCGAGGAAAGGGGGCATTATATTAAGTAAAGCTTATAGCAGTATCAGGAATCAGGGACATCATATTAAGTAAACCTTACAGCAGCACTGAGGATTGGGGAAAGGGGCATTATATTACATAAAGATTACGGCAGCATTGGGGATCTGGGAAGGAGACCACTAGACTACCAGAGAAGCACTCGTAATTATTATTACAACCACATCGGGGATGGGGATGGCTAAATCTACAGTGGTGCATGTTAAATAATTTCATATTGTCGAACACAGACTGGCACATTGCCACACACAGGCAACTCCCCCAGAGAAGAGTTTTCTAAGTACCCTTAGAGCAGCTCTGGGAGAGTTCTGAGACTACCACATTCACTGATGTGGCAACTTTTGTCTGCCACATGCCCCCTAGCACCAAATCACAGCCCAGGTTTGGGTGCAGGGGTGGCACAAGCCCCATTTGGGGCAGGGAGTCTGTGGTTGATGCAGGCTGCCTTTGTAAATAGCTCAGGGGCAGTTTTTGATGCAAGGTGCCACTTGTGCCTTTATGTTTGGCTCAGGCACCTTGCGTCACACGTCGGGCTTTGAGAATCAGGCACTAAGACTCTAATTGGCTAATCCATTGCCAGGCTGCAGCAACTCAGCAGATGGAAATTCATCAGAGTCTTCTAGGAGGTCCAGTCACTTAACTGTGCAGGTATGACTACATGAACATATACAGTAATATAACAGAAAAACAAAATGCAAAATACAGCTATCTTTGGGATGACATTTTGAAACTCTATGAGAGCAGCTAGAGCAGACCCATAACAATGACGATCAGGAGTTCGTATCTGTCCACTTGTACAGTGAGGTAGATAAGTAACCTTCTGCCTGCTGGGATAATACAGATCTTCCCTCCATGTCTTCAATCAGATGCATGAAGTGCAACCAGAGTCCCAGACTTTTATCCAATTGAAGATGTAAATCAGCCATTAGTTTTCCATTCTGAAAATGTTTTTAACCCACCCAACCCAGTCCTGTATGGAAGGGCATGAATCAGATAGCCATTGCTTTGTGATGGATTTATAGGTTGCTGCTAATAAAATACCTAGAAAGGCCTTCTGATGATTTGCATGGCAGGCAGGGGCCTATAACCCCAGGAGCAGTGTCTTGAAACTAAATGGACAGTGGTGACTGCTATCTGTCCCATTTTAGGACCGAGGTCCTGCAAGACAGGTTAAAGTCCCAAAGCACAGTCCCAAAAACATATAGAATGGGATGCCCACCCCACCGTAGCCTCTCCAACATTTGTCAATATGATCACTGGAATAATGTTTTGTATAGGCTGTGGTAAGGAAATAATGAGACATCACACTCCAGTGAAATTCTCACCAGTTATTAGAGGATGAGGTAAGAAATATTCTAAACCAGATTGTGTTCCAATCTTGAGGGGTAAGGGTACAACTCATTTCCATTTCCCAGGCTGCACTGATGCGGAGTGAAGAGGCATCCTTTCCCTTCCCCCGTAGGTAGCTCTGTATCATGTGAGAGATATATTTGTTTTGAAGGCTGCCTTTCCCTGCCTGTTCAGTTATCGCTATTAATGGGTAAGGGTCCAATTGCAGGTCTTGTATTCTGTTCTCTGCTCAGAGAAAGGAAGTGGATTGTAAGTAGTGAAAGAAATCTGAACCTTAGTGCTGTGCAGAATTTTCAAATTCTGGTGGAACCAAATTTCACTGAATTTTTGAGATTCCTCCAAAATTCTGTTAAATTTCACCAAAAACGGAATGATGAAATTCTACTGCGAAAAATGCAGAACGTGTTTTTCCGCAACCTTTCTGCAGAATTGTATGCCATGAATCAGTATTTGATGCAGAAATGGTTGGTGGTAGAATAGAGCTGCAGTGCAATTGCAGCTAAGGAAGTTCTATTTCAGTCCCCCATGCTAATCAGTGTCCGTCTTGAAGTCTAGTGGCCCCCCACGATCACCAGCCTGATCTTTCCTTGGTGTCTAATTATCCCTCCCCCAGACAATCACCAGTAAGGCCCCAGGTAAAATACAATTCCCTGGTGTCTAGTGCACCCCCACTGATCATCATCAGATATAGAATAAACTGTTCCCGATGTCTAGTGACCCCTTGCTTGTGTCAAACAAATAAATGAATAATTACCTGGTGTCTAGCAGTCCCCTTCCCTATTCCTGATTGAGCCCCTATTATAAAAAAAGCTTACATTGTTCAACATCCCTGGTGTTTAGTGGACCCCCCATCCCTGATCCCCTGTGATAGGAAAAGGAGGCCTTCGATATTCCATGGTGTCTAGTGGAGTCCCCACCCCCCACCACAGCAGGTACTGGCCCCCACCCACCACCCGCCCCTGAGCAGGGAACAAGCACAGCCCTCCACTCTCTACCACGTCTGGCTGCCCGCCCGAATGTGGTGACAATTAATGATCGCGTACGTGTACAAGCACATGCACATTCTTTTCCAGCTCCTGCTCATTCACCGAGCTCTTTGGGCACAGCAGAGATGAGTGGAGGACTGTTCTGGCCACCTGTGGGTGGGTGATATGAGGGGGAATGGCATTGTAGTGATGTGGCTCACTAGGGGATCCAAAATGTTGTTCCCCCCATCCCACCCCCCGGTGACCATAACAGTCCTCCACTAATCTCTGCTACACCCAAAGAGCTCAATGAATGAGCATGTGCATGTACAAGTACATGCTCATTCACTGTCAGCTCAGTTGGGTAGGTGGCCAGCCGTGGTGTCGAGAGAAGTGTTGTGCTGGTTGCCTGCTTGGGGTCAGGGTGGGAGGAACAGGGTAGGAGTGCAGTGCCTGCTGGGGTGGGGAGTCCACTAGACACAAGGGAATATTGGGGACAACTTTTTTATCACAGTGGATTGAGGATAGGGAGAGGGATCCACTTAACACCATGGAAATTAAACTACCTAAGCTTTTTTTTATTACAGGGGATCAATCGGGGGTAGTGAGGGTGGTCCGCTAGACACCAGGGAATTATTAGTTTATTTGTTTGACACCATTGGGGGGGCAATAGACCAGGGAATTATATTTTATATTGTGCACCCCCCCCCGATTGATGGGTGGGGGGACATTATACACCAGGGAATTTTATTCAACAGTGGGCCAGTGATCAGCAGTGGGGCAGGGGAACCATGAGATACCAGTGGCATTTTATTCTACGTCAGCTGGTAATCAGCAAGGGGGAAGGCCACTAGACACCAAGGAACTGTATTTTACTTTGGGCATGCTGGTGATTGGCTTGGTGGGGGGGGGGCTAGACACCAGGAAAGCTCAGGCCAGTGATTGGAGGGAAGGGAACTAGACACCAACTTGGGCGGTTATTGGTGGGGTGGGGGGCCACTAGAAACCAGTGAATTATTTTACCACATATTTTATATGGGAAAGGTTGTGGAATTAATCTCTGCTGAAAAAAATAGCTTTTTGATGTAATATTATTCCGCGGATCGCAGCAGGTGGAACTTTGCATGGAACCAGTGAAATTTCATGCAGAAATTCCTCCAGCAGAATGGTCATTCCACTTTAGTTTCACAGGTGAAATTCCGCATTTCGCACAGCAGTACTGAACTCCTTAAGTGGAATTCCCTCCTCCCACCTACCCCTACTCTGGACAAAGTCTTCTAGGCTGAATCACTCAATCGACAATATTGAATTCAACTGTCTGGTTGGATATACTATGATATCCCCAAACTCGGTATGCTGACGCTTGGCATACTGAGTAATATTGCTCGAAATGCACAGCCCCAAATCACTGCTATGTCTGACACACGAATTTTAGGCATTTCACAAAACTGAAGTATAAAATAAAGGGAGGGCTTTGCACCCCACACCCCCAGTAACTAAAATATCCAACTCAGAGGGGTAGCGGGCCCCGGAGTAAAATGTTAACATGTTATTGGGGGTGGTGCAGTGTGTAAAATGACATGACCCAGACCAGAACCTGGATCACGCACAGTATGCCGGCTGAGATATGGTGGTATTCCACTCCACACCACTGGGGCAGCTTGGTCACCAACCTCATCCAACCATCCTTTCCTAAGCATCACATGGGGTAAGGTAGCATTCCGTCATATCCGCTACCTTACTCATCAGGAGCAATAGCATCGGGTTTAGTAGCATTGGGTTATCTCGTTTATTGGGCAAAGCTGACCGGGGTACCGCATGTTGGGATAGTCAGCTTCCAGACATTGTATGTATACCATCTGGTCTATTGCTCCATTTTGCATAATTGCTATTTTTGCATCCCTGTATTATCTGGAAGCCTTCCTGAATTGTACTAGTTCTACTATGTATACTCAACTGTCCCTAATTGTATTGTACCCATTAAAATGTATAATACCCATGTGTTACCTCCATTCATATATGTATGTTACTGTGTACCCTCCGACATGAAACCTTTGTAAAAGAGCACTCAGCACAGAGGTACTTGTAATCCAAGACCTTAAAATAAAAATAAAATAAATTTGAGCAAAAGTTTTAATATGTCCATTCTGCAGAAAGTGCGAGAAACTGCTTAAACCCAACCTCTTCCAGTGCCTAAAAGTGGCATCTATTCTAGGAGGAAGAAACTCCAGGCAGTTATCTATCAGCGTGTAACAGGTGTAATAGGTAACTCAGTGAGATTAAGATGTCTCCAGACCAATCCCCAGGTAATGTATGTTCTCAGGTTTCCAACAAAGAAAAATACTGAATACTTCATCTTGCTACAGAAAGAGGGATAATCAAATGGTAGGGACACATAATACAAATTTTATATGACTGCCTAACTCAACTGAAATGTAAAATGCTAGTACTGGGGGGATAAACTGAATAATGGCCAAGGAGAGATGGGTGAAAAAATGGTCTCAACTACACATAGGCCCAGACTCATTCTGCATTCTTTACTCACAGGATCCCTGATATGACAATTCTCTTTCTATATTTAAAGTTTATGATTTGGACCAGGTCTATGCTTAACATAAACACCTACCAGCCAGTATAACAGAACTAGATAGGCACCATCCAACTCCTTCTGAATGAATGACACAACACTCCTCCACTATACCCCAAGTGCAATGTAAAAAGATGGCCCTATTGCCAGCCAAAATGAACCATGAAATTTCCCAACTGCTGCTTAGCAGTACAGCCCAGAGTAGCCTGGGCACTCAGGCAGATGCAGTCCCATGGATCTCCAGAAAATATCCTAAATATTGTCCTGCTGTTCACAAAGCATGGGTGTACCTTCTAAGGGAGCTATATGTACAATGGCTACATGTGACCATCTCTATACTTACTTTCCTACACTGTGCTGAAGTCTGCATTCCAACAATCATCTCAGAGAGTAATCTTAACCTCAGGCATCAGACCCTATCTCATGGAACCAGTGTTGCAACTCTGATGGGCAGAAAGGTGCCAATGTAGCAAGGCATTGGACTTCAACCCTAACAGATGACATGGACATAGGCTAAAGAGTGTGGTAGAGGAATTAACAGACTATCCCCATCACACAAACATCCCTCCTAGTACTCCCAACTGTATATCAAAAAGGTGGCAGCTCCCACATGGTAGTTCAGTATATTGGGGACCATGGATCACATGGGTAGGGTTTGGGGGGTGAAAAATATCTTAGTTAAAGACCCTTCCAAACCCACATGCTGAACGAAGGTACCCTATCAGGTACCCAATAAACCAAATCAGGGCTGGTAAGTTGATTAATAGGGGTGTGTCCCTTCTTGACTTCATATGACTTAAATAGGGGATACATGATGAGCTAGGGTAGAATAGAGCAAATATCCATATGCTGACCACATGGGGACTAGAGGGCATGGGATGAAGTTGGAGGGAGGACGATTCAGAGGAAACATGAGAAAGAATTTCTTCACAGAACGGGTGGTGGACAAGTGGAACACCCTGCCAGAGGAAGTGGTGGGGGCTGAAACAATCACGAGATTTAAGAATGCATGGGATAGACATAAAGGAATTCTGGAGGTCAGAGGTAAGGTGCAACAGACTTCTAGGAAAACAAACTGAACTTACAAGCTCAAATGGGCAGACTGGGTGGGCCATAGGCCCTTATCTGCTGACACTGTCTATGTATCTATGTATCTATGTATGTAACCCACACAACAAAATCCCCCATAGCAACAATCTTGGCATGTTCCGATGTGCTGCTGTGAGGGACCTGAAGGTGAAATGTCATCCTTTTGCTGACTTTTGCCCCCCTTCAAGACAACTCCAATTAGGAGTTAGTAATCAATAGAAGCAGGAGCATGGGCATGCATTCCCACAATAGAAAATACACCACTGTCTGACAGGCGAAATCTCGCCTGTCAACATTGGGGATCTCACTATGCCAAATATTGACTACAGTGTTGTCAATTTGGCATAGATAAACCAGCAAATATCTGCATGAGTGCATAGTGACCTTGGATAATATCATAAGTGGTGGAGTGTAGCAGAGCCACGAGTGATATTATTGGAGGTCACTATGTATGAATGCAGATATTTGTCATATTCCACCCTTGCACATCATGTGTGCAGTTTATGCAATAGGGTCCTCAACTTGTTTTGTATTTTGTTTTGAGTTATTTTATTTTTGGTCATTTGATGTGTTTTCTGATGCGCCAAATTGAATTTTATGGGTGTTGATGCTGGCTCTCTGATGTTTGACATTTATTCACCTGGTTGGTTGCTTTGTTCTGATTTCTTTTGCTTGTACTACCTAGTGACTGCTGATATGGGTGGGTATTATATTTTGATTGGTGCTGGTTTATGGTAGTATGTTCATCTTGGTTATTGTGGGTCTTAGAGGTGTGGAATTGCTTGAGTTTGTTCATGTGGAAGGATGTGATATTTTTATATATATGGTGGAATTTGCGTTTTTTTGGGGGAGTGATATTTTGTTATATGCTGGTTTATAGTACCTTATTCAAAAGGTACTTGTGGAATACATCAGGTATGGTGTTTGTTTCTGTGGGGGGGGGGGTTTACAGTATCTTTCTGGTGCTGATTTATTTAATGCTTAGTGCTTTTTACTGTGTTTGTGGTTACATTTATTTCTTGATTATTTTTATTATGTTTCTCATTTTTGTTTTGTGGAGGTGCTCAGTAGTGCTTCTGTTTTTCTTTGGTGCGATGTCTCACTGTGTAGGTTCTCAGTCGGATTCAGTATCGCTGTTGAGAACTCTGGGTCTCTTTCACTGGTACGTGAAATATTGATGCCCTGAAGAAAATAAGAATGAAATATGTTATTTATTTTGTTCACTGTTGCTTCTTATATTTGATATAATTTACGTCAATTGTATACAGGATTTACTGTGGCTAATTTTAACTGTGATGTTTGTAGCTTGTATTTTAGTATTTGAGAAGTGTGCTGAAATGGTTTCATCACAACCCATTCTTTACTTTCCTTTGGACTGCGACACTTCCAGTTGTTTAGAGATTGATGGCTGTGATTCATCATCTGAGGTGTTTTGATGGCTGTAATTCATCATCTGAGGTGTTTTCTTTGTATGTAGATTTAGGTCGGGTGGTTGAAAGTTTGTGTTTGTTTTCTTCTTATTTATTTATTTATTTATTAGCTTTTGGTAACCGGGTAAGTGCGCTAGGCAACAGACCTGACTATTTTCAGGCATGACCCGGGAGAGCACAGGACATTGGTTACAATATGCAGAAATGCACAGACATAATATAGGTGTACAGGAGCAAAACAAGATATACATTGGGTAGCACAGTAATAGTTACATAAGGGTACATTTTAGGCTTAGATCATAATAAGGATGTAAAATAAAGCAATTAGGGTAACCATAAGACAGCTGAAGACAGTAAAGACATCAAGGTTCATAGCCACCTAGACAAACGTATTTCATGGGAGAACATTAATGTAGTACTCAGGGTCAGACCCGACAGCCTGCAGTGGGACAAAGCAAATTAAGAGCATCTGCATTGGCCAGAGGCTAGGAGGTGGGTGAACAGCGAGTTTTTGAATTCTCGATGGGAGGCTGAAGTTTTCACCGTAAGGTGGAGTGAGTTCCACAATTTGGGAGCAAAATGGGCCAATGCCTGTTCACCCATTTTTGTCATGCAAGGTCTAGTGGAGAGCATGGGGACAGAGGAAGACCTGAGGGTATGGGTGTGTGAGGCAGGAGTCAGGAGGTTGGCAAGATAGACAGGGCAGAGAGGTCTAGACAGGGAGTCGATAAAGCAGCCCAGGGAGTAGGCTCGAATATCCTTAGGTGACAGCCAATTTAAGCCAGCGTAAAGGAGACAATGATGGGTAAGACATGGGGCAATTATGGCGAATCTACAGATGTTGTTGTAGACAGTGTCCCATTTGTGGAGTGTAGCAGAGTTTGCAGCAAAGAGGAGGGGCAGAGCATATTGGAGCTGGGTGAAGAATACCTCTCGCACAGAAAGTCTAGCGGAAGGAGGAGGGGAGGGAAGACATGATAAGCTCCGGCCAATTTTAGCATTGACGGCACGGCACACCATATTGACATGTTGAGACAGGTCAAGTGTGGGATCCAAAGTGACCCCAAGGTACTTGAAGGACTCAGTGTTTGAGATGAGGGAGCCATCAAGGCATTGAACCCGGAGCCTGTTTGCAGGGACAGACAGTTTCTTAGAGGATCCGAATAGCATAGCACAGGTTTTTTCTAGGTTCAGGACTTGGTGGTTGCTAGAGAGCCAGGTCTGCAGGAATTGGAAGTCATTAGTGAGAGTGGAGTTGATGGCAGCAACCGATTTTGACCCAGAGTAGAGAAAAAGGTCATCTGCGTACATAAGAGTGCAGCTATGCTGGGACATGGTGGGAATATCATTTAGGAAGAGGGAGAAGAGTAGAGGTCCAAGAGTGGATCCCTGGGGAACTCCACGGGAGATGTTTGGGGGAAGGAAAGGGCCTTGTGAAATGCTACCGCCTGAGTCTGATTGTCAAGATAGCTATGGAACCAGGAGAGGGCTTGGTCAGATGCTCCAATGGATTGGAGCTTCTTTAGCATGAGAGGATGGTGTACCATGTTGAAGGCTTTAGACAGGTCGATAAAGACGGCCCCAGTGAGTAGGCCACGGTCCATATTATTTCTGATGTCATTTGTAAGTTGTGTAAGTGCAGAGGTGGTACTGTGACCGGGCCGGAAACCACGTTGGCACGGGGTTTGAAGATTAAACACGTCAAGATGAGCAGCAAGTTGGCGATGGACTATTTTTTCAAGCAGCTTACTGAGAGTGGGCAGAAGAGATATTCATGGTACTGTCTGGTGTTTGTACTGAGAATTTTGGATATTTGTACCTTTTGATCTTTGTTTAGTTTTCTGTAGTCATTTAGTGATTCCAGTTTTTTATGTCCAGAAATTTGAATGATATAATTTGCAGGAACTCCACTATCATTTAATTTTTGTATTAGGTGTTTGCGAATCGAGTGTGTCATTAGCCTTTTGGTAGTTTGTATGCCAGCTTTAGAAATCATATTTTTTGCAACATTGATAATTGTATTTATCCCTAGGGCTTGGTTCTTGTACCATATGTATGGTATTTGTGATTGGGGTTAATAGTTAATTGTTAGAAAGAAGGGTGAGGCTGGGTGAAGAGATTTATGTGGATGTCTGGCTCACTAGTAAATGTAGTTATGTACTGGACATCTGTCTTTGTTTTCAGTTTCATATGCTCTTGGTTTGGTTTTCCTAATGTTGTTTGGATTTATTCTGGATCTAGTTTTTGTTTGTCGTTCAGTAGTAAATTCTAAATATCTGCTGCCATGGTCACCGGTGTTTAATTTTATATCTCCCTTCTTTAATCTTCTAGTTTGAGTGTTCTCTCTTATGCCAAAATAAAGGGTTACAGTACGCCACTTGCTGTTGAATAGGGACTATGGGTCGTGTGGTCCAAGCTGTCTCTTTTGGCATAAGATATCAATTATTTTGTCCATAATTTCATCGACTGCCATGGGTTTGTTTCCTTTGCCAAGTTATTTTAATTGTTTCTGTTTAGCTTCAATGAATTCTTCCATTTCATAACAGTGAACCATTTTGAGCGACTCACAAATGAGCGAGTAAACCCTAGTGAAAACCAATGCGGCACATCACACTAAATGTCAAACACAAACTTGGCTCACATGAAAAATAATGTTTAATGTGGGGCTATGCCCCCCACACCCCATACTTATACAGTCATCTCCGAGGGGGGCGTCACACACTGGAGGAAAGAAGAGGGACTGCCAACGGCAAAATGTTACAAAAAAAAACACAGAAACACTGCAAAACATATACCTGTATGCAGTCCCAAATCTGGGACCACCAGCTCTGAAGAAGGTGTCCCTATCCACTACACTAGGTAGGTAGCTTAGTGGCATCATGCTTCATATCCCGATTTAGCCCATATCTCTTCCTCCCGTCCTCCTCCCATCCATCACTATTCCTTCCTCTCACCATTTTTCCCTTCCTCCCTCACTATTCCCTCCCCTCACTCTCCATTTACTGTCGCTCATCCTGAAAGCTACCAAAATGAGTCACTCATTTTCGAGTGGCTCATTTTGGTTCATTCCAATGATGCGATACCTATGACATCTTGGATACATAGGAATTTTCTTGATGTAGTTAAACATTCAAGATATTGGGCCCTATTCACCAATGGGCAGAAATTATGCACTGGAGGCATGTATCCTGCCTGCGTAGGTCCGCACTGGCAGAATTCAACACATGCACAACCTGTCCATGGCTCCATCCCCCCAATGCACAGGACTCTGCAGATTGGCCAGGGGTGGAGTGGTGGACCTGGCTAGACATCCAATTGGATGCCGGGACTGGGTCACTCAGTGGATCCCCTATGTGGTGGGGCACGTGTTGGCAGCCCTCCCATGACACAGCACCAGACCACAGGGACAGGTGATGGGGGTCTATTAGCAGTGCCGGGGGGCACTGTACCCCACTATATGCCTAGAGGGGCCAGTGGTGGGTGTGGGCTAGCAGTGCCATTTGGGGGGATACCATCCTTGGGCCAGTGCCCTTGTGTGGGGTGCTTCTTGGTTGGGGGGGCATCTGGTAAAGTCCACTCACTGATGTGTGCTGGGGTCAGTGGTACCGGGCAGCCATCAGGAATAGCCACAGTGGACCCAATTGGGGCTGTGTTGGCTATCCACCCTAACCGGGCAGCAACGGTATATGTGCATGGGGCGCATAAGGGGCTTATGGCAAGGTCCTCCCTAGGGTACCCTGCACCACCTCTGCACCCCCGTGGCCAGATCTACATGCCATTGTGCATGGCACATAGTGCCAGCATGTCCCCAGCCAGCCCCCGTGTGGTGAGGTCTGCTGACCAGGGGGATTGGGTGTGTTGGGGCTGCTCACCCTCGGTAATGCATCCAGCAGGGTGGGGCACATTGGGTGTGGAGTCGTTACATGCCATAATTACGCAGCGAGTAGCCACTCTGTGGGATCATGCAAAGGGGCCATTGTTTGGTTTTTAGATATCTTTCAGTACTTTGAACGATAGAGCAAACTGTTAGAGGTTCGTAAGGAGAATAGTCTTTTTTCTGACATTTCATAAAATAGTTTGACAGTATGAAGTCCAGTTGCTCTGGCGGCATTTGGAAAATTGGAGTTTGTATATGCATCTCTTTGCTGATATATTTTGTTAAGTTGTAGATGTCTGAGTTAGTTGTTTTTTTGGTGTTGGTGTTTTTTGTACTTTGAATGAATGTTTCTATGGTGTCCTCTTCTACGTGTATTGTGATGTGCTTTCTGTGTTCCAATATTGTGGTGGTTGTTCTTGTTTCACTTTGAGTATCTTAGGGGTCTATGAGCGGTTTCATATCTTGCTCATCTGTGTTAATAGAAAGAGTATTTTTTCTTGTATGTCAGTGTTGTGGTCATGTTGTCTTTGATTTTTATTCGTTGTCCAGTTCATCTTAATTTAGTTTATTTTTAGTAGTAGGATTTTTAAGTGAAGTTTTTGTTTGCCTCTCCTTATTGGTTTTTCACATCTCTCCAATTCTCAGATGTATCTGCTTAGTGGCTTTTCTGCATGAGGATTATGTGATACTTTTAGTGTATAAAGGTTTTCAGGTGTGTCTCATTTTTTTTATTTTATGTTGGGGAGTGTTTTTTACTACTTGGGGCATGATGTAGCTGCAGTGATTTATTTCATGGTGACGTATACAGGGTGGTGTATATTTCAGTTTATTTCACCTGGATACGTCATTGCTAGATTATACCATGGGGGTGAGTTTATGCTTACTTACTTAATGGAAAATACTCTCACCCATATTGCATAAAATGGGGTTCAGTAACCCAGCTTTTAATGGTGATTATCACTGCACAATGAGACTGCATTTAAGTTTTAAATACTTAAACTGTGAGCAGTTATGGTTTGAACGATTGCTTTTTGTATAAGATGTACCAGAGGTAGAGGGGTGGATAGAAAACATGGTCACTGTCTCATTCATGACCCGACTTAGTACAAGCATTACTGACTCAGAATGAAAAAGGAGAGGGAGCGATACTAATACACTGGGCAAGTCCCAAAGTAACAGGATGAGCTTTTTAGTGCATGATTAGATCAGTCAGAGTTAGCTTTTCAATCTGTACACAAAAGCTGCAACTTAGTTGAATTTTTTCCAACAAGCACTTTCAATGATTTGTGTGCATGACAGAAGAAAATATGTTCTCACTCACATCCAGTATGTCTTCAGACTCAGACATTGTTGGTTTGTTTTTGCAAATGTTAAGTTTTCTTTTTGCTCAGATTGAAGGTAACCAAATTAAATGTCTTCTCTTTATCAAAAGTGGTCTGATATACAGTTTGATTGCTATTCACCAGCTCATGAATATGCAAATTGCTTGCCTTTTCTATGAGGTGATGGTGTGTGAGCCAGTTAGCTCTGAGGAAGGCATTCCACTGAAATGGCAGCACTCGCATGTGCACGTTACATGCGTGCATGCTGTCTGTCAGCCACCTGGTCACTGCAGTGGTACACCTATGGAGGTGTCAGCGGTTATTCTGTTTTACTGAGTTTTTCACCAGCAGTCTTGTCACCAAAATAGCACTATGCACTTTTGCTGTGGTTGATATTACACTTCTGTCACTATATTTGCACAAATAAAGTTGCAACTTGCACTCGGGAAAAGTAAACTGTTTGTATATTTTTTTGACCAGTTGCTTACAGTGTGTGCATGTCCAACTGTTTATGATGAGTACCACAAGGGTTAAAAACTTTTGTTTTACTGCTCTGCAGTGGGATCACTATTTCTTTTGTGCACTGGGCAGGGTGTACACTAGTGAAGTGACGAGCCCCTCACTTTGCTTGCCTCTACCCAACACTGATTTCCCAAATGTCTTTCTTTCTATCGACTAAGTTCTCACCCATTTTAAAACTCTCAATGCACACATCTTGATAGGAGATTATAAACTCATTCTAGAGTCTTTTTAGAAAGAAGCTCAAGCAAGCAAGAAGCACTTGTTAGAAAGTCAGCGTCTCTTAAAACTCTTAAGCAGGAACATGAATTAATAGACATATTGAGGCTAATACACCCTAGCAATAAAGACTTTGGCCCTGATTCCAAGACAGTGGTGCGAGCAGTGTGCAAATTATGCCAGTGCATAAAGTTACACCAAAACCATACAACATGCAAGCTACGCCATATTCCAAGAGATGCACCAAATATGACAGAAAATGCCGAAATACACATGTCGCAACTAATGCTGGCCATACATGTCATAGCCTGCAACAGTGGCATAACAGCATGCATGTCATAACCCTACAACCAGAAAAGAGTGCACAAGATGCAGAGATGTCGTGGGGCTACAAGATGTCGGGTATCGGGGGAGAGGCGGCAAGCAGTGATAAGAGGAGAAAGCAAAACTTCACTCATGAAGAAACTGATCTGCTCCTACAGGAACCTGAGACACAACCAGACCTGCTCTTGTGCAAGAGAGGAGAATGGGAGCAGTGTAAGAAGAGAGAGGTGGCATGGGACGAAGTGGCAGTAAAAGTAAATGCAGTAGCAAATGCGAGGTGCACTGTGCGCAATATTCAAAAATGCTACAGTGACCTCAAATGCCATGCCAAGGCCAAGGATGCACACAACAGGTGGCAGGCAGTGGCCACAGAAGGTGGGCCACAGGAGGTGACACCCCTCAGCATCCATGAAGAAAGGATTCTGGCATTCGTGAGCCAGCACAGTGTCCATAGGGATACGGACTTCAACATGTACCAGATGGACACAGGGACAGGTATGTGGAAGTGTGTTGCAAGGCAGACTGACTATTAAGATGGAATGTAACAATTGCCAACAGGGAGTGTGATATGCTGGGAGCACAGGCAGTGTGTTGCAGTACAGTCAGAACAGTGAAGGGGAGGCATGGCTACACAATGTGGAACAGTGAACTGATGAGAGGGAATGTGTGATACTGGACCCTGGAATGTGGCACAGCCAAGAGGAATGCATGCAGTGTAGCCAACACATGGGGTGGCAGCACTGACGCACTGTTATTCCCCCCCCACAAGTGCAGCTGCAGCAGAGACAGGGGCAGATAAGGTACATAAAAATGCATCATTAAAGTGAGATACACTCTTAGAATGTTTTGAAACTGCACCAGACAATGCCCAGGACACAGGAGCAAGGTAAATACATTAGAAACTTTATTCAAAGCTAAAGAACAAGTGTTTGAAGGTAAAACAAATGTAAAGCATGTGCAACCAATGATTAGTTTTTAAAGAATGATAACATTTATAGTTCCAGCTCCTGCACAAAAACAGCCCATACAGCAGTACAAAGTCAAACAATAGTGGTCAGAACTGTGGAGTTATATTTTCCCGCTGTTTTTAATTTCAAGGGGCAGTCATATGTCATTACATGCAAAGTAAAACTACTAAGAAAATGTTAAGATGTAGATTTATAGTCTGCATATGCACTTACAGAGTGTAAGGAAATGTAAGACAAAAGCAATAATAGAACTATGACTTGTAAATAACACGAAAAACAAAGCTAAGAAGATAAAAGCTTAGTTAGCATTTACATACGCTGAAAAAATGTTCAACTGCTAAGACACAGATATAAAATGAGTTGTATCTAAATGCACCTCTCTAGTCCTTAGGGAACTAGTAAGCTAACTGAACATAGTTATCTATCTAACAGTCTAAAAATGAAAAATGGTTGCCAAATAACATAAAGGGGATTTATGTGTGAGATTGAACAGCAGGTGAATATGAGATTCCATTTTTACAGTATATGTAACTCATAAGTTGACTAGTACAGCTGTGAACATAAAGAGCTTTAACAGTAATGGCAAGGCAAATGTTTATGTGGATAAACTTAGTAGCAGCTAATTGTGTGCTGATGAAACAATATTCTGTTCCTCTGAAATTCATTTAAACCATGCTAATTCATTTAGTCTTAAAGAGACAGTAACATACTATGATGGAAATAGAGAGAAAAGTGTATTATTGCCTTACAGTGATTAAGAATCAACTGAGAAATGAATCTAAGCATTAATATTTTGCCAAAGCATAATATGACCCAACACAGACACATTTTTTTTGATCAGAAATATAAATATAAAAAACAATTTGTAATTAAAACATTTATTGTTGATATGTACGGGAAAATGAATATTATGGTTGTATGTTTATTTAGATCCTTGTCCCTGAAGAAGCCCAGAGTTGGGTGATCACTGTGTTCATAGTAAAGCAACAAATAAAAGAAAACTGATTTTGTACAAAACAAGTGCGGCTGGTTGATGAACAATAACACTTTTTCCTCTGCAGGCAAGAGAGCATGACATGGGAGGTACCACTGATGCACTGATGTCTCCCCACAGGCACAGCAGCAGTGGACACAGGGCCAGTGGACAGACTGCACACCAGTGCAGAGTGGGACCAGCAGGAAACAGCCAGGACACCAGTGGTGGTGGAGCACAAGGCAGTGAAGGAACAACAGCAGGAGGAGGAGGAGGGCCTGGACCTCAGCGACTTCCTGAGCTGCGGGAGCCTGAGTGATGAGATTGCCCCAGACATGAGCCCCTCATTGTACCATAGGCTGGAGGAGGCCCTGGATGGGACAACACCATCCCCAGAAGAGGAATGGCAACAGACCCCAATGGACTATACATGGTTCTGCTGCACCCTGGTCTCTGCTCACACAGAACAGGGTGAGTTGCTGGGCTGTATAAGGCTCAGCATGGACGCCCACCATGCAGCAGTTGAGGAGCAGATAAGCACACTGATAAGGGTGCTCAAAACCAGGACACGCACAACAGAGTTGTCCATAGACTGCATGGTGGAGGCCATGGCCATCACACAGGCCTGTGTGCAGGCACAGATGTGTGTCATCACCCACTTGGCCATGGATGTTGAGAGGTCGGTGGCCCAGCAGAAGAGCTAGGTGGATGCACTGGTAGCCCTGCAACAGGCCACACATGCAGGCCTGCACCCACGTGGCTCCGCAGGCCAGGATGCCACCGCACAGACATCACAGGAGGTGCAGCTGACCCCAGCACCAACACAGGTGCCGCCAACAGCAGCGGTGTCAACACAACCACCACCAGGTGTGGTTCACCCAGCAGCAGCATCCTCCTCCCCAACACTGTCACCACCAACACCACCAGCACCCCTGGTGCAGCAGTACCCACCACCTCCACCGGATGCACCACTGCAGGTGGCCCCACCACTGGAACCACAGGCAGATCCCATGCCACAGGCACTGCAGTCCCCTGTGCAGTGACACCTGCAGCGTTGTGGCAACATCCACCACCAACGACCACCAGATGAGCACCAATGGCTCCACAGGTGGCCAAAGTGGCAGGCAAGAGGGCAGCAGCAACTCCCACTGCCAGGAGCTGGGGGCAGAAGATGCTGGGCACAGGGCACAGGATGAGTGGCACATGACTGGAGGCAGTACAGGTGGTGGCACAGCAACAGGCTGCAGATGGTGGTGTGCCTGAGGGGTCAGGACCAGTGACAGAGCTACTGCATGTGCCAACTGCACCAGAGAGGTGCAGAAGACCTCAGAGGCTGGTAGTGCCAGTAGTGCCCGGTGACAGTGGTGGTCCAGTGGACATGCACCATGGGCGGGGTGTTCCCAGTGCTACTGCTAGGGCTGCAAAGCATAAAAGGACTGGGCAGTAGCAGCACACAATGGACAGATGAGGCACATAGTGCACCACAACTATGGAGGCAGGCAGTGTGACAGTCCAGATGGGCACAGGGTCCAGATATGTGATGCATGTGAGGGGTGAGCATGAGTGTGTCCGGGTGTGGGCATGGGAGCACTGGGGGGGGCACACTGCTGTGAGTCACGTGAGTGTGTATTGCACAGTTACTGGGTGTGGGTATGTGTGAGGGCTAGTAACATCTACACTGTTGTACTGCACTTTGCCATCTATGTCATATGTCACCAGCTCCAAGTAAACTGTTATGCACTAAAGGTCTGTGTGGTCACCCTCATTACCACTGCTGTGACAGGTCATCTCGCATGTCGCACATGGCTGATGCCGGTGTGAGGGGCTTATTACATAATGCATATGCACGGCAGATGTGTAGGCCACAAATGTGCGTACAGGCCGCACATGTACACCGCAGTTGTGTATTTGTGGTATGCAAGACCTCAGACAGCAATTGCGCAGTTGCAACCTGCAATGCACATGTGGTTTTTACATGCACCATGTGCATGGAAAGGTGCGTAGGCGGAAGCAAGGCCGCAGACCAGACATGCAGGGCATGAGAAGAGGATCAGGCTGCAGTGAGTACAGGCCACAACAACTATGGACAATAGGCCCAGGTGGGACACACCCTGCAAACTGGCAAGTACTGGCACACAGCACCCCCAGGCCTTGTGCTACAGTCAGTACAGCAGGTATGTGCTAATGAAGTGTTCCATTGTATTGCACCAGGGAAGACACACCCAGACCACAAGTGAGTACTAGACAGTGCACAGCCAGCATGTTTGCAATTGCCTGCACTACATAATGACCCTAGTATAGCTTTACCACTCCTCTTGTCTAGGTGAATCCCACACTGTACTGGGGAAGGTAGTTGGACAGTGCAATACCAACATATGTGCTGAGGTCAATGTTTGTACAGGGTGCTAATGCTGTGTTACCAATTGTCCATCCTGGTGAGCCACCATAGTCTTCAGTGCCACCCACAGGTGCACACAGGGAGCACAGAGAAGGTAGGTGCATTGCACAGAGTAACACTGTCTGCATGTGGGGGCCATGGGACTGCAACATGGGCACAGGTGTATAGGCACAGTGCAGAATACCCCTATGCATGTGGCTGTGCATATATATGGTAGCATGGTGGGTAGTGATGTTGGCTGCCACCTACACTGTACACAGCCGTGCTGTGGTATGCTATGGGGATGATGGGCAGTGGGTGCCATGCCATGTGGCACCACATTCCAGGCTGGCTCCATGCATCTGGACTAGGTCACTGTGCAGGGACATAGTGTAGGTCACAGACGCATGGTGGATGGCATGCACCTGGGTCCGCCAGTGCGTGGGAATGGCAGCATGGTGGTACATGTCTGGGACAGGTGTGAGGCAGTGTGGGGTGGTGCGGTGTGTGCACACGACACCACAGAGCCCTGCCATGCTGCCTGCGGTGTGTGATGGTGGTGTGTACACCTTCGGTAGGGGGATGTCATGCAGGGCCGTGCATGTGTAGGACCGCCCTGCTACGCCACACCCAGTGACACTGTACTCCATGCTCACCACCTCATGTCCCAATGAGCAGCATGTGGAGGGGTTGATGGCATGGACGCCTCACTACTGTGCACTGACACATGTGCTATGCCTTGTTCCCATGCAGATCTGTACTGCAGATTCCCTACACCGCTGTGCCAGGTTGTAGAAGTCAGTATGCCTCAAAGCACGGGCCTGGGCCTGAGCAGGCATACTCTGAACTTCACGCCCATGGAGATTGCCATGCTCATTAACATGGTCCAGCAGTGGGGGAGGACACTGCTTCCACTGGAGTGCAGGAGGCACACCACAGCAGAGAAGGACATGGCATGGTATGCCATTGGGATATGTCTGGGGGCCAGAAGCAGCATGCCCCACGCCGTCTGCCAGTTACAACACCACTGGCAGGATCTGGCATGGCAGGACCCAGGGCTCCTGGAGAGGCTGATTGGCATGGCAAGGTGGAGGGAAGCTGAGATGAGGACAGGCGAGGATGCAGGTGCAGGTAGGTATACCAATGACTTTCCGCACAGTGGTGCAGTACTGCCAGGCCATGGCCTGCAGTGGTGCACACATGTAACTGTGTTCCCCTTCCCCACAGGTGCAGTAAGCAGCAACAAGGGCCAGATGGGTCATCGTGACGGGGCCAGCTGCACGGCGGGGGACTGTGACAGCAGGCATTGTGCTGGAGGTCAGGTAGGTGCATGCAGTGTGTGCTATGTGTTGTGCCCATGCCGTGGTGGCCCATGGTGACTACTGCAGTGGCTGTGTGTTGCATGTGTGTGTGTGTCTCATGTCCCGGACCAGCACTGACTGCAGTCTTTGTGTCCTTACAGGTGTGTGTAGCCGACTGATGCCCCAAAAGAGGGCCATGTTGAGTGCCATGGTGGAGGTCATGGTGGCTGATGCAGAGACCTACTGCCGCCCCACCCAGCACCATCCGTGGATGGTGAGGTCCATCCCTACGATGACATCGGAGGAGGAGACAAAGGTGTTGGAGGTTCTGGACCCCACAGACAGTGAGAAGGAGGGGCCTGAGGGACAGCCGGCAGCTGTAGACATCATGGTTCAGGACGCTGTGGGAGCTGTGGCTGTGGAAGTGCCTGCTGCAGTGCCACCGGTGGAGGAGGCAATGAATGGACCACCGACCCCTGAACAGGCTGAGGACATGGATGAGCAGCCTGCGGATGACCCTGTCTACCAGGCGGGCAGCGGTGGTCTTGATCAGCCACCACTGGGTGAGCAGGATGGCAGTGATGGGGCACCTGGGGGTCATCCTGGCCAGGGGGGGTGTGCTGGACCCTGGTCAGCCACCAGTGGACAACCAGCATGTGGTCCAGCTGGTGTCCCCCATACTGGGGGATGTGGCCAGACTACACGGCTCTCTGGGTGCCCTCCTAGAAGTTCTGCGGCAGTGCTAGTGCCAACAACACTGGACTGTGTTGTGCTGTGGAAGGGGGCAGGGCTGAATATATGGGTAGGGGGTCTTTGTATATAGAGGGTGACATGGCTGGGGGAGTCTCTTGGACCGGTGTGAGTGGGGTGTGTTGGGAAGGCTTCTGCTGTTGTGTTGTTACCTGTGTTTAATGCTGTTTTTACCTGTTTAATTCTGTTTTTACCTGTTCCTGTTTTATGCTGACCATTAAATGTCTATTGTACACACCTGGCTCTGTGTGTCTGTCTCTGGTGTGCATGGGCATGTTCGTGTGTATGTCGCCGTGCATGTGGGGGCACACATGTGGTGGTCCTGTGCCATCCTCTGTGCATTCCCACCATGCACCTGGTGTCTGTGTGCCGACTGTGCAGCTCACAGCCATTGGTGTGCACTGGTGACCACGTCCGCATGGTGTCCTGCGTGCTGCAGTGCACTGTGCCTGGTCTGGGCCATATGCCACCACACCGTGCATGTCCTGGCTCTGTGGTGGCCTTGGGCCTGTAGGGCTCCCTTCCACCTGGGGGACTGGTGGTCCCTGTGGGTGGCACCATTGGCACAGGCAATGGTGTGTCTCACTGCCTTACATCTACAGGTCTGTGCCATCTGGTGCTGTGCCGCTGTTGTGGTTGCACTGTTTACATGTATCAATGGCCATGATAGGGGCATTGTGCCTGGTGGTGACATCAACCCAGCATTGTTCCTGTGGCTTGTGTGTGACCTTTGCCTCCTGTGCCCACGTGTCTGTCGCCTATGTGCCTATGTGTGCTGTGGTCCCCTGTGTGTGCCTGTGTTCTTGTCCAATGGTCATGGTCCTGCCTCACTGCTGCTGTTCAGCATGCCTGGGCACTGTTCCTGCTCCAGTGCAGCCACTCGTGTCACATGATACCTGATGGGCGGCGTCACCTCCCCTGGTTACATGGTGGCATTGGCATGGGTGTCATGCCATTGCCAGTGCTGCACTGTGCCACAATGTGTCCACTCTAGTACTGCTGGTGCCACCATGCTGCTGCTGGGGGGGCGGTATTGATTCCTGCACTCACAGGCCTCTGCCATCCCTGTTCTACCCCTTTTGCCACCTGTGCTGTGTATACCACTGCTCAGCTGTCTCTGGTGCTTACAGGTACATCCAGACTGGCCCACATGTCATGGCACTGTTCTCCATTTTACATCCCATTGCCTCTGTGTTCAACACGGTGATGCCTTGTCCCACATTCAGTGTTGGACTCCTGTTGCTGCTTGCTGTAGTCCATGTTGCACCTTGTCTGGTGTTTGCTTTCTACTGGCCTGTGTGGCCATGCTGCTCTGTTCTGGGTGTCCTGGGCACATTCATTTGGGTGTTCCACTGTTTGCCCTTTGGTTCACATTTGGGGCCTACCAGTTGTGTGGTGTACTGCAGTGTGGCTGGGGGGGTGATTCTCTTTCCTGTGCACTGTTTAGGACAGCTTTTCCCTGTTCTAACTTATGATACCTTCCTCTGCTGTATTTCTTTCTGCCAACTGTTCTGGAATAGAAGTTCCATGGTACTGGGGTGTTCCACCTGTTGTAGGCCATGTTACACAATGCTGTAAGCATTCTTTGGAGTAACTGTGTTGTATCTTGCATTTGTCTTAGCAGTTGCAGGTTGTGGTGTAAATGCTCTTTTGGAATCGCTCGTGTCGCAACTCTCTGGCGTAACTTGAAATTGCGCTATCTTGACTGGTGTACTGTGTTTACACCTTGATTAACTGTCTTGGAATCAGGCCCTTTGCCTTCTACTCAGTGGCTCGTGGAACACACAGCTGTAGGGACCTTTTGCTTATATCTCTGAAGGTATCTCAACAGCCATATACCTTGAAGATAGAACTTATTATTATATCCGACCATTCCTCCATGTAGCTTTCACATCCTCCATCTTGCTTACACTTTGATGTGCCTCATCTCCCAAATCTTTCTCCTGTAAACTAGACCCTCTCCTGCTGATGGAAAATTAATTCCTACAGTTGGTTCTTGAGGAACCTGTAACCTATTTTCAAATTAATAATACATTGGAGATTATTATATCACATTATGGGACGCCTTCAAAACAGTCTTGTGTGGTAACATAATTAGTTATGTTGTACACAGGCACAAAGAAAGACAGAATGAACTGCAGACTTTAGAATCTGAACTGAAACAAAAACCAATATTGAAATCTCCCCCATCCTGCAATACAGACAGCAAATCCCTAAAAGCGAAAGTAATGGGCCTAAAAATCTAAATTATGCTTCTCACCAATAACACTAAGTTAACCATAATAAAACTGAGACACAAATTTTGAAAGGGAGGAGAAAAGGCTGGAAAAGTCTTCTCCTAGAGAGTAAGGCAACACCAAGCTGAGAGACAAACATCTGGCCTACATAACTTCCAAGGAAGTGTCCATACAGGTTCCAAAAAAACAAAATTTTACCATGCATCAGTTCTGTGCCAAACAATAAGCATCTACATCCTCCCAGCTCATGTGAGGTAGACATTTTTATCTGCAGACTTTCAGTACAACAGCTCAAGGCTGATCAGGCCAACCACCTTGACACTTCTGTTATGGTAACATATAATGAGAAAGCTCTATAGTAGCACAACTTACATAAAGCCTCTTGAGCTGACGGTATCCCAGCCAGCTTATACAGTTGCAGCCATATATATCTTCAGATATTTCAAAATATTTTGTGATATATCTAAAGAGATTATCTCTGGTGACCCATAGTGGTATTGCAGGCAGGCAAGAAATTTCTCCAGAAATGTCACAGAAATTTCAGGAAATACTGTATCTGACCATGTCTATGGCTACCGCTGTGACAGCACTTTGCTAAACTAGTCTGGCAGCCTTGCAAAAATTATTAATAAAATCATTTATCAATAATGTCTTTCTTCCCTCTGTGTTAGAAGCAATCATAACTGTGCTGCCAAGGAGGGAAAGGAGCCCTCCATACCAGTGCAGTACTGATCAATATTTTTAGGTAATGTTGATACTAAAGTATTCATAAAGACTCTGGCCAACAAACTTGATTGGTTACTTCTGGACCTCATCTGCCCCTGCCAAGTGGGCTTCATAAAAGGAATGCTTAGCTCCAACCACCTCCAATCCCCAGCCAGTCTGTACGTATAGCTGACATATCCCCATTTCATCTGCAGCAATCACTATTGATATTGAAAAAGCATTTGACTTGGTGGACTGTGGATGTCTGCTGGCACTGATCCAAAATAAGGGCTCTGTCCCCTTCTTTTCCTTTTGGATATCCGCATTATACACCTTCCCATCTGATAATGCTCTCACTATTAATCTGCTATTGGCCACTCTGAATTTCAAAACAAGGAACAAAACAGGGTTGCCCACTCTCCTTTAATATTGTCCTAGCAATCAAACCTCTGGTTATAGCCATTAGGGAGCAGGAAGCCATGTAGGGCATCAAAGTACTTGCAAAAGAATATCACACATTAATGCATGCCAGTGTGTCTTCTTGTCATCCTGTCAGATGCCCCCTTGACCTTGCACTCCCTTCTGGACTTGCTGACTAAATTTGTCACAACATTGGCCTTAATGTAAAGTAGGTGAAGATAGAGGGTCCCCCACACAGGCTGGAAATTTGCACTCCTACAGATTAAGACAACAACAAGCTGAGAAATGTATTGCCAGCCTACTCAACTCCCAAGGTTATGTCCAAAATAATGCCATTCATCAACTGTGTGCCAAACTATAAGCCTCTCCCACCCAGCTTATGCAAGACAGAGCCGTTTGCCTCCAGACTCTCAATACTAAGCTAAAGACTGATCAGGCTGCCTGCCTTGAAGCCCCTGTCATTGTAACATATAATGAGAAAACTCTTCTACAGCTGAATTCTAAAGCCTCTTGAGGTGATAGAATCCTAGTCGACTTAAAACGGGACCTTGCTAAGCTAGTCTCTCTAGTTCTACAAAAAGCATTAATTGAAACTCACGTCAACAACATCTTTCCTCATTCTATCTGGGAAGCAATCATAACTGTGCTGTTGAAGAAAGGAAAGGCTTCCTCCTACCTTGCACATTAGTGATCAATTGCTTCAATTAATGCAAATATAAAAATACTTGTGAGGGTGCTGGTCAACAGACTTAAGGGGTTACTACTGGATCTCCTCCACCCCTCCTGTTTGGGCTTCATCAAAAGAAAGCTTAACTGCAACCACCTTTGATTCCTCACCAAACTTATACATATGGCTGGGAAAAATTCCCCACTCTATCTGCAGCAGTGGCTGTGGATTGTAAAAATTCATTTGACTCAGTGGAGTGGGGAATATCTGTTGACAGTGCTCTAAAATATGGGATTTGTTCCCTCCTTTTCTTCTTGGATTTCCATATTATACACCATGCCATTTTCTAAAGTACTCAGTAATAACCCGCTATTGACCCCTTTTAATGTTCAAAAAAGGAACAATACTGCATTGCCCCTTCTCCCCTTAAATATATGTCCTGGCAATCAAACCTCTGATCATAACCATTAGGGAGCAGGAAGACATAAAGGGCATCAAAATAGGTGCAAATGAATGTTGCATCTTAATGCATGCCAGTGATCTTCAGGTCATCTGGTCAAATGCTCCCTCAGCCTTGCATCCCCTTCTGGACTTACTGACAGAATTCACTGCAATGTTGAGCTGGTAATATTTTATTTTAAGTATCCTTAAGTACACTGAAACTACTGTATAACTACAATGTAGCTACTATGTAACTTGTGTATAGTTACATGTAACTAAAGTGTAGTAGTTAACTAGTTTCACGTTTGTGGTTTGGTGTAGTTACACAATTTGCATGAACTGGTAGTTATTGCAATTACTGTTGCCTCACTTCTGCCTCAAATCAATTCTGTCTGGTAAATGTAACTATGTATGTTGCACTTTGCAACAGCTGTTACATGTGTAGTTACACTTCCGCATAAATCAATTTTTCTGTTGCACTTTGCAACAGCTGTTACATGTGTAGTTACACTTCCAGCATAAATCAATTTGTGCCAAAAGAGAGACAGTTGTGGCTGCATGCGTAACTTCCACACCATGCAATATGTGTAACTACACACCAGGAAGGGTCCCTACCTGTGTATCCTTTGCCACCCACCACCACTCCACACAGCAGATCAGTGGTAAATAATGATATTTAGCCATGTCCCACCCCCAGCCACCCACCTGGGCCATAGGAGGTCAGGAGTGTAGGTGCAGAAGAGATGTGGGTCAATGCCACAGAAGCAGCACATTTCTTAGTAACTACAGCACTGTAACAAGCCAATAAGTAATTATGTAAATTATTTTTATTGTATAAGTAACCAATATAGTTGTATAGCAATTAAGAATATTAAATTGAATGTTTATTAAGCAGTAAGTGCATGAGGGGATGATTTCTGATGGACAGCATACATCAGAACTACAGCATTGACATTCAATGTAAGTGTATAGTAGTTACACCATTCTTTGTATGCTTTAAGTGTCAGCTTCTGCATACTTACTTAACAAATACATGTTAGTTAGTCATTAACTGTGGAAATAATGCCACAGAAGCAGCACATTCCACAGTAACTACAGCACTGTTACACCCTTCTTCTTACACTTTATTTTAAGTGTCAGTTTCTGTGTACTTACTTTGTAAGTACATGTTAATTAGGCATTAACTGTGGAAACAATGCCACAGAAGCAGCACATTCCTTAGTAACTACAGCACTGTTAAAAGCCTATCAGTAATTATGTAAATTAATGTTTTTTTATTGTACAGCAATTTACAATGTTAGATTGTATATTTATTTTTAGTTCTTTTTTTGGGGGGGGGAGTCACACAGTATACAAGTGGTGACTCTGTGATTCAAACACAGTTCCACAGATTTGCAGATCAGTGCTTTTAACCACTATGCTATACTGTAGTAACTTCTTGCCTAATTCCTCACATCATTTCTCTAGAAGAACAAGAAACCCTGAATAGCATATGATGAGCTAATATTCCCAGAGTAAAATGGTGGATTAGTCTTACCAGATTTCTACAGGTATTACTTAGCTGCAAAAAAGCCTCCAACTCATTCTTAGTTCTGCTCTCCTAATAGTCTACCACAGTCTTTTAATATGGAACAACAATTATATATATACTTGCTACTAAGACATATTCTGTGCTCAGATCATTATAACCAAAAGAAAACAAAATCCATCTATACTAATTCTGCAATCAATACCTAGTTAGATTACTGGTATAAAGCATATACAATTACAAACTCCCACAAAGCTATACCCCTTTTTTCACCAGTTTATAATAATTACTACAGTATTTGAACCCGCAATTATAGACCAAACATTTAAAAACTGATAACAAAAAGGCATAACAGAAGTGGCTGACTTATATGAAAATGGGATAATACTTTCTCATCAGCAATTGGAAAATAAATATAATTTACCAAAGTCAAACATTTTTAGATATTTGTAGTTTAGATATTTGCAAACCAGAAACCTCATTTCACAGAGCAATGGATCCTTGTTAACACCAAAGAATTCTCCAATAGTGGATATATTACTTCAACAAGATGACAAAACAAAGACCATGGGCTAGATTCACTAAATGTTTTGGGACTAAGTCCCATACCACAACCTTATTTGTGGCCAAAAGCTCTGCAGCTGTGGTGATTATTATTCATAACTGCAGCAGTTGTGGAAGAATTACGTCCAGTCCCACCAGCTGTAACAGTTTTCTGTAGCTGCAGAAATTTCACAGGCAACACCACAAACACATGGTTCACCCATGCTGCAGCGCAACCAAGTTGCTGGCATAAAATACAGCACCACCAACTTTCTGACACCAGCCACCACGCTCTGACTATCTGCCATCTGGCAGCAGGAGCAATTCCAATTGCAGGGGGCTATGCCACATGCACCCCCACGAATTTATATAACAAACTCCGGGTCACACCCTGGTGGCAAGAAGGGTGACCCAGGAATCGGCAACATTGCTGGACACTAAAAAACCAAAGTTGCACAAGAAGTGTGTGAAATTATTCTGCCGGCAACATCACAGCGGCAATAATGAGTCAGCACATTAATAGGATACACCCACACACTACTGTAACTCATGAAGCCAGTTGTAATCTGGCTCCACCTTTGTGAATACCTGCAGCTGTGGGAAAACTATGGAAAATGGGCCCCCAAGTGGCAACCCACTTGCACTGAGTTTTTTCCCCCAGCTGTGGGGGATTTGTGAGTGTTGTGACTCTAGCCCTATATCTACAGTATGTGACTCTGTTTTTATATGATGAAAATGATTTAACTAAGCTAAAAACCAAATGGAGTCAAGATCTAAACATACAAATTACTGATGAATTATGGCAACACATTATACTTAACCCTTCGACTAAAGTCAAAGCATCTAAATTACAGTAAATACAGTACAACTTATTATATAGACATATAATACCCCTGCTAGATTAAATAGCATGAATAATACAGTCTCACTCAATTGCCTTAAATGTACTCATACATCTGGAACTCTTATACATCTTATTCACTCATGTCATTATCTTACTAATTTTTGTACCAAAGTAATTACTACCCTCTTGGAAGCTATTGATTTTAAGATATATTTTACTTATTTACTAATATTGCTAGGTGTATCAGATGCATTTTTAAATCTTTTTAAATCTAAAGCTAACCTCATAACAATAGCTATAATCACAGCAAAAATATATATTACTTAAATGAAAAGATGCTTTGCCACTGGCGTTTGAAACCTGGGTTAGCTTAATGCTTGATATAATGAAATTGGAAAGGATACAATATTATAAAATCAACAAACAAGACATATTTGATAAAATATGGGCCCCCTTCCATGCTGTAATCTTAAGAGGTATCACCCAAGGAATTCATTAATACATCTGTCCCCATCCCTAGATCCAAACTGTGTTTAATGTTAGAAAGAAAACAAAATTACTTTTTTTCTGTAGTATGTCATTTCAATGTTGTGATCTAAAATATTTTTATGTGGTTATTCCTGTGTATGTTTTAAAGATGTTCTGTTTTACGTAAACATGCTGAATGCATAACCTAACTGTAAATATCATGCTTTCAACAAAAAAAAGTTGATATATGTTATTGTGTATAGATATCTTCATCAATCCAACAATGGGGCATGTAACCAAAATTGAGGAATATTAAATAATATCCAGAGAAGCATAATATATCTCACCAAGCCTTTAATATTACTGTTAGCTCCAACATCATGCAGAAAGTGTGAACGATAATCAAATGCATCTAGAAATAAATAAAACAAATACATCAATATAGTAGCAGTATAAAAGAAAACACATTAAAACATTTAAATTCATTATTATGATAAGCTCTTCTTCAACCTAGTTACTATGAGGAGATACAGTACACAAATGTACAGAAATGTAATACATGTATGTTATGCGCTAAATATGTACTGACTTTATGACAATATGTCACATCATCATTAATGTGTATAAATGCACGTAATATCTTAATTTACAAAATGGGTTCTGTAGTCCTAACAACTTCATTGGTTAAAGCACATCACCTGATTATTCATTATTTCTCAGTAAATGCACAGCTGGTAAATAACCTATAGTGTATAGGAGATTGAGATTATGAATGGAATTCAATTAATTCCTAGTCTTGATATACCATCATAGTGATGTCAAACTGCTGTTATACCATCTTGAGTGCATCACTACAATGGTATGACTTAGAATGCCCTAATGCTCATGTGACGTGACAGCCAGGCCAATTGCTCATTGTTTTTTTAGTTTCTTCAAACAGTTGTAAGGAAAAAAAACAAGCAATTGGTGATGGCTTCGACAGTTTTTTCTAAACCTACTTTTACAGATTGGCACCACTTTATAAATGAACAGCAACACCACATTTAAAAAAATCCCGCTCTCCCATACACCATTAAATTAATATAAAAATATTTTTTATTTAAATATGAATCATCTGAATCACTTTGCATCAGATAAGGTTGTGACCATGTTTAAATTGATCACTGAGCTCTCTCTTCAGAAGCAAGAATTATTTTTTTGTACAAAGTCCTTGTGGAATGCTCCATTGTTCCACTATTGACCATACATTATAAAAGACAATGGATGGGTAACAGTGAACAACAATGCTGATTCACTTCTCAATGTTGTCATGCCAACCATAGATCTCTTGAGCTCTATTCTCGAGGCCTACTTGGTTATCATGACAACCTCTCAAAGTGAACACAGTGTTGTTGTTGTTCACTGTTGCCCATCCATTATCCTCAATATTGTAATCTACATGACAAGACCCACATTAAATGGAAAAAGAAATTCTATGAAAATATAAACCTTTAATTTGTTTTAAACACAATAACCCTCAACAAGGCATACGTTGCATGGGGTACATTCAAAGGCATTTGTCCTTAGTTATTCAATTCACGTATTCTACCTGGTTACAGACAAACTGAACTTGCATATTCTACCTGGTTACAATCAAACTACAGTGCATGAAAAATATCTTTTTCCATTTTATAAGTGCAATGACACACTCCAGGGCATGAATTTTCAGAGAATTAATGTATTCACAAGTGTTTTGAAAGGCACTCAGACACTGGCCATTCCATTTGTCTTCCAATTCCCTGTGGCATGCATTTCTTCTCCAGAAAATCATGTCCTTCATAGGTTTCATAGGTTGTTTGTCAGCATGGATAGGCAATTTGCCTTTTTGCTGCTCTCGTCATCCCTTTAGCTGTAGCCCTGTCCTGTCTTGGGTTATTCTTTACCTATTCAATGGCAGTCACTAGTTATATACAATAGTTAGAGACCCGTGTTTTTCTTCAATCAGAAATAACAAGAAATTCAAGGTATAAAAAGAAATAAAACAAAAACAAGCACATGACAAAAGTTAAAAAAATGCTTGTTTTTTTTTGGCAAAAACTAAATAAATACTTGCAGCAGTTGTTTTGGCTCCATTGTTCTCCATGTCTTGAAACAGAGAAGGAAGCTGATGGCACAAGAAAAACAAATCTCTATAGAAAGCCAACAGATCAGAACACCCTACTTTATGCTACTAGGTGCCACCCCAACACATTATTGAAAATATATATTTAGGGGAGGAACAGTCAGGGTGCTTCGAAGGAAGGAGGAGGGGACCACTAGAAGGCATGGGTGGAAGCTGGAGGGAGAAAGATTCAGGGGAGAAAGGAAGAGGTGCTACTTCACTGAGAGGGTGGTGGAGCCATGGAATGCGCTGCCTAGGGGGCTGGTGGAGGCAGAGACAGTGGAGGGGTTCAAGAGGGGGTGGAACAGGTACAGGGGAAGGGTTCTGGAAGCAAAATCCAATGCAGCAAGAATATCCGGAACTGGGAAGGGAGAAGCCAGAGGAAGTGAGGAGGGCAGCAAGGTCAGCACCAAGGGTGGAGGCTGACCAAACGAGCAGACACGAAAGACTGTTAGACCTATTCTGCTGGCATTTTAGTATGTTAGTATCCCAAAATCACAATTCCAAGTGGGTAAAACACAGTTGCAGTAGTGAGGAGGATTACAAAAGGAACAAAGGAGAGCTAAGGGACAGATTTCAGCAGAGAGGCTAAAAACTGGAAAGTCTCAACAGGGCACTGGAGGCAGTAAACTGGATGGCGAGAAGTGACCTGCTAGCCCAGGGGGAGAGGAATCAAGTTGTAGAGAAGTGCTTGAATTTTGTCAGTACTTACAGTAGGAAATCTGCTGAAATTAGATGCATTATTACAAGACAATGGGAAGTTGTCGAGTCAGACCTGATTTTTGAAGTGGAGGGCATAAGACCACCAACACCAAGATTTAGTTACAAAAGGGACCCAACCTAGCTGATCCACTAACACACAGCTATCAGCCACCCTCTACAGCACCCAAAACTTGGGTGCCCCAGCTTCCCTTTGGTAATCATAAATGTGAGCATTTTAAATACTGCTCCCTTATGGAAAAGCATCCACATTTACCAGTCAGAATACTACTAAAGAGTTTGAAATCTGTCACTTTATTTCATGTGAGACCATATATGTGGTATATTTAGTATGGTGCAGCTGTGGAAGCTTTTATGTGTGTAAAACTGTAAGGGTGTTAAAAGTGAGAGTGGGTGAACACAGAAGGGCAGTTTTAAATGGAGATCTCACCAATGGTCTAGCAGCTCATGTGAAAGCAGCATCACCCATGGAAACACATGAATTCAAGTTCAGTGGCATTGATCGTGTCACATTGAACAAATAGGATGGGGATTTGGATGAAGTTTTGCTAGAAAGGGAGTCTATGTGGATATTCCAATTAGGAGGGTATTGCCCTCCAGGATTGAATGACAGAATCGATATAATGCCCTTCTAAAGAAAAAGGAGAAGGAAGCCTTAATAATTGTATCTTTAGGAATCTGTCATTTACTACCACATCACTGGAAAAATCTGCATCTTTGCAATCCAGTATTTACAGGCAGGATAAATCTGTTTTTAGTGATTTTGAAGTAAAACATGCATGTTTTCTGCTTGTACTCAATTTCTTCTCTCTCCTTTTTTTTCTTTTTCTCTTTTTTCTTTTATGCTCCCTATAAGGTGCTTCATATAAGTTCCTGAGTATAAGGAGCCAGCCACCGTGGGTGGCAGACAAAACTCAGTTTAAACTTGTTGTACCAGAGGGTCACCATATGTATATGCCTCTATGAATCTGGCCTTTGAGTAAATAACATGAAAATAAAAGACAGTCTCTGCTAGAACTGGATAATACTATTTACTGAGCATTAGTGCCACAAATATAAATATAATGGTTCTGAGTGCTTTTTTATAGTAATATGGCCATTTATGTACTGTCACTTCTTGCTTTATGTTGAATGTATTTGAGCCTATCCATCTAGGATATGTAGAAAGTTACGTTAAGTGCTTTGTATAGTACATTGGATATCAACTTGACAGGGTATATCTCTGTACCTTTAAATGTGCACTGGCTTTGGATTGGTTCACTGTTTCTATTTAAACCATGACACTCCCATTGACCAGCATCCCTTGAAAAAGACCTACAGCAACACCTGATCAGGAGTTATGTTTGCGTCTACCTGCACAGTTGCTTTGTATGTATTGTTTGTAAGCCTTAAATGCATTTTTGCACCTAGTAAAATTGCCTAGCTGAAGCCTTGTGCCTGTGTTTTCTGTTTTGTTCATGTTGCCTTGTTCTCACGGTGCACAGGCTTTTGAGAGTGGAGTGGGTTCCTCCTGTCTGTTAATGTCAGTGAAGTGTTGTGAGCAGTATCTGTGTGGCTGTGACTTTAGCATCTACCTCAAGGTATGTGGGATACCCAAGGGCCTTTTACACGCAGTGATCTGTATCGCAACAAGTGATACAGATCAATTGCAATGTTACCCCACTGCCATGTAAAGGCGAGCCATTTCGCAAAGAAAATTCCATGAACCCTGCATTGCTGGTTTCACAGGGTTTTGTTTTGTTCTGCCGGGCTGTGTAAAAGTGCCCTTCTGCTTATTTCTGTCTCCTGACAAAGTGTAATCCCAAACTCTACTGGGTGTTGTGGAGCAGATCGCCTTTACACGGCATGAAAGGGTAACGTTATGGTTGATCTGTACCACATGTTCTGGTACAGATCCCAGAGTGTAACGCCAATCCACTCCACAACAGTCAGGGAGGAACAAAGCAGGTCACAGAATGGGCAGTACTGTCAAGTGCCGTGTAAACATGCCTATAGACACAGAGGGCGCTCCTGTGAGAGATACACAGATACATATGCACTTTGCACTGCAAAGGCAAGCATGGAAAGTACATGTTGTATATGATGTCGCAGATTCAAGGGCCTTTCTACCAAATTCCCACTTCCTCCAGGTAATGAGAAATATTGTCTTCTACTCTACTTGCTGCCACTGGACAAAGTTTAAGACAGAATCATCAGCTACAGGCCTTGACAGAAAAATCATTTTAATAGTATTTAGTCAATCAAATCATTAGCTGCAGTCAGTCAAGACTTTTAACTGGTGGTACACAAGTATGGTCATACTGTATTAGTGTCTTCTCACTAAGAGTTAAGGGTTAGAGAAATAGGCCATTGGCAACTTCCATTTGGCTTAAACCCCATACATTTGGTTCGGCTTCCAGAATTCAGCAAAACTATTTAATCTACAAATACAGTAATTGTCATGGTGCAAGCTGACCACAAATAGGGGGTAAGAAAGTCTTAAGGTCGGCAATGAATATGAATTAGCACTTACTAGTTGCAGGTGCTGCTGGCATGCATCTGCTGTAGATTGCTGTTTGTGGTATTGTGATACAGAGCCTGCAGATCTCATCACAACAGCCACAGCCCAGTGTGAGTTACAATAATAGTTACAATTCATCACTGACCTCAAGATGTATGCCCCAGTGTAGTCTCTGCTTTACATGCAGGCCAATTTCTATATTTTTTTCTGTGTCTGGCTACATTGATTTTCAAATTAAATAAGTATAACCGCCCCCCCCAAAAAAAAAAGTTATTCATCAAAATCCTAAACATTAAAAGATATTAAATGTACGGCATTACATTGCATGTGAGGGGTCTTCATTAACCGATACCATCTCTTTGTGTGCTCTGTGTTCTCAGTGGCACACCAGATCATATGGAGCTTGCTGGTGATGACAATGTGAAAGTTGTTAGCGTTGTCATCAGAGGGAGGAGTTGCCCCACTACTACTGAGGTGATATGCCAGACTATGGGGCTAGTGCCAGTGGGAAATGTCCAGATTGACTTGCCACCAAGAGATACAGAAGTGGGACTAATAGTATATGTTTGAGCAATAAGATATCACGGAGTGTTGGTCAGTGGGAAAGTTAGCTGTGCCTTTTGTTATGGTGTGGCATGTTGGACAGCCATGTGCCTTCAACCACATAGAAAATGGATAAATTCAACAACAACTTTTGGCAAGGAGTGCATTATTGTGATAATAAAATGGACCCAATTGTGAAAAACACTAAAACACAAAGTTAATAAATGTTTTTGTTAGTCAATACATAATGATGTGATGCATCCAGCACTCAATAAAGTAGTCCATAATTCAATTGTTTTGCACAGCTGAAAGTAGATTGTTTGTGTCACAGAAGTTGATTGATATCCCCTAACCAGGTTAATGTCTGCCTGATTCCAATGCATGTGCTTTTAAGAACTACATAAGCTATTTTTAAAGCACTCATAGTCTACCTTCCTTTCCCACCTGTTTCTTTCTTTCTTTCTCTCTCTTTCTTTCACCCACCCCCAACAGGTTTGCACCTTTGGCAGAGCCTGGCAATGGGAAGCAGGGGAAGAGGTTTGGAAACTGGGCAGTCATGCACTATGAGACATGGATTCCACATTGGGATGTCGGAGTCTAGTGCAGAGTAGCATCAGGTTCTGGTGGTATGGGACTCAGTTTTTAGATTTACAGACTGGAAGATGTGCAGGTATTATCCAGAGAACTGCTTGTTTTGTTGCCTGCCAGGTGCTAGGGCTGTGGATCTCACTTCAAATTGCTGGTGGGGATAGAGGGAAGAACTTACTATGTTTCCCCTGACTCTGTGTAACTGCCTAACTTGTATTATGTTGTCCTTTGTATTGAACTCATATTTCCTTGTACTCTCCAGGGTCGTACCTGAAAATAGGCAAATGTCTTGTCTAGTGTGCTTACAGTACCTGGTTAACAAAAGCTAAATAAATAAAATGGGTAGCTGTTGTTCATATTGGGGAGCCTGCAACACCCATTTACAGGCCTGCAGTAGGTGAAAAGATCAAGATGGACCATTTTCTCTGAGAAAGCAAATACAAATTTGCTGCAGGCAGGAAGCCACCTCAATTATGGCATCAGAGGTAGCTGTAACCCTCTCCCGTGGTCTTAATATAACAGGGTTGTGCTCCTACACACTTCTTTCCATGGCAGTTCATAGGGAGTAAAAAACATGCAGTATGTTTATAATTATTGAGCTTGACTCTACATTCATTTGTTTTAAAAAGTTTCCAATGTTTCTTTCTAACAATACTTTTTAGATTAATTTCTTATTAATAATTCAGTATCACGTGTGAATATTCTTTCTTAGTTCCATAATTAACTGAATGGCTACTTTTTAGTTTTTGATGCATTGTAATAACAATATGCTTGTGACCATTGGTGAGTTCCCTTATATAGTCAGCATGCACTGTACTACTTTTATGTGGTATGTCAGCACTTACTTCCAGACATGCGTGACAGACTGTGGTGTGGCAAGAAAATGGCAAGAGCTCCAAGTATTCCTTTACTCATTCTTGTGACACTCCCAGTGCTCTGAACAGCTGTACTGGCTGACCAGATCATGTATATTTCTATAAACATCCCTCTGCTGCTACATTTTCATTTTACTATATTTTGTCTTGCACTTTGGTCCACCTATTGCAAAACTGTGTCATAATTGTGAAGCTATTTACAAGACTCAATTCAAATCGAGATATAAGGTTTATTTGGGGGGAGGTACAGTCCCACCATACTTCACCCTGTCATAGCTGACTAACCTTTGGCGGAGGCCTGGGCTGAGGGTGATTCATCTTGGATACCAAGGTGCCTCCAGCAAGAGAATGAATGGTAATGGGTTACATGGTAGTGGGGTACAACCCTTTGAGAAGCTGTTCTTATCCATTTCCATACTCAGGTAGCCTTCCCCAGCAATACAACAGCAGCAGATAAACAGACATTGATAATACAAGGTGAACAGGAACAAACATATCACCTTTCAGGCAGGGGATGAATATCTGCACTGCCCTTCTTCATGAGATGGGACCATAACAAGACTATGTTGAAAATTTGGTGTAAAAATATTACAAAACAACAAATTCATGAGTCTATGTTACATTTTCCTAATGCAGGCTCGTAACTTTGGTAACTTTTAATATTTTAACATCAAATTCCTCACCTGCAGCCCTATCCGCTCTGGACAGAATTAAAAAAAAAAAAGTGACTGGGCAAAAACCAATATTATATAGGACAACTAGATTTTATAACTCTATACCCAATAAAGTTGTCAGTTCTGCAAACATTAGAACATTCAATACTAAACTTAAACATTGGTTGTTGTTAAGGAATGAATGTACATGCACTTGTTTGTTGTGTGTTCATTAATATTGACATAATTATTATACTGTGTTTTTTGGGGTCTGTACTATGCTGTATTGTATTCATGTTATATGGCTTTTTTTTAAAAACTTGTCGCTTGTGAAAGTGGGCAAAATTGCTCATCAGCTAACAAGTATAAAAATAACATTGGAAAATGAAATTAAATAAAATTGTCTGATTCACAAACCTTTCAAGACCATGGCATAATGTCGTTTAATACAATGCAGCATACTTGGAATGTGATTTCTAGTGTGTATAAGTTCATTTTGAGGTATTTTATGAATGTAAATGTGATAACAAGAAATAAAAACAAAATGTTCAATGAATAAAAAGAAATAACATGGCATTCCAGAAAATTAAAAATACAAATAATTAAAAAGTAAAAGAATTTCACAGGGCTCTAATAATAGGCATTCACTTACTCTATACATTGCTATTTATTGAAACCATTCACTTTTACATGCTGAATCTAGTGACATTTTCTATCACAACAAAAATGTTTAGTGCTGTTTGAGCTATTTGTTAAAGCTCAAAACCCAAACATTAATAACATTTACTGTTGCAGTTTGACTGCTCGGGCAAATTTTAAATGGTTTTGGGGTCAGGAAAAGTACTCTCACTGTTTCCTGAGGGATCCGGCCAGGAACATTGTGGGACAAAATATTGTCAACAATTACAAAGCGGCAGTAACATTGCCGCCTGCAATGTTGGTGATAGAACACATTGTGGGAGAGAATGCTGCATGAGTGGTACCATGCAGGCAGCAAACATCACCCACAGTGGAACACACCCCGAATGGCACAGCACAGAGGAAGGTGCCATTGCCCGATAATGCCACAGGTGGTGTGGGAATGGAGCAGTGCAGGGGGTTTCACTGCTGGGATGAGTAGGGACACAATACAACCACCAGGAGAACTAACAGAAATGCTCGCCCACTCAGGGAGCACCACCCAGAGGGAAGGCCATGCGGTACAGACAGTGCACTACTGATGGGGTAGTGGGACAGGCAGACCAGGGATGGTAATGGGACTGCAAACAAACCCGGCCATGGCCAGGGGTTTGCCAACTATACTGCAGTGTGCACCCAGCCTCCCACAGGATGGGAGAACAGTGTCAGGATGATGGTTTGCTGGGCATGGGTAACGGCCTAGAATGGTGGGACACAGAAGAATGGTGCAGGAGGACAGGCCGACAGGCCATGAAGCCCTGGCACCAATCCCCAACACTTGGAACGCTGTCCGACCCCTCCCATATACCTAAGTGTGGAGGCCGACACACATGGTGCAGGAGTGGCCCTACGACAATAGACTACCCATCGGGCGGTGGTATACCACAATACCATGGGCTCCAGGCAGCAGCTGGAATGACTCTATGGGTCATCAGTCCTGCATGGACCCCTTCCAAACCATCAGTGACCTCCCTCTATGCCTCTCTGCAGCAGGCACATATCCTGTGTGTTCCCTGAGCAGTAACAACCCCACCTCCATCTTTGCTGCCAGTCGTCTGTCTCCTCCACCCACCCATATTGCTCTACCATGTCCTTCCAGCTCCCACTGCAGCTGTTGTCCTTTGCCCCTGTCCCTGCTCATTGCACCATGTCCCTCTGGCAGCCTCCGTTTAGCAGGGTTCCGCCACTGTAGTAACATCCCTGTCAGTGTGTGGGCTCCATTATGATCCCAAAACTGTATGTCTCTGTGTGCTCTGCATGGTGGTGGAGCCAGCTCAGAGGAGGCCTTGGCTATCATGTCATGTTGCTGGCACTGCTGGCGGTCTCCTGGTTTCCCACCCTGGCAGCTCCTACTAGACTTTCAGTCCTGCATCTGTACATTCCTCAGCAACTGCACTGTTGCAGTGCATGGCATTCCCTTTTGTGGCATTGTGTTCCAGCTTTCTTATGTACACCGCGCTTTTATGTCCCATGATTTTCATTTTGCGTTGATTCTCCTGTAGCGTTTTGTCTGCGATGTTCCTGGCCCGATCCTTCCCTGAAAAATTTCTGCTATTACAGCCAATTCTTGAAGATGACAGCATTATCCTTCAAGGAATACTTTAAAGTGAGAAGATAAGGCTGACATCGTTTTTTTGGCAATATTTGTAGATTTCTTTTATTATGCCAAAGGACAGATATTTTGATTTGTATTCACAGCTTAATGTACTCCACCAGGTAATTTGCTTAATTAGTTGGTTCCTTTTAATTACAGTTAGGGTTAGTGCTGGGTAGGCATGTTATCTCTAAATCCTGACTTTCCGCCACTTATACTCTATGTTGGTCATTTTCTGACTGATTGTCACAACATTTTCAAAAGCAGCCATTCTAGCATAGGATATCATGATCTTCCAGTTCTAGAGAACTTTTGTTTTCTATGAAGTGGCAAAAAATTCAAATGTCTGAAAACTGACTCAAATAAGGCTGTTACATGTATATACCACTGCCTCTGACAGGAAGGCAACCACCAGTGGTGCATGTATTAGCCTAATCAAGTTTATGGACAACACAGCAATGCCATGATTCCTGCTACTCAGATGACTAAAAATCTGGAGCCCTCTCTGTTGCTGGTGGTGTCTCTGGGGTTGCATCTCTCTCTCCCATCCATATCCCTCTGAGGAGCTGAACTGTTTAATTCATTATTTCAAAAGCCTGGTACCTGAGAGCCCATCCGTGCCATCAGTAATGGTGCTGTTGCTGCATCTCTCCCCCACCCACTGCTCTCATGAGGTGCTCAGCTGCTGATTTTGTAATTTTAAAATGACCAGTGGCAAAGAGTCCATCCCAACCACCATAAGTGTTGCCTCAACCACTGCATCTTTTTCCCTCACACCCCCTCCCACAGTGCTCATCTGCTGATTTCATTATTGTAAATTACCCATGGCTATGAGCCCATCCCTGCCTCTGGTACTGTTGTTATTACCTTTCTCTCCCTCCCCAACAGTTGTTCACCTTTAATAACAAAACATTCTCCCTATTCCCCTGTTCAACCCAGTAAAATAAGTGACACGATCCATCTTCCCCCGCCCCCACACACATTCCCCCCAAAAAAGGATGTGTCATATCTTTCAGTGGGTGATTGGAAATGAATGAAACTGACCATTTTAATTTTTCAGGAGGCAGACAGCTGAGGTAGAGGGAGAGTTGTGCTGGTCATCTGAGGAAGGACAGAATGTATCCCTTTTTTGGGGGGGTGAGTGTGGTAGAATGGTTGTGGGTGTAACAAGATGGCACGGCAGTTGGGGAGAGTGTTTTTTTGTAGTTAGAGGCAGCATGGTCTAGTGGCTGGAGCCATGCCTTGTGATACACAAGATATCAGGTTCAAATTACATTCACCATGTGACATGTTACTAAATATCTCAGTGCTCCAGTCCATACAACTGCAGAAATTTCAGAAGGACTCCACTGGAAAAGAGATATTGCACCTCAGTTAGGCCATCCTGGGTAAACAAATTTCAATAATAAAAGTAATTGTTCAGTTTATACACACTAAATGTGGGATTTTCAATGAAGATTGCTGGGGAGAGGTGGCACAGGAGGAGGAAGGGGTAGGAAAAGTTATGAATGCTACATCTCTCTCTCCATCATATTCTGAAGCAGGAAACAGGGTAGCAACACTCAGCTGGTCAGTGATAGCAGGATTTAATGCAGCAAATTAAAACTTCACCAGCAAAATTGGTCTAAAGCCTGTAACTTCACTCTACACATAGCAAGGTGAAGTTTTCCTGACATCAGCTGGTGATTTTATTTTTCTTATTGAAAAAACACTTTAAAATGTAAAGAACCATACCACTCATTAAGTCATGGTTACAATCCTCATCTCCCTCTAAGACCAATTAACATGTAATCCCCTATCCCCACCCTCTTAACACCCAAACATCCCTCTTCCACAAAATCCCAACAAGGTTTAGTAGCATGTAGTAGTAGTAAAAGTCAAATATGAGGAAAGACCCTCCCTCCACACAGTGTCATCAAATTCCAAAGATAACCCAACTCTCCTACACCCATTCAACCCAGTAAAATTATAATGCATCAGCACTTCACCACCCTCTGACAGTCCACGACCCACCTCCGCCACCCACCCACTCCCATAAAGGTATGCTCCCAGGGTAGGCAGTTGACACAGCCCTCCCTCCATTGTAGACAGTTGCTATCTAATGAAAAGACCTGGTAGCATGCTCATACAGTAATCTCTTGAGCTACTCCACAGCTGGACAATCAGGTATAATAAAAGGTGCATGGATGCAGGTTCAGTGCAGGGCAGACTGTGCCAATCACCTGTCTTGGACTATCTTGAAATATTCTTTTGGAGTGAGTGGGAGGGGACGGTAGGAGAATGAAGTGGTGTGCCAGAGGGTGGTGGGGTAATAATATTTTTACTGTATTGGGTGGGGGAAGACGGTGGGGCTAGCTTAGGAATTTTCAGACATTGAGTGGGGAGGATATTTCCTTATACTGCACTTTTCTGCTGTATACTACTAAATTTCATCAGGATGGGGGGAGGAGAGGTGGATGCTAAAAAGGCACAGGGATGGAAGCATTAAAAGTGGGAGATTTAAGTCAGTGGCTAGTTTGATTTAGCTCAGATTTGGAAACCACAAATTCAGTTTGACCAAGAATTCAGCTGCACCACATTGACTCACAGTGCAATAATTGACATGGAGTAAAGCAGACTGTAAATAGGGGTTAAAAAGCCTTATGGTCAGCAATGATTACTAAGTACTGTAACTTACTTGTGGCAGATAGTGTTGGAATGCATCTTCTGTGGATAACCATTTGTGGTGTTGTGACAGAGTCTATAGAACCCACTAAGACCACTATGGAACAGTATGTGCTGCAGTAATAGTTATAATTTATTGTAGACCAGAAGATGTATACCCCCAGTAGTCTCTGCTTTATCTCCATGCCAATGACAACATTCTTCAAGTTCCCATTGTATTTCAAATTATATTATAATCCCTTCCAAAATAATACAAGTTACGCATCAAAAACCATACAAAAATATTAAATGAAAAGACATTATAAGTAGGGCATGCCATGGCACTTAGTAATCTGTTCCATCCATTGATGGATATTTTTTTTATTTCTTATATTGCATTTTTTAATAATAATTGAAATTTGTATTAACATAGATACTGCTCACAGGCATCGAAAGCTGTAGTAATTAACTACTGACTTCATAAGTTCAAACTGCAGAGCTCTGTGTAGGCCTGTGTGCAGCCAGTCAGGTTACTCATTCTTGCATGTCCTGTTGATAGTGGGAGGAGTGATGGGCCTTATTTAACTGATTCTGACTCTGTTTGCTCAATGGCACACCTGATCATGTCGTGTTTGTTGATGATGACAATGTGAAAGTTGGACTGTCATTAGGAGGAGTCATTTTACCACTACTGGTGGGAGCGGTGAGCAAGGCAGTGGTACCAGTGCCAGTCGTGGAGTCCAGGGAGAATTGTCACCAAGAGATGTAGAAGTGGGAATAGTAGTAGATGTTACTTGTTGGAGATGTGAGGAATTGGATGAATCATTTAAGATGATCCTTGGTTAGTTGAGTTTGGAACAGGTTAAGAATTCAAAATTCTTATGGTGGCCTTAAGCAGTGTGGTGAGGCAATGGCACAATTCTCAAAGGGTGCAGAGGTCTGCACCAGCCACATAGAGGGGGTGCAGAATGTGGAATGATGGAAATGAGCCCTGGACCACAGACTGGCATAGCGGTGTGGAGATGGAGGGGTGGTGCATGGGCACAGGTGTGTGGCACAGCAGGTGTGGAGGGGTGTGGTGGCACACTGTGTAATGTGGGGAGCATGGACACCCATGAAGGAAGCCTCTACATCAGAAACATGCATCAAGCAGTGGAATGTCAGCAGTGTGACCTGTGGGAAGATGTAGCATGGAGCATGCTATGTGCTGTGAGGATCCCATGTATGGGAAAACCAGTGGTGGTGTAAGGGACAGGGTCCATCACACTGGTCCACAGCAGCAGGTGCTGCAGGTATATGGGAAGCAGATGCCCCACCAGATGGTGGCATGGAACAGATACCCAGACCCAGTGATGGGCACATACATGGTGGTGCCATCTGTGGACTGTAGCACAGCGGACAAGAGCCAGTATCAGAGGACCCCAGTGAGGACACATAAGGGGTTGTGGCCTTTTAGGTGTGCACACTACAGTGAGACATGTAGGCAGATAGGAGTGAGCCACCTGTAACGGATGTGCAAATGATACCACAGACGATGCCCAATGGAGTGCTATGGGACACACTAGTAGGGGTCCATAGACCAATGGAACCAGGCACCCTGCAGCACCCCCTGAGGACACAGCACCCCCCCTTCCACAGCGGACAATATACTGGCACACAGGTGTTTCCCCAACCCCCACTCAGCAAGGCAGGGAGATGGCCCCTGCAGGCCCAGTCCAACCCTGGCCACTCCATCAATGGTAGCTCTCGACCCACCCACTGGAAGAGTGCATGCTACAAAAGGCCCAAGCAGACCTCGGTGTATGGACAGGTGTGGTTGTGCATGTGTGCCTGGAGGTTGTCAGTGACCACTCACTGCTCCTGGTACATCATGTGCCCTGGCCTGCTTTGTAATGCTTTTCTGCAGGACGCGGCCCTAGCAGTGGACTGAAGGCATCAGACACAGCCACGCATGCATAGGCCATGTCTATGGGTCCAGATGCTCAGTGATCCACACTGTATTGGCTGATTCTGGATGGACCATGTGGACATAGCCAACCTATGCACCATGGTGGGGCCTCCGGTGGCATCCAGGATGTGATGGGCACATGCACTGCCTGTGGAGTCAAAGATCCTGTGTGTATTGGGCTACTATGCCACAGGGTTCTTGCAGCATATGGCGTGGCGATGTTACTGGCATGAGCCAGTCCACAGTGTTATGTGCACTCCAGTAGGTCACAGATGCCCTTCTCCTCTGTGTGCAGCACCACATTCTATTCCCCACAACTCCAGAGATCATATGGGCCACAAATGAGGGCATTCTACGGTGTGTATGGCATGCCTAATGTCATTGGTGCTATAGACTGCACACATGTGCCCATCCTGGCACCCACTGTGGCTGGGGAGACATACTGCAACAGGAAGGGCTTTCACAGTGTGAACTGCCTGATTGGTGTGATGGTGGTGGATTCATCACCAGCATGTGCACCGGGTTCCTGGGGTCATGCCATGATTCAAATATCTTTGACAGGTCCAGCTGGGTGCCCACCTAGAGGGGCATGGTGAACGTGATGGCTGGCTGCTTGGTGAGTATTGTGACAGAGCATATGTAATGTTGGATGTCAATGCCTCCCTACTAAGCATATCATCCCCAACAGATGACAGCGTATATCACCTAAGGTCCTATCTGTTGACACCATATCTGGAGACAACGTGCCAGCCAGAGCAGGTGTACAATGATACCCACAGGAAGACACAGTCCATTGTGGAATGCATCTTTGGCCACCTGAAGATGAGGCTCTGGTGCCCGGACCACACCACTGGCATGATTATGCTTGCCCCTGGAAAGGCATGCAAAGTGTTCACGGTGTGTGCCATTCTCCAGAACATGTGCATGTGACTGCAAAAATCACTGACAGGAAACAAAACCAGAGGACAGCCACCCATGTGATGGGGGTGGCAATGCGGACGTGGGGTTGGGGGAAACACTATTAGGGTGGGATATGCCGCATGCAGTCACACAGGGCACGTTTGCATGCTAGGTGTGTGGGCTATGTGGCAAGGTGATAGGATCATCCCTCTGAGGGCCCATAGGCCATGTGCGTGGCATGCCTGGTGGCACATGGGCACCATGCTATGTTGGATGCATATAGGCCCCACCCCTGTGGTAGTGGTCACTGCCTGTGGTGTTGCATGCCAGTGTGCCCGCCCTGGTGTACCCCACCCACAGGGTAGGTGAACATGGGCCCAGGAGTATTCAGTGGTGTGGGCAGCAGCACATGTATGTGGGTGGGGTGGGCATTACCATGACATGTCCAGTGCCTGGTAGACATCTCTGAGTGTGGTGCATGGTGGGGGGTTTTGGCAATGTGTAAGGTATGGTGCTTGTGCAGACATATAACCACAGCTGCCTGGATGAGACCCTTGGGACCGTTCCTGAGCTGTGCCATGTGTAGGGACTGTGTAGACTGGTCAGGACCATGCACAGTGGCCTTCACTGTCACATGGGTGTACTGGGGGCATGCCAACATGGTGGCCCTATGACTGGCACTTGTAGCCCTGCCTCTCCCTGTGGGCTGGTCCATGGCATCTCTCATGGCACAGTGTTGCCTAGCTGGTGGCATGTCTGAGACCGGCCAGGGGTCACCGGCATGCCCCCAGTACATCCATGCCCTCTGGGGCACTGGGGCATGCACCACCAGTGGCTGCAGCCACTGGTCCTTGTATATGCTGCATGGGCATTGCACCCCTCTCCAGAAGGTCCCCTATTTGGTCTATGCCACAGCGCATTGCACACACCTCCTCTGTTAGTTCACACACTGCCACTGTATTTTCCAGCTGTGCCCAGAATCTCTCCCTCTCATGCTGTTTCAGGTCATGAAAGTAGGTCTGGAGAATAAGTGTGTGGTGTCTGGTGCGGTGTTGTGGCCAGGGGGCAGTGTCCTCATCCCACTTGTGGTCTTCTGGGGCATCTGCTCTGCCAACTTTGCCTATGTGTGTCCCATCCATTGGTCTGTTGTTTTCTCCCAGCTGGGCACGATTCATCTCCACATCCAGTGCATTGCTTCCCTGTGTAGGACCTGTGGGATAGAGGAACAGTGGTCAGTGGCATTTGGCACCCCCATCAGCCCCTCCCTATGTGGAAGATACTTACCCACTGTGGACTGCAGTCCATGTGCCACTGTTGTTGGAGATGATGTCCCATTGGGGTCCCATCCACTGGCTGTTGTGAATGTGGGAACAGTACAGAGTGGCCAGATACATGGTACAGCTGACCATATCCACCTTGGCCCTCCCGCCTGGGTTCCCACATACCTGTCATGGTATCAGTTCCACTCCCCTTGCCATGGTGTGCTACCTCTGTAATTGTCTCTGCCACTGTCTTTTCTATGGGTGACAGCATGAGTGTCCTGGGGGGTGGGCACCACTTGTGGAGGTCATGGTCCTGTTAGTACTGGCCAGCTTGCATTTCACCATGGTCCGGAGGTCACACTACTTGTGTTTGATGACCTGCAGGGTACATGCCTCCAGACAAGTGCCATTGATGGTGGACTGGATTGCCAGCCACAGCCGTGCCTTGGTCTCCGCAAGGGACTTAAGGGTGTCCTCTCCATATACTGTGGCATACTGTGCCCTGATGTCTGTTACTAAGGCCACCACCTGAGGACCCCTGAAGTTGCTTGTGCAGCCCCATGGTGGGGCACCTGTTGCCACCTGTGGCTCCATGATCCCACTGCCCTCTCCCTCCTCTGTGGCCAACCCCTGCAAAGGTGTCCTATTGTCTGTGTCAGCCATTACTGCCAGTTCATTGCACCAGTCTGTCCTGCCCTTGGCCTCTGCCGACTTCGACATACCTGTTCCTCCCTATGCACAGCTGCATTCTTGTACAGGTGTGGGCATGCCTGCATGTTCTGGCCTCTCCTGCCATGCATCAGCATGCACCTGTGGGGTCTACCCCTCATGCCGCCTGTCTGTGCATGTGGTTCTGTGCATGCTGCATGGCATTGCGGGTCCACACAGAGTGTGGCTGTGTGCTACTGCTGTGTCTGCTTTCTGTGCACTTTGCATGCTCTTGAGAATCATGGCCAATGTTCCCAGTTTTACTGAATCACTTTTCTGGAGCAACCAATGTTGGAATGCATCAACAAAGTCACTTAAGCTAGTGCAGGCAAAATGTCTTCCTGTATTACAATAATTTGACTGAATATTTCTACTAGTCTGTGGCTTTTCTAGATAAGCCTGCAACATGTACTTTAGAAACAGGTCAGAGTCTTCCTTGAAAATGGCTATGTGGGGCCAGCATCTGCATCAAAAAGCCCCCAAAAGTCCTTGGTTTTCTTAGGTTCATCACTATCCAAGTCTTCTTCCATGTCACCCAAATGCCCGGCACTGGCATCACGTGAAGTCAGCAATAGAGGAGAAGAAGGAATACGACAAGAAGGCCATGTATACACATTTTTGCTGGTTTCTTCAAGCTGTCTTTTTTGCTCCACCAAAGGTGTACACAACAGTTTTTTTATTTGATAGTTTATGCATCCAGGTAGAATGAATATGTCTTTATTTCTGGTTTACAGTAGTGTTGCCATGTCAGATTGCATGTGTAATCTAATGCAGTCAAAACTGTCTGCAGATTATGTCAGAGACGTCACTGCCATTTCTTTATTGAGAATTACATCCTGCTGCTGCTGCATTACCTCGTGTGAACTGCTGGTGCCACCACCCCCTTCTCCACCATCATTGCTATAATTCATTCCCCACCACCACTGCCACCACAGCTACAGCTACGGGATCACCAGCCTTGCTTTGTTTGGTTGCAGTAGATAATAAATAATGATGTGAGTTACATTCAAGTAGACTCAACAGGAAATTGATGCTGCTAAGCAGTGCTAATTCAGCTCTGAAGTCATTAGTGGCCTATTCATATGGTGACAGAAACTGAACACGATTTTGCAGAACAGACCACTGCACCCTTCACATACAAGGCTCCACTTTATAATTCCATGTCCCAGAACACAAGGTTCTGTTCCATGTCTTTTTATGTCTTTGGTAACTGGGTGGGTACATTTTCAGTCACAACCAGGGCCACAAATTGGCAAAAACAAATACAGGTACAAAAAGTCAGTACAAGATACAATACACACACGCCCAACAAATAGAGGTGAGGTGGGAGAAAGAACAGAGGTTATACTATGACAATGTACAGGCAGGGTAAGCAAGTTATACTATAACATGATGTACATAGGCAAAAACACAGGCGATTAATACAGACGGTGCAATATACAAATGGAGACAGTGTACAAGCTCATGGTCCAAGTTCAAATACAGGTGCAATTCACAATGGCTGTACATGTTCAAAGAAACAGAAATTAGACACAATTCATAGCATCAGTGGGGGTCAAGAAAGAGAAATGGGTAGGGGATAGGCTAGGGGTTATGGGGTGGGGTGTGGTAAGGAAGTACAGAGGTGGGAAAGGGGTCAGGCTGGGGGAGCTGTTAGTGCTGTCTTGCAGCAAGTGCTGCCTGGGTGCTTTAGAGCATAGGGGAGCTGTAGACCTTAACGTCATTGTGCAGGACAGCGACAGCTTGCAGCCATGAGAAGCCAGGCTTTTAGGCTGTGTTTAAAAGTATTGTGGGTGGGGGACAAGGGAACAGACAGGGGAGCTTGTTCCATAGAGAGGGTGCTGTGACTGAGAAAGCTCGATCCTCATGGTGGTGATGATGCGGGGTGCTTCTAACAGAGAGGACAGAGGACGCCCTAAGATTCCTAGGGATCACTCTGCCTGTTAGGAGGGGTGAGTAGGGGGACATATGATGGTTTCAGAGGGAGTTGTCTACTAGACAGCCCATCGCATAATCAAAGTGACCTTGTAGGGTAAGCCACCCTAGTGACTGATAGAGTGAGCAATGGTGGAAACAGTGTAGGACTGGAAGGACGAAACAACAGATAGAGTTGTATGTAGAGTTTAGCCATGAGTACAGGGTGGTGGCTAGGTGAGAGTAGACAGGGGAGCAGTAGACAAGGAGGGGTAGTAGGTTGCCACGAGCAATGGCGAGGCATGCTTCAGCGGATAAGTATTGTTTGTGTCGGTATGTGACACCTAGCTTCTGGTGAATCCTACACACTGTATGGGTGACATGTTCTGAGAAAGAAAGGGAGGGGTCATGGGTAACTCCTAGGTATTAGAAAGATGTGACGTCCATGTGTCTGTCTCCCATATAAAAGACAAAATTCTGCCTTGTGGAATCATCTTTATTTACGCAAAGCTGAGGGGAACTGAGTTTTTGCTGGCAATGATGGAGGAGATCAGCACATTCCAAGGAGCAAAGAAAATTTACATTGATGTTCTGTGCACTATCTAGTCTACACTCGCCATAATGGCAATTGCCTTTCCGCGATCGCCGTTATGACATATAACCCACATGGACTGCTTTACTTTAGATCTGCTGATGACAAGGCTATCTAGCCTTAGGGTAGGAGACACCCTGGAAGATCACGTGCAGGTACAACTCAAGTTAGCCTTTAGGTGAGCCCACAGAGACTTTCTAAGCTGAAGTTGGGAGGAGAAACTACAGACTGCAAGTGGCAGAGTTCCGGAGTATGGGTGCAGGCCTGGTTCCCCATGCGGGTGGATGTTTTGGGCACAGTAAGAAGGGATTTGTCATCAGATCTCAAAGGTAGGACAAGTGGGAGGACTTAAGCTGGAGAGCATTGGAGGTAGGGATGTCAGTCTCAATTATTTTGTCTGTGAAGCAGCCTAGAAAAAAATGATTATTTGTGGGGGATAGCCAACATAGGCAGCTATAGTAGTTGCAGTGATATGTTGCTCTGCTTAGTGATAAGGCAAATCTTCAAATGTTATTATAAGTAGTCTCCCACTTGGCAAACAGTGACTTGGAGGCACTGGGGAAGGACACAAGCCGTAGCTGAGGGAGGTGAGAAAGATACTCTTGGCACAGGCTAGGTGGGCATTGCGTGTTTGGCAGTTTTCCACCCAATATATGAGCACAAGCTTGGTATTTACAGTCCAACAAACATTGTGGATATGAAGGGAGAAGTCAAGGTGCAGCTCAAATGTAATCCCAAGGTATTTAAAGGAGAGTGCCACCTTTTGAAGGTTACAGCAGTGCACTTGATAGACAGGGGGCGGGCCAGTTTCTTAATTTGGCAGGGACCCAAGAAGCATAGTTTGTGTCTTTTTAACATTCATAACTAACTTGTTTTTGATGAACCAGGCTTGAAGTTTGTGAACTTCCTCTATAAGATGGGACCTCATGAGATCTATGGTCATGGAACTGTGGAGAAGCACATGTCATCAGCATACAATGTGGCACTACACTTTGTGACAATGGTAGGAAGGCAGCCTATAAACAGTGAGAAGAGAACAGACCCACGAATTGAGCCCTAGAGGATCCCAAGTTTAACAGGAGATGATTCTGAGATGGAGCCATTGAACTTGACCCTTTTGTTGTCAGTTTGATAGGTAGTGGTTGAGCCAGGTGACAGCATGAAGGAGCAGACCCATGCCCTGCAGTTTGGAACACATGAAACTGTGGTTGACCAAATCAAAGGCTTTGGACAGATCAAAAATACCCCCAGTGAACCGACTCTGATCCATGACAGATTTAATGCCAGTGACCACAGAAGTGACAGCAGTGGTGGTGCTATGGTCCTTATGGAAACTATGTTGGAAGGCAGTATAGCACAGCGGTTTAAGGCTCTGAGCTGCAAACCTGGATTTAAATCCCACAGCCCCCGCTAACATACTGTGTGACCCTGAACAAGTCATTTAATTTCCCTGTGCTCCTAGGTTGCACCTGTAAACAATCTTTCAGCTTAGTGTGTCTCTCCAGGTCAAACAATTGGAAAAAAATGTTGCTCAGATATTCAGATATCATTGCTGTAGAGGTCCTCAGGGTGCTGGTCAGCTGCATCAACTTCAAGTAGTTTGCTGAGGCCGGTGAGCATCACAATGGATCAATAATTTTCAAGACATCTCGTGTCCTCAGCCTAAAGGACAAACAACTGTGGCAAGCTTCCAGCTGTCAGCGAGAGTGCGAGACACAATAGAGAGGATAAAGATGTGCTTAATCACAGTGGTTATGATGACAGCACCGATTCTCAGTAGTTTAGATTCAAGGCCATCATAATCAGCACTCATATGTGGAGAGAGGCTAGCTACGACCATCAGGATGGCATTGGTTTTCACCATCTTGAGGTAAAATGGAGAATGGTGTGAGGAGGAATCAAGGAGGCATGAGCTGCCTGTGGTGTTCTCCACACTAGAGGATGGGATCTAGGAGGTAAAAGCTGTAAAGTCTGTGAATTGCCAGTTAAAAGCATTAGTAATCATCTTTGCATTGCTGCAGTATACTCCTCTTACCAGAATGTCACTTGGATGCTGCTTAGAGGAACAACCTACTAGGCCCATGATGTTTCTTCAGAAAGACCGTGAATCTTTCATAGAAGCAAGTAGAGTTTCACAACAAAAAAACACACTTTTGGCTGTGCAGATCTCATGCTTTCAAATGCCCCCTAGCCTTCTGTACTCATGTAGGTCACACAGGGATCAGGATACCTAATAACAGTACCACTTCCTGTCTCTCTGCTTGAGAAGCTTAAGGAGACCGCTGTGGAGCCATTTTGTTGCACCTTTTACCCTCCTTCTGAGAAAGGGGGATGAGCCTCCTGTAGAGAGACAAAAGCCTTGGTGAAGGTAGCCAGGGCAGTGTTGACAGAGGTGAAGGCATACTGTAGACACAGGACCAGTAGGTGTTTGCAAGGTCTGAGAGGAAGAGCCCTGGGTCAAACTTCAAGTAATCACTGAGGCTTGTGAGTCTGAGTGACACTTTAGGGAGATTTATTTTCCAGATGCAGTAGATTGAGAAGTGTAATGCACATTGCCCCATCACTGCCTCCTTCAGAAATGTCACTATCTGCATGCTCACTGCCTCATAGATACTGGGGATAATATGCCTAGAAAATATGAAGTATCATGGTATGATGCATTTAACTTCACTTCAGAGACCAGTCTTTGCAAATTCATTTTTTCTGTGATGTAGAATGGCTTATGATTTGCAAAGCCTGGAGAACCACAGGAAGTTTAGAGACAGTGAAGATAATTAGTGATATGTGAGATACACTTTTAAATGCATTACATGAGGATGTACAGTACGCATAATACTTTAAAATGCTATATATACTGTATAATCATTAAACATGCTGGAGTATAACTAAAATTCAGCAAAAGTTGAAAAGGGTTTGGAAATAAAGTTTAAAAAAGTCATGAATTTCTAAATGTATTTTACAAATATTGATACAGCTTCAATAAACTGCTATGTCAAGGTACACATGCAATAGATCAGAAGTGTTCATGTACTGAAATAGAGCTTTTATCATTTAAAACTATATTATGAAAATGTACTGATAAACAGTCATGCTAAACATTCATATAGCAATATATGAAGCCTGTAAAGATTCAGTGTATCAATATTGCTCTAATTACAAGCTTTACTCAAAAATAAATAAAAAAAAAAACAAACCCTTCGGTTCCAGAACTCTCTACTTTTGAACAAATTAACTCTAGAGGGTGCTAACTATGTAACCTTTAGGGACAGAAACTTAATTTTTATAAGGGAATGCCCGGAGTCACAACAATACCAACATGTAATAGCACAGGTAGTATTTGTTTCGTGTGTTCATGCCAAGATTTATTGATAATTTGAAACTAAAATATGTATTAATAGAAGTTAATCATAAAACTTGTATATATCAATATTAGACTGTATGAACAATGTAACAGATGGTATTAAGTTCCAAGCCACTCCAGTTCCAGAGTTATCTCCTTTTGGGCAAATAGAGCCCGATTCTGAAAAAGCCCTTAGATCACCACAATTTTCTGGCTATCTAGGACTGCAGCACACTCCTGGTGTGTCAGGGACCATGTGCTTGATTCCATAAAATTGGAGGGTCCCTGCACCAAACACCCAGGAATTGCCACAAAGCCGGGCTAGCACTGAATGCTAGACGCACCTGCATTCCTGCATGGATCCACCCCACCACCACTAGGTGCAAGACAGGAATCAATGCCAGGAGGGATCCTGGGGCAGAAGTGGCACAGGGGATGCCATAGGGAGTGTTCGGGAGCAGGTGGGTTGCCAGGGGGATGATCAGGCACCTGATCGGGGTGCCCTTGTTAGCGCCAGTCATGTAATGGTGTCTGCTGTGCTGTATTTGAACAGTATCCCCTCCCCAGATGGCCAATCACCACCTGGCATACCGACATGCTCTCCAATACCTCTACAGTACTCCTCTATCCCTTTTGCTCCTGGACCCCACAGACAGAGCCCCTGCCAGCTCCTCATCTTGAGGAGCAGTGGTACTAGGGGTGTAGATCGCTTCCTGGCTGGTCTAATGTCACCCCCTTACTACAGTCACAGTGGGGCTTTCGGAATCCCATTGAAGAGGATATTGAAGCTCTGCCATGGTGCAAGCCCCTTGCAAACTGGTGTACTCTGATGCTGGTCACAAAGGTGGCAGAGTGCCCCTTTGCTGCACTGGCATCCCAGTCCAGGGCAGACCATGTTCCAGAATAGGGATCGTCGCAATTTATGACACAAGGTTCATATTACGTCACTGTTGTCTGGCACAAGTTCCTTGCATCGGTTGGAGTGCATTTGGACTTGGGCTCATTATTTTAGAAAAGATTAACTTTATCACTTTTAAGGGATAGAATCTTGTGGTGGTAACACAGTGTTCACATATTGATATGATGGCTTATGAATAATTGTGAACTATATTATGAAAATGTGTCAATACATATTACTAAAAAATCTTTTATGTATCAATAAATGAAACTATATAGACAGTTTAGCAATATTGCTCTAATTACAAGCTTTCATTTAACAAGAAAACATAGGTTCTAGCTCCTCCAGTTCCTGAATTATATTCTTTTGAAGAATTATTTTTAGAAGGTTTTCACTTTGAAGCCACTAGAGATAGAAATGTATTTTTTTTATGAATGTTTGTCCTCAGGGCAATATTGATATGTGATGGTTATATAGTATTCATGTCTTTACATACAGCTTTATTGATTATATCATACAACAGCATACTGTAGTAACACTAAAACTAAAAAATGATGTTCCTAGTTTCTCCGGTTCCAGAGTTATCTCCTTTTGAATTCATTAGCTTTATAAAATGACAACTTCAGAATCATTAAGGATAGAAACTTTATTTGTTTTTATTTTTTTAATAGAACCTTTGAGTCAGAGCAATATCAATATGAGATAATTACACATGGTGCATGTACTGATGTAAAGCTATAGTAGTAGATGTAAACTATATTATGGAAATATTTTAATAAAAGTTTATAATAAAACTCTCATATATGGGATACACAAAGGCTGTGGGCAGGATTCATGAACTGTTCAGGAGCAAAGTCCCACTCCGCAACTCCACTGAAATCGCACGCCGCAGTGGTGCTTGCGATTCACAGCCACAGCAGTTGCGGAGGGTGTTATGGCTGCTCCCACCGGTCGTAGCAACTCTCCGCAGTTGCAGCAATCCCTCTAGTAACACCACCCACAAGCTGCCATAAACCATGGAGCCAGTCATAATCTATCTCCACCTTTGTGAATACCCACCACTATGGGACCCCTGTGGCTCCGCAAGTGGCCACCCTTTGGCGCCAAAGTTTTGCTGCAGCTGCGGGACCTTCACGGGGTTTATGAATCCTGCCTGCATGTTTTGTCACCCTCAGTAACACAAATCATATATTATGTTGTGACACTCTAAATGTTTGACAACAGGCATAGAAACATAGGGATAGATTTCCAAATTGCAATGCAGGGCTTGGGCCAAGTCCTCCATCAAACCCGTTTTTTTTTGGCACAGCTGGGCCAAACTCCTTTGCAGCAACTGCGCCTGATTTTAGTAGGTTGGCACAGTTGTGACACTTAACCCGATTTATGGCAGCTTGCTCTATTTGATGCAAGCCCCATAAAAAGGGTACCCAGGACTGGCAAAAGCTAGACCAGAAAAAGGTGGGCTAACATGCAGCATCTGGCACACAGGATGGAAAATCCTGATCGCAGGCCAGGAGAATGCTACAAACCACATGCACCATACATTTAGTGCACTCAGGGCTTGTGTCATTCTGAGCCTTCAGAAAATCTGTCCCATAGCATTTGTCTGCAGAAAAGGACTGCTTGGCCAACCCAGTCTGCCCAGATGTTCCCTGCCTAATCTGCCACCACAGACCCAATCTGGTCTCTGCTGACCTTCCTCCCTTACTTCTTTTCTAATATCCCCTATGTCTATCACACACATGCTGTAAGTCCCCCACTGTTTCAGCCTCCACCACTTCTGCTGGCAGTCTATTCCATGCATCTACCACCCTTGTGTTGGTGTCTTATCTGTTTCTACTGGTACTGTGTGTGGGGGGGTTCCATGTTTGCCTTCTCATGAAAACTCAGCACCAGTTTAGTTACCCTCCACTGGACAAGCTCCACTCTGTCTATGTCCTTTCTGATGTGTGGTATCCAAAACTGGACACAGTACTGGAGGTGTAATCTCACTAGTAAGCGATACAGTGGCAACAACTCCTCCGTCCTCCCGCTTGGGATACCCCTCCCCATGCACCCCAGCATCCTACTAGTCCTACCCACTGTCTTGCTACACTGACCTGCCACCTTGAGGTCCTCAGATATGATAACCCCAAGGTCCCTTCCTGTCTGAAGACTGTCAGTATCTACCCCATCGCATACTCAGCTCATGTGTCCCTATGTCCCAGGTGCCCGATTTTACACTTTTTGTCATTAAACCCCAACTGCTATGCGTTGACCACTCATTAAATTTCCCCAAATCTCTGCACATTCATTATGCCCTCTCCTGAGTTCCCACACAATTGCAGGTTTTGGTATCATCTGGAAAAAGGCATACCTTCCCTTCCAGTTCTTCTTCAATGTCTCCTATGAAGACATTGAAGAGGACAGATACCAGTACCAAACCCTGTGGTACCCTGCTGGTCACTGTCCAATCATTGCTGCTAACCATCACCCTTTGTCTCCAATCTGTGAACCAGTTTCTAACCCAAGTTATCACTTTGGGCCTCACTCCTAGGCTGTTCAACAACTTTATCAGCCTATGTGCAGCAGAATATTGAAGTCCTTGCTGAAGTCCAAATAGGCCAGTCTACTGCTCTCTCCTGATTTATTTCCCTGGTCACCCAATCAAAGAAATCTATCAAATTAATTTGGCATGACCTTCCCTCCATTAATCTGTTCTGTCTGTGGTCTTGCAATCCATTGGATTCAATATACTCTTCCAGTCTTTCCTTCAGAAGGATTTCCATTAATTTGCCCACCATTGAAGTTAGACTGACCAGCCTATAGTTTCTAGACTCCTCCCTGCTGCCAGTCTTATATAAAGGGCTCTCATCAGCTCTGTTTCAGTCCTCTGGGACCATGCCTGTTTCCCAGTGAGCTGTTGTGCAAGACTGTCAGTGGAGAAACTAGCATATTCCTGAGTTCTTTTACATAGAAACATAGAATTTGATGGCAGATAAGGACCACTTGCCCCATCCAGTCTGCCCATTTCTCTTTACCTACAATTTTACTGGTGTCTGTGCCCAATCTACTGCTCTTTCTCCTACCCCCCCCTTCCTTTCCACTATGATTCCCTCATGCTTATCCCATGAATTCTTGAACACCCCCACTGTTTGCATCCCTACCACCTCTGGTGGAAGGCTGTTGCAGGAATTCACAACTCTTTCTGTGAAGAAGAAGTTTCTCACATCTCTCCTCAATCTACCCCCCCTCCAGCTTCATAGTATGTCCCCTTGTTCCAGGGTGTACATATTGAAGTCCTTTAGTCTCTACTCATAGAGCTTTTATTGCAGACCCTGCACCATTTTAGTTGACCTACTCTGGACTGCCTCCATTCTGTCTATGTCTTTCCAGAGATGTGTTCTCCAGAACTGGATACAGTACTCTGTGTGGCATCTTTCTAGCAAACACCACCTCCCTCTTTCTGCTGGTGATACCCCTTACTTGCACCCCAGCATTCCACTAACCCTCCTTGTCACACTGCCTAGTCACCTTTAGGTCATCTGATATGGTTACTGCAGATCTCTTTCCTGCTTGGTGGTTGTCAATACCACTCCATCCATTTTGTACTCTGCCCCTTGGTCTCCGTGCTGTAAGTGCATTATTTTGTACTGTTTAAGATTGAAACCCAGCTGCCATAATTTTGGCTACTCCTCTAGTTTCTCTGGACTCTGCTCATCCTTTCCATCCATCCAGAGTGTCCACCCTATTGCAGATTTTGGTGTCATCCACAGAGAGGCAGACATTCCCTTTCAGCTACTCTGCAATGCCAATTATAAAGACATTAAAGAGGTCCCAGCACTGATCTCTGATGCACCCCATTGATCACCCTCCCTTCATCTGAGTGACTTCTGTTTATCACTACCCTCTGTCACCCATCACCTAACAAATTTCTTATCCAGTTTTCCACCTTTGGACCACTCCTAAGCTACCCAGCTTGCTTACTAGTCTCCTATGTGAAACAGTGTCAAAAGCCTTACTGAAATATTGGTAAGCCATGTCCACCACTCAAACCTGATCTAAATCCTTTGTCAAACAAAGAAATCTATCAGATTCATTTGACATGACCTTCCCCCTGTGAAACCATGGTGCCTTGCGTTTTGTAACCCATTGGATTCAAGATATTCCACAAGTCTTTCCTTCAGCAGTGATGCCATTAACTTTCCCACCACTGATGTCAGGCTAACTGGCCTATAATTGCCAGCCTCCTCCCTGCTACCACTTTTGTGTAGTGGGACTACATTCACCCTCCTCCAGTTCTCTGGAACGGCTCCTGTTTCCAGATTAGCAAGTCCCTTCAGGACACTCACCTTCAAAAAAGGACTAGTGTCCACTTCCCACCCTCCAAAGCTTTTGTTACTGTTTTGTGGCCCCTCTCCTTTTCCTCCCTCTGTGAAAACTGAACAAAAGTATTTCTTCAGGATGTCTGCCTTTTCCTGGTCTCCCTCTGCTCAGTCTCCCCTCTCCTTTTTAACCTTACAGTCCTAGCCATGGTCTTCCTCTTTTCACTTACATACCTAATAAATGCCTTGTCCCTACCCTTACAGAAATATAAGTGTGCTGTGTACATGCAGAATGCATGCCACATGCTTAATTGTGCAATGTTTGCATGCGGTTCGCATACACAAAGTGAACCTAAGTGAACCAGTTCTAAAAAGCAAATCAGGTTCGCATGCTGCAAGCTTGACATGTGTGCAGCAGATAAGCTGGTGTGAGCATCTTCTAAAAAAATACATCAGGTTCACGTGTTGCACTCTTGAATTGAGTGCAGCAGATAAGCTGGTGTGAACATCATTTAAACATCACATCAGATTCCCATGCTGCACGCTTGCCAGGTGGACAGCAGCTACACTGGTGCAAATCTCATTTAAAAAATGCATCAGTTTCTATTTCTTACACTACTGCCAGCAATTAGAGCTATTAAAATACATTTTTAGTTGAATTCCCATAAAAATTAGGTAAACTTATTAACTCTAATCCTTTTGCAAGTTGTTTAATGGCTTTTGATTTTTGTCATTAAATTGCCATTAATTTGTAAAGTATTGTTTGCTTACTGCAGTAAATGCCTAGAATATATCCAGCCAACATCCCCCATTCCAGATGTACGAAGAGGTACATCTGTGTTGTGAAGTCTATTCTTTTTGTTTTGGACCATGCAAATCCCTTATGAATATTTAGTGCTACAAATGTGTTTCTCCATGACTGTTTCATCTCACTTACTTTCCCTTTGTCATTCTGTATAGAGCACATATGCTATGGCCATGCTCAGCACTCTGTGTGCTGGGTAGGATCTTGGAAGTGGTATTTTTTTTATTTTTTTTATTTTTATTCTGTCCTTTGGTAACCAGGTAAGGGAGGCACAGGTGCCTGTTTTCAGTGGAGACCTGGGAGCACTGGGGAGGTTAAGTGACTACAGTAGCTCAGGGTCACACGGTATGCAAGAGGAGGCTGTGGGAATCAAACCCTCGTCTTTCTGCTGGATGTTCCAGGCTCATTCACAGCTTGTTACCTCTAGGCTATACTGCCAATCCCAAGCATGCACCATACCTCACATTTTGTCACTGAAATGAGGGAGATGGGCATTCAAAATGAGGGACACTAATCCACATGATGATCAGGACACATCATGAAACAATGGAGATACAGTACCTCAGAACACAACAGAAACCAATGAATTAGAACCTGAGAATGAATTTCTACCATAAATAGGGTTGCCATTTAGTTAGGGCAGAGGGGGGCAGTTGCCCCCCCCCCCATATTTGTGCCTAGGTTGTTCTTATGGTGTGGCAATAATGGTATTCAATTTGGATTTAATCTTTTGCACACTAAGTGCCCACCTGTGTGTGCTCATGCTGCAGGTACTCTCCAGACTCAACTGTATCTGTATTGTGTTGTCCACTCTCTCCACTTACTATATTAGGGGTGGCACAATCACATGTGATGTAGATGAGCTCCAACCAAGAAAGAACATATGAGTCTTGCAAGTACGACACTGTCCTTCCTGCCACAGAGTAGACAGACTGCACACTGCAGCTTGCAGGAGTCAGTTAGCACTGAACTCTCAATAACAGTGTTGTAGCAGCATATTTTTGTTGAACTACTCTTAGTGAGTCACTGTCTTCCCTGGTGGTTGAAGGGGCAGAGGGTAAGCTAGAAGCTAACTCAAGACTAGGCTACCTACTTACTCTGCTAGGCTTGCATTGCAAAAAAAATAGCACAGACCACCATGGCAGCAAGCTAGGCTTAGCAGCAGTGGTGACAGTGGTGTGGGTGGCCTTCATAGGCCTTGACCAGTGCAGTGTGATAGCAGCCACAGCAGCATCCAAGCAAGAAGCAAGCTACCCAGGTTGGGTGGGTTCGGTTGGTGAGGTGACTTGGCCGTGGACCACACTGGGGAACTGTAATGGTCGATTCTAGCATTCAGCTTCTGGCAGAAGAAGAGAGGGGGAGCGGACTGAAAACTGGGCTGTTGGCACACTGTGCAAGGCTGCAAGTTGTGACCATGTGGCCGGGTAAATAAAAGTAAATAATATTTTTATAGGGGGATTGGGGAAGGAGGAAGGACTGAAATATTGATGTGTTTTTCATGTTTCTTCACCTTTGGGCAGCTTCATGACCCATAGGGGATGGGTACTGAATGGAAAGGAGTTGAGGAGAAAAAATTTGGCAAAGTTCTTTTTGAGGGGGGCAGAACTTCAGCCATGAAAAAATTGATTAGTAACTGGGTGGGTTTAAGTCCAAATCTGATGCACTGCTCTGGGGTATATACAGATGAATCTTATAAATTTGAATTTTTCCTGATTTGCATATCACTTTACAGTGAAAACAAATACGTTGTACCTTTTAGAGATGTTGCAGACACTCTAGAGCTGTCCCTTGCTTTCATAGACAGTTGAGCAGTATGGTATGCACAGACAACTGGAGCCCCAAAATAGTCAGGCTTATGCCCCTTCCCCAGTGAAGCTGACATCCACATCCCCACGCTCAAACACATTATGACAAAGGGCAAGGGAGACTGCAAGGTGTGTGCCATTGAAATGAATTGGAGTATGTTTTTATTACTATTTTATACATTATTGATGGAGAGTTGGACATTAATGAAGGCCACCGCTTGGCTAACAAGGGCCTTGTTAGCAGAACAATGGCCTTCATTATTCTCCAACTCATCATCATAACGTATAAAATAGTAATAAAAAAGAACTCCATTCATTTCAAGGTGGTACACCTCAACACTCTAACCCATGGGCATCATCTCTTAAAGACTTCTTCCTCTGGCTCCCTATAGCACTCAAGTGAGATACTTTTTACTTAGATCTGTACTTGGTGGGTTGTCTGTAGCAGCATGGCCATACATGCTGCAGTGTGTGTGTGTGTGTGTGTGTGTGTGTATGTGTGTGTGTGTGTGTGTGTGTGTGTGCAAGGTGGAGGGGGGACTGGTCATGTGGGAGTATATCAAGTAACTGCTACTTTTGTGTTTGCACCTTAAAATATGTTTTCGTGGAAGCATTCAAAACTATGGAGAGAAAATTGTAGGAGTACAGGCCAGATGGAAGTAATTAAGTGGTTTTGTGGGTAAGTGTGTGTATTGAGGGTGGGAAAAACCACATGTTTCCATTGGTATGTGTGCTGTGGTTTAACTGTGAAACTGAGATGAGGGACAGAAGAAAACTGAAAAGTATAACATTGGCTACAAGCGTGCAAGATACGTACAGATATATTCAGACATGTATTGAAGTACAAGCAAGCCATACATGTGCAGACAGTATGGCTTAGTGGCTGAAGGCACTGAACTGCAAGCCATGAGACTTGGAGGTATGAAGACCTGGGTTTGAATCTCGTCAATCCTGACTTGTGTATGGTGTGATCCTGAGCAAGTCACTTAACTTTTACATGTGCAGTTATCAGTGACCACTTGCTTTTTGCACGCATGCCACATGCATGCATTCTTTTCCAATTTAACTTAAAAGTCATGCTTTCCACACTTGCTTGCTGCACGCATGCCATATTCATGCAATTGTTACCAATTTAACATTTAAATCATACTTGCAGCATGCATATCACTTGAGTAGTTTTATGTGTGCAGCATGAAAACACTTCACATAATTATTTCTGTAAGGGTTTCGCTACTTTCTGGGTTAGTCTCTCTTCCCGTCTTCTATGTTAGTACCCTAGAGTGTATCTCATATAATCCCACAGAATTCTTCTCCTTTAGGTTTGCAAGTCCCTTCAGGATTCTGTACTCTTAAAATGGACGTGTGTTCACCCCCCTCAGTCCTGCTTCTCCCTGGTGGTCCATTCTCCTCTTCATCCACTGTGAAGACTGAGTAGAAGTGCCTGTTTAGAAAGTCAGCTTTTTCTGCAAAGTCTCCCTCTTCAGACCTTCTAATCCTAACTATCCCTCCCCTTGCTTCCCTTTTCCCATTTATGTATCTGAAGAAAGTCTTATCCCTCTAGCCCCCTTTGGCAATCATGTCATCTGTCTGCATCTTTACTTTCCTCATCACTATGCCTGCTTCCTCCTCTTTTACTTGGTACACCTCCCTGTCCTCCTCCTTCTGTATTTCCTTATACCTTTTGAATGTCACCCCTTTTTCCTTCACCACCTTTGGCACTTCCTTAAGAACCATAAAATCATTTTTTTCTTCTGCTTTTAACATGCTAAAATGCCAGCAGAATAGGCCTAATGGTCTTTCGTGTCTGCTCATTTGGTCAGCCCCCACCCTGGGTGCTGACCTTGCTGTCCCCCTCGCCTTCTCTGGCTTCTCCCTTCCCAGTTCCGGATATTCTTGCTGCATTGGATTTTGCTTCCTGAACCCTTCCCCTGTACCTGTCCCACCCCCTCTTGAACCCCTCCACTGTCTCTGCCTCCACCAGCCCCCTAGGTAGTGCATTCCATGGCTCTACCACCCTCTCAGTGAAGTAGCACCTCCTCCTTTCTCCCCTGAATCTTTCCCCCTCCAGCTTCCACCCATGCCCTCTAGTGGCCCCCTCCTCCTTCCTTCTTTTCCTCCTCCTTCCTTCCTTTTACTCACTTCCTTCTTGTAGAGGTTGGTTGCTTTTATTATGCCTCCATTATTTTTCTGCACTGTGCCTCTATCTCTCCCTGGCAACTCCCCCTCCAAGGTTGTTTCTGGGGCAGTCTTCCATTTCACTAAAATCCTCCCTCCTAAAATCCAGGACACTCATCCTCATGCATTCTATATGGTAATCACTGGCACCTAACAGACTGTCCACTATGATGTTTGCTATGGTGTCCCTGTTTGTAAGCACCAGATCCAGTACTGCTCTTTCCCTAGTGGGTTGTTTGACTAGGTGCATGAGAAAAGCCCCTTTTGTGGAGTCAAGAATGACTCTAATCTTTGCCAGAGTCACAGTGGAAAGGCTCCAGTCCATGTCTGGCAGATTGCGGTAGACTGCTATCAGCACCTCCCTGTACTTGCCATTCTAATAATGGCTTCGCAAACTGCCTTATCTACAGTAACTCCTCTCCCTGTGCTAGAGGTCTGTACACATTTTATAGGAATTGTATGAGTGTTGGAGGAATACATATTTATTTGGTGTGTGTGTGTATGCAAGGGATTGTGGGGTTTCTGGGTGGCTTGCTATATGGGAACATATGGAAGAGCTTTTTATTTTATTATTCAGTGTGGGTTTGGGGTTGTGGGTGTTATTAGGGGTACCTAAGTTATTAGCTTAGGAGCATCTAAATGTGTGTTGAGTATGGACCCCCCCATGGTTTAGCTAATCCTTCTTCTGGCTTCAAGACCTGTGCCTCTTTCATGACCCCACTTGCCCAGTGCAGTATATCATCATTGCAGGGAGGTGAGTATTGAGAAGAGGCATAGCGGTTTGGACATCAGGTGTGGGGGTGATAATGGGGGGTATTATTGGGACGATGAGGACCTGGCAATGACCGGGGTGAAATGAGACCTACAGTGAGACCAGACATGTTGGGTTCCCATACCAAGGGCTTCCACCAGACTGAGTGGGCAGTTAGCTGTTAGGCCAGCTGCTTTGCTCAGTCCCTTCTGGGCCTGTTTTGCAATGTGAGATCAATGAGGAACAAGACTGCCATTATGGTAAATTTGTTTCTGGTTTCTTGGTTGATCTGGCTTGCATCACAGAGACCTGCATGAGAGATGATGCTGGTCTAGTCTTGGAGGCAGTGGTTTCAGCCAGATTCTTCATGGTACACTGCCCACAGAGAGACCATGGGGGGGGTGGTCATCTGTTTCAGTTCTGATTTGAACCTCACCATGCACCCAGTGGGTAATACCTCATTGTTTCAATCCATGGTTATGCATGGGGGTCCAGGTGCAGCTTGCAGGATTCTCCTTGAGTACTGGCCTCCTGGGTGCAAGGGGAGTTCCTACAGGAAATAGCTGACTTCATCACCAACAAGGTGTTGGAATCATCCAGATGGATTGTTCTGGGTGATTTTAATGCCTGGGTCGATGATGAGTTCTCACATTTTGGGCATAATTTCCTCAAGTTGATGGAATTGCTGGGCTTTGCACAAGTGTCTACTTCTGTGACCCACCAATATGGGTGTGCCTTGGAATTAATTTTCTCCCTGGATCTGGAGATTTGCATCCTCAAGATTGATCCAGTTCCCTGGTCAGATCACTGCATGGTGAAGTTCTCCTACAGGGCTCCCCTTTACTCCACTTCCTTCAGAGATGGTTCATTACTGCCCTTTAAGAGGTCTTCAGCCAGAAGGGCTACAGGCAGTATTATACATGTCAGAGTTGTTGGCAGCTTGTGAGATGGGTTCAGAGGACATGGTGGGGGCCTATAGAGGGTCATCACCTTACCCTTTGACTCCACAGGCCCCTCTCATGGGTGCAACAAAAACACACCAGCACCTGGACCTGAACCCAGTACCCTGCCGGCTGATGCTGGCAACCCACCCACCACACCATGGGGTCATCTCGGCAACCCATTGTGGCACCACCCCTCACATCCCTTGCTGTTCGTGCCCACTTCTCCCCTGCGCACGTACGTATAGTGACCTCCTGTGACTATAGTCGCCCCCATCCGGCCACCCTACCCTCCCGTAGCCATCCCTGAAATGCTCTGTGGAGTGGGTCACCGTTATTGTAGGTGCCAATTTCCCAGCGATTTTATCACAGGATACCCCAGGTATCTGTAGCAGTAGTGGATTTTACCTTCTAAGGAATATCAGCTAGATTAAGTCCCTTATCCCCCAAGGACCTGCCCACACTACTACATGTATTTGTGACATCCAGGCTGGATTACTGCAATGTGCTCTACCTCAGGGTCAGTGAAGGAACCCTATGACACTTGCAATTGCTGCAGAATGCAGCTTCCAGGTTGCTGACTGGCCTTTCGAGACCATGTCTTGTAACTCCAGTTCTGCAGAAGCTGCACTGGGGTTGTCAGTGAAGTGGCATGTTCTCTTCAAGGTTGATCCACTAACCTAAAAGGCCCTACATCAGTTGGGCCCTAGCAACCTGTTGGAACTCCTTAATCCTCACTGGCTCTCACATCCTCTCCATTCCTTCAAGATGGAGCTGATCATTCCCTAGGGCCAGGCTCAGATCCTCAGGGTATTGAACATTTGAGAGAGCTGGCGCTTCACTATGGGTCACTCTACCCAGGGTATGAAGGGAAACCCCCCTCGGTGGGGACTTTCAAAAGGGGATTAAACCCAACCTTTTTATACAGGTATTTGTAGACTGGTGAAGTCTTGTGTGATATCTTCTCCACCAAAAAATGGTGCTATTTTATATTTCATATTTATTTTATTTATTTATATTTTTAGATAAATATCTATCGATAGTTATTATGTGGAACTTAATTTTACTACTGTTCATTTTTTCTGTAATTCAATGTTATGTTCTGTTTGTATGGTGCCCTCAGTGTACAGGGAAGGGTGCCCTCAAAATAAAGACACTAGTGTATTACTGCTATACTGTCATGTTACATATAGTGGCTCTAGAATCTGTCTCCAGAATTACCTACTGCACCTCCAGCCATTTCTTTTCCTCTGGTTGCCTGTATCTTTGTGGCCTTGATTTCCTTCCTCACATACCTTACTACCCATCCTCCCCTCCTCTTCACCCTGTCTCTCCTAAATGGAGAGTAGCCTAGTATGGCCATGTCCCAGTCATGGTGATCAGTGCACCGTGACTCTGTTATTGCCACTAATTCCACATTAATCTCCCTCATGATGGCTTCAAGGTCTGGAATTTCATTTCCAAGACTCGTTGCATTTGTGTACGTAGCTCTACACACCTTCTTCCTCCCACCTACTGCCCTACTCTCCCTCCTATTACTGCCAATGTTGTTCCTTGAAGCCCCCATGACTCACACCTTCCCTTTGTATGTACACTATTCCTTGTTTCCTTCAGTTCTCTACCATCTATTACCTGAAATATAGCCCCCATTTTCTTTTATTATAGCCCCCTTCCTCACCTTTCTGTGTTCCTTACCTAGGGGAGTTTTCTCCCATCAATTTCTCCCTCCCTGATGCTTCTCCATTTGAGGGAAATTATTGCCTCTCTAGCTCAGCCATTGATGAGACAGGAAGCTTGGGACTAGCACTGAGACATCCCAGAAGCAAGGAGGACATTCAGTCCATTCTAATTGGCATCTCAGAGGAGACAAGTATGCTAAGAGTAATAAGCAGACGTCTGGCTCCGATTCAGACAGACAAGTTGTTGTTTGGTGGGAAGAACATGCTGATGTTCCATTTGAACTGAAGATTCATTTATTATTGAAAGATTGTTGTCTGCAGAGAGTGTCCATGGACTGCTGCTGGAGTTTAGAGTTAGTGTGACTGAGGAAAGGGTGAGATCGGTGAGCTTTGGCTTTGGTTGCCTTGGTACCCCAATCAAGAGTATTCCCCTAGGTAGAAGCAGGGGCACACACTAGTCTAGGCCTCCCTTGGAACTCAACATGCTACCATGTTGCTTCAACTGTGGCTGAGAACTGCCCAGAGAGCAAGAGCTGACCCAAACAGCACTAGAGTTTGCTGCTACATCACTGGTGCTGGGCCCTACCTGAAGCACATCCAGTCCACTGGAGAGCCACTCCTGTGTTCTCACCCAGCCAAGAATTCCATGGTCATACAGATATGTGAGTTCTAGCCTAGTCAGACAGACTTTAAAGACACTAGCAAGCCCAGTGGCATGCAGGGCTGAGGCACAGAGCACCTTACCTGCCACCACTCTGGCAACCTGGGTTCAAGATTGGCCTCAGGTTGCTGGGGGCCTGCTGTTGGGGAGAGAGGATTGAGCATTTGATGGACTGCTTTCCTCACCAAGGGAGGGATGGCATGTTGGCTGCACTAAAAGACTGCCACTATGTGGAGGCATGGAGGCAGTGTGAGATGGGAGCAGCACAATTGGATGGAGCTGCAGGGCTCTGCAGAGCATGCATGCCTCCACACGCACACACCGATGTGCATGCCCCATATAGAGTAAGGGAAAAAACAGGAGGAACAAAGAGGATGGGGCAGGTGTATATGACACCTTGATTGACAGTCCTCCACTCACGCCACTACCAAGACCCTGCTAACCCAGATCTGGATGTGAGATTCCTGCGGGGGAGGGAGGTTGTCCCCCCTTTCAGGCAATGCGTGGGGTGCAATCCATGAGGGAACAAGAATTGTACTAGGTAAGTCCTGAGGAAGTGGTCATCAGTGCGGCAGGAAGGGGCAGGACATATGGGAGTCTAGCTCACCTTGGCCCTGGAGTACACAAACTTGATTAAAAAAAGTCACTTGCAAGCCCAAGTTTAAAGTTTCACAGATTACAAATCAAAAAGGTAATATCAAATGCCTGCTGAAAATAGGAAACAGTGTTAGAATCAATGCTGATTTTAACTTTTTTTTCTGTTTTCAGAGTGCATTTAATATTACATTGTTGTTTTGTTTTCAGCCCACATGCTGATGCAGCACCTTATTGTTTTGTTCTTCCAGTTAGATTAGAATCTACTGTGCTATATTATAACATTTCCTTTTGAATTACAATTTTCTATGGTTTTATTATTTGCCCTCAAAAGTCACTCCAGTGGAGATTAGTGTTGCAAACTTGCAGTAAGCAGTTAAGTGCACTAGTGTAAGATCCCAGGCAGCACATCATCAGGCATGCAACCTTAAATTAGTCTGATTATTCAGAAATGTTTTAGAACTGCAGTAATTATCTTGAAAGTAAAGTCCTCATCTGGGGCTGTCCCGTGCTGTGCGACTGTATAATTGTGGGCAATGGGGCTAATAATACAGTTAGCAGAAGGTTCCCTTTTGTGGTTTGGGGTAGGACTTTATTCCTGTGAGAGGGGCCTGAACCATTGACAATTATTAAATACTGCATATTTCCTAATTATCCTTTTCACCTGCAGGACTAGTTGCAGCTGTTAAAGTCCTGTTGTTAGTTTTGCAATCTATGTGTGCATTATAAGTGATCATATTATTAGTGACATACAAAATTATGTTTCTGATAAATTTAAGTTTTGCAGTTGGTGGGTCTCAGTGGAGAGAGTCGCTCATAAACTGTGGGGAAGTTGTTTGTTACTGCTTCCCAGGGAGTGGTACCACACTCTTGCCTAGCCCACTTGTCTTTCTCTGGGTGAAAGCACTGTGCTGTTTTTTTAACCCCCAGCACAAACATTACAATCTGATGAGTCTAATGATCCAAGGCCCCTCAGCCTTGTTTGGAGTCCCTATGGGGACAAGACAGGGGTACTAACCATGAGTAACATCCTAACAGCTGCACAATTAACCAGTTACATGCATGTCGAAAGCATTTTCCATGCGCACTGTATAACAAAGCACTTTCCAAGACTTGGGACTAGCAGAACAGTAACTGCAAACATGTAGCAGTAGCCATTCACTAATCATTCCACTAATCGAAATCCAAACACAATCATGAAAAACTGCTTGAACTGGTTTGAAATGATCTTGGGGAAGTCCAAGGCACTCATGCACTTCACAGGGTTGGTTGATGATCTTGGTGAAATTGTGAACATGCCTACAAATAGCTTGGGCTGTCATCATAGTATTACCTACTTTAATACTACACCTAAAGCTTGTGACTAACATATTACGTATGTGAACGTAGCCGTAGATGCCTTTACTTCTCTAACCATATATATACAATTGTTCATCACAAACAAAATGCATGTTATTGCCCTTAGTTGGTTAGGAGGTGGTTAAGAACCTGCAAAAAGACCTACAGAGGATGGAAAGATGGTCCAGTGTCTGGCAGCTGAAATTCAATGCAAAGAAATGTAAAGTAATGCATTTGGGTAAAGGGAACCCAAGGACAGAGTACCACCTCAACAGAGTCCAGCTCATCGTGACACAGGAAGAACAGGACCTATGTGTCATCGTAAGCAGCACCCTTGAACAGACAAGCCAATGCAACAAAGCTTGTAGTAAGGCCAACAAAATGCTGAGGTGCATAGGGAGGGGATTTGACAGCAGGAGGAAGGAGGTAATACTACCACTCTTACCACTCGACAGGTCTCTGGTAAGGCACCATCTGGAGTACTGTGTCCAGTTTTGGAGTCCACATCTGAAAAAGGATATAAACATGTTGGAGACTGTTCAGAGAAGAGTGCTCAAAATGATCCAGGGCCTTCATGGGCACTCATACGAGGAGCATCTGGAAGCATAACTATGTTCTCCTTGGAAACAAGGAGGGAGAGGGGAGATATGATTGAAACATACAAATTCCTGAAAGGAATAAATAAGGAGCCATCCTTGGAACTATTCAACAGAGTCTCTGACTCTAACACTAGAGGGCACTGTGAAAGGTGAAGGAGGAGGGGCTTCAAGAGGGAGCTTAGGAAACATTATTTTATAGGAAGCGTCATGGAGCCATGGAATAAACTGCCAGCTGAGGTAGTGGAAGCAAAGTCCATGACATCATTCAAGCTGGGGTGGGACAAGGCTAAAACACGATCAAAAGCAACAGGAGCAGTAGGATGCATTAGGCAGAAGAGGGATTAGGTTCTGGGATCTGAGAAGGTTCAAGGAACACATGGGCAGACTAGCTAGACCATTGGTCTCCTTCTGCTATTATTTTTCCCTATGTTTCTATGTTTCTAGTCCATGTATTTAGGATGTTCTGTGTAAATTCCAAGATGATTGCCTCAGTGTGATCCACTTGCTTAAGCCTCAAATTCAGCAAAGTGGACATGCAGTGAACGCTTGATGACTGTGCCAAGGAGAGAACCACAAGGTAAAAATGGTTTAACAATCAATCAATCAATCAATCAAATCTTTATTTATTCAGGTGTACATTGTTGAGCACAGCTCATTTGCAAGATGGACCTGGTAAGGTCAAGGTTCAATTTACATAGATACATAAAAAATATTCAATATACACACACTCTAGGATACTACATAGAATATTCAGTATACACACAGTCTAAGGATACATTAAATTCAGGTGTAGTGGTAATAAGGGGTAAGGGGAAGGGGAGTGGGAAGTGGTGTGCCTGGCTGGTGGGGGAGGAGGAAGATGGTGGGGGCCTATACTGTGGAACAGATAAACTGTGGGCCTTATGAAGAGGGCAGGAGGGTGGCACTGGGGGTGTTTGTATAACAGGGGTATAGGGCTGTGATATATGACAAGGGATTAAGGGAAGGCGGATGGAAAGGAGGGGTGCATGGAGTGTGAGGGGTGGTGGCTCTTAGTAAAGGTGGATACCTTCTGTGAGTTGGCTATCTGGAGAGGGAGATGGATAAGATTAGAAATAACAGCACCACCAGAAACTGGTTTGTCCATCAACTAGTGCACAGTCAAGGACAGGTATGCATCATCAAACTGGTGTTTGTCCAGACATTAGCTGTACAGTGCAATACACTAACCACAGTGTCTGCCAGTAGTACAGTGACTGCTTTTCATACACCCTGCCACAGTATATTTGTGGGAAAACACTAGGGGAAACTGCTGTACCATAGGTGCAAGGACTACAGCAGCTGACAGAAACCTATATAATCCACCAGAGAAAATGGTTTTCGATCAGACATCATCATTTCACTGAGCAACTGGGTGATCTGCTGGGCTGTTACATGGTGGGCATGGTACTTTGTGCAACTGACACGTGGGGAATATTAATTTTGACTGCTTGCCAGGAGTGTGGTGAACTTGGGGAATTTGTGCCGGACTGCACACTGAATGTTGTGGAAATAAATAGGATTTGGGGAAGGAAATGGCAGTGTCAGATCCATGAATACTATGCCCACCGTCATTGCTGCTGACTGACAGCGCTGTACCAGAAAAGAGTCTAAAAAGTACAGTACTGGGAACCACAAGAACAAATGAAGCTCCTCAGGTAAGCAATCATTCACAGTATGTGGTGTCCACTGAACAGATATTGTATTTTTTTGTGCTTTTTGTGTACTGTGAAATGCAGACACAGTACATATTTACTGCCATGGAAAGCATTGCTTCATATACTGTAACCATGCTCACCACTGTTTTGTGCCACATCACTTGGGTGCAATGCCATGTTCTATTCCCCGAGTCACTAGTTCCCCACTGTGCAGTGAAGATTTGGATGTAGCATCTGAATCCACAGAAAAAGGCATGGTCAATAACTTGGTTTTCACGGGCAGGCCAGTTCATTACTGTCCTTGCCATTACTTGTGGAGCATGGGGTTGTCTTTTCTCATCTTCTGCCTCTCTTGACTCTCTTACATATAACCTACATGCCAAACTCTGCCTCAGACCATAGTAACTAAAGCATAAAAACATAGAATTTGACGGCAGATAAGGACCGCTTGGCCCACCCAGTCTGCCCATGTCCCTACCTAATGGATAAGCTGCAGATCCTAGTTAACCAACAGCCAAATTTTTCCTACCCCCATCCCCTAGAATTGTCTTATGACTATCCTAGTGGGCCTCACCTGGTTACCAAAGACTAAAAAAAAAAACAATTCCAAACCAGCATATCGAACCTTCCCACTCCAGATTAAAACAGCACCCCCCCCCCCAATCCAGAGAGTTATGCATATGGTTGCCATCTCTTGGACAGCGATCAATGCATTATCTCAAATAAAACACACACAGAAATGGCACAAAAGCAGAACGATGTCTAGCCCTTCCCAATGGGTAGTTGGTGGCTCTGAAAAGAGCCTTTGGGTTTCTGTTCTGGTCTATCGTGGGTCGATGGTTCCAGGTTTAAGCCCTCTCCCCACGGATGCGTCGTGCCAGCTGGATATCTTTGAGCATAATGGTGACCCTCTTGGTGTGAATGGCACACAGGTTGGTGTCCTCAAAGAGCCCCACCAGGTAAGCCTCACTGGCCCCCTGCAGGGCCATGACAGCCGAGCTCTGGAAGCGCAGGTCCATCTTGAAATCCTGAGCGATTTCCCAGACTAGGCACTGGAAGGGCAGCTTGCAGATGAGCAGTCTCTGAAAGTGGTCTCCATCCTTGTCTCAGTGCCTAAATCATGGGACTGAAGCATATATTGTTAATTTACAGTTGTGTGCACTGGGATATCCCTGTAGGCTCCTGCCTAGATTTCAGAAGGGCCCGGGTGGATAGAATTAGCAGCAGGCATTCCTAACAGTTGCAAGACTAGCCTAGCATTAAATTAATAAAATGAAAGTAAACAGTTACACAGTATACGTATTTACTATATTATATGCCAGACAAGGGGGAGTAAGTAAAGGTTATGGACTGATGGTTAGCTTATAGGAGAAACAGAAGAATGGGGCAGGGAGAAGTTGTGGAGGGTAATGAGGTGTGTAAACATGGCTTGTTTGAAAGCAACAGTACTGAAGACCTTTTTAACATGTCCAGAGTTGGCGTTCTATATGGTAGGAGTGGAAGGCGACAAAAGCCTGATTCAATGGCATTTCACGCTCTGTATATAGGAAGCAGGTCCCTATTTTGTGACCTGAGTACATAGGGTTAAGAAGGTCTAGTTAGGCACTTTCTGAGCTAATCTGGGTAAATTCAGGGGGGCATTTAGTTATAGTTGTGACTACCTGAGGTCATAGCTCTTCTCTGGAGACAAGAGGCCAAGACTGTCATACAGAAAGTGATGATAATGTGTTATTTTATCAAAACCCAGTGCAAATCTACAGTATGCTGTTGAATGCCATTTTGATTTTGTTTAGTAAGAAGTCTGGAGCTGAACTTTAAAATCACTGCCATAGTCTGGGGCTAGCAGCAATGACTGCTTATTTAGAAGCTTTTTAGTGGATGGAGAAAGACAGTTATGGGTATAAGAGAGTGTACAAACTGTTTGGCGTGTCCATCTAACTGTTTTTTCAATTAATCTCAAGTAGCTTACTGTCCATTCTTGTCAAACCATAGGGCAAGAAACTTAAAGGTTTGCAAGATTTAAGTGTAAGGGGCTGAGTGAGGACAGATTTGCAAGGATTAAGGTGAGGCTATACAACCACGGAATGTCATGACATTAGTGTTACAAGTGATTGAGAAAAGCAGACTTTTCGCTGTCCAGGACTATGTTTTACTGAAGACTGTTTGAAGAGTATTCTTGTGGTCATAGGCAGATTCAGGCTCTGTATGGATAATTATATCATCAGCATATTGATGAATGTTGGCCTTTGTGGTCCTTGCTGACTAATTGGGGCACATTTACGTAGAAACATAGACAATGATGACAGAAAAAGATCCATGGCTCATCTAGTCTAGCCGAGTTCCCTATTCTGTCCATTCAGGGTCCTAGCCCTCCACTAATCTCCCCTTTATTCTCCTCCCAGCTTCTGCTGCCCCGAGCAACCACAGTACCTATAATGTCCCAACTATGCTTGAAACCACCAACAGATGTCACAACCGCCAACTCGGCTGGCAGACAGTTCCATGGTTCCACTATCCTTTCTGTAAAATAATACTTCCACATGTCCTTCTGAACCTCCTTCCAGAAAGTTTCCACTCATGTCCATGTGACTGTGAGCCAGAATTCAATCTAAATAATTCCTTGCTGTTCCATCTGTTAATTCCTTTTAGGAACTTGAGTGTCTCTATCATATCTCCCCTCTCCCTTCTGGTCTGTGAGTATGTGTTCAGTGCCTTGAGGTGCTCCTCCTAGGACCTTCCCTGTTGACCCTGCACTGCACCATCTCCAGCATATCCCTATCTTGCCTAAGGTAAGGACTCCAGGACTGGGTACAGCACTACAGGTATGGCCTCAGGTGTGGCCTCACTATGGATCTATATAGGGGAAGTATTAAGTCTTCTCTTCGGCTATCAATACCACTCCCAATACAAACCAACATCCTACTGCTAGTTCAATAGCTACCTAGTAAACAGATCACAACAGGTGAAGATAAATGGTATCCTCTCTGAATATCAGCAAGTATGCACAGGTGTCCCACAAGAATCCATACTAGGCCCCTTACTCTTCAGTCTCTTCCTAAATCGCCCCCCCCTTGCATGCCCTGATAGGCTTCTCCTTTACAAGGACAGTGCCATGATGTTCACCAGTAACCCTGACCCAATGCTTCTGGAGAAACAGCTACATCTTAATTTCACTAATGTTAAGAATTGGTTCTTGAGGCAAAAGCTTCTCTTAAATTATGAAAAGACAAAAGTTATGATGTTTTCTAACCCTCACAACAAGCATAAATCCCACCAGCTCACAATACTAAATGGTGCTATTACCCCTCTTGATCTGGTACACTCCTTCAAATACCTTGGGGTTACCACTGACAGCTCCCTAACCTTTGCAAATCATGTCAACAATGTTGTCAAAACTGTTAACACATGAATTGGACTGCTACACAGACATAAACATTGCCTGACCACTAAGGTACTCAGGATAGCAATACCATATATAGCTCAACTTTCTCCATCATTGGTTATGGCCTGGTTATCTATGGCGCAGTTACGGACAATACCCTACAAAGGATCTCGACGGCACTAAATAAAGCCTGTAGGCTTATTACTGGGGCTCATCGTCTCATGCACACTTGTGATCTATATGCACAGGCGGGGTGGCTACACCTGAAAGGCAATATCAAGTGTCAGACCTGCTTGCTGACTAAAACAACAAGCCTGAGCCTAACTCCCTGGTTGTTCAGAACCTGTTAAGTCTAACTTCACACCCCCATGGAAATGGAACTAGAGGTACAGAAAGCCAGCCTGTCAAGGTCCCTTTCTGCTGCACCTCACAAGGTCGGAGGTCGTTCACGTACCATGCACTCAACTGGCTCGACTCCCTACACAGTGACATTCCTACCAAATTAAAATTAGGTCCTTGCAAATTTAAGCTTCGCCAGCACGGCACAGCACTTTGTGGTTGCGACTGCTATCCCTAAGTTGGCATCTCTTGAATATCTCATGCAGTGCCTCCATTACATTTAGCAGCTGGGTCTGCCTCCCCCTGGTCACCCTTCCCCCACAACATCCACCTCACATCCCCCTTACCTCCCCATATCCTACATCCTATATTCCTCCAACCGCCTTATCCTACCTTGCATCGTCCCTACTTCCCCATACCAAACATCCTCTAACCCCCACACCACACCTGTCCCTCTTGGTCTCCTTTCACCCACCCCTTCTCTCTCTCCCTCCTTACCTCTGGACAAAGCCTCCTTGGCTGATTCTGAGTTGTTGATTATGTTCCCCTCCATGTCTTTGACCAATTGTTAAGTGTATTTCAGAATGTTTGTAAACCTGTTTATATTGTCTGCTGCCTGTTATTATGTATTTTACCTATATGTTAGCTCCAGTCTACCAATGTTGCATTTTGTCTTATTCTCTGATGTGAAACCTTTGTAAAAGAGCTTCCAGCTCAACGGTACTTGTAATCCAAGATCTTATAAATAAAAAAATAAATAACAAAATAGTCACTTTGCTATATGCCTTTTTGCACTGATGTGATTGTTTGAGGCAGTTAATAATGATAACTCCAAGGTCCCATTCCTCAGTGTTAGTGCTAAGTCTCACCCTACCCATGCAGTACTCTCTCCTGGGATTATTGTTCCCTAGGTGTCTTACCTTGCACTTCTTGGCATTGAATTTCAACTGCCAAACCTTAGACCACTCTTCTAGCTTTTGTAAGCTCAATGCATTTCCCTGATTCCCTCAAAACTATCTACTGTCCAACAGAGCTTTGTGTCATCTGAAAATAGACACACCCTGCCCCAGAGTCCCTCACCTGTGTCACTGAAGAACATGTTGGAGAAGACTGGAGTGAGGACAGATCCCTGTGGTAACCAGCTTGTGACCTCCCTCTCTTCTGAATCAATCCAATTGACCACAAACCTCTGCTGCCTCCCAGTTAGCCAATTACTTATCCACTTTACTATAACCTTAGCCACACCCAGATCTTCCATCTTCTTCAGCAAGCATACATGAGGCAATGAACTGAAAGCTTTGCTGAAGTTGAAGTAGAACAAATCCATAGTGTGGCCCCAATCCAATTCCTTCATCACCCTGTCAAAAAAGGCTATCAGATTAGTCTGACAAGAACTCCCTGCCATGAATCCATGCTGTTATCATTGTTTTCCAATTAGTTCACAAAGTCCTCTTTAACCAGTGATTCCATCAACTTCCATACAATAGAAGTAAGACTGACAGGTGTGTAGTTTCCTGCTTGTTCCTTGTTCCTCCCATTTATGGGGTAGAACCCCATCTGCTACCTTCCAATCTTTTTGGAACCACCCTGTCTCCAGTGAGCTGTTGAACAGACCTACCAGAGCTTTAGCCATTTCTGCTGCCAGTTCTCTGAATAACCTCAGATGCAACCCATCTGGTCTCGGGGCCTTGTCTATCTGTAGAGCTGCCAGCCCTTTCTGGAACCTTTCACTTGTAAATGCTGGATTCTTCATCTCCTGGATCTCCTTTCATGGCCTCCTTGATGCCACTCTCTGACAATGGCCCACCATCCTCCCCAGTGAAAACTGAGCAAAAGTAATCACTGAGGAAGGTGGCCTTTTGCCTGTCCTCCTCTATCAGCCTACCCCCTAAGCTAGCCTTATGATTCCCCCTCCTCTCTTCCTTTTCTCCCTAATATATTGGAAGAACTGTTTTTTTATCCACTTTTGATCTCTTCCACAATATGCAGCTGTGTCTGGTTTTGCTTCCCTAACCACCTTCACTACATCCCTGTTTTCCAGTAAATATTCTCCCCCTTCTTCCTCCCCTAATTTTCTTTATGCTTGTAGAAAGCCTTTTTCTTGGTCCTCACCACGTCCTGGCCCTTGTGTGATCCATAACTGTCTCTTGAATCTGTTCTTTTTGGTTACCATTCTCCTGCATAACTTCAATACCTAGAGGATGGCCCCATTAATTGCCCCTATCTCTTTTATACCTAACCTAAGTTGTCCTCACCAACAAACTTTTCCCTGACCAGTTCCCTCAGTCTATTGAAGTCCATCCTTCTAAATCAAGGACATTGGCTTTCAATTGGGGCTTTCCAGACCCAAGGGTCAGTTTGAATCACATGGAGTTATGGTCACAGTTTTCCAGTAGCTCCCCTATTCTCACATCTCCTACCACCTCTATGTTGGTCCAAGAGAACTGCACTCTGCCCGGTGGGTTAACTAGCTGCACCAGCAGATAGTCCTGGAATGCATCCAGCAAGACCTGACTTCTGGTGGTCCTGGTCACTGGAACATCCCAATCAATGGCTGGCAGGTCCAGATCACTCAGCACTACTTCTTCCCCCTTTGTCACCCATTCAAGTTCTTCTCTGTACTCTCTGTCCCTCCCTTCTCCTTGTTCCGGAAGTCTACAGATCACCCACGAGTGCAGTTTCTTGCCTGAAGCTGCTGTGATTTGCGCCCACAGTGACTCCCTCTCCTCTTTACTATCCCTGATGTACCCATCTTCAGCCACCTCAATGCCATGGTTGACAAAAAGGGTTACCCCTCTCCCTCTATCTATTCCTCTATTCCTCCTAAACAATGAGTATCCAGGGACTGTCAGTTCTCAGTCATTATTTTCTGAAGCCCACTTTTCAGTGATGGCCAGGAAGTTCAACTCAGTGTCCACATCAGCACCTGGAGCTCACTGATTTTGTTATCTATGTTTCTGACTCACAATCATACTTTGCCACTACCCTTGTGCTTCCTTACTCTTTCTTCCTGATGTTTTTCCTGGTGATTGCGCACTTTGCATTCCCCTTCTTTAATGTCCCCTCACCAGGTTAAGTTTAGAAAGATAGAAACATGGAAGCTGATGGCAGATAAGGACCACAAGGCCCATCCAGTCTGCCCATTTTATTCTACCTTATGAATGTGCCATAGGCCTTTACTCTGTCAATGGCCTATCTATTCATACTCATCTGTTTTACTCCCTTATGCCTATCCCATGCCTGTTTGAAGCCTTACACTGTATTCATATCCACCACTTCCTGAGGAAGGCCATTCCATACATCCACTACCCTTTCTTTAAAAAAGAACTTCCTCATAGTACTCCTTAATCGACCTCCCTCTAATCTCATGCTGTGTCCTCTTGTCCTGCTGTTTTTCTTATATTGAAACATGTTAGACTTTTTCACCTTGTTAATGTCTTTTAGATGTTTGAATGTTTCGATCATATCACCTCTCTCCCGCCTTTGCTCTAGGGTATACATATCGAGCTCCGTTAGTCTGTCCTCATATGTTTACTGATGCAGTCTCTGCTCCATTTTGGTTGCCCTTCTCTGGACTGCCTCTATTTTGTTAATGTCCATGTGCAGGTGTGGCCTCCAGTACTGCATGCAGTACTCCAGATGGGGCCTAACCAGTGTCCTGTAAAGAGAGATTATTATCTCCCTCTTACGAATTGTGATACTCCTAGTAATACACCCTAACATCTGTCTGGCCTTACCCACTGCTTTAGTGGTAAGGCTACAGGTTTGGGCCACAGCTCTCCTTGTATCTGTTATGCTCTTCCTTTCACCTACCACTGAGGTTCTCCTAGACCCAGTCTACCCCACAGTCAGCTTAAACATCTGCTGTAAATGTCAAATTTCTGCCCCAGCACACTCTCTCGTCAGGTGAAACCTGTCACCCTTGAAGAGACTGCTGTCCCAGGAAAAAAGAAATTGAACTACAAAGGACTAAGAAGAAGAAATCCTTGAGAAATTCTGGGGTTGAGGGGGCTAGAGGACAGAATTTGTTGTTGACATGAACCATTTACATGTACTTAGAACCAGATTAATGCTCATCATTAACAACATATGAAGATGAAACACTTGCATTATGAGTATGGGAGATTTATGCTATGAGTGGTCAGAGATAAACAAGCAGCTGTTTTGGCCACTGCCACGATGATTTGAGTTATAACTGTGGTGCTGATTACTGTGGCTGTATTCATGACAGTTGTGGTAGTCACAGTTTCTGCAGCTGTGGTAGTTGTTGCAATCACAGTGTCTGCAATCATGGCAGTAGAGGCAGTGCAGAGTCTGGAGTTATGGCAGGAGTGGCTGTTGTGGGAATGTGGCTGCTGGCAGAACATGTGAAGCATCAGTGGCAGTGAAAGCACAAAAGCCCTCCTTCTACTTCCATAAAATATTGGAGCTAGAAAAGCTGTGGTGCATGTGGCACTAGTACTAGTAACAGTACTACTACTACTACTTTCCCCATTACCGCTGTTAGGCTTGTAAGAGAAAAAAGATTTTTTACATAGTGAAGATACTAAGGCCATCTCTCACCCTTTTGCTGAATACCTGTTGGAGCTGCTGGTACTGAAGCTGATTTTTGAGACTGCACCAAGAATGCTTTCATTTATTTACTTTGGACTGCACAGGGGAGGTTTTGCATTGAGATAATGCAAAGAGAGTGACTGTCAGAAGAGCAGAGAGAGTCTAGGGAAGGGGTTATATGGGGAGAAGGGAGAAGAAAGAAGGAAAGGCAAATAACCTGGATATTTTTTTCCCCAATTATTTAACCAGGTGAGGCACACTAAGCTGAAATGTTTGCAGGTGCAACCTGGGAGCACAAGGAAGTTGAGTGACTTGCTCAGGGTCACACAGTATGCAAGGGGGATTCAAACCCAGGTCTCTAGATTTGCAGCTCAAAGCCTTAAACCACTGCGCCATACTGCCTCCTTTTGAAAAGAAGTGTGAGTAGTGGGACAGGTGGCACGACTCAAGAGAAGTGAGATCAAGACTAAAGAGAGCAGTTAAGGGTAAGAGGTTAGATACTGAGTAGCAAAATGATAGGAGTGGAAATGGGATTCCTGTCTGGCTAAGGGGAAGGGGGTGGTTGTAGGTGGCACTGTAAACCACATCCAGGTGGTCAAATATCAGCAAAAGCATCTCAAGAACTATCTCACAATTGACTAGGAGTTGGAGACAGGACTTGTTTGCAGTACAGTGCAACTACTGCAGCTTAGGCCAGTGTACATGGCTTTGATACAGATGGGAAATCTATGCTTTAATTCAGCCACATACCAAGGTATTTGAAGTGGAGCATAACTTCAAGGGGTCAGTTATTCAGAGTCTTAAAGATAAGGAATATTTGGAGCCATGCTAGTCACTTCTGTGTGCCAAATGTCATAGTAGCACTCCTTTTGAGATTTGGTTTTGCCCTGAGGTAAAAGATGACTGCCACGTTGGGCAGGCTGTTGGCAGGACCAGTGGGATGCTACTGTTTCTAAGTGCTTTAAGCTGGTCTGAGCAAAACTGGCCTGAGCAAATATAGCTGCAGCATTTGCTGCATTTTCAGCTATTAGTAGCATTAGCATTTCTGCAGCATTTCATGTAACTTTATGCAGTTAGTAGGTTTGTTACTAGTGGTAGCTTTATTTATTTATTTATTCATTTATTTATTTATTTATCAAGTTTAGGATTACAAATACCTTTGAGTCTTGGCTCTTTTACAAAGGTTCTACATCAGAGAAATACAAATTATGGGGAACATCAAGACAGACACTACAACAATGTGGACATTGCAAACAGAGTACAGATTAATACAATTCAAGGGTAGCATTGTAAGCAAGGCAGCCAGTGGCATTTGTCAGGGAAAATAGACAACAGATAAGAAGTGACAGAGTCATAGGGAGAGGGAAGGGGGGGGAGGAATGTAGGAAGGGTGGGGAGAGGGTGAAAAGTGCAGCATTAGGTATGCCAAGATGTGAGGGTAGAATCCAGTGAGAAGGGGAGGGGGGACCACTAGAGCAGGCAAGGAAGTGGAGAAACAAGATTAAGTTGGGCAGTCACAGGAGCTGTTGGTAGTGAGATAGTCCCAGAGCCTAGTTTTAAACATACCAATTGTTGGGGCAGAGGAGATGGTGGGGCTGAGGCCACTGAACCAGAGTGGCGCTCGATAAGTAAAAGAGCGTTGTCCCTGTGAAGTGTGACAGTGGGGGACTTTCAGTAGCTGTAGCGTGGATCTCCTAAGGCACCATTTGTTAATTCAGTGTTGTAACAGAGTTGAGACCCCAGAAGGTGCAAGGCCAAGGTAGATTTTTTTCACCATGGAGCAGGTGAGAAACTTTATGTGGTTTGATAGTTGGAGCCAGCCGGTGTGAGTGTACAGGTCACATGTGTGGGTGAGACAGTGAGCACCAGTGATGAGCTGACATGCCTTATTTAAGGCAGTTGAAAGGCGTCTAAGGGTTGTGGTTGTGGCCGAGCCATAAATGATGAGACCAAAGTCTATTACAGAGATCACAGAGCTCAGGACTGCAACCTTCAAAGCTTCTGGCATGAGGTGTGGTCTCTGTTTGTAGAGGAGACCAAGCCGTGTGTTAGCAGCTCTAGCTACATTATCTACTTGAGGTCCATAGGAGAGATTAGGGTCAAGCTGGGGAAAATAAGTGAGATAATGACATGAGTTTCAGAAGTTTTAATTTTTTGGTTTTAGTATAATAGTGCCATGGTGTGGCTTGCTATTTTCATCACTTTCTGCTAATGTGACACCTATGTTGGCAGCACCTGATACAGTGTGCTGGAAGCAAAAGATAGGGGAACAGCTGGCCTCTGAAGGGATCTGGAGATCTGTGAGCTGTTGTTTGTGTCTGGTTTCATGGACTTGGTGGAGAAGCATCAGATCTGTGGCAACTGCTGTTCTGTCCAACACCTGACCTGTGCATAGAAGAGCTGTTGCAGTGAAGTTCCTGGAAATTGGCAGTGGCTAAAGAAGAGTCATTGTGAGGATCTAGCAGGAATCAATGCTATGTTTTCCCTAGCAGGGAAGTGAGATCACTGGGAACCCTAGATGTAGTCATGGGAACTTATAGGACAGTGGGTTTGGGTCTGAGAGTAGATTAAGGTTAGTCTATTATTGTTTCCATTTGTTCACCATTGCTGGAGTTGGAGATACTCTTCTTTTTCTACTGAGACTGTGGAGGACTGGTTTAACTATCTGGAGATGCCAGACCATGTGAGTTAGTTGGCGGTGAGAGGGCCTGCTGGCTCAAAATCTTTTTTTTTTGTGTGGCATAAACTTGTATATGTTGGCAGTGGTGAGAATTCTGCCTATTCAACTGCATCAGTTAAATATTGGGTTCAGTTCTGGTGGGAGCAGAGCACTATGCTGTTGGTGTAACTTTTCCCATCTACATCTGATGCTGTGTTGAACTTTTATAGACATTGGTATACTTCTGGACTTTGTAAATTGTATTTTGCATTTACTTGCTTGGAACACCATGGCACTGTTGCACTTGATATTACTTTAAGTAATTTTATATCTGGGTGGTTGTGCACTGGTGTTATAGATTATGGTGAATGGTCTGAGTGTGTTTCATAGGTATTTACTCTAGTAGGGTTCGATGAGAATTGTTTTGAATGGATAGATCTAGTGGTTTGTTTGGTGTATGTTTTGGGAGTTGGAAAGGTATTGTGTGTTAGTTAACATGGGAATTAGGGGGTGGTGTGAGAGGGTTGTTATTAAGTTTATTTGGAGGGTGGTTGTGGATGGGGTGTTTGTGAAGTGTTTGGTGTATTTTGGTTTAGTTAGTAGCTATAGGTATGTGTGATAGATATGACCTTGGACCCCCTAGATTTAGTTACACTGCAGCCCACCTGCACAATCTGCACCCCTTTCAGGGCACCCCCCTGTCTAAAGTTGCCTAGCATAGGTGCAGGAAAGTAAGGATGGAGAGGAGGCGATGTGGTCTGCAGCTGGGTGTCAGGGGTGCTGATGAGGACGGCATGACTAGGCCGATTAGAATCAGGAAACACCCGGGGATAAAACTGGACCTAGACAGAGGTGAGACATGTTTCGGACCCATACCCAGGGATCCAACCACACTGAGTGGACAGGTAGCCATAGGGCTGGTGACCTCACTTCCTGCCCTCTGGATGGTGCTTTGTAAAGCAAGATTGATGAGGAAAAAGACTACCATTTTGTCAGATTTAGTTTTGGGTTCCTCAGTTGATCAGGCTTGCATCATGGACACCTGACTGAGTGATGATGCTGGTACAATTTTGGAGGTGACGTTCACAGAAAGATTTTGTGTGGTACACTGCCTGTGGAGGGATCAGAGGGAGGGTGGCTATCTGTTTTAGATCCAAGATAAACTTCACTGTGAACCCAGTGGGAAACACCTTGTCATTTTAAATTTGTGTTTGTGCATGGAGGGTCAAGGTGCAGGTTGCAGGATCCTTCTAGTGTACCGGCTGCTATGACATGGAGGAAGGGATTTTATGCAGGAAATCATGGACTTCATCACTGACAGGGTCTTGATGTTTCCAGATGGATGTTTCTGGTCAAGTCCAATTCCTGGGTCAATTATGAATTCTCACACTTCAGATGGGATTTCCTCCAGTTGGTGGAATCGCTGAGTTTGCACACATTATTTCATTTGTGTCTCACAAAGATGGATACACCTTGGGCTCAGTTTTATCCTTGGGGCTCAATGTGAGTAACTTCAAGATTGACTTGGTCAGGTGGTCTGATCATTACATGGTGAAGTCCTCTTTCATAGGTGCCCCACCCCATTTCCGTAGTCCTCTCCCATTGGAGATGGTTCAGTATTTTAATTTAAGAGGGATTAGGCTAGAAAGATGGCTGGCAGTACTGGACATCTCAAAGATGGTGGCAGCTTGTTAGATGGGAGCAGAGCATGAGGACTTGACCTATAATAGGGTGATTACAGAGACTATTGACTCCGTGGCATCTATCCATGTCTCATACTAGGCTTTCCCATGATTTGATGGGGAGCTTAGGGAGCTGAAAACCAGAGGCTGGAAGTTCCATCGCTGCTGGAGGAGGTCTGGATTCCAAGAGGAAAAACTGGCTTTGATAAATAATTGTGAAGAAACCAAAAGGCAATCTCCCATAAAAAGGCAGCATTTCTGTCCAAGGAGATTGTGCCTGGGAGGAATCAACTGGATCATCTTTTCCATACTATGGAAAGGTTGTTGAATCCATACTGTCTTCAGCCAGTAAGAGCTTTTTCAGCAGCTGTGTGTGAAGACTTGGCTCAATTCTTCTCATAGTGTCCTCTGTTCGAGACTGGGATCTCTCCAAGAGGGGTTCCATGACCCTCAGAGTTCAGCCCATATCTCTTGGATGGACTCAGCTGTTTTGAAAATAATTTCATTTAATTATAAAGTAAGAGGTCTGCAATGTGATTTTGGAGTTGCAGCCCACTTTTTCTGAACTTGATCCATGCCCCATGGGTATACTAGTGAGCTTCGTATGGTTTCTGGAGTCAGTATTCACTTGAATAGTTTGGTGCTCCCTTTCAGAGGGGGTCTCTCCAGTGATATTGAAAAATACACTGAATTGTCCCTTTCTGAAGAAACCATTACTGTCCTGGGCTGGATTTTCAAAGGGTGAGACAGAGTTTTCATCAAGCTCTGCATAAAACTAATTTTTTGGTGCAATCAGACCAAACACCTCTGCTGCGATGGTACACAATTTTAGTAAGTTGGGCATAGTTAGAACACTTTACCCGATTTATAGCAGTTTGTGCCAAATATTTTGTGCAAGCCCTATAAAAAGGGTACCCAGGATTGGCGTATGCTACACCAGGAAAAGTTGGTCTACCCTACAACAGTTGGTGCAAAGGATAGAAAATCCCTATCACCAGCCGAAAGAATGCCGTGCACCATATGATCAGCACACCCAGGGATTGCGGCATTTGAGAGCCTTAGAAAATCTAGCCCCCTGTTTCTAGCCTCCCTTTTTCAGGTAAGGTTATTGAGAAGGTTGTGGCACTTTGGCTTGAGACACACTATGTAGCTCATGACATTTATGAGCCCTACCAGTCTAATTTCAGGTCTAGGCATAGCACTGAGACTGCATTGGTCAGAGTGCAAAATGGCCTTTACATGGCTAAAGACAGGGATGAATGGTCAATTCTCATTCTTCATGATCTCTCTTCAGTGTTTAATGCTGCAGACCATTGGTGTTGGTGGATAAGCTGAGGGGGTATGGAGGTGTCCTTGGCACTGTCATTTATTGGTTTGAGTTGTACCTAAGGGATAGGACACAGAGGGTAGTAATGTGAACTTTCTCATCATCCCTGAAGCCCCTTCTCTGTGGTGTGCCACAGAGTTCAGTCTTCACACTTATGCTTTTCACAGTGTACATACATCCCTGGGGAGGATCATTTGACAATACAATTTGAGTTTCCATTGCTTTGTGGGAAATACCCAGTTGTTCTTGTCCTTTGCACCAGGGACACCTAATATAGTGAGATGCTGAATGTGTGCCTGAGATTCAAAAATGGATGGAAACTAATTGGTTATGACTTAACCTGGACAAGACTGAGGTACTGCTGATTGTGCTGGGTCAGAGGGAGCAAGCAGAAGTAGTCATGGGAGAGACAGAGACTTGACTCAGGTCATCCAGCCATTGGCTTCTGCAAAGGTGAAAAATGTGGGAGTCATTTTTGATGATTGGCTGACACTGGAGCCTCAGGTGTCTGCTGTAGGCAGGAGTGGCTTTTACCATCTAAGGAATATCATCCAGATTAAGTCCCTTATCCCTCCTGAAAACCTGCAAACACTTGTACATGTATCTGTAACATCTAGGCTGGACTACTGTAGTGCATTTTACCTTGGGTTAGTAGAGGTAGCCTATGATGCTTGCAACTGGTGCATAACACAGTATCTAGGTTGCTGATGGACCATTCAAGGTTTAGTCATATGACCTTGGTCCTGAGTGACCTGCACTGGCTGTCTGGGAAATGACAAATTACCTTCAAGGTTTTTTCTTACTTACCTATATAAAGCCTTACATGGGTTGGGCACATCGATTCACTACTCTGCCCAGCAGCGGAGCCTGAACACAGGGATTGCCAGAGCCTGTAAGAGGTAAAGCATCCTGCACTACAGCCTGACTGTTGTGTAGCACTTCCCACCTGTACACCCCACCCTCGGTCAGCGCTTCATTTATTGCTGCTGGCAGGTCACAGGTCACATGTCATATCACATATAGACACACCTTCCACAAGGGATTGCTGCACTCTTCACCCCTTCCTAGCAACTGTTTGCAAACCTACCTACTAGAGGTCCCCGCATTTCCCTTTGAATCCTTTCTACTATTTACTTTATTCACTCCTCCCATCAGCCTACCACTAAGCACCCGGCAGCCTCAAACCTGGTATCCTTTATGCCAAAGTCTACTGACTAACTACTAAGCCAATGAACCAGGCCAACATCTTCCTCTACTTTCAAACTCTTAACCCTTCCTCCCTTCTTTTCTGAATTAAAAAACTTTCTACACTCTGTCCCTAAGCTGTGCTCAAACCCAGTACCCTTGCAGTCAGAGTCAGCAGCTCTACCCCTTAACCACTTTGTCTACCTATGTTATTCCTCCTTTCTAGGCCTTTTAGTCTCTTATCCCCCACCCGCCAAAATATAAAGTTTTACCACTTCTCTCTTGCTGCCTTTGCAGGCTTTGAACCCTGCACTCTCACTGTCTAAGTCAGCAGTTCCACCACTCAGCTAGCACACCTGTCTATTAGTTCTGCAGGATTTCAAACTCTAAAAAACACTCTAACCCTCAGACACTGCTAAATTGTTATCTGACTGTTTCTGCAGACCTTGAGCCCAGCTTCCTGCTGCTACAGCCACTGTCTGGGGTCCTTCCTGCTACGCTAGGCAAGTCTTGAACCTCGTGCCCTGTGCACCTGAGGCACCAGCTCTGCCACTGTACCAAAGTGGCAATTACACTTAGAGGTGACCTCTCACTACTATCTCCCCCCTATCATCCTAGTTCCCCCATTCTTTCTTCACTTCAGCTCACCCACCCTTACCAACTATGCATGTGCACCTCCTGCCTACCTGCCTCTCTCTTCTCCTCCTCCTCCTCCTCCTTTTGCCTTCCACCAACCCTATTGTCCCTGTTAACCCTCGGCCTCACTACTCCAGTGTTCCTACCTACCCTCCTGTCTTCCCCTCCTCCTGTACCACTGCTCCTCCCCCTCCCTCCCTCCTCCTCCACACACCCCATATGCTCCTCTCCACCTCACCCCCATCTGGACATTACCTTTCCTCCCCCTCCCTTGGGCATCTGATCACACAAGCCTTCTCTGCCTGTGCTGCCCTACCCACCCCGTGTGCTACAAAACCCCTTTCTCATCCTATCGCTCCGGCGTAAACTCTCCATCTGCCACCCTCTGACCAGAGCAGTTCTCCTCCTTCTACTCCTGACAGGGAACATACATCCCAACCCAGGCCCTGCCCCTCCCACCCACCCACTCTGCCCACTGGTCTCCAAATAGCCTCCATGAACATATGCAGCCTGCTGAAAAATTTGACGCCCTACAGTGCTGGGCCATGGCTCATCAACCAGACATCATAGCCCTGGGTGAAACCTGGCTGTCCAAATCCACCCTGACTCATTTGTCTCCTCCCAGGCTATACCTTATACCGGGAGGACGGTAGGCAAACGAGGGGAGGCTGTGCATCTACACTAGGGGCACAATACTTGGACACGCACTCCACCCCTGCCCTTGTAAATGGGGCCCAGGCTCTACCTCAAACTCACCCCGACCCCTCTAGGGGCCCTCTCTATCTCACCATGGCCTACATTCCACCAAAGAACCAGCACCCGGCCCTGGTATCTTTAACTGACTATCTGGCCTCCCTCCACCATAAGGCGGAACAAATCCTAGTTGAGGACCTTAACGTAAATTGGCTCAGCACCTCCTCTTCCGCGATCAGAGACTCATTTGCCGCCCAAGACCTGATGAAAACTCATCACCCAGCACACGAGAATAAACCCTAAGAGAGGAACCAGCACCCTTCTGGATGTTATTACAACCAACCGACCCCAAAAAATCCAAAACATCCAGGTCCTACCAGACTCCCTAAGTGACCACTCCCCTATCCTATTTCATTGGGCAGACCCCAATCCCAAACCCAAAGCCCAGACCACCCTCCACAGGCGCCTCCGCCCTGGTGGGCTGCAAAAACTTGAACTATTCCTCACCCAGATAAACTGGTCCCCCATTCATCGTGCAACCGACATTGACACTGCCCTCGCCTTCTTCACACACACACCTTCAACATGGCCTGTGATCTCTTTGCACCCTTCACCAAAATCCGGTCCAAAAAGCAGAATGCACCCTGGGTTAGCCCTGCCCTTCTACAATTACTAAGAAATCGGGATAACCTCTGGCACCTTGCCACTGAAACGAGTCGGCTGTCTGATAGGCAGGCTTACAATGCAGCCTGGAATAAGTGCTCTTGGGCCATCCGGAAAGCCAAGGCCGACCATTACCAGGCCACCCTTACCTCCTCCTGGGGCTCGGCCCAGACTTTCTGGGATAATATTAAACAACTAAATGGAAAATTATGCTCCCCTGCCCCATCCCAGCTCACTAGCAATGGCACTACCACCACCGAGCCTGCCACCATAGCTAATTGGCTCAACACCGCTTTCACTGACCTTAGCTCAGTCCTCCCTAGTAATTTCTTCGACCCTCCCCCCAACCAACCTCCCCCTGTCCTCCACCACCCCAGCTTCCACCTGCGCAAGATTTCTGCCCGGGAAGCCAGACCCATCCTAATCAAAGCTTTGAATAGCAACAGTCCCGGCAGTGACTCACTGGACCCCAGTATCGTCAGGCTGCTGCTAGATGAAGTCCTTGCCCCACTCACCAGCCTAATTAACCGATCGCTCTGCCTGGGACAATTTCCCATGGCTTGGAAAACAGCCATAATCACACCAATTCATAAAGGGGGCGACAGGTCATCGGCCAACAACTACCGGCCAATCTCCATCCCCCACCAAAGCCCTGGAGAAAGTGGTGGCCATTCAAATCACTGATTATCTGGCTAAGCATAACATCTTATGCCCAGAGCAACATGGCTTCCATGCTGGTCACAGTACCAGCTCTGCCCTAATTGAATTCTCCAACTTTCTACACTCCTCCTTGGATACCAGCTCCCTAGCTGGTGCAGTGTTCATCGACCTCTCAAAGGCTTTCGACACCGTCTCCCATCCACTTCTGCTGAATGCACTCTGCCACACTGGTCTCTCAGCTGGCCCCCTAGCATGGTGCACAAGCTATCTAGCCACTCGATCACAGTATGCTAAAATCAATGGGATACTCTCTGATACCTGTCCCATTCACTCTGGGGTCCCCCAAGGCTCCATCCTGGGCCCCCTTATCTTTTCACTCTATCTGAACACCCTGCCCAGTGCATGCCCTGGCAAAATTCTCCTGTATGCAGATGACGCTGTCCTTTTTGCCACCCACCGCAATCCCATCTCCCTTCAGGACACCCTACAGCAGTCTTTCAATAATGCCGAAGCTTGGTTTAAGGAGCGCAGACTCGTCATCAATCTTAAAAAAAACAAAGCTATGCTCTTTTCCCACCCCCAAAACAAAGCTAGCAACCACCCACTCTATATCCTTCCTAGTACCAAACAGCCACTGGAACAAGTCTGCTCCTACAAATACCTTGGGGTTACCTTTGACTCAGCCCTCACATTTCACAACCACATTGATGCCCTAACATCTGCCCCTAACACACGGCTTGGCATCCTCTTCCGCCATAGAACCTGCCTTCCCCCAAATGCGCTCCGGCTCGCTGTTACATCCTCCGTTTTGTCCCTTGTAGACTATGGTCTACCAGTCTATGGTGCTGCCAACACGACTGCACTCAAAATAATTCACTTAACCCTGAATAAAGCCTGCAGATTGATTACTGGTGCCCCCAGGCTCACACACACCTGTCAGCTGTATGACGAGGCTAAACTCCTTACCCTGGATGAACGGCTCCGATATCAAACCAGCCTCCTCACAAAAAAAACCCTACTCGGGTTCTCCCCCCCTGGGGTAACGGCATCCACCCACCAGATCCCACCCACTATTGCAACATGGTCATCCAACAAAACCACTCTAATGGTCCCCAGATCAAGAACCAGCCGTGGCTAGAGGTCCTTCTGCTACAGAGCCCCATCCTGGTTTAACTCTCTCCCTGCCCCCATCACCAATGCCAGCACCATCTCCAAGTTCAAAACCACCCTTCAAAACCAACTCTTCAACACTCGTAGCTGCTCCTGTCTCTGAAAGTAGCCTCCACCTCGACTTCTCATGACAACGCCCACCAGGTGGCTCTCCACTTAGCCATCCCACCACCGCTTCCCGGTACACCGTACCTATGTCTAACCTAGCCAGTGCCAGCTGTTTCATTGTATACCTATTAGACTGCTCAATTTTTGATACCAACTTGTGTAACACCTGTTCTCAATTACATGTACCCTGTAACCTAAATGTATTTTGTCTGACCTCAGTGTGCTGTGGAGCCTCTGTTGAATGCCTATTGTTTTGCAAACCTATGCTATGTAACCTAAAACTCTATGTATGTCTTTAATGTGACGAGGTACCTTTGGAAATGAGCCTCTGGCTCAAAGGTTGTAAACTGATTTCACAAATAGACAAATAGGCTAATTGTCAGATCTTTTGGATAATTTCCCGTATTCATGCCCTCTTTGCTCCTCCTCCTCCTCCTCTTCCTGTAAGGGTTTTCTCTCAGTCCCAAGAGCCCAGATGAAATTCTCTGGGGATCATACATTTGAGGTGTTATGAAATGCTTTGATTAGGGTACTGAGGGAGGCCCCCTAGGTGTAGGCTTTAAAAATACAATCAAAGATATAGGGATCAAAATAATCTCTGGATATTCCATGTGATACGGATGCTATTTTAATTGTTATTGTAATGCTCTTTTGTGTAGTGGTATGCTGTTCTATTCATTTGTTTATTTATTGTATCGATTTCATTTATCTGTCTATTCCTGTATGGTGCCCTGAATCTCTGGTGAGGGGTGCCTTATAAAAAAAAAAGACTACTACTCCTCCTCCTCCTCCTAATAATAATAATAAGGAATTAGTTTGAGCAGAAACAAGACTGGACATCATCAAAGTAATGATGAAATGACTCCACTTCTGGGATGGTAGATCAAAACGGGGAGGACAGTTATGGTTGAAATGAAAGAAAACTGAATATTCTGTCATGACTGGCTAGGGAGGATTTGGGCATTGCAGAATTGATAATGTTATCATAGCTAAAGTAAGGGGAATTGTTTTACTAATCAGCTGTCTGTAAGCAAGGATGAGTCAGGATTTGCTGTGGTGGAGGACAATGAGTTTGCAGATAAGTTTTCAGATAATAGAGTTACTATGGGTTTAAGCATTTTGAAGTAAAGGAATCAATATGGGAAGAAACATCAAGAGACTGGTCAAGCCAGACCATCTGGTATTTAAAGGATGTGACTTGTTCTGGGGAAGGCATCACCCATTTTGAGAAAGGTAACAAATGAGGTTTGTTAGCATAAGTTTTCAGCCAAAGGTCACAGCCACTATTTGCTTTGCCTTCAGTGTCAGTTGACTGAGAAGTATTTAGGTCAGTTGGAATTTCTATTTCAGCTGACACACTATCTGGACCACAGGCAAAAAGCATTGTATCACCTGCATACATACAAGTGGGTATGTCATGAGATGCAGATTATAGATCCATCATTTAGAAATAAGGAAGATAATACCAAACCAGGGAACGGAGCTTTGAGGGATATCTGTGTTAATCAGGAGGGGAGAGAAGGGTGACCCTCTAACATGCTCAGATTATAAATGGTTTCACATTTCAGACATGAGCCAAGTAATAGCCTGCTCAGACAGCTGTGCACAGGTTAGACTGTTCAATTGGAGTGGGTGGGAGAGCATGTTATATGGACAGGATACTTTTGGAATGAAAAATGACCAATAACCCTTCTGGTTCTTTACCCAACCTGCTCTTTGGGAATACCCTCTCCTGACTTTTACCCTGTACGATAATAAGCAATCCCACTTTACGTCATGAAAGGTTGTGGGAGACAGCTGACCTGCTACAGAGTGTGTGTGTGTCTATCAATAATTTCATCTGATAGAACTGAGTTCTCTGAAATAATTTTCTATGTCAAGGTTATTCCATGGAATGTAAATGTTTCCATGAAGTGCAAAGTGCCATCTTTGTAAAAACTTTGCAGAGTGTGACACTTTGCAGAAATTTAGCCAGCGCTGTTTAAATCTGCTGCATTTCTACTTATGATGAGTAAAAATAGTTTGCTACATAACACCGACTTTGCAGGTGTAATATAAAACTTTGCACTACTCTTATTATAATGTAACTTGATTATGCATGGAACAACCTTCCTGAGGAGGTTGTGGGGTCTAAAACTGTGGGAGAATTCAAGGATACATGTGACAGAAATAAGACAATTCTTTTCGGGGATAGGAAGAAATAGGTTGTTGGTTAACTAGGATCTGCAGCTTATCCAGTAGGTAGGGAAATGGGCAGACTAGGTGGGCCAAGCGGTCCTTATCAGCCATCAAAGTCTCTGTTTCAATATTTCTATGTTAGATCAGCTTATGAATTTTGTACCATATCTACACTATCCTGATTATTTATGAATTGTGTTTTTATATGAAATAATTGTGTATATTTGTAACCTGTGGTATGTATCAGATGGATTCAATTGGAAAAGAGATTTTATCTCAATTTGATATACAAAAAAAGTTGAAAGTTGAAAGTTGAACTTTTCTCTTGATGCATGCCATGATTATATTTGCCTGGTTAGATGTCACTCCACTTTGTTTGTTCCATTTGAATGTGCCACTAGCAATCACACCCTCATCATTTTTATCCTGTTTTGTAACAATTTATAAACCATTTAGGGAGTAGGTTGCCTTTAATTTTTTTTTTCAAAGACCATCCCTGTACATCTTCACAATGAAGTTCATCTAACGTATCCCTGCCATACACAGTTCAGGTCTCTGCATTTCATTTATCTCTTTCTGTTATGTATCAGCTCTTTCTAGTTTGGTATAACCCACAATCTTGGCAACCCAGTTACTGGTGCCTACTTAAAGTCAGTATATATATATATATATATATATATATATATATATATATACAGTATATACATATATATATATATATATATATATATATATGGTTGAGTACCCCATTTAAGGTAAAATCTGAAATTTAGCAGCTTAATAACCTTGCAACTGTATGACAAATTTGACTGAAATTTGGAAAGCATGGTCTGGTATGGTAGATCTCTGGATCTACCAAGTTTAGTTACGGCGGATGTACGGTTGCGGAGCTACAGAGCACCAAAAAAATGCATACATTAAAGGTTTTTGCATGTTTCTTTGCTTGTGCCTACAGGTTGCATGGTTTGCATGATTGGTCCAAAACCTTCAGGGAACATGCAACCAGGGTCCCCGATGTGCCTTTTGAAGATTTCGGAAAAAAATATTAAATGGTTCAAAAGTTATTAAAAAACCTGTTCCCCATTATAGCCTATGGGAAAAGTTAAAATATTTGACAGTGTCACAAATACAGTTTTTACTGTTGCAAATGACCCTTTTACTTTTGTGATTCAGCCATTTTTTTTCAGTTGGTGGTCAGAGAAATGCTTGTTGTTTTAATTTGGGACCCTCTATGGACACAATTCTTGTTGTGTTCACCTAGACAAGCCCTGAGGATGCTAGTCATGTCTTTTTTCAAGGGGTAAAACATCTGAGAAATATGTTTTTTTTAATTTTTGTAAACAGCTCTGTCGCAAAGTACTTTTGAATATGCAACACTTTCGTGATTTTATTTGCAAAAGTGTCATGATTTGTGAAAGTACTTTGAGACACTATGGCCAAAACAACAGGAAATATTTGCCACCCTGCAGCAAAACAACAGTTTGGGCTTTTGGGCTAAAATTTGTAGGGAACAAAGCCAACATTCCCCTAGATGTGCCTTTTGGTTGTTTAGTGACAAAATATTACAGGGCTGAAAAGTTACAGCACTCCAAAGTTGACGATTTTTCCTATAGGATAACATAGCAGGGTCCACCATGCCTTTTGGGGCCCGTATCTCAAAAACGGTTCGATATATGGACTTTTTGTCGGAAAAATGCTTATTCCCCCATTAAAGGGCTAAGTGCAAAACTAGCCAGAAAGTCATAAATGAGATTTACATTTTTTTCTATGTTATACAGCTCCTGAGATATAAGCAGTTTAGTATTCCAAGTGCTCATTTTGTGCTTCGATGGCTATTATTATACACACATTCTTTGTATTCACTGTGCTTCTGAATACCCCTTTTTGGGGAAAAAATGGTGTGCATTTGTGGCACTGTGACCATTAGCATTTTTGCTTGCATTTTTGGACCTGTGTAAGTAACTAGTATTGATTCTGTTTTTGGGGTGGACTTTCCTTAGTTTTAATTTTAATTTGCCGGGGAGGAACTGTAGCTGGGAGATATTTGCAGTCAGTTGTGACTAGACCTGTTACTTAGCCTTTGTGAAATAGGTGTTTGTTAAGTGGAGGAGCTGAAAGGGGCCTAGTTGAATTGAGGATTTATAACTGGAGTTGTTTTTGGTCTCAGTCTGCTGAGACTGAGCTAGGAAGAGTGAGAAAGCAGCAACAGCTTCCTTGAATCAAGGAGGTTATTTTCTAGACTACACTGAACTGAATTATTACTTTGTGGACCTGTGTAAGTAACTAGTATTGATTCCGTGTTTGGGGTGGACTTTTCTTAGTTTAAACTTTAATTTGCCAGGGAGAAACTGTAGCTGGGAGATCTTTGCAGTCAGTTGTGACTAGACCTGTTACTTAGCCTTTGTGAAATAGGTGTCTGAAAGGAAGGAAGGCACTCCCCAGGGTGGAGGGTAAGAGTTGTAGATGATTGTTTCTGGATGGCATAGGTTTTGTGGAGTTGGGAAGGGGCCTTAGACAAGTAGCACACATGGTAACTTTCTTGGAAGTGCTACCTGTCTATGGCATGGATGAGGATAGGGCACCCCGCACCATGGGATTCAATGACTGGTTGAAAAGCTGGTGCAGAGCTCAGGGATTTGGCTTTGTTAGGGCCTGGGGCTCCACCTGGAGGGATGCAGGCCTATACAGGCATGATGGTTTGCATCTATCCTGGATGGGAACCAGGATCCTAGGTGATAGGTTTAAATGCTTCAATGGCAAGCATTTAAACTAGCCAAGGGGGAGACACTGAAGAGGAGAAGGGAAATCCTAGCCCCCCCAAAAATCAGGGTAATAAGTGAGGTAAACACCAAGATAGAGCAGTCGATAGGGAGAAGGGCAGGGGTAGAGAAAAAGACAAAGGCAGTAGGGACAGAGATGGGGCAAAAAGAAATAAAGCCATAAAAAAATGGAGGGTAATGAATACCAATGACCGTAGTCTAGGTAAAAAGCTCCCTGAAATGGTGGCCTTGATGGAAGAGGGATGCCTGGATATTGTTGCAATCACAGAAAAATGGTACACAGAGGACCATGACTGGGATGTCAACATACCAGGGTACACAATCTACAGGAGGGACAGGGAGGGAAGAAGAGGAGGAGGAGGAGTAGCTCCTCTCTATGTAAGGGAAGGGATCAAAGCAACAGAACTAAAGGGTAAACAGGGAGGAGAGGAGGCACTGAGGGTCACCCTGGAAAGTAGAAATGGCTCCACAATCTGCACAGGGGTTGTATACAGATCCCCATCTCAGGGGAAGGAAATGGACAAGGAAATGATAGACAGCATCCTTGGAATGGCAGAGAAAGGCCATATGCCAGATGTTGACTGGAGCACCTTTACTGCAGCCACATCCAAGAGCAGGCCCATTCACGATGCCCCACAAGGGGCATGCCTCAGGCAGCTAGTTTTGGAATCCACTCAGGAGAGAGCAATCTTAGACCTGGTACTCTCAAATGGGGACGGAGAGAGGATCTCTGATCTTGAAGTGGGTAGCCATCTGGGAACAAGTGACCACCAAACAGTGAGGTTCATGATAAATTTAGCTGTAGAGTCAAGCCACACAAAAGTGAAGGTACTGGACTTCAGGAGGGCTGATTTTGTCAAAATGGGAAAGTGCCTCAGAAAAGCACTAGCAAACAGGTAAGAAGGTGGGGCAGAGCAATAATAGGGAAACATCAAAACCGCCCTCACAGGGGCAACAAGCCTTTGTGTGAAGCAATTAAACAAATGAAAATGAAAGAAAAAACCACTATGGTTCTCAAAAGAAGTGGTGGGGAAGGTAAGGGAGACAAAGATATCATTCAGGAAGTATAAGGAAACACAGAAGGAGCAGGACAGAGAACTGTACCAGTTAAAGCAGAAGGAAGCAGGTAAGGCAGTCAGAATAGCAAAGGCCCAAACCGACGAAAAGATAGCCAACTCGGTTAAGAAGGGGGATAAAACCTTTTATAGGTACATTAGGGAGCAAAGAAAGACTAAGGCAGGAGACTGAGGCTGAACAAAGAGGAAGGTGGTTGGGCAGAAAGGGACAGTGAAAAAGCAGGGATACTGAACGAATACTTCTGCTCAATATTCACAGTGGAAAAGCAGGGGGAAATACCTAATCCAATCAATAGAAGCACTCTGGATAGGAGGGTTGATAGTTCTTTCACAGAAGAAAGGGTTCTGAAAGAACTCTTAAAACTGAAGGTTGATAAAGCAATGGGGCCTGATGGGATTCACCCCAGAATTCTAAAAGAACTAAGGGAAGAACTAGTAACACCACTGACTACACTTTTTAACAAATCATGGGGGGATGGTGTGGTACCCGAGGACTGGAGGAGGGCAGATGTGATTCCCTTTCACAAAAGTGGGAGCAAGACAGAGGCAGGAAACTACAGACCTGTCAGTTTGACCTCAGTGGTAGGGAAAATGATGAAATCACTTATGAAGGAAAGAACTGTTGAGTACCTAGAGGCCAGTGGGGCACAGGGCCCAAGGCAGCATGGATTCACAGTGGGGAGGTCATGTCAGACAAATCTAGTTGATTTCTTTGACTGGGTGACCAAAGCAGTAGACCAGGAAGGGGCTGTGGACTTGGCCTACCTAGACTAGTGTGAAACCAGGCTGACTGTTTGTGTGTTTGGGAGCTGTTGTCACCTTGCATGGCACCACTGTATTTTACTCTTTTCCATGTATATGTGAGTAAAATATAGATTACGTTATAGAAGTGTTGGTGCTGTGTCTTCTGCTGTTTTGATTGTCCGTTGACACTGCCACAACAGAAGCTGAAGCCACTTTTTCTTTTGAATCACTAGCTAGACTTTAGCAAGGCATTTGACACAGTCCCACACAAAAGATTAATAAACAAATTAGCCAGCCTTGGAGTGGGTCCCAGGGTGGTAGCCTGGGTAAAACACTGGTTGGACAACAGGACATAGTGAGTAATAGTAAATGGAGTCCACTGTGAAGAAAGGAGGGTTACTAGTGGGGTACCGTAGGGTTCAGTACTAGAGCCGGTCCTTTTTAACGTCTTTATAAGTGACATTGTAGAGGGACTGGAAAGGAAAGTATGTCTCTTTGCAGATGACACAAAGATCTGCAACAGGGCTGATACACAAGGTGGGGTGGAAAGGATGAAAAGGGACTTGGCAAGGTTGGAGGAATTGGTCAAATGTATGGCAGCTTAGATTCAATGCAAAGAAGTGCAAAGAAATGCACCTGGGAAACAAAAACCCAAGGGAAGAATACACAATGGGGGTTGAGATACTGACAACAACAAAAATGTAAAGGGACCTGGGGGTAGTCATATCAGACAACCTAGAGGTGGGCCAGCAATGTGAGAAGGCAGTAAGGAGGGCGGGGGATACTGGGATGCATAGGAAGAGGCATCACCAGTAGAAAACAGGAAGTTGTTGGCCCTCTGTTCAGACAGTTGGTAAGATCACATCTGGAGTACTGTGTACAGTTCTGGAGACCCCATCTCCACAAAGACGGAGACAGGGTGGAGGCTGTCCAGAGGAGGGCAACCAAAATGATGCAGGGCCTGCATCAGAATGCATATGAAGAAAGACTATAGAAACTAAAGGTGTATAGCCACGAGGACAGGAGGGAGAGGGGGGAACATGATAGAAACTTTCAAATACCTCAAGGAAATCAACAAAGTCCAAGAAGGTAGCATCTTTTAGAAAAAGAGATGTGCAAAAACAAGGGTGCACAATTTGAAGATAGAGGGGGGATGGCTCAGGAGCAATGTGAGGAAGTATGTTTTCACAGAGAGAGTGGTGGACACATGGAACTGCCTTCCTGAGGAGGTTGTAGAGTCAAAAACAGTTAGGGAATTCAAGAATGCATGGGACAGACATAAGGCAATTGTAATGGGGGGGTAGGAGGAAGTAGACTGTTGGTTAACTAGGATCTGCAGCTTATCCATTAGGTAGGGAAATGGGCAGACTAGGTGGGCCAAGCAGTCCTTATCTGCCATCAAATTATATGTTTCTACATTACCATTTGCATTTCTGTTGCATTCTCTGAGAGTTAGTGCCGATGGCCCCAATACAAACCCCAATGCCTGTTGGTGGGGGCAGGGTGGACGTGAGGTGGAAGGGGTGGCAACCCTAACACTGAATTTCCTCACTTTTGTCACTGTGGAACAACCCTAACTGATGCATTAAATGGTGTTTTTTGCCATGAATATTATATATATATATATACATATATATATATATATATATATATATATATATATATATATATATATATATATATGAGGCAAAAAGCTCTGTTTAATGCATCAGTTAGGTTGTTCCTAACAAAAGCTAGGAAATTCAGAGTTAGGGTTGAAAGGCCCCTGGACCCCCAGCCCACTCCTCACTGGCATTGGGTGTGTGTAGAGGCTATTGGCCCCAACTCCTCACCCCATCACATGTGTAAAGAAGCTGAGGTATAGGAGAATGGGGTGAGAGTTAGGACCAACGACCCCAATGCACACCCCAATGCTGGTTGGGGGTGGGCTGGGGGGTCCAAGGGGCTTTCAATCCTAACCACAAATTTCCTAGCTTTTTTTTGCTGTGGAACAACCCTAACTGATGCATTAAACAGAGTGTTTTGCCTCTAATTTCCCTTCTTTTTGAAAATGAGGATGATAAATAATGAAAGGAATGCAGTGGCGGCAGCGAGGGGCCCTTCAGGCCCCCATGCTCCCACCACATGATGTCTTGTTACACAGTAACAGGAACTGCAAAGCAAACGCAAGCGGCAACAGTAATGCATATGGCAAAGCAAACATAAATGGCAAAGCAAGCATTAATATAAATACAAGCTAAAAGTGACGCCAAACCAAACAGTTTTGTAAACAAAGACATCAAACAGAAGTGCATACAGAACACAACTGGTAATACACACATTCACAGTACCACAACTGTAAACACAAATGGTAACAGTAACACCAATAATAACACCCAAGTAAACAGAAATGCAAGCACGTAAGAAAATGCAAACCGTAACGCACACTCATGGAACCACAGTTGTAAATGCAAATGGTTATGGTAACAGCAACAACAAAGCCAATAAAAACAGAAACGCAAGCACATATGAAAATGCAAACTGTTACATGTAAGGTCATGGTACTGCAATAGTAAATGTAAATGGTAACAGTGACAGCAACAGTAAAGACAACAGAAACAGAAATGCAAGCGCATATGAAAACGTGAACCATTACACACACAGTGTCGTAGACGGGAACGGTGATTGGAATGGTAACAGAAGTGCAACTGGAAACTCTAGCTGTCACAGTAACAAAAGGGCACACCCTTCTTTTTCCAAAAAACTGCACTGAAAAAACTAATTGAAAACAAAGAATGTATACATTATAATTGACTTCAGAGCAGAAAAGTACGACTTGGAATATTAAATTGCTTATATTTCAGGAACCGTATGATGTAGGAAAAAAATTAAAATTTTGTATGAATTATTACTTTCCTGGCTAGTTTTTTGCTTAGTCCCCCATTTGGGGGGGCTAAGCATTTTTTTGACAAAAAGTCCATATCTCTCACTGTTTCTGAGATAAGGGCCCTGAAAGACGTGATGGACGCCATAATGTTATCCTATGGGACAAATCATCAACTTTGGAGTGCTGTCACTTTGTCACCCTGTAATATTTTTTCTCCAAACCACAAAAAGGCACATTTGTAGGATGTTGGCTTTCCTCCCTCCAAATGTCAGCCCAAAAGACCAAACCATTATTTTTCAACAGAGCAGCAAAGAATTCCTGTAATATGGCGGACGCCGTAATGTTATGCTATGGGAAAAAGTGCCAAATTCATAGTGCCGTAACTTTGCTGTCCTGTAATATTTTTTGACCAATCCACTAAAAGGCACATATGTGGGATGTTGCCTTTCTTCCCTGCAAATTTCAAGTAAACAGACCAAACCATTTCTAAGATATTCAATGTCAAAGATTGGCAAAATTTCCCTATCTATTCCATTATAAGAAATCTGGCCATCTTGTCCCTATTTTGCGATCAAGGATCATGATCAAAGAATCTCACGATCAAAGAATTTGCAGCCTCATGATCAAAGAATTTGCAGGTTCATGAACAAAGAATAAAAAATTTAATAATTCAAAAAATAGAAGCAATTGCAGTAAACCACTGCCATGGTTCAACAGAATGAAGCCCCCTGAGTAAAACCCATCCTCATTTGACTTCCTAGGACACCCCATGGCTAAGAAAATTGAATTTTAATTTGCGCCATCTTGTCCCTCCCTGGCGATGCAAGATCACGGTCAAAGAATCTCATGATCAAAGAATTTGCAGCCTCGCGATCAAAGAATTTGCAAGCTCACCAACAAAGAATAAAAAAATTAATAAATCAAAAAAATTGTGGAATTGCAGTAAGCCACCACCATGGTTTGACAGAATCAATCCCCCTGAGTAAAACCTACCCTCATTTGACTTCCTAGGACACCCATGGGCTGAGAAAACTGATTTTTAAATTCAGCCATCTCGTCCCTCACTCACGATGCAAGATCGCGATCAAAGAATCTCACGATCAAAGAATTTGCAGACTCATGATTAAAGAATAAAAAAAGGGTGAAACGTGATGTATTCACTGATTTGAACCAAACCAATGGTATGGTTCGACAGAATGGACCCTCCTGAGCAAAACAAGCCCTCATTTGTATCTCTAGCCCACCCCTGAGCTGAGATATTAGTGTTTTAGGTCACAATGCAAGATCGGAATCAAAGAATCTCACGATCAAAGAATTTGCAGGCTCGTGATCAAAGATCATTAGTGAGCTGCGAATTAAGATTTTAAAAGCTTATAACTCTATTTTTAGACCGATTTGGATGGAACCAAAGCCATGGCTTGATAGATCAGGGTCCCCTGAGTAAAACCCTTCAAAGTTTTACTTCAGAAGTGACCCCTGAGCCAAGATATTTGTGTTTGTGTGATTGGAAAACTGAAAACAAGATGGCTGACCTCGGAGTAAAAGAATTTTGAAAATTCCTTGGGAAAAAAGATTCTTGAACCGTGAGGCTGCACATTCTTTGATCGCCAGGTGAGACCAGATGGCCAGAACCCCCATTCTTTGATCACAAGATATACATATAAATATGACTTATAATGGGAACTTAAAAGTGCCATAACTTTTGAATGCCTTAATATTTTTCCAGCAAACAAAAAGCGGCATATTCAGCCACCAAAGCTCTTTCAAACAAGCCATCTTGCAGAGCAGTACACCACATGACGGCTGTGCAGGACCACATTAAAAATGCCAAAAGGTGCCTTCAAAAATAGATAATTTTGCATTTTTCAGTGCTTTTGTACCCGAAGACCAGCAATCTGACACAAACGCCATTTGGCAAATCATGAGATCCAGTATGCCCCAACAAGTATACCAAATTTCAGGTAAATCCATTGAACAGATCTGAAGTTATTAATGTCCAAACTTTTGACTTTAGTATGTAGTGGCGCTCAACCCTAACTATAGTGGTGCAACCACGCACTATAATATATATATATATATATATATATATATATATATATATATATATATATATATATATATGTGTGTGTGTGTATAGATATATATATTAAAGAGAACACCACCACTGGTCACTTGTTTCTAGGATGACTGTCATAAATACCAACTCACTGTTTCCTGCCTTGCAGACAGTTTGTAACTCATTCAGTTGCTCAATCAGCTGTCCCAAGATTTTTCATTTTGTGAATAAGTCTCATGTATTGGCCAGTATCAAATTCTTTGCTAAATCTAGGCATACTCAGAATTCACAGGTATTCCTATATCTGGTTACTTGGTCACATTCTAAAGGAATCCAGTAAGATTTGTTTTGCATGACTGCCCTTTACAGAATCCATTAAGCTCTGAGAAAATCAAGCCAGTCAGCCAGTGTGAGAAGGCCCTCAGCTAAGAGCATGTATCTTGTTTCATATCATCTACATTAGAAACATAGAAACATAGAATTTGATAGCAGATAAGGACCACTTGGCCCATCCAGTCTGCCCCTTCCCCTACCTGATGGATAAGCTGCAGATTCTAGTTAATCTACAGCTTACTTCCTCCTGCCCACCACTAGAATTGCCTTATGCCTGTCCCATGCATTCTTGAATTCTCCCACTGTTCCTGACTCCACAACCTCCTCAGGAAGGCTGTTCCATGCATCCACAACTCTCTCTGTGAAAAAATACTTTCTAACATTACCTCTGAGCCATCCCCCCTCTATCTTCAAATTGTGCCCCCTTGTTCTTGCACATCTCTTCTTCTGAAAGATACTACCCTCTTGTACCTTGTTAATTCCCTTGAGATACTTGAAAATTTCTATCATGTCCCCACTCTCCCTCCTTTCCTCAAAGGTATACATATTAAGCTGCTTTAGTCTCTCCTTGTATGTCTTCTGGTGCAGACCTTGCACCATTTTGGTTGCCCTCCTCTGAACAGCCTCCACTCTATGTCTTTGCAAAGATGGGGTCTCCAGAATTGAATGCAGTACTCCAGATGGGGTCTCACTAACTGTCTATAGAGAGGGATAACAGCTTCCTGTTTTCTACTGTTGATGCAAGTAAGATTAAAGTAAATTTGCTGCAGAATTTTGATTTGGAACTCTCAGCTCTATGCATAAAGGAATCCTGGGCTTACACACCCTGATGTGTGGCTCACAGAGCTGCGATGTGCATATCCTGGGTATCCAATGGACATCTGTAGATGCACGAATAATGTGCACCCACTCCACACCCCTGCCAGGGACCATGCACAGGGAATCCCACACAAGTAAGTGGATGATACAAGTAGGGAGGCAGTGAGTTGGCAATTCTAATGGATAGCCAGAGAATCATGGCATGCACGTAATGGCTGTGCACTGCCCCCCAACCAGACAGCACAGATTGTGAGGTGCTGATTTCCATAATGCAGTATATTTTTGTTTTGAACTGTTGGGGACATAACTGCCCATATTCAGCCAGCCATGACCCATGATCCCTTGCTCCCAAGGAGCAGGGAATCTACTATTGTGCCTGGATGGGTCTTCCGATTGGAAGACTCTTGTCTGGCCCATGTCTGTCTTCCTGGTCAGACCAGCTCCTTGCATAAAGCAAAGCAGCTGTGTTCAGACTGCCTGTGGTTGTACATACTGGCTCTGCACATCCTGCATGGCCTAGTACATTCAAACAGAGGCATATTCATGGCTGTTATTGACTAGTTCACTCTGTTTCTGAATCCTGAGAGTACTCTGCTTTTTTTATCCTTTGCTAACTGTCTTCACTGGGCTTGAATAACAGCTTCTTTATGTGTTGTCAGTTTGCTTGTTTGTGTCCTGGATTACACCAAGAAGAAAATAAGTCTGTGATCATTAGTAGGGAGGTAACAGTGGAGGGATTGGGCTAGATTACCAACTGCAAAAGGCTAAGAAAGAAAGAGTCATCTAGGATGTAAGCGAGTTGGGAGAGGATGAAATGTTCTTGCATCGTTGCATGGACTGAGGTAAGTAGATAAGTAAGTAATTGCATGGAGAAGAAATGTCCCAAACCTTGTGAAGAGGGATGACTTTTGCCAACATTCATGCAAGGGGAATATTGATGGGAAGGATTCAGAGGTTCAGGAGGGCAGAGACAGGGATGACAATAACAGAAGCAACAAGAAATAGAAGAGCATAGTCCAGGCCATCTAGATTGTTCATTATAGAAGCAGAAAAAATAAAGTAGAATTTGTTGGCAGAAAATGATGGATTGGCCCATGCAGTCTGCCCAGATAAAGCCTGCCTCATCTGTCTTTTAATACCCTAACTGGTCTCTGGCAACCCTTCCTCCTACTTGCTTATTTACTAATATTCCCCTATATCTATCCAATGCATGCTTGAAGTCCCTACTGTTTGTGCCTCCACCACTTCCACTGGTAGTCTAAACTCTTTCAGTGAAGTAGTACTTCCTCACATCCTGTTAATCCTCTCCCAGCTTCAACAGATGTGCTGTAGTTCTGATTTTCCTCCTCACTGAAAGACACTTGCTTCTTGCACCCTGTTCACCTCTGTGAAGTACTTGTATGTCTTTATCTTGTCCCCTCTTTCTCTCCTGACCTCCGGTGTATACATTTCCAGATCCCTCAGTCTCCCCTTGTGGGGCTTATTTTGCAATCACTGCACCATTTTAGTTGCCCTCTACTGGACTGTCTCCACCCTGTATATATCCCTTCTGAGGTGCAATCTCCAGAATGGGACATAATACTGCAGGTGGGGTCTCACCAGTGAGTGATACAGTAGCAAAACCACCTCCCTCCTCCTGCTGGAGATACCTCTCCCAATGCGTACCAGCATCATACTGGCCCTACCAACATCTTTGTCACACTGCTATGCCACTTTGAGATCATCAAATATGATAACCACAAGGTCCCTTTCTTTCTTAGTGACTGACAGTACCTCTTCCCATACTACACTCAGTTTCTGGGCTTCTATGCTCTAGATGCATGATTTTGCATATTTTTGCATTGAAATCCATCTACCATGTTCTTGACCACTTCTCGAATTTCCCAAGATCTCTGTGCATTATTTTCATCCCCTCTTGATTGTCTACCCTATTACAGATTTTTGTATCATCTGCAAAAAGGCATACCTTCCCTTCCAGTTCATCTGCAGTATCACTTATAAAGACATTGAACAGGACCGGTCCCAGTACTGACCCCTGTAGCATCCCACTGGTCACTCTTCCATCACTAGAGTGAGTGTTGTTTATCACCACCCTCTGCCACCTATCCTTCAACCTTTTTTAAACACAGTTCAGCCTTTTGGATCCACCCCTAGGCTGCTCAATTTTGAATCAAACTCCTGTTCTTTTTTAATAAGGCCTACTAAGTCCTGGACCCTCATCCTCATGTTGTTTGCCCATGCTCCCATCTTAATGTTAGACCACACTGAACATTGGTCACTGGTACCTAGGGAACTGCCCACTGTGACATCTGCAATGCTGTCCCTGTATGTAAGTAACAGGTCCATCACTGCCCCATCCCTAGTGGGTTTGGTGACTAGCTGCCTGAGAAATGCCCCCAGGTAGGGAGTCAAGCATGGCCCTGCTCCTTACCAATGCTGCAGTTGGATGGCTCCAATCCAAATCTGGTAGACTGAAGTCACCAGCTAACAGCACTTCCCCCTTATTCAGCATCCTAATGACATCTTCCTCCAGAATTCACCAGGCAGAAGGACGGACCAGTGCCTTCGGGAGGGAAAAGAGGAGCGGGGGGAGGGGAACACAGATGTAGTGATAGAGGAAGATAGAGTGAGGGAGGGGCTGCTGGCATTGAAGGTGGACAAATCACCAGGCCTGGACAGAGCACATCCAAGTGTACTAAAGGAACTGGCTGAGGAGCTGGCAGGGCCACTGGCAGACGTATTTAATAGTTCATTAGAGTCAGGCGTGGTACCACAGGACTGGAGAATAGCACATGTAGTGCCCCTCCACAAAAGCATTCCCAAGGATGACACAGGGAATTACAGACCAGTCAGTCTGACCTCCATCGTGGGCAAGCTCATGGAGCCCATACTAAAGGAAAGGTTGGTGGAATATCTAGAGAAGCATGGTCTCCAGGATGTGAGGCATCCTGGGTTCATGGGGGGAGATCATGGCAAACAAATCTGCCTCACTTCTTTGACTGTGTCACTAAGACAGTAGACAGGGTCCAAGCAGTAGACATCCTCTATCTTGATTTTAACAAGGCCTTTGACTCTGTGCCCCACAAAAGGTTGATCAAGAAGTTGGTGGATTTTGGGATTGGGGAAAAGATGGCCAGATGGGAGGAAAACTGGCTGAGGGACAAAACCCAGAGGGTGATTGTGGTGTGGGAGAGTTATCTGGCACCAGAGAGATAACCAGTGGGGTCCCGCAGGACTCAGTGCTGGGGCCGGTGTTGTTCAATGTCTTCATCGATGACATTGGGGACAGTGTTAAGGACAAAATATGCCTATTTGCAGATGACACCAAGCTCTGCGGGAGAGTGGACACCGCTGAAGGGATACAGGACCTACATGAAGATCTGGAAAAGCTGGGGAAGTAGTCCAGGATCTGGCAGCTTGGCTTCAATGCCAAGAAATGCAAAGTTATGCATATTGGATCCAAGAATCCCTGGACAGAGTACTACTTGGGTGGAGTCTGAGTATCTGCATCAGAGAGGAGAAGGACATAGAAACATAGACGTTGACGGCAGATAAGGACCACTTGGCCTACCTAGTCTGCCCATTTCCCCTACCTATTGGATAAGCTGCAGATCCTAGTTAACCAACAGCCTACTTCTTCCTACCCCCCACCAGAACTGCCTTATGTCTATCCCATGCATTCTTCAATTCACCCACTGTTTTTGACCCCACAACCACCTCAGGAAAGCCATTCCATGCATCCACCACCCTCTCTGTGAAAAATACTACCTCACATTGCCCGAGCCATCCCCCTCTATCTTCAAATTGTGTCCCCTTGTTCTTGCATATCTCTTTTTCTGAAGAATGCTACCCTCTTGGACGTTGTTTGTTCCCTTGAGGTACTTGAAAGTTTTTATCATGTCTCCCCTCTCCCTCCTTTCCTCAAGGGTATACAAATTAAGCTCCTTTAGTCTCTCTTTGTATGGCTTCTGTTGCAGACCCTGCACCATTTTATTTGCCCTCCTCTGGACTGCCTCCATCCTATCTATGTCCTTGCAGAGATGGGGTCTCCAGGACTGCACACAGTACTCCAGATGCGGTCTCACCAACTGTCTGTACAGAGGGATAACAAGGACCTGTAAGTGATGATCACCAGTGACCTGAAGCACTCCACGCAGTGCAAAAAAGCAGCAGCAAAGGCAAACAAGATGCTGGGATGCATATCTAGGGGGATCAGTAGTCGGAGAGAGGAGGTTATACTGCCCTTGTACAGGTCACTGGTAAGGCCTCATCTAGAGTATGGAGTTCAGTACTGGTGCCCACACTTCAAAAAGGACATTTACCTGCTGGCGTAGGTCCAGAGGAGGGCTACAAAGGTGATAGCAGGTCAGCAGGGTAAGGTATAACAGGAGAGGTTTAGGGCACTGAACATGTAATCCCTGGAAGACAGGGGAGAGAGAGAGGGGACATGATGGGACCTTCAGGTACTTAAAAGGGATAGATAAGGTTGATAAGGAGAGTCTTTAAGCTGAGTGGCAACCATAACACGAGGGGGCACAGCCTTAAGCTGGAGGGTGGGAGGTTTTGAAGGGAGGTCAGGAAGCACTTCTTCACAGAGAGGGTGGTGGACACTTGCAATGCGCTGCCGAACTAGGTCATCTCATTGGAGACAGTGGGCAGCTTTAAGAGAGGCTGGGATAGGCATGGGGAGGGTTAGGATCATGGGTAGGAGAATGGGAGGAGTGGGGGAGGAGGGGACAGTAGCTCAAACTGTGGACCCTGCAATATGAGCAGACTTGATAGACCAAATGGCCTTCTTCTGCTGGCTTGTTCATATGTTCATATGTAAGTATATTGTCCAACTCCTCACCCTGTGATGGAGAACTGCATACTGCCCCTGTACAGATAGCAATTCCAGTTCCTGTCTCCAGGATGACCCACAGCACCTACAGTCCTTCCTTTTCATCCTGGTGCCCCTGTGCCTCCCTAGCCTTCCCTTTCTCACATATAGTACACCTTCTTCTCCCCTAATCTCTTCCCTGTCTCTCCTGAACAGAAAGTAGCTTGGTATGGCCATATTCCAGTCATGGTTGTCGCTGTTCCCTGGCTCATGTATGGCCACCATATCCAGGCCAACCTCCTGCATTATAGCCTCCAGGTCTGGAATGTTATTGTCCAGGCTTTGTGCATTGGTGAACATGGATCTCCATACCTTACACCCTCCCTGCCTGCCTCCCTTCTTCTTCCTGCCTGTGTTGTTCAATGAAGTGCTCCCTGACCACCTCTTCCCTGGTCATCCTGTCTCCCTTACTTCTCTCTTCTTGCTTTCCTGATTTATTTACCCCTTGTCCTCTGTAGTGTCCCAATCCCTGGCTTCACACGCACCTGCTATGGGGGAGCTTCCCTCCCCTCAGGCCCTCCCTCATTGTTGCTTCATTATCTCTGAGGGCAATGTTTGCCTCTCTTGGTATTAGAGCCTCCCTCAGCTAGTTTAAATTCTCATTTCAGTAGCATTAAAACCTGCTTCTAGGGACAGTGGCCCCCCCTACTGGAAGGATGCAGGATGTCTCCCCTATAGAGGTCCATATCCTCCCAGGCTGGCCCCCAGTCCCCAGTGTAGCTGTAGCGCTCCTCTGTGCACCATACCTTCAACCAATAATTGAAAACCCCTGTGTGGAGAGCCATTTTCTCTCCCCAGCTGTGCACAGGTAACACCTCAGAAAACACTACCTGGTGTGCTGTCTGTTTAAGGCACCTCTCTACCTCCCTGAAATTACACTGCACTGCCTATATCCTATCCCTTGCCAGGTCATCTTTCCCCAAGTGAACAATGACATCTAGCTCCACCCCATCTCCTGCCACTCTAGTGATACTCTTTTTAGCAGGATAGAATAACTTGGGGGTACCAGGGGAGACTGGGGAAAAAACTAAAGGGTGTCAGGGGAGGAACAGAGGGATGTGAGAAATGGAAAGGGTTGTAGTAATTGGGAGGAGACTTGGCACAATTGGCAAAGTAGGTAATGAAGATACTAGGGGGCAGAGTAAAGGATATTGGTGTATGCCACAACATGGAGGTAGTGATGGGTCAAAAAGACTGTGGCCACCATACAGAATTTGAATGGATTATTTAGGTGTAATTGAAAGTCGGTTCTGAAATAATTAGCTTTTACTGTCTGTAGAAATCAAGACATGCATTGGAGACTTTAATCATTGAACACAGAATGGAAACTTGCTTCCAAATGACTATTGCTGCTGTGAATCAGGAGAATAACTGCAGCAAAGCAACAAACTTAGTTCACACAAAGGAGGATCACAATTATAGATGCTGTTAAATATTATTCAGCTACTTGCAAGGACAATAAGCACCCAGGGATTTCATTGCTGACTGCCAATATCTCAGGGGTTGTTGCTTGGATGGAAAAGCAGCCTTAAGTAAGTATAATAAAAACAGCATGATTCCTCATATAGGGGCCTATTCAATAATGATGCAGATGGGTTATGCACCACGTAAACCCGGCACATAGCCCACCCATCCCTGGCCATGCACACAACACCCCCTGTGCACCATGCATGATCCCAGTATGCCCACCCATGCACAAGGCACACCGGCCAAATGTGCAGCTCCGCATGGGGCAGACTGAGGACAGGCACGGGGGGCATGTTAGCATTCCACACCATTCACAATGGTGTAGGTGCCTTGCATGGGGGGGTAATGGCTATGCCTTCTGGAGGCAACTGTAACCATTATGTGCTCCCCCAGATGCTGCCGCTGAGATTGGTGGGGATTGTGGGGGTCAGAGGACTCCTCAATATGACTGCCCCTGGCTGTGGGGCACATTGGGAGGGTGGGGGATGTGCAGATGGGGTCCCTCACACCCAAGTCCACTGTCCGCCTATGTAACCGCTGGCAACATGGCGACCGACAAGTGCAAGTGATTTACTAGAGGTCATGGTCTGGGCAGCCGATTGGCTGCATGGCCGGGTCTGCAGCCTGCACTGGACTGCCCCATGAAGCTGTGCACTGGGGGGTGGGGCCATGTAATGGAGCCAGGTGGGGACCACTGTTCATGAATGCAGTCCCCATGTGGATGTCTGGTGGGTGCGGAGCTGCTCGGGGAAGGGATACATGCAATTCGCTTGTATCCCCCACCATTCATGAATAGGGCCCATAGTCACAAAAATAACTACAATAACAGTAGATTATTAAAGAAACAATAATATAAATCTAGTTAAACTGTTTCAATTAAGTAAACAAAGAAAATATTTAATAAGAATAATTACAAGTACTCAGTTTTGAAAGCGATATATTAAAGGGAGGGGACGTCAAGGTTCTAGAAGAAGAAAGAAAGAATAATCAAATTATCAAGGCCACTGGATTTTTGCCTTTACTGGAAACTCAGTAAAATTCTGGAATTTGGACTGCCTGCACACCGGTAAAAACAGAGAATTTCCTAGAATTTGGCATGTTATATCAAATAAGAAAATCCTCACAACCTGTATTGTTTTATAATTGCTTCCTGTACTATTTATGGTTTGTTTCATTTAGTGCTTTGTATATTAAGATTTATTTTATTCTGATTATCTGTATATGTACTAAAATAATGACAGCAGATTCCCTGTAAAATCCAAAAATTAAACTAACAATCACCTGTGCAATTCTTGGAATTTCACATCTTGAAAATGGAATTTCATTATTTTAATCACTGTAAATCAGTATCCTGGCAAATTATCAATTAAATACATAAAACTTACACTCCCTGGGGACAGATGATTCCCCAAGCTTGTTGCATTGTTATTAAGGGGAGTTAGGTGACTGTTCTCCTCAGTCACACTTAAAACCTTACCCAGAACTAGATGACACACAGAGACAAGCCTGACTCACTGAGAACTGTGGCAGCTTCACAAACTGAAGTGGAGTCAGCCATGATGCAACTATTTTCACAATTCATGCCAGTGATATGCTGCAGAACTCTGCAGGAACACAGTTTAATCCTATGGTACCTACTCCAATTTGTCATATAGGAAAGTGTGTCATGCTTACCACTAAGCGTTCTCCACCACACCTGAAGCTGTGATGGCAGAGCGGGTCGGTGCTGCTCAAAGGGCTGCCAGTCCCAAACTCTGAACACACACTCTCCAAACAGTGCAGCACTTGGTGAAGGGGGGGACAACAACAGAACAATACTTTGCTCAATATCGACCAGGTGCTGTGTATTCTTACACAATATCTGGTTGAATACAGGTTAACAATTCATAGCTCGAGCTGCTACTGAGGAAGGCTGGGATAGCTGGAGCACCAGGACCAGCTTGGTAACAGCTTAAGCTGTGACTTGTTAAGCTGTATTTGTACAGATATTGTGTAATAATAATAAATAACACCTGTGTGATATTGAGCAGTCTCGTTTTGTTGTTGCACTATTCAGAGAGCACGTTATCACCAAGCATCATACCCTGACTGGCTACTGTACCTGCACATAGTGGTTGACATATAGGGACCAGTCACACACAAAAAAAGTATAAACACCAGCAAAGAAGTTAACTGCTCAGTTAAAGCTGCTGCTGTGAGGAGCTGTGGCCATTCTCTGCCTTTCTGGCTACTGCTGGGATTCAGGTTGAACTTTCCCCCCCATCACAAGTGCAGCATTTCCAGTGAAACCTGTCATGTTTGCCATTAAGCAACTCCATGCAGGTCACTTGACCTCCAGTGGCCAATTGAGCTGAGAGGTTGGCAGGAGGTCTTCCTCTTTATTGTCTCCCTCGATGGAGAGACACAGAAGATGACAATCAGTGTAGTCTGCTGTTAAGAGAGGCAGCCATTCCTTGTGATCTTGGCTACCATATGAGTGTGGGCATAAACCCTCCCTCCAAGCCGAGGACTTTCATACCTTCATCGTTTGGTGCCTAGATGATCTACATGGGTATGGTGACCACCGGAGGCCAACTTGGTATGGAATTCAGCAGGAGGAGCTTTTCTTTTGACATCTCTCAAAGTCTCTAGACCCACGGGGCTCAAATCTCAAAAAGCACTAGGATTAGCACAAGCTGCAGCAAACAGCAGCTTGCCCTTAAGCCTGGTGTGCCAGGGACCCTGCACCAGATTCTGGTACAGGAGGTGTCGCATCACCTAAGTCCCCATACTTGTAGTAATAAATAACCTGTCCCTCTCTTGGTGGTATAGTGCCCCCCTAACCCCAATGCCACTGTACTATTTAAATAATGACATGGCACCGCATGGTGATCCATGCTGCTGTATGAATTAAGTAATACAATCCCCCCTCCCCGATCTCAGATGCCATTCTATTACATAATTAATAGAATGCTCAGATCCATGATGTCAACGTTGCCATAATATATCAAAACCCCCCTTCTCCTGGTGATCTAGAGGCTCCCAATCAGCAGGTAGTGCCCATCATCAGCTTCCCCATCCCACAACAGACTGGCTTCAGCACAAAGCTCTTCTCCACTTGCCAGTGCCAGGACTGTCAGCTGAGTGCTGTATAGTACAGCACTCAATGACAGTTTAATTGGCACTGGCCATAGAGGTGAGGGAGGCTGTGCCGGTGCCGACTCTGTTACGGGGTGGGGGAGCTGTGTAGTGGGTACTACTTCCTGGGATCAGGGGCCACTAGATCACCAAGGAAAGGGGTCTTTTGACAATATGGCAACAACAACATTGGGGATCAGGGAGGGGTGCATTCTATCAATTCCATAATATGGTAGCATCCAGGATTGTATTACTTTTTCTTACTTGTATTTTCCACCTTTTGCTGTGTCGTTCTTAGCATGGGGAATCCAGCTTCCAACTCTGCCCGCTCAGAGAGCTGGGTGGCTCGAATCACACCCAGAAGGGTCCGGGATGGGCATCTTGCCATCCTGCTGGAGGGCCTCCCAATGCCTCTCCCAGCCAGGACAGCCTCGGGACCCTCCCTGATGGGACTCTTCTCAAGTCATCCGGGCAATGCAGAGTGCGGCCATCAGGCTGCATGGTCACACCCAGCCCATTTTCCTCCTTGTTAGACCCTCTTTGGGAGCGTGGACATGCAATGATGTTAGGCACAGCCTGCCATGTCTGCCACGCTCCCCTCCCCCCACCTACACTGATGCTAGCAGTACCTCCTGGCATCCCCAGAGGTCACTGCAGCTCAGTGAGTGTCCCTGACCCACCCCAGGACTAGGAGAGCAGACTATGGATGCTCAATCCTAGTCCTCCCCTGCCGACCCCCGACGACCTAGGCTCATTCCCGAACCCAGCATTGCACGAGGTGTGGCCTCAGCCCTCAGTGCCACCGGGCCAGCATAGGATTGCATTACTTAATTCATATGATGGCATGGATCAGGGTAGTTTGCCATTTTAATATTTAAATAGTATGGCAGCATCAGGGATTGGGGGCTATGCTAGCCTTATTATAAGAGGCAACTTCAGGAATCTAGCAAAGTAGGAGAACTATGATAATTATCATATCACATAAGGGACAACAGCAGAGATGGGGGGTGAGCTATAGTAATTATTATAATATACCTGGCAACATCGAGGATCAGGAAGGGGGGCTATATGAACTGCTATATGATGGGCGATCAGGGCTGGAGAGTCAGCACATTCACAGAGATAAACAAACTCTCCCCTGAGGACACCTTCTAACTACTCTTAGACCAGCCCTGACTGGTCTAAGGGTACTTAGAAAACTGTCCTCTGGGTGAGTATAGTGAATCCCATTTTTGGGGATGTGGCAACTTGTATCTGCCACATGCCTCCTAGTTCCAGGTAGCAGCCCATTTTGGGGCACACCAGTGGCGTAAGCCCTGTTTGGGTCAGGCAGTCTGCAGTTGCCGCAGGCTGCCTTTGTGAATAGCTCAGGGGCAGTTTTTGATGCAAAGTACCATTTGTGTCAGTCATGTTTGGTGTAGGCATTTTGTATCAAACCCAGGGTTTTAAAAATTGAGCCCTGGCAGTTCAATGTGAAGTGCAATGGACATAACATTAGTGTTGTACTTGTGGATATCAGCTTGGGGAATCAGCAGTTGGTGGAATAGGCTTTCCCGTAAGTGTGACCTCCCAAGTCCTCTTGCAATTCTGGCTTGTTAACATGGAAACATTTATCACAATTTTGCCAATCTCTAAGTATGTTTCCAGTTTTCTCTTATGTGCTTATTCATTATGCCCCACTAGCAAGCTATTTAATTCTAACCTACTGTTGCTAAGATACTGCCTTTGATTGTTGAGATCCCTGCATTGTTTGTTTATGTGCATTGCTTGCCAGTAATATTTAAGCTATTTACATGACCCGTGCAGATGGTTTTCATGCTCTGCTGATCTCTTCTACTATAACAATTGTTATGTTTTGGTTTACATAAACAGGTAACTTCTGCATTTGCATGTTACTAAATTTTTGCTGCACATTTTCTCTTCTTTAAACAGTGGTTGTGGCTTTGTTATGATATTTTATATTGCACATACAGTACATACTGTACTTTTATTTATGCAATAGGCAAGGACTCTGAAGGATCCTAATAAATATGTTTATCAGGGCAACTATATGAATAAATCCGTGAATAAATCAGTACTATAAAGATAAACATGTGGACCACAAACGTATCTGTATATTACTGTCATCATCGACTATTTACTCATACAGTACTGTCATCATCAACATCCCCCAGCCAGTGGCCAGTCGGTGCTACTTACACCTTACTAATACTTCTGCCTTATGTGTTATTAATCTCATAGCCACCACCCGTTCACCCCTAACTCCATCATCCCAATACCACTTCTCTTCACTGCAGCCACCCCATAACTGACTGCACTGTAGTGCCATAAAAATGCTATACTTTTTGTAAAATAAAACAAACAGAGAAGTGCAACTGCCTGACACCAGCTGCCTCTTAGAAGGAGCTCACACCAGGACACCACAGCTTCAGAAAACCGCTTGCTAAGAGCCACCACCATCTTGGCTCATAATTTTTCACAACCTGGCAGCCTACGCCAATACAAATGCACATCACTATATTGCAACATCAAGGTATCCTCAGAAACACCCAGCAAAGGTCACAGCACATGAAACACTCAGCTTTTCTTATTAAAAAGAAAAATGAACATTTACACACAAAACTGCCTAAACTAACTGTCTCACCTCTACTGCATAAATTTAATATGTGATGGAGTCACTATCAGATAATTCATTTATTTTTACACATTCAAAGTGAACTTGGAACCATCACTTGTGGTTCCTCTATGCTCCTCCACTCATGAGGTTACCTGAGTTCACTTCGAACTTGTAAAAATAAATTAGTTATCTGACAGTCCCCCATCACATATTCCCTATATAGTACCTTATGTTTTAGTTTTGTCTCATCACTACAAATTGCTCACACCCAGCTGAGCCACTATGCTTTCATTTCTCCCATCCCTGCTCGCCCCTATCATCTTCATATCAAATACCTCATGTCACAATCTTCCCAATGTCTCCATGCTAGCTATCACTCTCCACCATATGCAATATTCATACAGAGTATGGAAACTGGCTTTACTGTAATCTCTTCTAGAAGGGTTATATTCCAGTCCTCCATTTTGTATTCGAACCAACATATGCACTTTAAAAAACATTTCAGCTGGACAATTGTGGAAGCAGTAAATGAATAATAGTTCTGTTACTACTACTCGGTGGTAATACTGAACTAATCCAGGGGCTCTTGCACCCTACAGCTATGAGTATAGCTGCTGCTCTTTCTTCCATTCCCAGTGAACCTTAACACAACCATATTAATATTAGGAGTCTACACCCTAAAACAGCTCCGGTCAGGGTCTGGGCACTACAGACTTCCACTGATATACCTATTATTGAAGAACCATGCTTAACTGCTAACATTTCCTCTATTACTATTGCCCTTCCAGGTTTTACTATTTACAGACTGGATAGAAGTAAAAGTGTTGGGGGCTGGGCAGAGCTATATAGATCATCCAAGATGAGTTTTTCCCTCTCCCTCCATGTTCCCATTCCCAAATGCAATGAAATCATTAGCAGTGTAATCTTGTTTCCCTATCACATACCATTTGTTATCACTCATGCAGTATATGCTGCTCCCTAGGCTGAAGCACTGAGGCTACTGTGGAGTTAATTAATAGCCATGTAGCAAAGCTCAACATGTTAATGTATGATCACATTATGTGGGGGTACTTGTACCTAAACTAGTTAGGTGCTAATGCCTCTTCCTTTCAAATCAAAATGAAAGCTTTGGATCTTCACCAGATTCTTCCCAATCTTACTAGACATACCTTCCATAGCTTTAATCACTCACTTATTGACTGTATTGTATCCTCACACCCTCATCGAATTGAAGATTCTGATTACCTTCCTGATCCTTTTGGTGACCATAGCATTACCTACTGTGCCTGTGGAAGTAATACCCCTACAGTACCCCAAGTCTCATTTATAGATACCATATTTCATCGTTTTGAAGCCGCACTCATTTTCTAGCCGCCCTCGAATTGTAGCCCTAGATAAAAATAAATTTTGTAATTAAAGCCATCCCCGTTTTTAAGCCGAAATTAACCACCTAATTAGGTAAAGTTAGAACTCCCCCCAAAGTACGATTCAGAGTCAGAGTTTTGTTTAAAATTTAACTTTCACTAGCTTGATTTAAGAAAAGATAAACAGAGTACACATTTCATTTCATTTCGAACACATGACCGACAGTTGTTATTAATCTAGTTCACAATCACTGTCTGGTTCTGCATAATCTGAACCACAGTCACTTTCATTTGCAAACATGTTACATTGGGTACCGGTATCTACACCTTCAGCAAAGTCCCGTAGACTACTGCACAGCTCTTCCACATGTTCTCTTGCAATGCTGTCAGCTTTAAAACAATTTATTTTGTCTGGATCAGTTGAGGTAATGCCGCAAACATCGAATGACTTAACAATTACTTCCTTCGAAACTGCAGCCCAGGACAGCTTCACCTATTCAGCAATTAGCCGAAGTGAAGGAGCACGAGGGTTACCTGCTTTTGTCAACTCTCTATTCCCATTTGCAAGCCACTCATCATACAGCTCCTGATATCTGGATTTAAAGGGAGCGTTCCAAGATACGTTGGCTGGTTGGAGCAGCTTGGTATACCCCCGTGGAATAGCTGCCATTATCGTACTTTTTTTTCTGCAAACTGATTTTATCTCTGGGCAAATATGACAGCGGAAAGTGTCCCAAACAAGCAATCTTCTCCTAAAAGATATTCCTCCCCACACTGTTTTCAGCCACATGTCTGTAATTTCAGTGTTCATCCATCCATTTACGGACATAGCCACAACTACACCTGTAACTCCTGCAATGTCCTTGGGGATCCTCTTCCCCTTTAGCACAAGTAGCGGGGGCAATTTTATTCCATCTGCCATTGCAGCTAAGCAAACAGTGAGCCTTTGCTTCTCATGGCCAGTGGTGAGTAGTGGGACTGATTTAGCACCGATTTGGTCAATGGTTCGATCACCAGGCATGTCGGCCCATATAGCCATTTCATCCATATTTCCAATGCTAGATGTCGGTAGATTGTGCTGCTGCTGTATTTGTCTGGCACAGAAAGAAATAAAGTCTATCACCTCTGGAACATAATCTTTAAGCAACTTCTGACCTACAGTGGTCTTTTGGCATACAGTGAACCCCCATCGTGAAAGAAATCAATCTACCCAGCCTCTGCTTGCCTGAAAATCTGGGTTTGTGATCAGTGATGATGCTTTAAGGGCAATCGTCTTTCTGGTTACACGAAGATGCACTTCCCTTTGCTGTGCTACCCAGGTAGCAAGGTTTGACTCCTCAACTGTGAATGCTGCACGTCTGCCAGCTCCATCCAGACGCCGACGCTTGCAGTTGCTGCTGGTACACCCCTCCTCACGGAGCTTTTCTTCAAGTTTGGGGACACTCTTCCTCCATTCCCGAATCTGTTTTTCATCAACATGGAGTGTCAGTACCATAGGCACACTTAGCAACATGTAATTTAAATTCGAAATCATACGACTTTCTTTTTGGCATATCAGTGGTATGTTCTTTCTCTGAATTTCAAAGCTAAGTAATAAATTTACCCAGAACAACTGTTTGAAATTATAGCTGCCCTCATTTAGACGCCGCCCTCGAATTAAAGCCTTTAACAAATTAAAATATTGTAATTAAAGCAGCGGTTACAAATTGATGACATATGGTATGTTAGATCATTTTATTAGTTTATAAATTCTTATAGGTAAAATATTTTTCCAGCCTGTTCAATATTGTTTATCACAATATATACAGTACATAGAGTTTAATTAGCGTTAACTTATGGAATATAAATGAAAGATTAGACAAAGCTTACACTAAGGCTAAAATATAATATACTATGTTACATCATTCTGAATTTTTCATCTTGATAATTTCCTCTCTGACCTCACACTTGAAGACTGGAGTCTGGTAAAGAATATCATGGAACTTGAACAGGCTTTGTTACACTTTCATTCCACCTTCATAAGAATTTGTGACAAGCATTCCCCTATTAAAAAGGTTAGCATGAGAGGCATACATCTTCCATCTTTCTTAGATATCCACAGATCTGACCGAGTTGTACAAACTGAAAGATGCTTCCTGATGCAGACACAGTGCCTACAATATAGACACAATGCTTACAAATATAGCCTCACTTACAACAGGCTTCATAACTTCCCCATAGGTACAAAAAGAGTCAAGGCAAAGCATTTTAGGTCCACATTTATTTCAAGATACATTTTACCCCAGTAAGTGCTGCAGAGCAGTAAATAATCTACTATATCCTATTTAAAATGTGTTTGGGACTGATAAATGACTCATTGGCTTCAATATCTCCAATGATCTAAATGCTATGTGAAATGCCCTAAACAAGTACATTACAGAATGTCCAACATCTCAAATTTCCCCTCCTACTAGCTACACTTTTCCACTCCAAACATCCAATCTCATATCTGTGTCATGAATAGTTCTTCCTCTCCACCATTGTCTGCATGAGCTATATGGCAGTAACCCTAGCACTCACTATGGCTCTGACAGTCTCAAACCATTTTTTTTAACTTTGAGCTTGAGCTATTGACATCCCCTTGCTCATGTTTTCAGTTTCTCCCTTATGTCTGGAGTCTTCTCCTCAGTATGGAGCATGCAGTTGTCATTGTCTTACAACTCCTTGAAGGAGATGCCCCAGACTGCCCTAACAAATGCTGGCACACTTCAATTCTCTTTGTATTCTCTAGGTGATAAAAAGGCTCATCAGCAAACGTTTGTCTTCTATACTAGTATTAACATTTATATTGCTTTTCAGCTGGGTCCATCGTGATCACTCCATGACCTCCTGTCTTCTTTGCTTTACTGACTTCATTCTCTCCAACAAGGATGAAGGTTTCCCCACTTGGGTTATCTTCCTCAATCTGACAAAGCTTCTTGACACTAACAATCACTCCTTTCTATTACTCAAATGTAAATTCTGCTATCTTTGGCCCTTCTCTACACTGGTTTCACCCTTACCTCAAAAGAAGATCCCAATCGGTGGTAGTGAACCTGTCTTCTCTGTATCTGTGCAAGTTACAGTGTGTGTCTCCAAGGCTCTGTCTTGGGACTGCTCCTTTTTACCAATTTTTGTAATTATCTTCCTCTAATGGCTAAAACCTCTAGTCTTCATAAAGTATGCATGCAGCTGACACTGTTCTCTTCACTGCTGGTCCCAAATCTCCAGCTGTAAACAATTCCTTGCTGTTAGACTATTGCAGTCTATTGAAATGAACTTAGTTCAATCAAATAGTGTAGTACTCAGTAAAACAAAACCACTGCCATAATTTTTGGTTCTAGAAATATTAACAGTTCCCTCAACCTTTATATTACCTCTCTAGATTGCATTATGCTAGGCAGTGCACTAGTTTAAATACCTTAGGTTCATTCCGGATCAAATTTGGATTTTCTTTTTTCAAATACCTTCAATCCCTGTTCACTAAATCCTACAAAAATGCAGGGCTCTCTGTAAGGCAATTGACTGTTTCTCCAAGGTAACAAGAAAACAGTTTATTAAACAAATGTTCCTTTTGATGTTGATTATGGGACTATCATTTATCCCAGCACCCTAAGTAAATACTTAGCCCAACTGTACACTTTGTTCAATTCCCCATGTAATTTTGTTCTCCATTGCCCTTCACTCAGTCTCCATTTACCTGCACTGGCATTCACCTGAGTGCAGGCACTCTGAACATCTTCACCAGTTTGTTTTAAATATCAAGATGATAAACCTCCTGATTACCTAAACAAAGTGAAGTATTCAGTTGCAGATGCTGGCTACGCCTTGCACTCACAATTCTGAACCAGATTCCTCATTCCATGATGCAAAAGGAAATTCAAACAACTCACATTCTATTACAGGCATAATTACTTGTGGAGTCATTTAGCTTTTTGATTCCCTTCCTCAACTATCATTCCTCTGCTAAGCAGTTCTTTAGATGTTAGAATGAATCTACTTGTGATTGTACTTGATCTAATCACTTGATAATTGTAATATTTGAAATGCTTGCATTGTATATTGTCTGATCTTCTAGAAGTGATCTGCAACCAAATAGTACACCACACCCAAGATCCTATACCCACCTGCCCTGTACAAAGACAGGACAGGCCCCTGGTCACTGCCTAGGCCAGATCATGCCCCCCAATGCCCCACTCTCAGACACTCCTCCCAACCAGCACCATCACTGTGCCCTCTCCAATCTCTGTGGCATACAGTAAATGACATTCATAATCTATGGGCCAGATTCAGAGAAGACAAAGCAGGATGCAAGGCAGCTTGCATCAGCATATATGGTGCAAGTCACAAATGTGTCCTATGTTGCATCCCCATGGGAGTCACATAAGCAGCCTGCGACATGCGGCAGGCTGCCTGCGCTCAACAGCACCTATGCACCTGAAACCCCCTTGCAACATGGAGGAAGGGGGTTTCTAGCAGCATTTGCACCCTATTCAGGTAGGGTGACCACTACATCCACTGATGGAATTCAAAGACAACCACCAGTGAACATCTGTCAAAGACCAGTTACGCCAACAAAAAGGTGGTCTAACTGGTCTTTGTTGTTCACTGGAGGTTGCCACTGTGTCCCAGCCCCACAACCCCTGTGGGTTATGGACCCCCCCATGGAGTCAGGGTCCCAGGCATGCCACGCATGGTGCCAGGCAGGGTGTGTGGCACACCCCCAATGCCCAGACCCCCCCACAAACACACATTGTGAGCCCCCATGCCCTGGGGTACATTCCCCCGGCCATCCCCGTAACTCCATGGTAGTCTAGTGGCTCCCCACCCCACAGTGCAAGCTCCCCACACCCCCCAATACCCCGACAGTGACTGGCACAGCCCTCCCTCACCACCAAGGCCAGTCGACAATGGACCAGCTGGATGTGTGTGTTGGGGGGTGGGGAACCACTGGGCCACCAAGGCAGGAATGGGTCCATGTTCTTGGGGGGTCCATGGCAAGGGGGCTTGGGGCTGGCACCCACACTGTACGGGACCTCAGAGGTGGGTATGGGGGTGTCATGGTGGCCCTCACTCATCGCAACTGCTGTCCTGCGACCTGCAGCATTCCCAGTGCTGCACCCTACCTTGCACAGCTACTGCAAGTCGCAGGATACAGACTGCTGCACCTTGTCTGATCCTGAAACAGGTGCACGGGCCAGGGCAAGGGCAGGTCGCTGCAAGCTACTGTTGCCGCAGCTTGTGGTGGACCTCTCTGAATCTAGCCCCTATGCGATTAATAGCTTTGTTTTGTTTGTTTCTCTTTATCCTCTGTTCTTGTCTTTTATTCCTTGTCCACCTCCTTGTTATTAGTTCCATCTTTTTTTTTACTTTTCTATTTCAAAGCTCTCTCCTCCTACTATACAGTTGAATCCAAGCCCAATCAGTGATGCTGAGAATTGAATAAGTCACTCAGTACAGTTGATTTTCAGGCCTGACAGGACTTTTCATTACAGCTAAGCACACGGAAGGAAATGTGAGTTCCCTGCTGGGTGTCATTACTCTGAAGCCATGACTGACAGCACTATAATAACTGACAATTAACTTTTTGTATGGTCAGAAACGGTTGATATTCCTCATAACAACCGACTGGTTGCTACCACAAACACGTGCTCAGCAAAACAGAGTGCAGCGTGAGTCCCACAGCTGTTCATCTGCCACCCGCTTAAACAACCGCTACAGCCCAAAAGTAAACACTTTCCCCATGATATCCAGAAAGAGAATAAAAGCTTACCTGCCAAGCATTCCTAGCACCAGACAACAGCATAAAACTTTGTAGTGTGTAATTAACAATCTGTAACATAAACAAAAAAAAAGTAACATCATGAGCGGCCGTTTTGACATTTCTTTGGCAAAATCCAGAGACAGTTTCATAGAAGAGCAGGAAAATGCCAATACCAAGCGCAAAATGAGCAGCGCTCTCAGACTACGATACACCTGTCTTCAGGAAGCAGGTGAACAAGCTGACTTTACACTATTTACATTAGAAAAACTAGATAATAGCCTAGCTAATTTTATCTGCCACCTAAAGAAGGCAGATGGAAGTGACTACGAGCCAGGATCAGTACGTGGTATACTAGCCTCCATTGACAGACACCTAGTAAAGGAGCAGTATCCACATAGCATTTTCAAGGGGCTACAGACTGATTTCATTGAGACTAAGCTAAGAGAACAATGTCAGCTAAACTGAAGCATCTTAAAAGCAGGGAAAAGGCAATAGACCACAACAAGCACAACCCCTGACTGAGGAATACATTAGGTCGCTGTACACCTCAGGGACCCTATCGATGGAAACACCAACTGCTTTATTAAACTTCCTTTTTTTCAACATAGGTATTCAATTTGCACTCCATACAGAACAGCATTATGACCTTATGCGGGGAGATATAATACCAGACACAGACAGTGAGGGAAACCAGTTCTTAGAATATTATGAAAGGCCGACCAAAACGAGAACAGGAGAAATCCCAAAAACATCAGAACTGTAAAGCCTCGTGTGTACCAAAATACTGCCAACCCAGGAAGAGACATAATATGAGCCTACAAACTGTATGAAGAAAACAGACCACAATCAATGTTAATGGCACAAGCACCTTTCCGCCTAGCACCTAACATGAATGCTGTCCCCGCTCCACTATGGTTCAGAAGCATGAATGTTGGCCTGAACAAACTAAGAAAAGTGATGACCCACATGAAGCTTAATGCTGGCACAGCAGACAGTAAAAGAATAACAAATCACTCCACAAGAAAAACAAGCATCCAGCGTCTTATTGATTGCCCCATTCCACCAACAGAAGTGTAGCAATTGTCAGGCCACCGCAATGTGCAGAGTATTAGCAATTACTTCACATTATCAAAAAAAAAACACAGCAAACTGTGTCTTCCCTTTTGCAGTTCTTACCTGTACAAGATAAAGAAAACCAGCCATCAACATCCACCAACACAGGATCAAAAGAAATAAATACACACATCACAACCTCCGACACAGCTTCCAGAAACTCCCTTCACAGTATCTTTGGGCCAAACTGCACTTTCCATCAGGGAGTGACAGTAAATGTTTACAAAACTGCATCAGATGAAACCGGAAGCAAGAAAAGAAGATACTGTCTGATCGACTCTGACTCCGAGTAAAGGTAAGTCATACCACAGCAACCAGCATGCAAAGCACTGACATAGCTCAGTAGTACAAAAAATATTGTAACAAAAATCTGAAAAGTCGTAAAGTAAACCAGAAATAGTAAACAGAAATACACACTTTTACCTCTCCCTTATTTCCCACAGGTAAGACCAGCATTCACTGCAGCTCACCATGGCAACCAACCCCCAGCGGGGAAACAAAACAAAGCAACAGAAACAAATTTGAATAAGAAAACTGCAAACAGCAAGTACCTCACAGTTGTTGTTAAACATAGTGACTTTCAAAGAAAAACAAAACTAGCAAAAGACTCTTGTTTAAAAACATTTTAAAACTTGTACCAGTCTACTTTCAAAGCTTATTCCTTAAACGACAAATGTATTAATGCTATGTCTATGTTCCCAGTATATTTTTTTTCTTTAAAATGTTTTCTGCTGTTATAAA